>CM024567.1:13591884-14187030 GCA_014182515.1 Eucalyptus microcorys | reverse complement strand
GAAGGAAAAGTAAATTTCCTTATTATGATCCATCCATTACCTCTCCTACTTTGTTAGTAGATATGAAATTTCAAGATGCGAAACAATTTAGGGAAGCTATACTTGAAGAACTCCATTGTTGTACAGAGAAATGGGTGCGTTTGGTTCAGCATTCCCAATGGGCTTTCAGCTTCCAAAGCCCCTTAAGGAAATAACCATTTTGAAGTAACTTTCAAGTGAATGTCAGCATTGGGAAAATTGAAAGCCCAATGCTAGTAGAGAATAGCTTTGAGCTTTTAGCATTTGGCCAAATGCTGAAACTTTTTTTTTCCAAAACTATCATTACTCATTCTTCAAATTTCTTATTTTTCCCTCGTTATTATTTTTTTAAATACCAAAATAATGCTAAAAATCAAATTTATATAAATGCTAAAAAAAATTAAATATATTTTGGCCTTTTTAAAAAAAAATTATTTATATATTTTATTTTTTTAGCATTATTGTCAAATTTTATATTTAAAAAGTTGCATACATTATTTATTTTCAATTTTAAAAAATAAAAATTAAAAAATTCCAACGAAGGGTTTGGTCTTTTTAATATATATATATATATATATATATATATATATATATATATATGTATGCATGTATGTATGTATGTATGTATGTATATGATTTTTTAGCATTATTTTCAAATTTATATTTAAAAAGTTACATACATTATTTTTTCAATTTTAAACAAATAAAAATTAAAAAATTTCCACGAAGGATTTGGTCTTTTTTTTTTAAAATTATATAATATGTATTTGATTTTTTTAGCATTATTGTCAAAATTTATATTTAAAAAGTTACATACAATATTTTTTTCAATTTTAAAAATTAAAATTAAAAATTCCAATGAAGGGTTTGGTCTTTTTTAAAAAAGATTATATATATGTATTTGATTTTTTAGTATTATTTTCAAATTTATATTTAAAAAGTTGCATACTTTATTTTTTTCAATTTTAAACAAATAAAAATTAAAAAATTTCGACGAAAGATTTGGTCTTTATATATATATGTATTTGATTTTTTTTTTTTTTTAGCATTATTGTCAAAATCTATATTTAAAAAGTTGCAAACATTAATTTTTTTTTCAATTTTAAGCAAATAAAAATTAAAAAAATTCCGATGAAGGGTTTGATCTTTTTATTAAAAAAAACTATATATGTATTTGATTTTTTTAGTATTATTGTTAAAATTTATATTTAAAAAGTTGCATACATTATTTTTTTCAATTTAAAACAAATGAAATTAAAAAAAAAAAAAAAACTAATATTAATCACCCAAAGGGTTTTTCAAATGTGTTTTCTACCAAACGGCATTTTTCTCAAAGTTGCTTCTCAAATCATAGTTTACCAAACAGTCTTTACATTTGCCTAAAGTCCTTTAGGCTAAACTACTTTGCATTTTCCCAATGGGCTTTCAAAATGCTGAACCAAATGCACCAAATATTAACTTCATTAGAAACACTACGACCTTTGTAAGAGCTAGGTGTTTGCAGCAAAATTGTCAATGGAAGATCTATTGGCGCATTTGTTAGGAAAAGTGGATTCTTCCAAATAAGAACCTACCAAGAGGAACATACTTGTTCCATTAATTTTGAAAATAAAAGGGTAACAAGTGCATGGTTGTCCAAGCACTTCTTTGATTTGATTAAGCCGATGCCTTAGATGAATAGTACTGAGTTCAGGATGCTGGTGAAGGAGCAGGTGGGCATCAATATACCAAGGAATCAATGCAAAAGATCAAAGCAAAATGTGATGAAGATACTCATCGGTAAGTACAGCAGTGAATATGGACAGTTGTGGGATTATACTTGGAAGTGTAGGCCGCAAAATCCTTCAAGTAAAGTGTATGTAGAGGTCGTAGAATGACCACTTCCTGATATTGGGACCAAGTTTGATAAGTTCTATGTTTGCTTCAATGCATGTAAACGATGATTTTTATCTAGTTATAGACGGATTATAAGATTGGACGGGTGTTTTTTGAAGGGCTTGTGTAAGGGAGAATTGCTGGCCGCAATTGGAAGAGATGCAAATAACCAAATGTTTCCACTGGCTTGGGCTGTTGTGAAGGTAGAAAATAAGGACAATTGGTCCTGGTTCCTAAAAAATTTGATGACTGATTTTGAGATAACAAATAAGGCAAGGTGGGCGTTCATGAGTGACCAACAAAAGGTAATGTTTACTTATGTCATTTATTTACATTTCTTATTTTGAATTATTATAGGGACTGGTTCCAGCAATAGCTGAGTTGTTGCCTTATGCTGAACATCAAATGTGTGCGCGGCACATATACACAAATTGGGCAAATAATTATAAAGAGGACAAGCTACAGTCGCAATTTTAGCAGTTAGCAAAGAGCACGAATATGGTTGACTTTATGATGGCCAAAGAAGAACAACTTCAATTGACAAAGGAAGGTTATGATGCACTATTCCAAACATAACCGAAGTATTGGTGTAGGGCATTCTTCAATGAGAAATTCAAGTTCGATAACATCGATAACAACATCTGCGAAGCATTCAATGGAAGGATAATGGAAGCTAGATGCAAACCAATTATCTCGATGCTTGAAAACATACGGGTTATGGTCATGATTCGGCTGCACGACAAAAAAGATGAGGCTGCAAAGTGGACTAGGCAATGTGGTCCTAAGATTGCTAAGAAATTAGATAAGAACTTGGCTGCAAGTAGGTATTGTCATCCCATTTGGAATGGAAATGAAGGATATGAGATAATGAAGGGTTATTGTCCATTTAGGTACGATGAAGTATTCATGTAGAGCATGACAACTAAGTAGAATTCCTTGTGCACATGCCATATGTGCCATTCAATTGAAGGGCCACAACACAAAAGACTACATTTATGATTGGTACAAGAAACCGAAATATCTTGCTTTGTACCAATTCATGTTGCAGCCAATCAGAAGTAGCAAGTTTTGGGAGCCAATAGATCGCGAAACACCTCAACCTTTGCCACTAAAAAGGAAAATGGGAAGACTAAAGCGAAAACGAAGAATGACGGAGTAAGAGGTCTCATGTCAGTGTAGGATGAGTAGGACAGGTGTAAAGATGAAGTGCTATTTTTGCCACATAGCAGAGTACAATACTAAAGGTTGTCAAATAAAGAAGCAGCATGAACAGTTGAGGCCAGCCGAAAGGCTTAGTGAAGGGACAATTGGAGAAGAACAGACAAAAAGGCGAAGTGAGTCGATTGTTCTTCAGTCAACAACAATAAACCTAGTAAATCATGACAATTGTATTTGTATTGCTTTATGATTTATTACAAATATGTACATAGATATAATTGACATGTATGTAATGTTTTTGCCTTTGTCAGGTCACGAGAATGACACGTGTGTGAAAGCTAGTACGAGCACCTAGAGGGGGTGAATAGGTGTAAAAACAAAATTTTCAATATAAAGACAATAATTTTTCTTTTGAACCGACTCTGTTTAGCAATAGATTATGAAAAGGAAATTAGACTTTAATAAACAAATATTGTTACGATCAAAGTAAAGAGCTTAGGGAAGAGAATAAGAACACAAGGTTTATAGTGGTTCGGCTTAGTCCAAGCCTACGTCCACTCTTCCGCACTGACAGTCCACCGGCTGGATTTCACTAAGAATCAAAGAGTTGTTACAGTATAGCTCTTCTTTGATTCCACAGTGTAGAGACTCTGCTACACTTCCTCAAGGTCACACAAAAGTATAAACTCTCTTTTGATTACAAGTTTTCGCTCAATAATTGGATTGACAAATAACAAGGAGCTTCAGACTTTGGAATTCTTCTATCGCGCGCACACTCGAACAACTGGAACGTCTTCCTTATATATTCTTTCATGTCATCACACCCGTTAGCACTTACCAAATGAGTTCTTACAATCTACCTGTTGGACAAAATCAATTAGGGAGATTTCGAGTTATTTAAGGAATATGACGATAGCCCACCAATCTTGCTCGCCCATACAATCAGGATATAGGTTTCCATAAATAGAACATTCCAACTATACTTTGCCAATCAACGGATCCAAAATTCCTGAATCAATCTTAATTTGAATAAAGGATTCCGACATGCTATTTCCAGCCAAGTGATCTTCTTCAATATAAGTCTTCAGACTAGACTGATAGAAACGTTTTGTCAGCTTCAAAACACACAATGAAGTTTTCTCCAACAATCTCCCCCTTTTTGATGGTGACAAAACTTTCCTGTAGATTTGGATAATTTTGACCTTCAAAATAGAACTCAAGCACACATGGATATCTCATAAAGATAATTGACTTAGTAAAGACAGCATTGAATCTGCATCCACAGGAAAAAGGTTAGTCCTGTAAATAAACAACTATCTTTGTCATGAAATACCAATAGTACTTAAAATAACCAAACGATCAAAATCCAGTCATAACCACACAACCAAACAAAAATCAAAGTCAAACAAAAAGTCAAGTTTCAAATCTGCATAAACATCTCCCCCTTTTTGTCAACAGCAAAAAGTGGAGACCGGAAAAAGATAGATTTGGAAAAGAGTATGAGTTAAGGCTGCTTGGGTAAGCGAACAAGCTCAAATTCCCTCATTGAGTGCATTGTCTGTTCAAGCTTGTGAAAACTCTGCTTCAGCGCCTGAAATTCTTCACCCTTCACAGAAGACTTAACTTGATTCCTTAGTGAATCCAGCTGTTCATGAAGAGACGCTGAAGTGGCCTTAACAGCGTTCTTGAGATCCAGCATCTCAAAACTCATAGCATATTGTTGACTCCGCACATCCAAAAGAATTTCCAACACTCTTGAAAAGTCTACTGTTTGAGCAGTTGTATCGCTTGGACCGGCACAGTGAAACTCAGGGAAGTTGAGATAGGATGGAGTCTCAGTAGGAGGTCTATCTTCTGGATAATGAGAGGCATGCACTTCTTCTAGGTCTGCTGTAGATCGACTTACATCACTAGCGAGGTTAGGGTGAAGAAGTACCTTTTTGACCATCGCTCCCCTATTTTGATGCCCTCGGGAGAAGTAGGTAAAGCTTCCTTAGCCTCGAAATGATGTACTCCGGAGACTCTTATTATCTTATCTCGAGTGAGTGACTGGACGAGAGAGATAGCCAAGGTTGGCTCGATAGAGTCTTGAGTACCCCGATCTCCTTCATTCTTTGCTTCTTCTCCTTCTTCTTCCCTTTCTTCTTCAACTTCTTCCATTTCTTTCTCTGCTTCCTTTTCCTCTTCTTCTTCTTCTTCTTCTTCTTCTTCTTCTCTTCTTTCTTCTTCTTCTCTTCTTTCCTCTGTTTCCCTTTGTTCTTCTTCATTCTTCGATTCTTCTCTCTCTCTTTCCTCTTCGACTCTTCTCTTCTCTCGGGAAAGGCGACAAAGGTCTTGATTTTCCAAGGCAAAAATAGTGAGCTCATTCTCATTTTCTTCATCTTCTAGAACGAGAGCTCTTTTCTTCTTTATAGGAGCAATCATGCGTTCCTTGCCTTTCCTTTTAGCCGCTGTAGAGTCTTGCTTTGCCTTAAGAGGAGATTTCTCCTTCATTCATTCCAGCATTTTGTTCAGTTCTTTTAAGCGCATCTTTGACACCATTTTGAACCCAATTACCATCGGAGTGATGGCTTTCAGACTCAATGGTGCGAGATATGAATTTTGAAGTGCCTAAAGAGTCGAGTGATAAGAGCGAAATAAGGGAGCTGTCCCTTATCCTTAGTCATAGTTCGAAACATGTGGAACGAGAATGGTGTGAGGCGAGAGAGAATCTAAAACCAGTATTGATTGCACACATCAATTTTGCTTCTGAACGAGAAACATCAGTCTTGGATGTCGATTTAGGGCGAATGCAATTTATCACAATTTTGTGCAAAAGAATATTCGAAGCACTCATCCTTAAATAAGAAATTTTTCCTTCAACATCCCTATCTCTTACCAAAGACAGAATAGCATGAGCAATGGACACACTAATCAGTTGAAAACTCGTTCTTTCCACCCTAATTATGTCGGCCAAAATGTCTATGTTCATAAAAAATTCCCTGTCCTTCACAGTGAAGATAAAACTGTGTGCATCCAAAAAGGATAGATTCGAATAAAAATAAGCAGTCAGCTCTGGAAATCTAACAAAAGAGAATCGAATAGAACTTTTCCAATTGCAATAGCGCAAACTTTTCTCTCAGATTGATTTTTATCGAACCCAGGAAATCAAAGTCAACAGTCCTAGGATTCATCACCCCTCTCTTCAAAAGACTTGCATAAACCTTTTTATGATCCTTGGATTTAAAAAGATTCGAACCATCAGTAATATTTGCAGCCACCCCAGACGTAGGTTGAAAATGAGAATATAACCGTTCATCATCATCCAGAGATTGTGGTTGATTCGCAGTGCTATAGTGTGGGTCACTTGGAATATTCTGAAATGCTTTCTCAGCCGATCCTTTTTCCACAACTCCTAGCCTCTCCAAATCTCTCAAAAACAAGGTTTCATTCTTGAATCCCTTATCTTTTAAGAACTCATCAATTAATGACAATGGTGTACCTCCTTTCTTCAAATTTGAGTAGAGTTTGAAGGCATTCTTTGGAGTTAGTTCTTACGGGACTTACTCCTTCTATTACTTCATCGGCTGCTTGATTCGAGGAAGGTTGAAGCTGTTGACTTGGACGCAAAAGAGATTCCTCTTCTTCGATTAAGTCAAAGTGGGTAGGACCCTCAGGCATGCGGTGTGGTCCCCGCTACAATCTTGATGACTTTCTTGAAAACATTGCCACTCCAATGGAGAGAATCACTAACTTGTTCAAAAAAATGAAAACTTTCAAACGAATCGAGAGTAAAAGTGAAAGAGAATAGGAATATTGTATTCTAGGATTTCGGAGTAAAAATGAGAAAGATGACACAGTGGTATATAAAGTAAGTGAAGCGGGGTAAACAAAGCGTCGCAAAAGGAAAATAAAAATGATGACTTTTTGAATAAAAACTTCCCTTTATGGATTTAACTGAATTCCTTTTTAAAATC
This sequence comes from Eucalyptus microcorys, assembly GCA_014182515.1. Classification (NCBI taxonomy): domain Eukaryota; kingdom Viridiplantae; phylum Streptophyta; class Magnoliopsida; order Myrtales; family Myrtaceae; genus Eucalyptus; species Eucalyptus microcorys. Next base: position 14,180,023 of record CM024567.1, on the reverse strand, counting down.
GATAACTGCCTTTTTGAAATAAAGGGTATTTTAAGAAAGATAAATCAATCAACTAATCAGATAAAAGATAATCGTACCTTTTCAAATTTGAAAAATTAGAATAACTTACGAGATGAGGCTTGAGGTCTTCGAGTCTTGGCATTGAACGACTTTTGACTTTGAGTCTTGAGAGTATCCAGACTTTCTTGAGCAAGAGATATGATATTAAGTTTGGTATGAATAGACTCAAATTGAATTTTCTTTAGAGGTTTTGTAAATATATCCGCGAGTTGATTCTTAGAGTCAATGAACTGGATCTTCACTTCTCCATTCTGAACGTGATTTCTAATAAAATGATGTCAAATCTCAATGTGCTTTGCTTTTGAGTGGAGAATAGGATTCTTGGAGAGATTTATTGCTCTGATGTTGTCACATTTGATCTCAGTGCATGAATCTTCAATTTCAAAGTCTCTTAGTTGTTGTTTTATCCACAGAATTTGTGAACAACAACTTTCAAGAGCCACATGTTCTGCTTCTACTGTAGATAGAGCTACGGTACTTTGCTTCCTCGAAAACCTAGATACTGTCTTGTTCCCAAGCAATTGACACGTGCCCGATGTGCTCTTTTTATCAACTCTGCATCCTGCTAGGTCTGCGTCTGAATATCCAAGAAGAATAAAGTCTCCTTTTTTAGGATACTAGAGACCTAAATTTGAGGTAGATGCAACATATTTGATGATGTGTTTTGCAGCACTTAAATGAGATTCTTTGGGATCTAATTGGAATCTAACACAAATGCAAACAATAAACAAAATATCAGGTCTAGAAGCAGTGAGATAAAAAAAGTGAACCGATAATACTCCTGTAAAGTTTCTGGTCAACTTTCTTTCCTCCTTCATCTTTATCCAGTTTCAAAGAGCTTGACATTGGAACTTCAACCTTCTTGCAATTTTCTAAACCGAACTTTTTAACAAGTTTTTTAGCATATTTCTCTTGGTGAATGAAAATTCCTTCCTTCAATTGTTTCACTTGTAGTCCGAGAAAGAAAGATAGTTCACCCATTATGCTCATTTCAAATTCGTCATGCATAGTCTTAGAAAATTTCTTACAAAGACTTTCGTTAGAAGAGCCAAAGATTATATCAACATAAATTTGAATAAGCAACAAATTATTACATTCTCTTTTGATAAACAAGGTTGTATCTACTTTACCTTTGGCAAAACCGTTTTGAATTAGGAAATTACTTAACCTGTCGTACCAAGCTCGAGGTGCTTGCTTTAAACCGTACAACGCCTTTTTCAGTCTGAATATAGAGTCTGGTTTCCTTGGGTCTTCAAAACCGGGAGATTGTTCCACATAGACTTCCTCTTGGATAAATCCATTCAGGAATTCACTTTTGACGTCCATTTGGAATAACCTGAAATTCTTATAACAAGCAAAGGCAAGTAGTAATCTAATTGCTTCTAACCTTGCTACTGGTGTGTAGGTCTCATCATAATCTATCCATTCTTCTTGCGTATATCCTTTGGCCACGAGTCTTGTTTTGTTTCTTATGACTTTTCCTTTTTCGTTCATCTTGTTCCTAAAAACCTATTTAGCTCCAATAATGGATTTACCTTTTGGTTTAGGAGTTAATTACCCGGACATCATTGATACTGAATTGCTCGAGTTCTTCTTGCATGGCTTCAATCCAGCTTTCATCAGATAAAGCTTCTTCTATGCTCTTGGGTTCTATTTCAGAAATAAGAGCCACATCACTAAATTCTTCACGCTTTTTGGATCTTGTACAAGTTCCCTCATTAATGTTACCAATAATGAGTTCTTTAGGATGACTAGACTTGTGCTTCCAGTTGCTGGTTGATTTGTTAGACTATTGATCATTTTCTTCATTTGATTCTTCAACGATCATTTGTTGCTAGTCTTCGAAGTTTGAGCTGCTATCTTTTGTAGATTTAGACTTTGTAAAGTCTGGAGCAAGTTCAGGTTCTTCAGGTTGAGTGTGAATCGATTGATTTTGCATAAAGTCTTGAAATTTGACATTCATCGATTCCTCCACAGATTGAGTCTTTTTGTTGTATACTCTGTAAGCTTTGCTTGTGGTTGAATATCCAAGGAAAATACCTTCATCTGATTTTTCTTCAAACTTACCAATTCGATCATTTGCATTTTTCAATATAAAACATTTGCATCCAAACACATGAAAATACGAAACAATTAGCTTCTTTCCTTTGAATAACTCATAGGGAGTTTTCTCCGAATAGGCCTTAAGAAGACTCTATTAATAATATAGCATGCTGTAGAAACTATTTCAGCCCAAAAACGAGAAGAAATGTTACTTTCAATTAGAAGAGTTCTAGCCATTTCTTGCAAGGATCTATTCTTCATTTCCACAACTCCATTCTATTTTGGAGTATAAGGAGAGGAGAATACATGCTGAAAACCAGATTCATCACAGAATTTAACAAAATCTTGATTTTCAAACTCACCTCCATGGTCTGTCCGTATACTAGAAATAACATATCATTTTTCATTTTGAACTTTCTTAGCAAATTTCATAAAATAAGAAAAGGTTTCAAACTTACTTGCCAGGAAATGTATCCAAGTGAATCGTGAATAATCATCCACAATTACTAGGCAGTATTTCTTATCTCAAATGCTCTGAGTTCTGGTTGGTCCAAAGAGATCCATGTGTAATAGATGCAGTACACGATTAATGGACACTTGATTTATTGGTTTGAATGAATTTCTTACCTGTTTTCCAAATACACATGATGTATATAGGTCAGACTTTTGGTATGTCAAATTGGGTAGTCCTCGAACAAGCTTCTTTGTAGAGATTTTGGCTATTTGCTTCATATTAATGTGTCCAAGCTTTTTGTGCCATAGATTTGCTTCCTCTTGAATTGAGATTAGACATTGGGATTTATCTGGTTTAATATCCAAGAGATAGATATTCCCATGTCTTCGCCCCGTAAAAGTCTGAGAGGAGTCTTTACTGGTTCCTGAACATATTCTTTCTTGAAAGTTGATTTTGAAACTGGTGTCGCACAGCTGGCTAATACTCAGCAAGTTGTAGTTGAATCCTTTTACTAAGGAAACGTTAGTGATAGTGAGACTTTCAATCTTTACAGTTCCGTATCCCATAATTCTTCCTTTGCTATTTCCTCCAAAAGAAACTTTTCCACTATTAATTTGCACAAGCTTTATAAAGCAATTTGAGTTTCATGTCATATGTCTTGAGCATCCACTATCCAAGTACCATTTCACCTTTTTTTTCTTGATAGTGACCTACATTTAAAAAGAAAACTCAAGCTTTCTTTGGTACCCATATTTTCTTGGGTTCAGCAGAGTTAGTGGTATAGACAGTCTTTGCCTAATCCTTCTTAACAGGCTTCCAAACCATAGGGCATTCTTTCTCAAAGTGTTCTGAGCTGTTACACTTAGAACATTTAAGAGCACTGCGACTTATAGGTTTTACAAAAACTTTTTAGAAATGATTTTTGTAAGAATCTTTTGTAGGTCTTTATTTAATTCTTTCCTTTACCTTAGGAAAATCAATTAAAGAAATGGTTTCAGCAGTCATTCCCAAACCTGATTTGTTGAAGTAAGGTCTTTATGCAGATAGAATTTTCTCCAGTTTCTCAGATCCTATAGAAAACCTTTTAGAAATGCTTGAGATATCATTTTTTAAGAACGCATTTTCTTTTGAAAGATTGTTTGCATTTTCTTTTAAAGTAGTAACACTTTTGTCTAAACTTTCAACTTTTTCTTTCCAAACAATTTCCTGTTGCTTTAGTGCAGAATTTTCCCTTTTGAGTTCAGAAATCCTTTTGAGAGAGGTTTTGAGACTAAGAGACAATTCATCAATATATTTAGAAACTTTAGTAGGAATTTTTAAATTACTTACCTCGATTTCACTGTTTGAGTCTGAGTCTGAATCTGAGTCCGATTGTGCTATGAGACAAATATTGGCATAATCATCATCACTTTCCTCACATTCGGTGTCACTCCGTGTTTCTACTTTAAGTGTTTTTTGATATTTCTCGGTTTTCCTTTCTTTCTCTTCATAGGGGACAGTTGGGTCGATGTGTCCTTTCTCTTGCATTCAAAGCAGACTACATCCTTATTGGATTCATCATCCTCAACTGATTTATTTTGTAGTTTTTGAGAACTTTGTTTCTTTGGATTGAATCTTCTCCCCTTTCTGTTCAGTTTTCTGAACATTTTTATCATGAGAGCAAGCTCTTCATCGTTCATATCGTCTTTAGAATCTGTAACATCAGAATCATCATTAGATTTTAAAGCAATTGATTTCTTACCCTTAGGATCTTCATCTTCATTGATTTGCTCCACTTCATAAGACTGAAGAGTGCCAACCAATTCGTCAACAGAGTAGTATGATTCTTTGTGTCTCCCTTATTGAGGTCTTTATGTGATTCCAATCTTTTAATAGTCCACGTAGTAACTTGTTAACCTTTATGGGTCCAGAGATTGGTTGACCTTGATACTCAAGACCATTTACAATTTCTGTAAAATGACTAAACATGTCAGTGATAGATTCTCCTGGTTTCATCTTGAATGCTTCATATTGACCGAGCGAATGTTGATTCTGGTTTCTTTCACTCGATCGGTTCCTTCATAGGTGATGTGTAATCTATCCCGACTTTCTTTAGCTGTTTCACAAGAAGATATTCTGTTATATTCAATAGGAGATAATGCACAATATAAGGAATAAATTACTTTTGCATCAAGAGCTTGTCTCTTAGTTCTCTTCTTAAGTCATTTCACTAGACTTAACAGCTTCTTTTCCTCTTTCTGAGACTATTGCAGCTTTAGGAATGATTCTTTGTCTACCACGTCCCATTCCAGAGGATCCTTTGATCTTAGAAATGCCTTCATCTTGTTTTTCCATATGTTGTATTCATTTCCATCAAAATAAGGTGGTCTGGTATTGGTTAACCCTTCAACCAGACCTAGAGCCAACATACTAGTCATAGATCTTTAACTTTGAAGTAAAAACACTTCAATTTAAGTGAGTACACAGGTTTTGATACCAATTGTGAAAGCTAGTACGAGCACCTAGAGGGGGTGGATAGGTGCGAAAACAAATTTTTCAATGTAAAGACAATAATTTTTCTTTGAACCGACTCTGTTCAGCAATAGATTATGAAAAGGAAATTAGACTTTAATAAACAAATATTGTTACGATCAAAGAAAACAGCTTAGGGAAGAGAATAAGAACACAAGGTTTATAGTGGTTCGGCTTAGTCAAAGCCTACGTCCACTCTTCCGCACCGACACCCACCAGACTGGATTTCACTAAGAATCAAAGAGTTGTTACAAAGATAGCTCTTCCTTGATTCCACAAAGTAGAGACTCGCTACACTTCTTCAAGGTCACACAAAAGTATAAACTCTCTTTTGAGTACAAGTTTTCGCTCAATAATTGGATTGACAAATAATAAGGAGCTTCAGACTTTGGAATTCTTCTATCGCGCACACACTCGAATAACTGGAACGTCTTCCTTATATACTCTTTCATGCCATCACACCCGTTGGCACTTACCAAATGAGTTCTTCCAATCTACCTGTTAGACAAAATCAATCAAGGAGATTTCGAGTTATTTAAGGAATATGACGATAGCCCACCAATTCTGCTAGCCCATACAATCAGGATCTAGGTTTCCATAAGTAGATACTTCCAAGTATACTTTGCCAATCAACGAATCCAAAATTCCTGAATCAATCTTAATTTGAATAAAGGATTCCGACATGCTATTTCCAGCCAAGTGATCTTCTTTAGTCGATAGAATCAAATCCTTAACGAAATACTCGATCTGGATAAGTCTTCTTCAACGGTCTTGATACGTCGATGAGGATAGACTCCGAATCTTGAGTTTGGCAGTCCGGTGGTCTTCAGACTTTCATGATAGAGTCTACAAGTCTTCAAACTAGACTGATGGAAACGTTTTGTCAGCTTCAAAACACACAAGAAAGTTTTCTCCAACAACGTGAAGAATTGGCCGAAGCCCCTGCTGTACCTGAAACTGAAGGGTCTGTTCAAAGAAGGCAAGGTAGAAGATAGCCAACTGAAGGATTGGCCGAAGCAACTGGAGGGCCAATTAAGTCGACTGTTCTTCAGCAGCAACAGAGAAAAAAATACCCAGTAAGTTCAATAATTTGTGTTTAGTTTTCCTTTTCATTGTTATAAGGCCCGATGTTATATTTATGATGTCATTTGCATTTTTCTCAAATTCAAAGAAAGCAAGCTAAAGCTCAGCTACCAATAGAGGGCCCAACTGAAGGGCCACCACAAGATCCATCACCAAGGTCACCATAAAGGCCACTAGAAGGTCATCACAATGGCCACCACAAAAATCAACAGAAGGTGTCACTGAAGCTGAAGGGCTAAATAGAAAAACAACCAGAAGAAAGCTAAATCAAGAGCCACCTACAAGAAGGCTATCTAGAAGATGCCAAGCTGAAGAATTAGCCAAAGAAGCCCCTGCTTTAGCTGAATAGCCACAACAAGAGCCCAAGAAATCACATGCGAGAAGAAGGGCCAACCAATCATAAGTACTTGAAAGTGATATTCCCCTTCGAACAAGAGAGGCTCTTGGGAAGAGGCTAAAACAATATGGTTATGGCATTTATACAAATGAGCGTTTTGGAATAGTTTTTCTTAATGTAAGTTTTATAGGTCGCATTTAATTTAATTTATGGTGCAAACTTTTGTTGATAATTGAGTTTTCTTTTTGAAGCCTGGGAGAAGTTTAGAGGTTCTTATCTTTCAAGGCCCAACTCAAAAATCAACGGCTGCGCCAACAAGAAAGAAGAGTAAGAAGAACCCAGTTGTAGGTCCATCTGAATCAGTTCAGCTTATGACAATTGCAGCTCCTTCTGAATCAGTTCATCTCCCCCTTTTCTTTTTTTCTTTTTTTAATTTCCTCTTCTCCTACACCGACTCCTCCATCGAGAGTCCGTTATCTTCCCAGGATGACCTCTCACCGAAAATCACTTTCACCTCAACGTCTATTGCCAAGTTGGCAGTGTTAGTGCCGGCGGCCATCGGTGGATTACCTTGGTCAGCCACCATTCATAACCATTCATATAAGTGTATTGCTCAACTCACAATATTTATTAAATTAACTAACTTTTTGCTTGGATACCTATACATATTTTATTTTTTTGATAAATTCACTTTATGTAGATAATTAATATGTTACACAATTTAGTATGAAAAAAAGGGCTAAATTTGAATACAAAAATTTAATATCATAAGTCTATTTTACCTATTTTGTCACTTAATAAAACATGAAGTAACTCTCTTGGAGGTAATAAAAAGAAACTAGTATCCGAACACTTGTTGATTTGATGATTGGCAAGCCAGTCAATAAAGTGATTTCTTTCCCGAAAGTTAAGTTGCACTTTAAATTCAAAGTAAGAACACAATAGTATTCTGATATGTTTAAGTAAAGCAAGGCCAACATTACCAATTATAAAATTTGGATACCAAGATCAATGATGGCTATAGAGTCAATTGAATCTCATAATAACCAAGTTTTTTTGCGAGGTTGAGTCCCAATCGCAATGCCCAAAATTCTGCTTATGTTGACAAGCATATTCCTACAAATGTAGTAAAATCACCAGCTAGTCATACCCTTCATTTCCGAATAAACCCCATGCACCAGCAAGTCCTAGGTTTCCTTTGGAAGTACCATCAGTATTTAGTTTTATCCACCTGAAAGGTGGAGGATCACATATGAGAAAAATCGAAAAACTATGATCCACTTAACATCAAGTTATTCACAAACGAAGCTTTCATCATTTATGTTGTGTATGACTGAATTACTTGTAAAGGATTCAAAGTGAAAACAAAGTTGTCATGGAAAAATGACTTATATCTCAATTGCCAAAAAAGCTTCACAAAATTTTTATTCCAATCATTGTGAAAATCCGATCACCCTTTACTAGCGAAATTTGAATTCAACAATTCCAACAAATTCACTGGTAGGACAAACTCAAGCCATATCCTATAGACAATTGGACAATCCCGTAGAACATGTAAAGTTGTTTTCACATAAGACTCACATTTCAAGCAATTCCCAAGTTGCAAGACCACTTCAATAAATTAGTCAACAATTGCTTATGAGCAGCTAGTTGGAGAAAAGTTTCAATACGTTGAGGTCCGTTCCACTTTTAAATGGTGGACTATATACTATCAAATTCTTAATTGTTTGCCCCATTGAGTACTTTGCAAGCTGACTTAGCAGGAAAAAAAAAAGCCTTGCTTCTAGTACCCTGCCGCAAAAGAGTAGCTTCTCCATCAGAGTTTAATTGAGGTTTAACAGCTCAAATGCGAAAGGTTATATCTTGAACTTTACAAATCGATATTGCTTTAAGTTGTATGTATAAATAATGCACGTTGGACCTTGGATTAGAATGAACATAAATGGCTCATTCTTTTTTTTTTTTGGTTTAGACTACTTTCTAATTTAGATTCATCTCGCTTTATTTTGTAAAAAATAAGTACTTGAGGAATGTGGATCAATCACAACATTCTAATTACCCTTTTTTGTTTTTCTAATTTATATGGATTTAATAAAAATATTACCATCCCAAAATATGTTATTACACATGCCGATATCCAATGGAAAATTTATATGTGAATGAAACGAATGCAGTTTTCAAAATGGAAAACCGTTTATGACACGTTAGTACCTTAACTCTACTTGTGATCAATTTTTATGCCATGTCTTCGCGCCAAATAAAAGTCTATATAGGAGCTACCATCCATACCTATTTAGAATTTATTTGCGAGCCATATGTAGACATGGAAAACATGAAGTAAACGAAAGATTAGTGCAGAAAAAAAGGAAAGACTGAAATTGTTGGTGGAGGACCCATTATATATAAAATCTCTTGGTTTAAATCACGACATAAATAATACAAGAAGTTGGTTTTCTGGGAAGGACAGATTCGACATTGAATCCGACGGATGCTGCTCCATGGATGTTCACAATCTGATGCGATCGAAGTTATGGAATGCTGCTCAAATCAGAAGAAACTATTGATATATTTATTTATGAGGGGAGTCAGTAGGGCTCTGTATGCTTTCTCCGTGGGGTGGTAGCTGTCCCAAAACACATAGTCGGACACATCCGTGCACGTATCCGGAGAGAATTTGTTGCATAGTAAGGTCACCTCGATGGTCCCCGTCCCGCAGCACCCCTTGTCCGACACTACAAAACCTGGCTCGATTCATTTAAAAAAGGAAAATCATTGATGCATATCCATTCATACTATAATGTTAGAGCAAGCAGACCTTAAACACGTGCAACCAGTTATTGTGATCGTTCATGCCTATTGCCAAGAGGGAAGATAACACACGAAGGACAACATCTATCGTTCGATAACGGTGGAAGGGTACGCAATTTTAGAATCATAATGGGAATTTAAACATAATGTTCATCACTCGGTTTAAAGGAGCAAAGATTTGTTCACTTGGGGAAATGCAGTTACAACCAAATCATGGTTTTGGCCTAAGATGCAAACTTGACCATTCCATTTGAAAAATGTACATAATGAGATGATACACTTACGGAAGGATTACATTGAATGAATTTTTTGGAAAGTTCAATGATTAGATTGAATAGAAAGAAAAAATTTGAGGGACCTTTCATATCATTATTCTTTAGCTAAATATAAATATGGGTGGCGTCAATGTACATAACCACCGATTAGAAGATTGATTGGAAAAATTTTCCTCAAACTAAGAATGAACAAAACTACAATTCTTTTATAAATCTCGCCTACATTTATGAAACTCTTCCGTTGCTTTGCCATTTATGTGAAATGAAGGAATACCAAACGCAAAATCAGGGAAAACATTGCCGTACTTTAATGGGCGATTGACCTAATATGACCATAAATAATGTGCGTACAAACCGAAAATCTAATGTCAATAGAAAAGAGAAATGGACATAATATATGGATGGGCTATAACTTCCTTAAATCACTCTTCTGATTGGTGATTTAAAAGTTATGAACGACGCCCACAAACAAAATCAGAGAAATGTAAATGTGGGCAATGTCCATGGTTATAATTCATTAATCAGAACGGAGTTTCCCCAGCTAAGTTGGAGGAAAACACGGCTCTTTATATACGCACAAATACGGACACGTAAGTTTGCAATACACAACAGGGAAGTATGTCTCGTTATTATGGAAATTCATGAGGTACTGCTTTGATCTTACCTTGCTTTTCTGGGTATTGAATGAGGTCGAAAAGTGGGTTGTAGACATCAATGTAGACCATCTTGCTGCGGGGCAGCTTGCTGTTGAGAGAGTCGAGATTTGAAGAGAGCTTGGTGTTGAACAGCTGAGCCGCAGCGTTGTACTCCTCTGCACAACCTCGTAGTGGCCCTCCTGCTAATGTCCTTTGTGAAGGAACGCACCCGATCGGTGGCGCACCAAATACTGCTATTCTTCGAGCTCCTAGGTCGTATAATCCCTTCGACGATCAAAATGGATCTTAGGGCCTATTGCTAGGGTTTTCTTATTCACTTGAAATCGTGTAGATGCAAAATTCTTGGATTAAGTAAAATTAGGTTGCTCTTGTGGAAAATAATGGGATACAGCTACATGATGTGGCCCGCTTGAGTTTACCTAACTATATTGAACGAAGATTTATTAAGATCTAACTTGCCCACCATCATGAATTTCTCATCATGTGATGGGGTGCATCGTGGTTATACATACTTATAAATATACAAAAGGGACATCGGAGCTAAGGGGGACTATAGCAACATGAAGATTAAATCATTCTCTCCAACCTTTTAGGATTCACCATATCAGTTCCGTATCCTAACAGATAATCTAAGATGGTCTCAATGCACGGTCCGTCCATTTACATGGGATGAAGCCAAAGAACGAAATGATACCTGTAGGAAATTGGAAGCTGCATCGACCATGAGGTCGGTATATTCAGGCACATTGTACTGCAATTGCCTCACCCGAGCGGTGAAGTAATTGTTGGCGATGTCGTCACTTCCAGACACGACGAGGTACAAGCTTTTGGCCAAGATGAAGTTCGCCTTCTCTTCACCAACAAAACCTTTCAACTTCCCTATGTACTCTTTGAAGAGATCCAGCTGCTCCGACATTGATATGACCGACTGTCCAAAGATCAAACGAGTTTTTACCAATAGAAGATGTGTGACTTTACATGAACTGTCTAAAGTACTGAATGGACATAAACTTGATGTGCAAATGTACCACTAGCACGGGCGTGAGCGGATCATATCCAGTGCCGCCGGAAGCGAAGGTCACCCCGGTGACTAGGTCTTGATCTTGTAGATTCGGATCCAAGTATGCTGGCACTGTATCTTTAATGCCTAATTGTTCCGCTGAAATAGGAAGATACAATACAGGAAGTCAATGACATTGGGGGGGAAAAAAGAACTTGTGGAAAGCCTAGTAATATAAATCAACTTTTATACAAGGAATTGATAAACGACATATTGCAAAAGTGGCTTTGATTTGTTAGCGTATGCAATTGTTAATGCAGAAAAAAATGCAATATTAACCAACATACAAGAGAAAGCAATGTCTAACAACCCTAAAACAAAATAATAAATTGTTTCTCTTATTGTTGAATTGTTGACGAATTAATGACCCAATAATACATGGTCATTAGATTCAACTGCGCCACGGTGTAGTACTATAATGTAGCCGAGGCGTGACTTGATTCGGATCATTAGAAAACATAGTTAGTGGTGAGACTTGTTATACTCGGTAATGTTAGTTGAGGCATGCCTTGATGCAAGACATGGCTGAAGCTTTTCCCACAATCTGATTCTGGCTTGTTGATGGCACTTTCGGGATAGTATTATAGGGAAGTGTTGACTTTGATGCCTCTATTCCCACCCACCACCCCCCCGCCGCGGCCCCTTCCTTTCTAGCCTTTCTTTCTCTAAATTATCTCTAAACGTACACTTTACGAATCATTATAATGGGACGAGCCATATTGGCGTCCAATTCCATGCAATAACATCTTCTAGAATTAAGAGACAATTTGATGGGGAGACGGAGAGAGAGGGGGGGCTGCAGTGTGGGCTTGAGTTTGAGTTTGGGCGTGAGATTGGATTGAGTGGGGTTAAGTGAAAATGTGACAGACCCTAATCAACATAAAGTAAATTAAGTAGGTATTGGGTGCATATTTTCAGTCCGTGATCATGAGAGATTTAGGTACAAACCTCTTCTATTATTTAAAATAAAATCCGGTCGAACAAGAGACTAGAGAAAATTACCAAATTATTCATAAACTCATTATATAAATGTCAATTCAGTTCTAAACTTTTCAATTTTACTAATTTAGTATAAAATCTTTGCACGAAATTCCAATATAATTCTTCCACTCAACTTTGTTCGAAAATTGCTTGTTGTTTGGTATATTGCCACGTCAGCAATTTCCACCAAAAGTTAACTAGAAGAACTAGATTGGAATTTTGCATAGAGGTTCAGGATTAATTCAAAAAATTAAAAAGTATAAAATTGAATTAACATCTACATAATAAGTTTATAACTGATTAAATAATTTTCTACAAGAGAATAGCATTTTGGGAAGAAGAAAATTGACTAATTGTGGTGTATGAATCCTCCACGCAAGTCGTAGGGATATTTGACACCCAAAAATAGTTAAACGGGCTCGTTAATTATAACAAGGAATCTTTCTTCTTTCATTTGCAATTATATATATTTTTAGGAAAAATTACCAAAAAAGTCTTAAACTTATTACATTTGTGACAATTCTATTATAAATCTTCCAATTGTGTCAATTCAATCCTAAACCATTTGATGATTTGTCAATGTAGTTATTCTAACTAATTTTGATTGGAAAACACTAATGTGACCGTCTAGTCAATGTTGGTAGTCCTAAGTAAGGTATTGGCATGACGTCGACAAATTTTTAATTTTTAATTTTTTTTCCTTTTTTATCTTATATTTGTTCCTTTTTCAATTTTTTTTCTTTTCTTTTTGCCGATGAACGATCTCAACTAGTGGTTGGCCACCAACAATGCCCAAGGAGGGTCGGGCAAGGTTTGCCTCACCCAAAATAGGGCGGCCCTTGCTTGTAGCCATCGAGGGCAGCCTCACCTAGGTACAACAAGGGTCGCCTTGCCCAAGTGAGGCCATCCTTCATTTGTGGCTAGAGGATTGAGTGGCCACCAGCCAAAAAGAAAAGAAAAAAATAGAAAAATAAAAAAATTTAGAAATTTTTTTAAAAATTATCCACGTCAACAGTGATACATCACCTAGGATAGCCTACAATGATTGGACCAATACGTCAGCATTTTCTGATCATAGTTGGTCGAAATGACTATATTATCAAAATGTTTAAAACTGAATTAGTATAATTAAAAAGTTTAGAACTGAACTATCACAAATGCAATAGGTTTAGAACTTTTTTCATAATTTTCCCTACTTTGCCAACATCTTGTATACATGCATGCAGCCATGCATGTGATAAAAACAACTTACCCGAGAGAGAGAGATTAGATTTATCATATTGATCACCAATTAAAATAAGTAAGAGAGAAGAGAGAGAAGAAGAGAACCCATGATGTCGGATGGCACTTTGCCATCGCAAAATCTTCCTGTCGGGATGCCGCCTTTGAAATCCTCACCGTAGGGGGAAGTTACACTTGACAAGAGTTGATATGTCGTTGTTGTTGCCAGCGTCGACGATCGAATCTCCAAACACGATAATGGCCGGGATCGTTACGTTCGGCGGCAGCTTCACCACAGCACTTGCCGGCAGAAACATAATCGAAATAGACAACACGAACGCGGCCGAAAGTAATGCTGAAGAATGGACGAGTTCGGAAGACGACATGCTTTGCTTTCGCTCTCTCTCTCTCTCTCTCTCTCTCTCTCTACATGTGTTGGTGAAATGGGAAGGAGAAGAAAGTGAACGTAGGTGCGCAGATAGATGGTGATGTTGTTGCTTATGGCATGAAGAGGGTATATATAGCTCAAAAAAATATGGGAACTATGATATGATTAAAATAAGAGAGGGTCTAACATATGTAAGTATAATATTCTTGATTTCCCATTTTCGTTTATTAAATGATGGAGCGTGAAGTATATAGCTTGCCCTTGGGAATTCTTCGAAAGAATTCTACATCTCTCAAGTAAATGTGCTTTTTCTTAAATGAAATGCGAATTTGTATTAGACATTTGTCCGTGAAACGACGCATAAATGATTAGAACCAAACAAATTTACGCTTCTCAATCCTTCTAGAATTAGCTAGTAAAAATTAAAGAGTTGTAGAGGGAGAAATTCGGCTTTTTGTTCTAGAAAGTGATTACAACTACGTATATAACTTGATTTAGCATGGGTTTATCACATTATTTTATAAATCAATCTTATTATTTTCTAAACTCTAGGCAGCTAGTAGTGTTCTAAATTTCTTGTAATATATATACACACACCTACACACATCTTAATAATGAGCAAAACCCACCTGGGCCTTTGCCATATTGGGTTAGACTCTACAAAATAAAAATATTACATGATTTTATCTATCCACGTAAATTATCAGCTACATCCCCATCATAAACTTATGCGATTATCTCTCGAAGAAACTACCATATTGGTCATTGGCGTACGCTTTTTGCAAAGAGCAGATGGTACCAAATTTCTCGATCCATTCGTGAGGAAAACATATACCCAGAATGGCGTTACATGATTATTGTGCGATTAAGGTGTTGCTGAAATATAAACATGGATTCTGCTAGCGAAACCTCATAACGCAATAGATTTTAGCATGACAGAAAAAAGTACCATACCTTTTATCATCCGTCTGTTTGGCAAGTTGGCGCCATAGTCATTTCCATAGTTGGATTCGTTTCGTTTATCGTGTCATTCATAGAACGAGTCTTTCACATGACGGAAGGTGTGCTATAATTAGTATTTCCCAATTTAGGTAAGTCTTAGGACAGAAACTATCCAAGAAAAAAAAAAAAGAAAAAGAAATTTCTCTTTCGGGTTGGATCGACCGATGAACAAGGTTCGGTGATTGTTGAGGAAGGGAGTGATCTTGTGGTTGCTGAAACGACAGGAAGGAGAGTTTCTGGTCGCAACGATCGGCTCCTGGCGATGCCCTTAGAAGTGTCTTGCAGACGTTGCTCGAAAAGGGGCTTTCGTCTCTCTCCATGCAAAGGTTGGTCGTCTACCCACGCTCATTACGGCAAATATAGCTAATCCTCTATTATTATTCGATCAACGCCTCTTGATGGACTAACCAATCCAGGATAGATAAGCTAAAAAAAGCGCACGCTGTGCCTCTTGTCTAGTGTTTAATTTCGCACGGCCACGATGTTTGGTCAACAACCAGATTAAACCTTGCAGACATCCTCGTTAGGTGTGAGTTACCAAGTTAATGATGGTGATCTAGCACCTTAATCGATCTTTGGGAGAAAAATCCTTCTCTTTCCTTTACAGCTGTGAGATTATGGGAGATGATTAGAAAGTTCTATTTCGTGCGCTATTGCGCAAGAAATAAAGAAGACAACAATTTTTTTTTGTTTCTTTGCATGCTACTTGGTAAAAGCGACCGATGATGCTTGTAAGACAAAAGGACAAGACCTTTGTTATGCTTTGACCCCATTGTTGATGCTAAAAATGACCAACTTTTGGTTATTATCAATAAGTATCCAATTTATTCGATGAGTGCAGGTTTGATCAATAGTAAACAGAATAATCGACAATCTGAAGACAATCGACAGCTTGCTAAGAAAGTCTTTGACAACATCATGAGAGCTATCGACTAGAGCCTTCATCAAGATTAGGAAGTTGATCGATGAAGTTATTTCATTGGCAACAAGAGTGTCTAAGTATCAACAGTTGTTAAATGACAGTGATAAAGGGCCACATGAATACCTTAAGCAAAATGTGACTTTAATGAAAAATTATGAGTCATAATATGACTCTGACCCAAATGAAAACATCAAAATAAATGTGGCAAAAATGAGACTCGACAAGCCTTACATTTGTTGATTCTTATTACTTGCTAAGACAAAAGACACAAGAATTGTTAAGGAAGACACTCAAGTTTACTTGTTCAATATCAATTTGTTGGACGAATCTTTGATTTGATTTGGAAAGATGACCTAACTAAATTAGCTAAAGGCCAAGGTATTCCAAGTAAAGAAGATTTACCAAACAAAAAATATTGCAAGTGGCATCACTCATGGGGTCATAACAAGGTTAATTGTGTTGTTTAAAAAAAAAAAAAAAAAAAATCAAGAAGCAATTTGGCAAGGAAAAATCATATTTGTTGATGACAATGGGGCATATGATATCTCTTGATTATCTAATTTAAAAGAATCGAATAATCGATGAATCAGTCAATTCTTTAAAAATGCGCATATGTTGATATCAAAGAATGATCAACTTTGGTTACTATCAATAAGCATCAGACTTAGTTGATGAAAGCAAAGCTTGGTCAACAATAAACAAAACAATCGACAACTTGAAGAGAATTAACAACTCGTTAAGGAAGTCATTGACAATATTCTAAAAGTTATCAACGAGAGCATTCATCAAGACTTGGGAAGTTGATCGACAAAACCATCGACAGTGGGCAATCAATACAAAACATAATTGCTAGGTGGTCATATTTATTACTGCTATTGTAGGTCTTCTTTTTTTTTTTTTAATAACTTCTTATGAATAGGTATCACTAGATAATAAGAGACTATGCAATGTCTTATAACCACTAAAGATTAGAAAGTTCTCTCTTTATTTAAATGTAGTAGCCATTGCATAAAAACATCATATGTAACAGTCTATAAAGGGTTATAAATTCCTCAAGTGTATTCATTGTAGGAGGATCCCTAATTAATCAAAGAACTCAAGGTTTTCTCAATTTTTTTCTTTTTATCATTGATTTCCTACGATTAATATGGCTAGCTGCAATTGCATCCAATCTGGATACCTTTAAATTCTTATTATTTACTTTCCTATTCAAAATAAATAAAAACAAACCCTTCAATTTTTGTCGATTCACTTATCGATACATCTATATATTTAAAAAGTATATCATCGACTTTTCAGGAAATAACCATCATTGCTCTTATGAAATTTTGTCTACAATTTTCTTTCGTCCTTGCACATGCTTTTTGGCTAGTATTATGTGTCAGAAAATTTAGAAAGTTTAAGTTTCTAGGTTATTGAAGTGAAGCCGTCTCTGCCTTCCAATATCTTCTTGAAATCACGTAACTCGATTGTCCAGTTCGAAGGGATTGAATTCTGATATGTGTAAAAGAACACGAAACTAAATGGGGTTTCTCAAAAACTAAAATAATATCATTACTTTTTTAGTCAACAACTTACATTAATTAATTTTTCTGGCTAATATTGGTAAATCTATTTCTTCCATGGGAAGCTAAAGCCTTACTCTATTTATCTTGGGCCAAATGAGTTTTGGGCTTGAATCCATACCCTTCACTTTTCCAAAATTCACTAGGAGTGTCTGCGTGCAATTACGGATACCTCAAAATGATTTCATGAGAATCGAGACATATAGTACTTAAGTTTTTTTTTTTGCACATGCATCGAGGGTGCACAGATACAAGTAATAATTAGAACTATTTGATCATTCCATAAAAGGAAAATCTGTATCGCACAAGGCTTTCCCCGGCAATAATTGTGGGGGTAAAGAGGTAGTAGCACAAGCAATGGAAGAAGACATTTTTTATTTTCGGAAGTTTGAGAACAAAAAATTTTCTTATGCATGTGAGTTCAACAGGGTTTCTCCACGGTACAACATTGTGCCATGCCATTGTCCGACATATTCTTCATATTCAAGTGCAAAAGTAAAAATGTGATTCTCTTTTTACAATCATATCGACTCTTGCCATATTCAATTGCAAAACCGTTAATAAAATTATACAATACAACATGGTAATCAATCATAACATGAGTTGATTCCCAATTTGTGAAATCAAAAATTGACCCTATTGAACTTGGAACTAGCCAATCCGAGCTAGTTCTAACGCCAATTTGAGAACCGGTTGGGTGTTTGATCCACCAAACTTCTTAATCACTTTGATGTTAGGAACGCAAAGATCTTTCAAATTGATGATAGACTTTTGCAATTAGTGAAGCCAATTTATCATTTACAATATTATTGTCAGCCACTAGAAATTTCAGCTCCAGTTCAAGATCTCAAAATTCGTAAAATCTAAAATTGTGGGTATCGACTTATCTGTGTGATTATGGCTTAGTATATGATCAATGAGTTACAAGCTTAAGGGATGAGTTCTTAGCTTGGACACATCCAGATTGACATCAAGTTGCTCATCTAGTTCTCCAAAAACACTCATGCAAAAATATAACGTGGAGAAGAACTATAAAAATATTTACATCATTGGTTTCATCAATGAATCGGAACTATTATTCCCGGCTCTAAAAATTTGGAGACGAGAATCAAGATCGATGTGTGCTCCTAATATTGTGGGAACAATAGACAAAGCCAGCGAATAGCCAAAATATTTCCCCACTCCCAAGAAGGTACCACCACAAATGGTCGTTGGAAATTGGGAAGGCAAAACACCAATGAGGAATTCTTTTTCTTCTTATCTCACATCATCTGAAAACTCTACTAGACTTTCTAGGCTAGCTGATCAATCTCTGGATGAGTATTCACTTGTAAATACAAAGTTCTAGATGAGGGAAAAAGCGTGGGAATCTACCGAACAGTTTGAGCCAAATCCTGAAGAAAGTTCATTCAGTAAAACTAGTCTCCATAACTCCTTTTGCTCTCGAGTACCGAAATGGCTTTCTTTATAAGAAAGAATTACTTATCCTAACCCCCGAAGCTATAAAAGAAGTGGAAGGAGTACTGCCGATTCGGAAACAACGTTTTCCTTCAACTTGATAATAGCTTGACAAACGACGTCAACAACGTCAGGATGGCCGAGTGGTCTAAGGCGCCAGACTCAAGTTCTGGTCCTCGTGAGAGGGCGTGGGTTCAAATCCCACTTCTGACATTTTCTCCCTCCTCCCCTGCCTTTATTTTTATTTTTTTTCTGGCCCAAGTTCCTAGAAGCCTCTTTTCAAATTGGTATTAGCACACATACATATTGTATTTTTACGCTGTCGAGGACATCCCTCAATAATGGTATGGTAGGTGTAGCGTGCGGATCTCAGTGGGCATGCCTTAATAACCGCATCTAATCAAAATCTCATTGGCTCTTTTCTCAATTTTAAAGAATTGATCCTGGCTTTAAAATAACAACTAAATGCGCAAAACAAACAAAAGGAAAGTTCCGTATTCGACTTGCCATTGACGATGCACGATCCTTTAGAAAACAATTTGTGATTATTTTTAATATTATCGGCATCTTATCCGCGACCATCACATTATCCTCATTATGGTAGTTAGAGCGTGATGGCCATTCAATTTGGAGTTGGATCCATTCTTTTTTATTAAGCAATTGGGAAAAAGGAAAAAAGACACTTGCACTTTACTACAAATTAATATATTCCACGGTCGTTGTGCCTCATACGACAAAAAAATCCCCCACCATAAACAAAACCAAACATGAAAAGGAAATTGCATTTATATTTATACTTATATATATGAAAATCAATGTGTAGATATGTATTTTATATTAATATTGGCCTGCACCATATGTGGACATCACACCTTACAAAAGACATGCGTCCCCACCACCAACTCAGTTAATTATTTACGTACGAATCCTATCCCCCAAAAAAAAAATAATAATAAAAGAGAGGCTTAAGTAGTTTATTTCCCTCCTCTATACCAAAAACTAGGATAAAAAAAATTCAATCTAACTTACCCTAGAATTTTTTTTTTTTTAAATTGCGAAATATGTCGTGGATAGCCTTTTGTCCTTTTATTCCCCTTTTTTTCCCATTTAAAATTCAACCACCATTCTACCAAAATTAAAAATATTTCTATTAAAAAATACCGACCAAAGAAAAAGACTGATAATAAAAATAAAAAATCAACCACTAACGCTGCATAAATATGGTTGATGACGCCATGTGCCACTGTATACTTTAGTGCCGCCAGATTCGACAGGTAGGCTATTCCATCACCGGGTCGTCGTTTCCGACCCACCTCATCTGGGCCAACCAGAAGGTACAGGCTCGTGGGCCCAGTCCGATAAGATTTCGACACGCCCCCCCATTTGGGCCCCAAGTGGAAAAGGTCAGCTCTAGTTATTGGGGGCCCCACCTCATGCCAGAAAGAGTTGCCGCCACTGCCGCATGGACACCGCCACACCAACCAGGCCGACTGACAACAGACGGGCTAGGGCGGACGGCGACGCACGGCTCGCCTCCGCCACCACGACTTCATAGACCATTGTGTCGTTGATGAGAGGCGCATCCCCTGGGGCGGCGGCCTCTGGAGTTTGGGCTTGTGAAGAAGTCGACTTTTGGCTACTTCGAAAAAAAAAAAAAAAAAAAAAAGACCCCATAAGAAATGAAAACGATGGTGCAACCACCCAAAAAAAAAGAAAAAAAGTCTCTACTAATGTATCATATGGCTCGTCACAAAAGAAAGATGGTATTGATCTCTCCTTACAAAAGAAGAGGAAAAAGTAAACAATGGGAAGCTGGACAAGTCACCACATGACTTACGAGGTCCCAAGTACATGAGAATCTGGTCCCAAGGGCTCGACAATGTACTAGATAAATGTGAGCCCAATTCACATGTATTGCTAGGTGAGATAAACGCACATGATGATTGAAAGCATTATTTGATATATGAATATATGATTAAATCTTTTTTTATCCTAAAAGGGTATACATAATATTTTTGGGTCCAAAAGAGGAAAGAAACTTGGCCTAGGACCCTTTGACCAACATAGCTTGAATGAAACATACTTATCAAGAGAACAAAGCTAGAATCAAACACACTCAACTTCCAACCTATTCCATAGTTAATGATCAGATTCATTTCGTAATTCATATTTATTGGGATGAGTTGTTATATTTGTTAATTATATTTATAAATGAGATATAAATGAGTTTAGAATATGGATATTAAATAACTTCACTAACTTAATTTTATGACTCACTCGATCTTGCTCATTTTACACTCTTATCTTGCTTGAGTATGAGTTTTTTATATTTAATTAAATATATCTAAATAGTTTTGTTTAGATAATTATTAGAACGGATTAAATAAGCCAATATAAATTGAATCATTTTCAACTAATTCAATATGTCGTGAACTAGTTGTGCACTATCAAATTCCTTATCATTAAGAGAACAAATAGATAGGCAATGTCAACCTCAAGCTCAGGAGAAGATATTTTTCCATCGGGTCTATCTCTTTCCTCCTCTCTTTCTGGCCGAACCAGATATTTTGATCCTTCCTCAATCGCGACTCGGCTGATTTACCCTCGCCCTCGTCGCGCCCACTGACAATAGTGACGAGCCGCACTCGCTCTTTCGCATCTTGTCCTTTAGCCACGTGTCACTAGCCGACGAAAAAATCTCCCATTCGAATTGTCGAAACTGCCCTTTCGAATCCGCGAAAACTCCACTGCGCCCACTAGTTCGTACGACAAAACGACGCAATGGTCTCGGAAAAATCAACGAAGGGCGGAAGGGTAAAAAAGTCACCTGGTGTTGGGCGACGGGCAGAAGGTGATGACGTAATCCGCGCCGGCGCACGTGAACGTGCTCGTCGCGTCGTCGTACGCGTAGCTGTACGCCTGCGGGCACGCGCTCTTGAACGCCTCCGAGTACGGCGTCGGCTTGCACGCCTGGGGGCTGCCGTACGCGCCGCTGCAGCAGTACTGCGGCCGCCGGAAGGCGTCGCACGCGCTCTTGCAGGCTGCGACCCCCGACCCGCCGCCCCCGGCCGCCACCCTCAGCTCCGAGGGGCACGCGGCGTTGAGGTCGCCCGTGCACCCGACGCTCGTGCAGTTCCCCCGCCCTCCTTTCCCGCCCTGGGGCGCCACCAGCATGGGCAGGTTGAAGCCGTCCACGAGGCTGACATCGAAGAAGTCGAGGCCGCCGTCGCCGTCGAGCTTGAACTCGGCGAGGGTCGCGGGAGGGGCGGCGCCGCGGCCGCCGCACTCGAGCTGGCCGGAGCCGCAGTCGCCGGTGAGGCAGGAGAGCTCGCCGGCGGCGGGATCCTGGGCGCAGCGGGTCCGGGCCCAGAAGCGGCCGCCCCAGCCGGCGGGGGCGGCGAGGGAGCGGGACTCGCCCTTCTGGAGCGCGAAGCCGGTGGTGGAGAGCGGCGGCTCGTCGGCGTTGGCGAGGACGCCTGGCCATACCGTGTACTCGCACTTGTTCACTAGCGTGAAGGTCGTTGCATCAGCTGAAATGCAGAATGCAAAGAAGGATGAGAACTCTGTCGAAGAGAATCACGAAAAGGGTAGGTTATCGTGTCGACGCAGCTACCTACCTGCCAAGAACATTGCGGAAATGAGCAGCCATGGCAGAGGTATCGATGGCCAGAATCTTGCCATGAATGTCGTGCCTGTATAATTGAAGAAGAGGAAGAAGAAGAAGAAGCCAGACTCGCGGTCAGAATAATCTCTTCTTCTTCTTCTTCTTCTTCAGTAATGGGAGATTCTGGGACGCAACGACAGGGGATGTATGCCGGCCATCCGGCATTTTTATAGGGGAAGTCAGAGATAGGAGTGAAAGTGGGTGGCTGCATGAGACGTAAGCTTCATCACGGTGTGATTTGCCGTGGGGAAAAAGGTCACGGTCTTTTCAAATTTCAACGACCTTTTACGTGAAATTGTTGCAGAATTCAGACAATGATGGAAGCATAGGGCCTAAGAGGACGGAGAGTAATTAAGGAGTCAAAGTTTGAATTCCCATCGGGTCAATGTTAAAAGGTGGGTCCGTGACTCTTATACGCTGTTATTATGGCAAATGAAAGATGAGGCCATCAGATATTGGGGAGGAGATTTCACATTTGGAATTTGGGACTAAACCTCTTAAGGTCGGTTATCAATTCTTAGAATTGGAAACATGATTCGGATAGTGAACCCAAAGCTATGATACCTGGGTGTAGGTCTTCTGTCAAAATCTTGTGAACCATGGAATTGAACTTGCCGATTTCAATGTTAACTTGGAAATCGGTCGATTCTTTTTTTTTTTTTTTCAACTTTTTTTTTTTGTTTTTGTTTCATCAACTAAAGAATTTCACAAACTTCTCTTACTCTTCTAGCCTTGTATAGAAACTTGACGGTTGTAGTATAACTCTCCGATGCAGCAAAATAACCACCACCAATCAAATAAAAAAAAAGGAGAAATTAAGGTTAGTCCCAATCTAATATTGGTTAGTCTTGGTTTTACCTCAAAAAATGCCAGTTTTCGGGCAGAACCAATAGTTCAAGACCCTGAATCAAGAACTGAATTAGACCGGTTTCCCAGTGAACAGATCTTGAACTGATTGGGTAAAGTCGATTCGGTCTAATTCTTGGATCAAACAAGTCCAAATGCATACCCCTGATGAAAGCCGGTCAAGTTGATGGGTGCAAGTCCAACATCGGTGTTCGCAAAGGACCAAGCTGCTCTCTCTCCTAGAAAATACAAATAAGAGCTCCTGGCCTGGCTGTTAGGGCATGCCTGAGTTCTTCTCTATCATCCTTGCTCTGCTTATCTTCAAGAAGCACCTTCGTTATGAGCTTCGTATTGTTAGCAAATGACAAAAGTTTCGGAGAGTACCTCAGGGGGGTCACTCCATGGTAATCGTCGTGCTCTTTTCTCGTGCTTGGCGATGACCAATTTGCGGTGTTTCAAGCGGGAAAACCCCATTATTCGGTATTGACAAGATTCAATGATTGATACAATGATTATAAACGACATGAGACGAAACAAAATCCATTTCTTGATATTCTCTTTTCACCGATTTCAATTTAGACAAGTCCTCGTAAAAAACTGAAAAGCACCTTACCGGGGTGAATCACCCCTGCTCTTATATTGGCATGAGACAGGACATAATGGAACTAACAAAAAGGTAAATCCAGAGTGGACTTCTTATATACGTGTACGGCACAAATGCATTATAGTATGTGATTGGATGATATCATCTTTGTTATTCGTGTCTAAGTACAACGACCATTTATCCGAATCATTAATCTAGATAGATAAAGAGAGTTATGAAATTTAAAACTTAATACCAGTGGATCTATTGAGATATCAATAGAATTACCTCATGTGCTATAAGATCTCCGTCCGTGCCAGAAAGTCCTTGGACTGACGTGGTTGTGGATCCAATTTACTGTAATGGACCGCCAACGAGGCATTGAATTAGATGATGAGCAATTTTGCTCCTCTCTTTGTGGCATTTGATTGAAATCTTGTCGAAAGCATTTCATAAGTAAAACAATCAATTGTGCCAAACTAACTATTGTGAGGGTGCACTCTTATGGTTTATTTGGTAACCATTTTATTTCCGAGAACAATTTTTGCTCAATTTTTTCATGTTTTGTTCTTTCAATGAAATTCGAGTATCCGAATACATTTAATAATTGTATAAAATTTTTACTCGTATAATAAAAAAATATCAGGAATGTGTTTAGTACAACTCTCAATTTTTTTGAGATATATAATAGATTTAATTTTTAATAATTTTATGATATTTTCCTCTTTTTTTTTTCCTTTTTTTTTTCTTTTCTGCCGGCACTTGTTTGAGTCGGCAAAAATTGATCCCGAATCACTGGAAAAAAGGAAAAAATCCCAAAATTCTTACGTCAAGCTGATTGAACTTGATTTGATTCGGCTTTGACTCTGTTTCTCAAATTCACGTCATATAAATATGACTACACACCAAGTGACGTTGACAGAATGGAAATCACTATTGATAAAGCCGAGCGGACTGTGATTTGGCTCTCGGTCACTTGATTTTGCTTAGCTATTTCAATCTTCTGAGGATTGTCTTGGGTGAGTTTATTTGATAGCATGATTAAATCAGATGAGATTTTTTTTTTTTTAATAATATCCTTAGAGGCGTAGGCAACTGGCTTTTCGTGGGATGTTGCCATGGAGATTAGAAAGTTTCCTTCTCGATGGTAATGACGTGCGAGACTTGTTCATCAGAGAGAGCCTAAGCCAGTCCTACCTCGCTTGTCGCCATTACGGTTTGCACATTGTGCACTTCATTTATTGTAATTTTATGCCGACTTGATGGGTACTCTGTTTTTTTAATGATACCCTAATCTCTTCTTTCTTCTAAAATTGACCCAAGAGGGCTCATTCCCTCTAGAGCATAGCGTGTTCGACTTCAACTTGTCAATTCTAAGACGGAATGGAAATGCATTTCAATTGCGGGGAAATTATTCAATCAATCCCAAATTTATCGTGCATATATCAATTCATTCTTGGACTTTTATTTCAATTTCATCAGTTTAGTTTTAAATCTTTTGCAAGAAGTTCGAGTGTAATCCTTTCAACTGATTTTCACCAGAAATCGATGACTAAACTACCATGTCAGTGATTTTCTAGAAAGAATTTGCTGGAAAGATTACATTGAAATTTCACGTAAAAGTCAATGACTAAATTGACAAAATTGAAAAATTGAGAAAGACTAAATTGACATCCTATAATAAGTTTATGACTAATTAAGTAATTTTCTCCTCTGCCATGCATCTTTTATCACGTCAAAAGGGTTTGATATATTGGGTTCATCTCAACGATATTTGTTTGAGCTAGTCAATCAAATTCGATTTGAATTGAATTGCAAGGAAGCCTGATCATTAATGGAAAGTTAGAGAATCGGACTTCGCTGGACATCTAGAACTCTTTTGATGCAAAATTCAGTAACTTCCTCATTTGAGTCCAAGTTAGAGAAGGGAAAGAATTACCTATTTTGGGTGTGTTTGTTTTGTAAAAAATTAATGATCTAGAAAATATTTTCTTAAAAGTAAATATTTGTATCACTTGCAAAAATGATTGAACGAAATATATATTTTCATTATCCATGAAAATATTAGGACATAAATTGTTATCGACAATGGAAATTATTTTTCATTGACTAATTATTTAAAGCAATATAACATATCATTTTTAAGAATTTTTTTTAGAAAATCATTTATTTTTCATAAAACAAATGTATTTTGTGAGCTGTTGGCCTTTGCCTTTCAAGGTGAGCAAGTTATATGTATATTTGAGGAGAGTTTTGTTTGTTCCAATCTTCATTATAATGCTTGATTTATAGATGGATCATGTGTTACTCTCTTTATGGAGGAGGTCATGCCAACCGAATCTTCTTGATAGTGTCCAGTCACTTGTTTTGGCTACAATATCACATTGAATTTTTAATTTTCAAAGAGAAATTTCTCATCTAAGTCCAGGAAAGATGATTTCCTTAACCCTTAAAAATTCTTCCCTGACCGGTGCTGCCTAAAAAATAGAACCAGAACAATCATCAGAGCTACTCGTGATATGCATTGCTAACTTAAGCTTTCAAGAAAGCAATCGACTCGCCATGTCCTTTATCGTCGGTTGAGCAATAGTGTGACAATTTCCATCGCGTCGCCACATTACACTAATTTGTGCCATTTTCGTCACTAAAACAACTAAAACACAAATTGGGTATGGTAAAAAAAAAACACACATAAACAATAATCTAGATCACAGTTTCGAGAGAGTATTCGTGATGATCAAATTGGCGTTTCTTATTAGTCACTTTTCTTGTGGCAACCTTGAGTTAGGCTTGTTATCGTAACATCTTAAAATAGTCACTGTCCAATCTGCTCGTTCATAAATATTTTTCTTTTCGAGGGAGTTAGATTGGCATTAAACCTCGGTACAGCTCGAGTCTGAATCAGGTTTTAAGGCGTGGCAGAAATCTTCCCATTTTCATAACTGGGACCGACCGGAGGATGTCACCTAAAGAAAAATGTCAAAAAGTGTCGTTGAAAAGTCTCTTCACTTTGTGATGATCCGCAAGGGGTACACCAGCTGTCCTCCTAATTGATAAGAAAAGGACAGGACCATGCGTTTGTCTAATCCCTTCGACATTCCTTTTCTAAAGTTTTCTCTTTGCCACCCAGGCCTAGCCATTAAAAACGATCCACGATTTAGACCGGGAAAGTTGATTCGAGACATATGATCTTGCCGCGATACTAGCCGAGCTTAAGGTATTCTTGCCTGGACTATCGTCGTCGACACATCCAGCGGGGCCTTATACGGTGGTGATCGGGGGACGAACTTTCATAGTGGAACAAGTACGCATTTCGGCATCAGCGGATACGAATCGTTCAGGGTGCTTTTCTTTCGACGAGACTGATGTTTTGTCATCTACGAAGCTGGCATTTTTAATAAGCTTCCGTCAGTCGGGAGGATTCAAGAAATCCCGTCTACACACGCACCCGCGAGCAAAAGAGACGGGCAATTATTCATTCGCGTCGGCATATCCCTCTCGACTATAATCCGAGCGATAACAATTTTTCTAAGCAAATCCAAAAGGGCGCAAGATCAATGCATCGGAGAAGCAAAATCCCGTTCGGTAGACGGAACAGCAATCATTGAAGAAGATAAAGCTTTAATAAGCTGGTTTTGTAGTGTTACGTGAGGACACCTTGACCCTGTCAAACAGCTGAGTCATATCGAATTTGAGTTAAGTCACAAATGGTTCGACTGGAATTGATTCATCGATTCATATATGATCAATTTATTTGTAATACAAATGTATTGACTCATATCCTATCCAACTCCATATTACCAAAATATTTTTCATATTTAATCCAATGTAAAAGTGAGGGTGCAGTACTTTTTACCAAAAAAAAAAAGTGAGGGTGCAGTGTACAAGTGGGAATGAAAGAGAGTGAAGAGAGAGTCATAAAAGTGGGTTATCTCTAAATAAGTAGTAAACCAATCTATGACCAATTTACGACCCATTTAATATTTATATTGTATTTAAATCTATTCATAACCTATTCACTTAGTAAAATTAACCCATATAAATAACTCAACTCATCATATATGAGTTAATAAATGGGTTTATGACCCATTTTGATAGGACAAATTATGTCACGATGAAGGAGTTTTTGTGTCAAAAGGACTACGCAATAGAGTGATAGAAATAGCCTGACGGAACTGTCCCCTCGATAGACTGTAAATCCCGATGATACAAAGCTTAGGTAAGACGCCACTTAATCTTTATCTATTTGATAGCAGCAACGGCGTCACCACCAACGATGAAGCCATGCGCCATTGACCTAAAAATAGGTTTGATTACCGTAGATTATTAGGCTACTGTAGAGCACTCCATATTGTCGTGCCAAGTATTCTTGGAGATGGACATTTGTTGCCAACTGTCACCAAAGACCATCACCTATGTACCTTGACTCGACAACTCACTAAAAATGACCGAATTAGCAAATATATAAATAAATTAAAGATTTTTTGGACAATTTTTTTTATCGTTAAAGGACAAATGTGGATCATAAACCCTAACAATTTTAGCCCATATCTCGTGTTGCACATCAACTGTTGAAGCTGGGCATTGGTCGGCAAGGTGGCTCCCACGTTCAACATTAACTGGTCACTTTCTCAATGCCATTCCATGGCCCAATCTAATTCTTCTTCTCTAAAGAACATGCAATGTGAAAAAGGACTAATAAATGACACATGCATAAGTTCCAATCATTCTATGATATTTCTACTTTTTCGGTGTGTTTTATGCGGGTTTTCCGCCCTTCCAGGGATTCGTATTGGTGACATGAACGTGCAAACTATGTCGTTACACTATAGGTGATGGCTTGGCCTTAAAACTGGCCTAATCAATATTTCGCGCTACATGTTTTTGTCGACTCAGTAATTGTCGACAACCAAAAATACCCCTATGAACATGTGCTGGTCACAAGGGACAGAAAGTCCTAAAGCTGCCATCGCAACCATATATAAGCCATAATATACATTAGCCCAACCCATAAATATCCATACGAAAAAAGACAATTAAGGATTTTAAGGAATTTTGAGCTGAATTTTGACAGACAAAGACACGTAATACCATGATGAAGCAGCGGGATACCACGTGTTGAAGCCGAAGATCAATGATGAAGATACAACATTGGCAGTGAAAATAGGCGGGAACATTTAGGAGGGCGCCAAACTCAAAGAATGAGCAGTTAATACTTGTTGGACAAATCATGACACTATTATCAAATAAGTATGGATAAGGTGGTTCGGCATGAATCAAGAAGCGACTCTTGAGGAGAAAATAATCAATTATTGACGGTTACCAAGGTAGCCTATAAATACCACAAGCTATACAACAAACACCCCTCCCCCAATATATCACATTTATCTTTAGTTAGCTTTAACCTAATTGTAGCTTAAGATTCCCGTCGTAGATTCAATTTCGACTAGTGTCTTTATCTTAGGAAGTGCTATTGATTAGATCCCAGTGCTAACCTATTTTCTAGTGCCGTTGATTAGATTTTGGTATTGTGTCCTCATTCTCATCTAGAAACGGTGTTCATTAGATGCTACTTCTGTTTAGTGTTGTTGATTAGATTCTAACATTGTGTTCATGCACACATCTAGGAACAGTGTATACTAAGTATTATTATCACTGTCTAGCATCATTGATAAGAGTCTGGTATTGTGTCCTCATCCTCATCTAGAGGCAGTGTTCATTAGATGTTATCTCTATCTAGCGTTGTTGATTAGATTTCAACGTTATATTCATGCACGCATCTAGGAACAATGTATACTAGGTGTTATTATCACTATCCAACGTCGTTGATTAGATTCCAACGTTGTATCCTCATATCTATCCTAGATCACTGTCTACTAGGCATTAGATTCTAGCGTTGTGTCTTTAAATTTAGTAGAAAGTAGTGCTTTATTAAGCATTTTATTCATATCAGTGTTGTCAAAGTGTCTTTGATATTGTATAGACTGCTTTAATTTTAATGGACTTTTATTATTATATAAAGTGGGTCTAAATGATGTCACTAATTAGGTTTCAACGTTAATTATTGTTGATATTGAACATGCAATAGGCTAGCGACTTTTTTGATTTCGAGATTATAAGGTGTATAGTCCCGTTTGCAAAACTTGAGTCTCCTTTAACAAAAACCAAAAATATAACACTTGGTGAAAGATATTTCATTGTAGGATCCAAAATCAACAAAATATCTTTTTGGCATGCTTGGTAAGACCTAGTGTTAGTTGAAGAAAGTGCTATGCCATGCACAAGAAGTCGCAACAATATGGAAGGAGCTACAAATGAACCTTTGCCACCGGTGGATATATCCAACGTGCAGAGTCATCATTTGTGTAGCCTGCCTTGAATCAGACACATGGCAAGAATGCAAATATCCCAAAGCAACAGGTTGAAGAACCACAAAGATTAACGAAGATCACCCCTGTCATACTCTCGTCGATGAGGTGAGCCATCAAAGAGACCCATAATGACTTTGCTGATTATATGGTTAAGAGAATGACTATGTGGTAAGGCCATTGATAATCAATATGTATCATGAATGTGAGCAAGGGCAACATGGGGTTCCAATTGATACAACACAGCCTCAAAGTAGGAATGTCCCCATAACCACAAGGTATGTTTCTTTGCCATTACCTCTTGTGGTAAATTTTAGTATTATAGGGCAAAGTATGCTGCCTTTAGCACCTGTAAGGATCTTGTAAAAAGGAAAGGTGGTTTCGACAGCCAAAATTGGTGGGTCTAATCCTCAAGGATCCTCTAACCCAAATGGCATAACTAGGCAATAACCTCATTCAGATACATCATTTGCTATCAATGAAAATCTCTAATATGCTATGAGTGTTCCTAGTGTTATGTCTACAATTCAACCCAATATGCTGCCTATGCCTACAATTACTAACAATCACAAAACAGTATTAGCTCTACCTAGGGGGCAAGAGCCAATATCTTTTACTAGGGGATAGGACCAACCTTTTCAACAGCATTCCCAAATGTTAATCCACTCATACCTAATCAAGAATTGCAACCTATACATTTTAATCCGCTGCCAAATAATCCATTGGCTAACTAAAATGTATTTCAAGTGTACCAATTTCCACAATAGCTAGGATATTAGGTTCCACAACAACCTGCATATTAGGCTCCACAGCCACCCATGTATCAATCCCCATAGCATATGGCATACCAACCTCCTTAGCAAAATGTGAACCTAATGTTGCACCCTTACTATGGTGCCCAATAGCTAGCAAGATTACCTATGGCCATTCCGAGACATAACTAGATGGTCGTCGAACCTGCCTTAAGGAATAACGTTGTTGATCATGGTCATATAGGGAATGTTTATTGAAAGCCTTATCCAGACTTGGATGGACACAATTCCTTACCCACAAGGATTAAAGATGCCAAAATGCACATTGTTCACTGAGAAGATGACTAGTCAATTTTTGAACACATTACCCGCTTCTTAGCCCCCTGTGGCAATGCAACTCATAAGGATCATTGGAAGCTCTATTTGTTTCCACTTTCACTATCGAAGATAGCCTTCACGTGATATATGGCTTTACCAACCAATTTGGTTTTCTTATGGGAGCAAATGGAATAACTTTTCCATACCCAATTTCAACAAGCTATCCTAGACTTATATGTTGCAGGACTTGTTAACTATGAAACAAATGGCAAATGAGACAGTCAACCAGTTCATATTAAGATACGAAAGAGTTAGGAACACATGCTTGATATTTTTGCTTGAGAAAACATTCTCAGATTTAGCCTTCAATGGTTTGAAGTTTGAAATTCGGGAAAGAATGGTAAGTCAACCTTACTCAAACTGTTTCAATTATCCACTATAGTAATCAAGCATGAAAGCTTGCTCCAAGAAAAGGACAAAAAGCATGGTCAAAGAGGAGATGTTAACTTAATTGAGACAAATGATTTCGACAAAGAGCAAATGAAGCTAGTGGAAGTAGCTATTGCCAAAATGGTCATTCAAAAGCCATACACATGCCAGGCATTGAAGCCAACCAAAGAAAAAGATAAGTCAAGTAGTATAACTAAAGCTAAGGAATCGGTCTACTACTCCTTTGATATTAGCCGAACTAAGGAATTTTTTTATCTATTACTAGCGGATAGTCAAATAAAACTAACAAAAGGACAAAATATTCCGTCTAAAGAAGAATTGGTGGGAAAGAAGGATTGTAAATGGCATCACTCACGGAGTCATACTACTTCAGATTGTGTGGTCCTAAATAAGAATACCCAAGAGCCAATTTGATAAGGGAAGATAAACTTTACTAATGACAAAGGGAAGTCCTTAATGGAGGTGGATATTGATCCTTTCCCAATGATTATTGGTATGGTTTCAATAAGATCTCGAGGTAGGAGATATGGATCGTTGCCCTTCTATACTCATTGTAGACAAATGATTGTAGAAGCGTACCCCCAAGACCAAAGGGGATATGGGTATCCCTCAAGGGAGTGTACTATTGGTGAATATTGAAGTGCAAGGACTTCTAGACCATACCATGGATCGCCTCGTTAGAATGAATTGGTTCATATAGAAGATCATTCCCCTTGTTGAAGTGTCCATAAATCATTCAAATAAAAGTACAACAAAAGAGACTTTACTATAGACCCGTTGGGTCAATCTAGTGGGAAGTTTGATTATTATGTGATTTACACACTTCCACTTGCCTACCCCATAGAGTCATCCCTTTTGGTTGGGGATATGAACCCGATAATAATGTGGAGATCATGACCATGAAGCACAAACATACTGTCGAAGGACTCTAAAGGTGCGTTGTGACCCATCAGAAGGTGAATGGTATGAGGCTCAAAAGGTCCAAAATGGTATTATGATGCGAACCAAGAAGAGAAGGGCTGAAAGGAAAAAAAAGAATGCGTCAATTGCAACAACAAGTCAATCAAATCCATATCACCTAGGTTAAGCTAGTAGCAATTGCAACCAACAGACCAAAGCCCTATAAAACTAAGAATTTGATTTGGAGAAGGAAGATAGATACAAACGGAGCAATGTCAAAATCAGGAAGAGATAGGGCAATCACGCAAGCTAAGGACAAGGATGAAGAACATATGCCTAGGCAGCTATCTAGGTCAGTCTCTCCTTTAAGTTCATATATGGTCTAAGTCAAGCTACCCAATGAGTTTTGAATGGACCAAACCTAGCTTAATTGAGGAAAATCTAGCCCATGAAAAGGAAAGAGCACGGTTTTCATTCGATAATGAAAAAGTAATGGAATTTGAGAAGCCTCTCGAGAGCCTTTCTAATCAATTGAGGGCTTTGAATACTAATGCTAAAGTAAATGATTGCCCAGTTGTCAAAGTGTTAGTTGATGGAGGATCAACTTTGAACCTTATCTCATATAGGTTCTTCAAGAAACTAGGCAGGAAAGATGATGAAATAATCCCATTAAATATCCAACTCTCAAACTTTATGGGAGAAGTTACCGAAGTCAAAGGAATATAAGTAGCTAGCCTAATAATAGGGTTAAAGACTTCAAGAACTCTTTTTATATTGTAGATGTTGATGGGTCGTATAACTTGTTATTGGAAAGAGATTGGATCCATGAAAATCAATGCGTACCATTGACATTACACCAAATGTTGGCTTTTGCAATGGGGATAAAGTTGACTATGTTAAGGCTAATACTAGGTCAAATGTTGCATAGGCTCAAGCACCAGACATGGCAAAGGTTTGTTAGGGGGAAATAGATGACGGCACATGCATTTGTAGGCCCCTAGAAATTGATCTTAGTAGCATGGCATTTTACCGTTTCAACAAGTAAAGTGTTGAATAGGTCCTTAAGATGGAACTGATGGGACATCTTAATAAGGTTATTGATGGAAAATCTTATATTGCTGGAAGACCTCATTAAGAGGTATGTGGCTTTTAAGGCTGAACAAGCTAGATAATCAATAAAACATTGTTGATGGCATTTTGGATTTCGACAAGTCACCAATTAAAGAGAATTATAAAGTGATGTAAGCTCAAGACCTATTGGAAGAGATCAACCTTGGAGATGAATTCCACTTTCATCCAATTTATGTAAGCAAGATACTCAATGATGACTTTAAAGCCAAATTAATAGATGTGTTAAGTGATAGGGAAATCCCTTATGATGTTTTGAAAATGAACAAATAAATCAAAAGCTACTAACGTATTTAATGGTTGAGTAAAATATTTTGCAGACGATAGAATGTGTAAATGATATTATCAAGATTTATATTTGGAAGAACTAGAAGATAGACTCTATGCTAAAACTAAACTTATTCAGACTATGTCCAATTTTAAGACTAAATATGTTCAGAAGCAGAATATGTTCAGACTTACGTCCAGATTGTAAAGTCTATTTCAGACGGAAGACACTCAGACTCTACTTCAGACGGAAGACACTCAGACTTTACTTTCGACTGAACATACTCAGACTTTACATACATAACAAGACATAAGTCCAGAACGTGACAAGGTCCAAAATGAAATAACTCAACATACCGTAACACAAGCCCCAAACATATAATGGCTAGTGATTTGGTTTGGATTTTACATCAAGATAGATTTGATTGACTCAATCTAATTGATTGACAATTGGATCTTAAAGATAAGAACTTTCTAAACAAAAAAGCTCTACTTATGGAAACCAAGATTCTGTTTGTATGGGTGATTAGAATCAACTTGGTATTTTGCTTCTATCACTCAATGGCTACTAAATCTTCTTGATACAAATTTGTCCAACGGATAGATTGGAAGATGATTCTTTAAATATTGTCCAACGGCTAGTTTTGAAGTGGAAGAGTATTTAAGGAGACCAAGGACCGAGGAGCAAATAAGAGACGTAGTGTAGAATTTATAATTCCAAAGTCTGAGCAAACTTCGATCATACACTTGTCTTTCGTGAACTTAAACGTTTGTGATCATGAATTAAATACCGAAAGAGTGTCTTAGTAAGATAGCGTGATCTACCATTGAGTGTTTGCACTCAAAGTTATAATCTTTTGTTAATCATATAGTGGAATCTAGCTAGAAGGTTGTTAGCGTGAGAAAATGGACGTAAGTTTGATCTAAGCCGAACCATTATAAATTTCGTGTGCAACATTCTCTTCTCTTAACTCTTTTTATTTAAGTCTGTTGTACATTTACAAATTATTTTAGAAGTTTATTCCATCGCATAACAGATTCTGAACATCTTCCAGAAGTCTGGTGGCTCGTTTGTCAGACTCTAATCCTTATTCAAATTTTGCTCGCAACTTATTTTATTCCGCATTTATTTGTCAAAATTTCTTTTGAACACATATTTATCCCCCCTCTAAGTGTTTGTACTAGTATCATTGATAAGAAAGTACAATGATTGTTTCACTTGGAACCACCATGAAATGCCAAGTCTAGGAAAGGAAGTGGTAGAACATCGATTGCCAATTAAGAAAGGATTCAAGCTGTGTAAGTAGGCCCCAAGGCGTTTTGCCCCAGAGATTATACAAAAAAAGGAAGAAATCGAGCGCCTATTATTTGTAGGCTTTACAAGGACCACAAAATATGTGGAGTGGCTCTCAAATGTGGTCTTAGCAAAGAAAAAATAGGAATTAAAAAGTATGTATTGACTTTCGCAACTTAAATGCTGCAATATCAAAAGATGAGTACCAAATGTTAATGGCTGACATGTTAATCAATCCAACATCTCATAATAAAATTATGTCCATAATGGACGGCCATTCTGGATACAATCAAATATTCATAGCAGAAAAAGACGTTCACAAAATAATATTTAGGTGTCCAGGAGCTATCGATACATTCAAATGAGTAATAATCCCTTTTGGTTTGAAGAACGCCAGAGCTACATACCAAAGAATTATGAATTTTATCTTCCACGACAAGATTGATGACTTTATGGAAGTCTACATAGATGATGTCATCGTCAAATAAGACTAGGTATGTCATCTAAATAATTTGGAATGAGCCTTTATTAGGATGTAAAAATTTAAATTAAAAATCAACCCATTAAAGTGTGCTTTCGATATAAAGACTAGTAATTGTCTAGGCTTTCTAGTCCATCAAAAAGGAAAAGAAAGAGATAGGAATAAAGCAAACACTATTTTAGAATTGCCTCCACCTACCAATAAGAAGCAGCTCCAAATGATACTTGGAAAAATAAATTTTTGCGTTGTTTTATAGCTAGCTTGTTGGGAAAGATTGAAGTTTTTTCCCCATTACTTAGACTTAAAAATCAGGAGCAATTCTCGCCCCTAGGGTTTACTCCAGCCGTCCACGGCGTACGGGGCTTCCCTGGGTCATAAAAAAAAAAAAAAATCATGAGCAATTCACTTGGGAAGATAAGCATTAACATATTTTCGACAAAATAAATGAATATCTGACCAAGTCACTAGTTTTGATGCCACCTAAAGCGGGTAGGTCATTGAAATTGTATCTGTTGGTGACTGATACTACAATTAGAAACATGTTGGCACAAGAAAATAATGAAGGGGAAGAACGAACGATTTATTATCTAAGCAGAATGTTAAATGATGTTGAGACAAGATACACCCCCAATGAGAAGATGTGCTTGTCACTATATTATGCGTGTACAAAATTACATCATTATATGTTACCGACTATGGTACATTTAATTTACAAGATGGATGTGATTAAGTACATGCTAACCAGGTAAGAGGCCGAATAACCAAATGGGCAATTTGCATTATCTGAGATGAATCTAATATACGTGTCGCTCAAAGCAATAAAAGGACAGGTGGTAGCAAATTTCGTTATGGAATACTCACCCACTTTAAAAATTGAAGAAGATGAAAACTATATTTAAGTGTTACCATGGGTTCTATATTTCGACGGATCAAGTGCACCCGGATTATCAGGTGCTGAAATTATGATCATTTCTCCACAAGATCAGAAAATCAAATTCATGTTCAAACTTGACTTTCTATACTCAAACAATCAAATAGAGTATGAGGTTTTGATTGTTAAATTGAATATCTTGATCGACATGAAGGTCCAATTTGTGAAAATAAAAGGGGATTCACAATTGGTTACCAAGCAACTGACCAGAGAATATCAGTGCTTAAATGAAAACATAATATTGCATTACATTAATTCACGTAAGGAGAAGTGAAAATTTAGAAGCTAATAAATTAACTCAAATGGCATTCGATTATAAAACATCAAAGAAGCACGCATAACATATCATTACACAAGTAAAAGTACTACATTCGATAAATAAAGTAATAATAGCATCAAGTTATTTGGCCGGAGAACAAGATACTTAGGATGAATAGGATTGGAAAACTCCCTTCATAAATTATTTGAAAAACCCAGTTGTCAACGACAAAAATTTCAAAAGACGGGCGATGAATATTTGTTAATTGGTGATGAACTATATCGAAGAACAGTGGATGGTTTACTGTTAAGATGTTTAGGAAAGCAAGAGTCGATGCTTATAATGGTCGAAGTACATGAACAAATTTGTGGTGCACACCAAGCTGGGAATAAAATGAAATGGTTGTTGTGTTTTCATGGTTAATTTTGGCCGACTATTACGAAGGATTGTATCGACTATGCTAAAGATTGTGGGCCTTGCCAAAAGCATAGTTCGCTTTAAAATGTACCGGCCATTATAATGAAACCCATTATTAAATCATGGCCGTTTCGAGGTTTGGCAATATATATAATATGTAAGATTTACCCCATTCATCGAAGAGACATAGTTTTATACTTGTGGCAATAGATTACTTCACGAAGTGGGTAGAAGCCGCTTCTTATAAGAATATAACATAGAAGGTAGTTATGAAGTTTATCAAAGAATGAATCATTCATTGATTTGGGATTCTTAAGTCCATAATGGCTGACCGGAGGATAGTGTTTATCGGGCAAGAGGTGTCAAGATTTTTGAAATCTAGAGGTATTAAGATGGTTTATTCGACGCTTTATTATGGTCAGGCTAATGATCAAGCCAAGGATACAAACAAGATTATTATTAATCTTATTAAGTAACATTTGGACGAAAACCCGCGAGAATGGGACTCCTTACAATCGACAGTATTATGGGCTTATCGAACATCGAGAAGATTAAGTATTGGAGTCAGCCTATATATGTTAACATATGGACAAGAAGCCGTCATCCCATTTGAGGTTACAGTGCAATCACTTGGAGTGAAATTATAGGATAACATATCAAAGGAAGAATATGATGAGTTAATGTATGCCAATGTTGATGACCTCTGTGACATCCAGAAATTTGGCCCCATTTCTAATATATGAAATAGTTGTTTCGTCGACGCACTTATGGTTATTTTATTTGAAGCTGCCCACTCACGAGTTAACTAATCTATTAGGTGAGGCCGTTAAGGGATATAAACGCGACAGACTAGAGAATTCGATCGGAAATCGACCGTTCGACCATAATAATTGGCAATGGTCAATACGATACCGTTATAAATCGATTAGCGAACGAATATAGGTTGATTCGATGGAATCATGTAGTCGAATTGCGGGTGGTTCCGCATGATTGCGATATTCGCGTCGACAAAAAAAACCGATTTTCTAACGATATTATATTCGGGATACGTAATTGAACCCCGCGATTTTATGACAACCGAGGGTTGTCTACAATTCGGAGATGCACAAATATGGATCGAAAATTATCGAACACGGGTCAAACGCGCTAAAATCCCTAAAAACTACCCGATAGGTTAGGTCGTACTAAAGTCGCATTTGGTCAATTTTAATCACGAAATTAAATTTGGTTTTGGGAATCGGATGTTCAAGCATGTCACGATTCATTTATTGGGCGTCGTCTCATCTTTCGGCAAATTTTCGTCAAGTTCGAAATTTTGCAGAAAAATGATTTTCGGACAAAAAGAAAATAAAAAGGAAATTCATATGGGTAGAGAAATTTGGTTTTTTCTACCCTAAGAAGGTTTTGTTTGTGAGAATTAGAGGAAAAATTGGTGATTGGTTGGGCATTTGACTTTGGGGCATGAAGACTTTGAGGCTTATGTAATGAGTGCTTAGATATTTTGCTAAGTTTCTCATTGGTTGTTCCTTCAACCTCATGGTTCTCTCTCTCTCCCATTTCTCTCTATCCCTCATGCACGCATAAACCCCCACCACTAGCAGACCGCCCATTCCCCTTTTCCTTCATGTCTTCATCTTTCCTTTCCCCCCATTCTCTTCTCTTTTCGCCACTACCAATCCCCATTTCTTTTCTTCATCCGATTATGTTCTCTTTCATTTTCATTGCTGCCGTACCATCATTCACCATCAGCATTGCCATCTTCATCATCCCCTCCAAAGTCCAGCCCCACCTTTGTAGCTACCACCACACACCAACTACCACCACCGAAGTCCATCTTCACTGTCTAGCGTCCCAACTCCAACAGCCACACGCCCAAGAACCCGCGCCGTCTGTCAGTAGCCACCACTCCGTCTAACTCCCACCTCCACATGTCCCATCCCGATCCTCGAGCGCGTGTCCATCCCTCGATGGTCAATTAAATTGC
This sequence comes from Eucalyptus microcorys, assembly GCA_014182515.1. NCBI lineage: Eukaryota > Viridiplantae > Streptophyta > Magnoliopsida > Myrtales > Myrtaceae > Eucalyptus > Eucalyptus microcorys. The sequence continues at coordinate 14,140,557 of CM024567.1, read as the reverse complement.
GACATCCCAGGACGCATCGCCGACCCGTTCATTTTAATGCGGCTGTGGAAGCGAATAAATAAATCCCTAGACAATACAAAAATGGGATAGAAAAGCAGGGCCACAATTTTGAAAACCACAACATTATACACAGCATACTATGTCATTTACAATACTAGTTTATATTCACAAGTCTACAAAAGACAGAAAGGCTGCAAGTCCTCTGAGCGTTCGAACCCTCAACCGAAGACTCCAGGGTCTCCTGGGAACTCAGGTCCACCACTGCACTACTGGGAGGGTCAGCTGCACCCTCGCCAAAAGCGATCTCTAACACCGACATAGGAATCTCAGACTCCGGTAAGGACCTTCTCTGGGTCCATCTCGCCCGTGACGATACCACGATCTGAATTGATGGGGTACCTTCCGGGGTAGACCCGCATCAACCTAGATGATGGATCTCACAAGTTCGTAGACCCAAGCTCCTTGGCCCCTAGGAGGAGGAATCAGAGAGACCTGTTCGGTGACCTTCTTGGGCTGGCCAAAACACTCAGGAGGATTCGCCATCTAAGGACCTGAAAATGTTAGCCCATGACGAGGTGAGACGATGTATTAGCAAGTTCATCCCCTAAACTCCGACTAGGAAGGAAATATACCTAAAGGCTGCCTATGCACAAACAAGACAGAGGACTTACATTTGTCTCAGTTCCTTCCTGCAAATCTGTACAGTTCATGATCTCAACCAATCCACTCAATTCAAATCAAACCATCGATCAATCAGTCAATCAGCTCAATTCGATACCAACAGTACTATCTATCAATTCAATACCATTAATCAATTTCATTGATACTACTACTATTCACACAAGTTGCAATATATGGTCATAGCTCCCTCAAGCTGATATATATAGATAGTGGCTCGCTCAAGCTGATAAAATGATCTTAACTCACACAAGCTGATATATATGTATAAATCATGCTCACTCAAGCTGATAAAATGATCTTAGCTCACACAAGCTGACGTGCAACGGGGCTCGCACAAACTGATAATTCACCATATTAAAAATAACCGATAAAATAATCGTGTGTGGGTACACGGTCGACCCGAGCAAAAAACGTCATATCTTTTTTTATTTTATAAAATCTCACTAATTATATAGTCCACAAAGACATTTTCGGAGTTAAAAACTGACACCCGGTATTTTCCAATTAAATACCGAAATTGCTCAATTTTAGGATAAATACCCAAAATTACAAATCCCAATCAATTTGCACAAATCAGCATTCAATTAAATAAACCAAGCATACCATGATAATTAGCACGAAATTCCAGTCACCGGCTATCCCGATATAATTTCTGGAAAATAATAAATAATTAAATAAATACCAAAAATAATTAAATAAATACAATTAAATGCCATAAATAGAAACTTAGGCCAGAAAAGCCTAATTAAATACCGAAACCGGCCTAGAAAATTTCCAAATCTATCTAGATAAATAATACAACCTATCGAGTTGCTAATTAAGCCGATCTAACCACTAAACATGCAATAACGAGTAATTAAATCGCTAATCCGTTCTAACTAACCACCTAAACCATACTTAGCCTAAACTAATCAACCCTTAAGCATCATTAACTCTATAAGTAGAGTTTAGTGAGTAAACTCATTGGTTTTGCGATCCAGTGAGTCCACGACAACGGCAACGCGGAGACGAGCGACAAACTCCGAAGTGATGACACCCTACAAGGCCCAGAAGCGGTCCAAAATGGGCCTCGAAGGCCCACGGTTGGCTTAGGGCTTCGATTCTGGTTGCTAGGCCGAGGGGTTGTTTGAGCGGCCAAGAGTGGCAAGGAGAGGCGATGACGGTGCAGCGAGGTTAAGCGGTCAACGGTGAGGCTTCACGGCGGCGAAGGCGAGCTGGACAGCGGTCCAGGGGGCTCAACGCAGCCTAAGGAGGCTTGGGAGGAGCAGCACGATGACGAAATCGACGGGACAATAGGGCAGGGGCGCGAGCTTGCGCGGGGGCATGACGCGTGCGAGTGGCGAACGGCGGCTGTCCGATGGCTGTGCGACGGCAGGGGGGAATGGTTGCTTAGTTTTTTGGTTTTTTGGAGCTTCAAGGTGGTTGGAAATGGAGAAAGTAGCTCTAAAGAAGAAGATGAAGCCAACTGCACTTGGTGGGGGGCCACCAACCTTCTAGAAACCAAAATTTGTCCCCTTGAGCTCATCCAACAAGCCCCACCACTCCAGCCATGGTCAACAGCCCCTATCCACTTCAAAGCTTCCCCAACACACTTCCCAAAGGGTCCAAAAGGTTCTATACCAAGAGAACCTACGAATTTGAACCCAACTTCCCCAAATTGAACCAATTTCTCTCCAATTGAGCCCAAATTGGAGTCCACAAATCCCAGCAAGGTGTCCTCAACCAATTTAACATTTTTTCTCACCAACAGAACTAATTTGCATCCCAAACACGCAATAAAAAACGGTCCATTGGATTTTCCGGACAAAAACGGCTCTTAAATTTTCGCCAAAAATTTCGGTTTGCAGAAAAAATCTTCGGAGGAGATGAGTCGACGTTTCTAAAATGAATCGTGACATGTCAGAACTTTTAATTTCTGAAATCGGATTCAAATTCGCAGTTAATTTCAATCCGACACAATTTTAGCATGACCTAGCTTACTAGGTAGCTTTTAAGAATTTTTGGTGCAATTGACCCATGGTCGATTTATTTTGAGCCACAATGTACATCTTTGACACATTGGTGACTCTCAGTTGTCGTAAAAATCTTGATATTTCAAATACGGGCATAGGGTACTAAAATGACAGAAAAATCGGTTTAGTGTCGATCAGCGAGAATTTTGCAATCAGGTGAAATCACCCACACTTGATCACATATCTTAGTCGAACCAACCTATCTCTGATCGATTTTTAACTGTGCTGTAATGACCCTTGCAGACTAGCATGATTGAACAGTCAATTCCTGATCGAATTCTCGAGTCTATTGTATTAAAATTCCTTAATGGCTTCACCTAATAATCTAGTTATCTCGTGAATGATCGGCTCAAAGAATAGAACTATAGGCACGTCAATGAAAAGCTCGATTCATTCAATTGAAAACAGAATCTGAAATTCGGGATGTCACATCATGGCTAGCAGCCTCCGTGACCAATAGCATCGTCCCCCTAGCTCCTCCACCATCCACCGAGACCAGCCCAAGCCAAACCCCCTTTTGGCCAAGAGCTTGGGAGGTCCGCTGTTGCCACCGTCGAGCCTTCGTGCAAGCCGCGGTTGTTTCGTGTTTTCGTCGCCGTCGCATTGCCATCACCGCGAGCCTGCTGCCGTAAAAAACCATGAGTTAACTCCATAATCTTTGATTAAGCCGTTAATTACGCTTAGGGGGTGGTTAGATTAGTCTTGATGAGGATTAGTTTTAGTTAATCCGAGGTTAGTGTTAATTAAGCTTTGGTTAGGTTAGTTAATCATGGTTGGTTAAGTAATCATGGTTAGGTTAGTTAATCATGATTGGGTTAATTAATCATGGTTAGGTTAATAAGTTGTATTAGCTTAATTAATCACAATTTATTTAATTAGTCGTAATTAGCATAATTAGTGACGAATTAAACATTATGTAGAATTTTATGTTCGTTTTCTTGGATACAATTATGCATGATTTTGAGTGTTTGCACGTCCGATATTGTGCAATTGATTGCTCTATGGTTGATTCTGATTTTTTATGTTAAAAGATGGCTTTATAAGCTTTTAAATAGAAAAACAATGAGGTATCGGGTTCGGACACCAAATTTTATGTGCCCAATAAAACAATGAGGTTTTGAAATAGAGGTGTGCAAAATTTGGTGGGTTGATTTCAAGTACGTATCCACGTACGAATTCTTTCCAAAAGTTTTAAAGAAAAAAAAATGGGGATACCAAAGATTGTTTCCAAAAAGGGTGGTTGGACAAAGAAATAGAAAAGAAATATGGCGTTGGGTTTGGACGCCAAGTTTTATGTGCTCAATAAAACCGCGAGGTTTCAAACTAGATGCGTGCAAAGTTTTACAGGTTGATTTCAAATACGTGACCCCATAAGAATTTATTTTGGAAAGTTTTGAAAAAAAGAGTTGCAAGGTTTATTATTTGAAAAGGAATTTTGGTGTTCTTGGCTAAATAACGGAAATAAAAGCTGGTTCAAGTGATGGTATGCTCATGTGATCACATAAAAGACCCTGATGCATTTACGCGGGTAGTGAACCCGTCCTGATGCGTTTACGCAGGACGATGCCTGATTAAGTTCATATGCCCCCAAGTCAACGGGATGCTGTTTGCGGATGGATTTCGGAATGAAGCTCATTATTGGAATGCCGTCCTAAGGCATATGCATACGCGGGATGATGCCGTGCCCGATGGGGTAGGACGATGCCCGGTTATGCTGGAAGACCGCCAACTTTTGTGTTGTCCGTGATCCAATGGGTCGTAATAATCGGAACACGTGTGAATGATTTTACTGTATTGCGCTTGATTGTGGGGTAAAATTATAAGGCATGGTATGGGACGTGCCAAAACGGATTTACCTTATAATCAGGACCTGTGTGGATGCTTGGTGCACGAGAATTATGTGTTCTAATTATTGATTATGCTTGTTGTATTTATAATGACATATGTAATGTACTAATATGCAGGGGTGCGCCGAGGCGAGGTGAGTTTATGTGTGGCATGCTTAGGCCGCCTTCGAGGCGAATTTACGTCCTAATCGAGGTTTAGGGTTTAATTCGCTGAGATTTTATCTTACCCCGTCGTGGTTAACATTTTTTAGGGTCGTAGCGTGGAGATCTGCTGAGTGCGGATGTGGTGGGCGCGAGATGCGACACTTTTTGACTGGTCCTGTTGTTAGTGAAGTTTAGGTTAACCATGATCCCTAAAGGTTTTTGAGAGGGTCAATAGGAAGTGGCCGTAGAAAGGCTTGTACATATTAAACTTCCTAGGGGTAACAGTGGATAAATAATAAGTTGTTTTCGGCAACTTTTGTTGTGTTTTTACTATCCCTATGCTATTTTATTGACTAGGTGTTTATTTAATTCGCTTCCACATGCGTTTAATTGAAAGATTAAAAGAATGGGTCGATGACGCGTCCTGAAACATCGCATTTTTAATCGACCGCCGAGGGATGTGCGCGTACCCGAGGTTCGGGGTGTGACAACCATAGTAAAAGTAGAGTTTCCATGCTGGAAAAGTTGGTTATCGAGAAGCAAAGGGTTGCCAGAGCGTACAATAAGCACATGAAGCCCAAGTATTTCGATATCGGTGATTTGGTTTGGAAGACCATTTTACTCACAAGTACTAATAATGAAAAGGTTGGTAAATGGTCATCAACTTGGGAAGGCCCATACTTAGTTAGTGATGTTCTTATTGGAAATGCATATCGATTAATGGACTTGGATGGAAAAGAGTTTCAGCGATCAATCAATAGCAAGTTCCTGAAGAAATACTATTCAACTACGTGGGAAATGCGAGAGATGAAAGAAAAATAAAAGGCCAGAAAATTTCTAAAGCTCCTTTTTATTTACTTTCTTTTTTACATCTCTCTCTCTCTCTCTCTCTCTCTCTCTCTCTCCTCTCTCTCTCTCATTTTTTTGTTCTTTTTTCTTCCTTCCTTCCTTCCTTCCTTCCTACTCCTACATTCCTGACCTCGCTCCTAGTCCAACCTACTCAAGCCAAGGTGTTACCGAAAGTTAACCATGAAGTGGCATAGCCGCGACTCTAGGCGATCGTTGGTTTTCTCCACACGCTCTTTAGACTTCTACAACCTATTCATCTCCTTCTTGAGGGTATCTTTCTCCTGCTCTAGGCATTGGAGGAGGACCGGTTACTTTCCAACGAATTCGTCGACCTTCTCGAGTAAAGCTTCGATGCTCTTGGTGTTGGAGTGTAGAAAAGATAGGGACCTGGCAAGCATAGCTTCATCGATTTCAAAATCTCTCTGTTCACTTGGGGCAAGCCCTTTCTTCAGTTTTTTCTTCATTGCATGAAGTGTCCCTTTGCCTCCAAGAGTTCACGATAGACAAAGTTAGCATTCTTGATTTTTTCCTTCTTGCTCTAGTACTCATGCTCCACGATCTCAAAAGCAATGATGTCCCCCAAATTAGGTTGGAAACTTTCAATACTATGATTGAAAGTGACCATAAATTCTTCATATTCGACTACATATGGGTACCCTTCAGGAAGGTTTTTAGGCGCGACATGGGTTGCAAGGCTTTTCAGCCTTTCAAGGACGTTGAGTTTGGAGGGTAGTAGGCTATATGTAAGGTAGAGATAGGAGAATAGTTCCCTTCACAAGGAAATGAAATGTCAGTCATAGTAGGGAGAAGAGGAGAAAGGTAGAAGAAGGTTTTGGCGCCATTTCGACTTGATTAAATTGCAGAGGATTTGAATGGTGGATGGGAGTTCAGTCACCATTGACCATGCTTTTTATAAGCCAAGTTCAGAAGTTGAACAGCCACGATTGTTCACAAACCAATGCGATCAAGGATGAACGTGTGTAACTGCAATATAGCCGAGAAAATAGGAATTCGTGCATCGTGGGATAATGGATTGATACAATGCACGTACTTGAGGTTATATTAGAAATTAAAGTGACATGATGGTTGGCCATTATGGATGTGACTCATTCGTTGAAGCGTGGAGATAAAGTAGGAGCCAATGGTCATTAAATGCGATGAAGACGACCGACTGCAAGTGATTCGCATGGATCTTGGTTCATGATGAAGGATAAGGATCTGAGTACTTTGACAACAGTGGTAGAGCATTAGAGATGCTATGAAGAGTTGGATAGCGCTAGAAATACTAAAATTATGATAATAAAGAGAAAAGGGACAAAGAGAAGGTAAAATAAACAGGTGTCGAAATGAGAAATTTTACGTATAAGATAATGCTGAAACATAAAGCTTAGGAAGCCATGAATACAGACAAGAACATATGCAAAATCACATTAAGTGTTGCCTTATCCCTAGCACAAAACTATGAAGCTACAGTTCGCTATTGTAATTAGCTTCAAAGTACTCATCCCTTTTGCTCCCAAGCTCTAACAATTAAGTTCAAAAGAAACACAAGCTGCTTCCAGTCAGTGATCAACCTAGATTGAATCAATAGTGCCTGCAAGGGAGTATGGTCATTCACTTTCAGGATGTCGAAAGTAGTCTTCTGTCGAGATAATTCTTCCCTCTTGAAAAAGACAGTCTCTTCTAGCTTATCTATATCCCCTATATGCTTTAGCCGTGCCCTATATGACTTAAGAGTGGAGTCAAAAGAGAGGGAAAATTCATTGATAGCAAACTTAAGGGCTCGACACTACAAAGAATAAGGCAGGTGGCCAGGGAAGCAAGGAGGGTCTTGATCGCACACTTAATGATTATGTCTTAACATATGGTATCATTACCCTTCTTCAATAGGTCGTGGAGACATGCTCATTTAACTTGAGTAGAGTTACAATCATCAAACGTAATCGGCTTATTAGTCAAGAAAAGAGGTGGCAAGCCAAGATCACCGGTACATCTTGAAATTTGGACCATATTAATGTGATTAACATCGGCTTGATAGAGAGGTGAATCGGACATGAGCTCGTCGAAGGTTCTAGTAGTATGTCCATTAGATGAGGAAGAATCACCTACATTAAATGGAAAGTTTAGAAGATTAGCAAGTAACGGAAAATGAATAAAACAAAGGAATTACCTTCACTAGTTGCCTGTCTAGAATTACTAAGAGTTTGATGCTCAAATAGTCTTGAAGGCCTTTTGAATAAATGCAATAAACTCAATGAAAATTGGCTAACCTTGGAAAGGACCTTATCAGCTTGGCAAGGGAACAATTGAAGCCGATGGTCACTCCACCACTCATCGAAGAATGTGGAGTTACGGGGATTACCCGAGAAGTTGACAAAGCGGAAATGTCCAAGGACATTATGGGTACTTTCGGCATGACAAATGATATCAGCTCTGTTTTCTCCTTGGCCAAGGCGTGATTTGGAAAAAGGAAAGGTTTACTGAATATATTATTGGTATAGGTGTGCCTTAGGTCAATCCAAATTGCTGTGCACAAAAGTGTGGGTTATAGGTCTCAAAACCTGAGGGAAAATTGTCCTCCATAAGAGAAGTTTAGTATAAGGATAGATGGAGCTAGAATGTTCGACCAAAATAAGCACACATTGACCGCATAGTTGAAAGGCTACAAGCTTTATCATCAATCCCCAGCTTGTAAAATTCAAAGTCAGTCCGAGACAATAATACAATGAGCAAGCATTCAAACAAAGAAAAGCCATTGGGTCAAGGATGAAGAGCTTGACAGAATTTCCGAAGCCCAAATTCACTTCCGCGGATGATTCATACACCTCAGACCAATAAATTGGAGTTTGGCCTTTACTATGAAATAGCTAAGGAAAATATACGCATAGCCAGCCATGCAGAATCCATAAAGAACTAAAGAAGAGTTCAAAATGGCCTCTAGATAACGAAGTTTGTGCATCCGAAAGGCCTCGACATAATGCTGCAAGAGTCCTGCGATCTAATCCAATGTTGATGGGATACGGTCAGCAAAAGGTGACAAAAGATATATCTATAAAGCCAGCATAATAAGAAAGCAACATGCTCTTCAGCAAAGATGGGTCCGCTAGTCCTTGTGAATCTATCCATGAATTCATCATAAGAGAAATCTAGGTGTGGGATCTTATTGAAGAATGGACAAGCGTGTTGACCATTGAATTCCACAAAAGGAGACAGGTCAATCAAAGACCAAATATCTAGCAACATGATGGTCACTGGGCCAGCTGGAAAGAAGAAATAGTTAATTAAAGGTGACAAAAAATAACAAAGGCTACCAATTAGTCCATACTTCAGGGGGTCAATAGATATGCAACAGAACTTCGAACACTTGTCAATCTTGGCATTGCTCCACGCGCTTAAGACTTCATTCTTCAACCTCTTATACCAATGAAAAATCAATTATCAAAAAAAGATAGGAGTGAAAACAATAATTGGGGGTTGACCAAGCAAAAGCACATATCGAAGACTGGTGTATGGGCAAGATTTCTTCACAATGGGAGGAAAACATTCTGCAAACAGAGATGGAGGTGGCAGGAGTTTAAGATGAGGACTCAAGGTAATGCAACCAATTCCAGTGCTTTGGTCCAATAATGTTAATGAGAGTTCCCCTTCGCTTCATGGACACAGAGTGCATCTAAGCGTACTAAGTATGAGGTTGCTTTGACACCTGTGGAATGTTGAGAATGGCTTGCCATTGTGTGTGAGTAGAAGTGTTGATGAAGAACCCTGATCACTAGGCATAAATAGACTTTGAAGGTAACTAACTTAGCCCACTATCTTATGTTTGATGAATGTGGACAAGTTCGTGGCATTTGAAAATCCCGTCATAATTCTATTTGATGCATGAGAGAGAAAATTAAAAATGAAGATGCTCCAAAGTAAAAGAAAACACAATATCAATTAAATGATTTCATTTCGAAGGCTGTGGATACAATAAGGATTTTACATCTTGCTAGAGGTTACACATGAGTTGGTCGAAATCAAGGTTCTAGTTAAGGTGTTCATCAATAATACGATGGCATTCGGAGTTTAACTGCTTTTGATGAGCATAATCCTTTGCCTTCATCTCTTTGAGGACAGCTACAAATTTGCACAGTCAATCTTCACTTTGGGATTTGCCGTTGAACTTAGTTTCCAGCTTCTGGAGAACTTCTTCCAATCTTCTTTCGATCACTGCCTTTTGTGTCTCAAGAGTATACTCCTCCCTTTTGAGGTCAACAATGTCATTCATGGAAGCTTGTAGAGATTGGTGATCTTCTTTCACTTGCCGTCTGCCTCTTTCACTTGATTGCTTGGCTCAAAAGAAATTTCTTCGGGGATAGTTAATGCTAGCAATTGACTTTAGTTCTAGCAATAAGTATTGAAAATAGATGAAAACCTATTATGGAAATCCTTGAGCCCTGACTTGAGATTTGGAGATAGAAGATGACCAATATCATCTTCGTTTAGTTCACTCATCAACAACTTGAGCTAAGAAAAAGTAGACTGACTGTTTATAATTGTGGATATATCACCGCTTGAAAGGAATAGAAATGGTGCCGGCCTATTTATCAGATTATCACATTTGAAAATCTTTAAGGAAATTCATGGGTCAAATTATCAGCATTTAGAACATGAACGACTTCATCTAGGGCACTAATAGTGCTAGCCAAAGTAGATGGGGAAGTCCTATTCTCCTTATGGATGGATGCCTCAGCAGGAATGAAAGGAGGAACTTGTAGGCAGGATGACATTAGCTATTAAAAATGCAAAGGTTGGTGAAGTTCGAGAGGCGGATATTGTTATATCCAAAAAAGTTAATGTTAAAGTTGGGTAATGTACCAAAATAGAGCAAAGAAGCCTCATACATACCAGGCTGTATGATAGTGTCTTTGATCGAAGATTGAATAGACGTATGCTGGAGTGAATCTTTGCCACCAGTGGATGCTTGATAGCTATGGTTTTAAGATAAAGTCCATACTCAAATGCAAAACGAACATACAAGGACATGATAGAAAAGTGGAAAACACTTACCACGAATGGTTAAAAGAATAGGGGTAAGCACAATTCCAGCATTCTCAGAAGTTGAAAGAGGGACCTCTGTACCTAAGAAATCTTCTGCTGTGGCCTTGAGAGGACTGTCGAGGTTAATCGGCTCTATTGAAGGCACGAGATTATCCTCAATTGGAACTAAGGCCAAGTTTTCAATAGTTAGTTGAGGCTGTTTCCTTGTTGAAGGAGGAGAAGCATCCTTCTTTCGCTTGAGATGGTAGATCATCATAACAAGTGTGTCTTCATCTTGGATATGTAGTGAGGAATCAGGAATATCTAAGTAATACAAGAAAAAGGTTAGCACTAGAGCAACATTATTAAAGGGGATCAATTTAACATACTCCTGACAGCTCTAGGCCGATGCCTGATTAATTTTTCACAAGAATGTTCTTCTTTGTCTTCGTTTTCTTCTAGAACTTCTTGTTTTGCCTCTAGCTTTTCTCCTGGATTTTCTTGCTTTGGATCCTCATGTTTTGACTGAACTAGTAAATGAGTATCAGTTTTTTTCTAGGGCCCCAATTCTAAGTGTTGTTTAATCGATTGGAAGATCCAGTTCAATAGGATATTCCAACAATGCCTTGCCCTTCTTAGTTGCTTTAGCTAACTAGGGGCGACATTATTTGGTACGATTGAGAATAGCTTTGGTGGCTTCCTCATATAGGCTTTCAAAAGTGAAGGAGATCCACTAGCTAGTATATTCTGCTATAACTTTGGGAGAAGGTTGAAAAGTTGCAAAGTCTAGAAAAAATCGATCCCGCATTACTGTAGCTATCCAAAAGCGATAAACAAAGGGCTCATCTTTTTGGAAGTTATACTTCTTCTTGTTCAACGGGGATACTCCAAGGAGTAAGCAATTTGTATTAGTATACCCTAATAGAGACCAAATTGCCTGACACAGTAGTGTGGAGAGCAAGCTTCAAACCCATGGTAAAATCTTCCCTTTTTGCATAGCCGTATAGGAAGATCAACAAGAGTAAGTATGCTTAACCAGAATATGTCGAAGTCATCTAGATATTCAGTTTTCGCATAGAAAAGGTAACAAAACTTGGGAGTATCATAAAGAAAAAGTTCGACGTTGGCACGGTTAAAGTTTAATATCTTTTGAAGAAAGTAAACAAACGAGGAAGTACCATCAGGAACTTTCCTTAGAGATAAAATGAGTAGTCAACAACCCAGATTTTGAGGTTTTGGCTGTTTGGATTTTGGTGAACTAAATGGAAGAGCACGAGAAATTTTTCTGAATAAGAAAGTAAAATAAAGAGCCATGCATGCTTGCAAAATCCAAAATGGACTAGATAGAACCCCGAATTCTTTTGATGTCATCGAAAGGGCAACATGGGTGAGACTTCTTCAGCTAAAATAAGTGGACCAAGAGCTACTTTCTTTCATTTTGCAAGATTGGCAACAAGTCCATAGAAATCTTTAGAGACTTTAAGGGCCAAATTAAATAATACATATTTCGACAGCCAATAAAGTAGGAACGCAGTTTGGTCTTTGAAGTAGATAAGACCCAAGGTTTTACGATATTCCTCAAGAAAGGTACCATAAGCAAGGACAATATTGGGAATATGGAAATCCTCTAGGGCTTCAATTTCGTCTATCGAATACTGTCTGGAACAATCCTAGAAATGGTGAATACATCTAGAATGGTCACACAAATGGATCCCCAAGGGAAAAGATGCAATTAGTCGATGATGACCAGAAGTAGACAGCAGAACCCACCAAACCTCTATTTAAATCATGAGCCAGCATGCATCAAGTATGGAAATTCTTTTGGAATGAAGGAAAGCTTCGAAATTTAATAGGGGTAGACGTCCAAATATCCTTGATGGAGGAATACTATATCGGAAGCTTCTTGTTCCTTCTAGTAGGAAAGTAAGGTTTGAGAGATGGTAGAACATGATTGTGATCCAAGAGGGTGGGTCCAAGAAGTAATGCTTCTTAATGCTCCTCTACGACACTCAACAGTCGAAATCAACAATAGCTGGCCTATTCAATGCGGAGAAGGCCGTTGAAGTTCGAGATATAGGATTTAGGTTCAAATTTAGTAGCTTCGGCAGCTATGGAAAACTTATGAACAAAGAACGAAGAGTTTAGAGTTTAAGGAAGAAGATAAAGTACGACAAAGACGATGGAGTGTATTTTTATATCTGGAATAGGAGACGACGATTCAAAAAATTAAGGATATTTGCCAAAAACTGAAGTGACGTGTCAAGATGCAACGGGAGCCGTTGGTTCGCATCGGCTGCTAATATGTCAAAGAATAAAAAGGTATAATGACCATCTGTAATAGGACTACATGTAGAACAAAAAATTTCCTTTAAAAGAAATAAATTTTCAATTTACTTCTTTTAAAAGGGAGCATATATTGACATCCAAAAATACCCCTACGAGCACATGTTGGTCACAAGGGACAGAAAGCCCTAAAGCCACAATCACAACATAAATGAGCCATAATCCACATCAGCCCAGCCCATAAATATCCATACGAGAAAAGAAAATTAAGGATTTTGAGGAATTTTGAGTTGAATTTTGACAAACAAAGGCATGTAATACCATGATGAAGCAGCAGGATACCACGTGTCGAAGCCAAGGATCAATGATGAAGATACAACCTTGGCGGTGAAAATAGGCGGGAATAGTTAAAAGGGTGCCAAACTCGAAGAAGGAACAATTAATACTTGCTGGACAAGTCATGACACTGTTGTCAAACAACTTTGGGTAAGGCGGCTCGGCATGAAATGTGGAGCGCCTCTTGAGGAGAAAGTAACCGACTATTGATAGTTACCAAGGTGGCCTATAAATACCACAAACTATCCAACAGACACCCCCTGAAAAACAAACAAAACTACTCTATATTGCATTTATCTTTACTTAACTTTTGCCTAATTGTAGCTTAAGATTCCTGTCATAGATTCAATTTCAACAAGTCTCTCTATCCTGGGAAGTGTTGTTGATTAGATTCCAGTACTAACCCATTGTCCAGCGTCGTAGATTCGGCGTCATGTCCTCATCCTCATCTAGAGACCGTGTTCATTAGATGTTACCTCTATCTAGCATTATTGATTAGATTTCAATGTTGTGTTCATGCACGCATCTAGGAACAGTGTATATTAGGTGTTATTATCATTGTCCAAGGTCGTTGATTTGATTCCAATGGTATATCCTTATCCTCATCTAAAGATGGTGTTCGGTAGATGTTACCTCTATCTAGCGTTGTTGATTAGATTCCTACATTATATTCATACACGCATCTAGGAACATTGTGTACTAAGTGTTATTATCACTATCTAGCGTCATTGATTAGATTCCGACATTGTGTCCTCATATCTATCTTGGATTGCTATCTACTAGGTGTTGTCTTCACTGTCCAATGTCATTAATTAAATTCTGATGCCGCGTCCTTAAAGTTAGTAGAAAGTAGTACTTTACTAAGCATCTTATTCATATTTAGTGTTGTCGAAGTGCCTCCAATATTTATGGACTGCTTTAATTTAAATGGGCTTTCATTATTAGATGAAGTGAGTCTAAATGATGTCACTAATTAGGTTTTGACATTAATTATTGTTGATATTGAACTTGCGATAGGTCAGCAACTTCTTTGATTTCGAGATTATAAGGTGTATAGTCTCATTCGCATTTGACTCTTTCTATCCAAAACTAACATAGAACCCGAATCTCCTTCAATAAAAATCAAATCCAAAACTGACGAAACAGTAATATATACACGTTGGTTTCTTTTTGGCTCGGACAGCAAATTGCTTTAGAGCGAAATGAGGGTCGGCTGATATTGACATTAGTTAGTGGCACTTTTGCATTCAATGATGCTAAACATCGAGAAAAATGAAAGAAATCGAGATGGTTTTGCGCACAGGTCTTCGTTCAATTACGGGACCAAAGCACGACTTGCATACGGAATCATTCTAAAGATGTGCTTAATTGGGCAAAACATGGCGAGAACACTTGCAGGCGAAGTTGGAATACAAAGGGTTAAAAGAAGCCATTGCTGACTGCGACATGCCAACCTGCATTATCAGGCAACGCGACTGGTACTATGTTTGAGGGGAAATAACCAAATCCCAACTTGCAGGTCACTCTATCTGCTTCAGACACAACCTTAATTTAAGACAGACACTGTGTGAAAGCAGATGAATAACATTTAAGACATTAATCTTGTCATAGCAATCCGTGTTTTTCCTCAATTGGCGATGGACTCTAATTTCATCATCCAATATCGAAATGTTCCCACTGGGTTGGGATTTAGGCCGGGCTTCACTGACGTGAATCTTGTATGTTACTCGTGTATTCTTTTCAGCTGGTCAAAGTTTCCTTCAAATATCTGAGAGATCAATCTCCTTGCCAAATCCCTCTTAGTATTTGCAGTTCTGTTTCTTTTATCAACTCACGGGTGAAGGATAACAAGCATTTGTCATATCATCTCAAGCATTAAATTTTTTGAGCAGGCGCAAGAGATAGACTCCGGCAGATGATAAGCCAATCTGCTAAAGTGAATGTGAAGCCGATGCACATTGCACATGAAGTTACCCATCTACACGGTAAACATGAATCAAGAAGGACTGCTTTTTCGGTTATTTATATTGATCAGTAAACTTCGACATTCCATTGCTCTGCCTTCTTCAACTGCCTCTTGTACTCCATTTAATCGATGCCTTCAAATATGCAAGGATGAAAACCATGTCAATGTCCTAGTCACATAAAATTTGGAATCACAGACAGCACAAAGAAAAAATGACTCACCGTCTTTCGCAGCCAAGGAAACCATTATATCATCGATGCCTTTCTCCATTCCCGCAAGTCCACACTTCCCACAATTCCTCTGCATATTGACCCTTTCTGGTCCGAATGTACATCTTCTTGCCCTCATCTTCTGTCTGTTCTCTGCTCACGGCATTATCGACTCTAAAATTTTCCAGTGTTCTCTTTCTTCTCAAACTCCCACTGACAATTGCACGGATACCCCCATTAAGCATGAACACACATTGTCTACTTAAAGACGGAGCAAGAAGGAAAGGTAAGTCAAGAAGACTTGCCTCCATATAAAGCAATGAACTACTTGTTGGAATGCCCAAGACGCGCCATGCTAACCCATTGAACGGCATTGCATTGCCGAGAAAGCCACTTGTTGATGAAGTAAAATCCAACTGTATAAGTTCGTCAAACAGTGTAAGGTAATGGTCATCGCGTTACTTGAAGTCACATCTTTCACAAGAATGAGCGGAAAGGAGCAATGTCAGTTCCAGTAGCCAGCTGCAACGAACGATCCAGAGTGGACTGCCTTCATTAGAGCTTAAATGTCATGGAACTAAAACATGAATTGGGCATGTGTAAGGATAGCTAATTGGGGATGCCGAAGTAAGACCGAGACTCGAAATCCTTACCATGGAAGCATTTGGATCTTTGGGCATGAGCATTTCTTTTTCTACAGGTCCTGTAATTTTCACCACAGCTTCCGGCTTGATGTCACCGGGAATGCGGTAAGGGACATTTCTTCAAGAGTCATGCTTCCTAAATCTGGAGAAAAATATACCTTCAAATGATTTAGAAATTTAGGACATGACAAGTGGTATTACCCATATCAAGAAACATATGATTGATTCCCTTCTGCAGCAAAATACTTGCATCTTCTTGCAGATGAACTAGAAATACTAGAGCTGCATCCTTGTATTGACTTGGTCTAAAGAATTCGGACAAGTGCAAATGGTGAAAATTGTGTTTTGACAAAGGAAAACAATGATTGGAAAAGTGAAAACGAATCCTCGAAATAGAGAAATGTCAATCTGGAAAAAGGATATGAACCCTTCAAAATTGATCTTGAAAATTTGGAAATTGGGTCTTTTGCAAAAGAAAAATGAAAAGTTGAATTGTTATTTACAAAAAGTTAAAGGAAGCAAGAGTTGAAGAAAAACTGTTTATTAACCAGAGTGTATTCTCATGAAAATGGTTATAGACATTTTCGATCAAGAAATTTTGCGCATAAAGTCATGCAGCTTGTAGGGGCTAATGTTGTGGTAAATTTGGACATACTGCTAAAAATTGCTATTTAAGGAGAAATGCTTTTGTCAAGGTTAAAGAGGTTGGGATTCCAAAAGAAATTCTTGATGAACCCAAGGTTGTTTGGGAAATAAAGTAGTTTTTTTAATTAAAATTTGCTTTTATTTTGACGAGGACCTTGAATGTGTTTTTATTTTTTAAAAGGTAGTGCTATTGAAATAATTTTGAAAAATTAATTATAAATTCCTTTTTTGATTGATGAGAAAAAAAGGGGAGAATGTTGGATGGCTATATATGCTTGATTTGGATGGATCAAAGGGGAGCTTTTTAAATTCTTGAATTTCTTTTTCAATTTTTGTGACAATATTTGATTTTACTTATGATATTGCTATATGGGTTTGTCATTGTAGAAAAGCGGAAGATCGTTTATCCTATGTGTTTTGATATTACCAAAATCATCACTTCCGAATGGTTTTTGGTGTGTGTGTGGGAGTTCAAGCTAGACTAAGTTTGAAGAAGAACAATGAAATGCAAAATGTGGTTTTCGCCGCACTTATTAGTGGTTAGCGACACACTGTATAAATGCAACAAATAGACCTGGAGAGTCTAGGCAACTGGGCGATCAGACCTATGTGCGCAGGCAATCGGCCATGTGAGTGTTTTGCCCATTTCGTTCTGTGGATTGTTCAGGCGACTAGAAGTCTAAACGGCTGAGAGTGATCTATTTGAAGTGTGTTCGACGGGTAGTCTATTTTGACTCTAGTACAAGCAAGACCTGTAGAGTCTCTAGAGGCTTATAACACACTTTGTTTTTGTATATGTAAGCATGAGAAACCTCTCGTATCGTATTCGCCGTGGTAAATTGCAAGTGAAATGAGAAATTTACTAATGTGAAGTGTACAACCTATGAATTTGGACTCCGGAATAGGCATTATATTTTCAAGAGTTTGACTCCAAATCAACCAGCCTTCATGCTTGGATTCGATTAGGGAATATGGGACACTCTCGAGCGGATTCGTGGAGTTGAGTAGGCTGGACCACTATAAATCAACTTGAGCAAGTTCCCTCTGTTCCTACTCTCATTATATTTGCTTTATGGTACTTATATTTTGCTTGCTTAATTTATTCATCACACTATATTGTATTTCTTTGAATTTTAATTCGAATAGTTGCCCTCATGTTTTCGAGCCAACAATTTATCAATTAAGAAATTTGATAAAATATTGTATTACAACAACACATTCTATAAATCATAATTAAATTTGCATCAAAGAACCAATATCTTTTTAAAAATAACATACTATAATCACAATAGAAAAATCAATATCATTTATAAAAATGACATTGTTGATATTCTCTCTTGAATTTGAACAATCTATAGTTATAAGAAAGTCAAATTTTCCATTACGTGCAATGTATTATTCGCACTACATCTGTGTGCAAAATTGAACATAAATGACCAACAAAGTGTAGGTTTTATGGCAATGGAGTTTATTCCCTTCCTTGTGGTCTTGGGTTCAAGCTTTATTTGGAGCAATCTGAAAGTAAAATTCTGATTGCATCGAGCTGATGTGGGGTGGCCTCTTAAGATTGCTCAGGGAGATAAAATGGTAGAGATATACGAAATTTGGCCCCAGTGCCACTTGATCGTTAAATTAAAAGAAAAATATTGAATGGACATGTAAGAAATAAAGACAGAGCTATCTCAAGAAGAAAGTGAGTGATTATTTTTGTGAGTGGATAAAAGTGACAACATATGAAGACTCACCGTCAATTAACTTTAACTAAAGACAACAACTTATTGGTTACATTTTTCTCAATTTCAGAAAGGATAAGAAGTTACATAAAATGATGTTTTGGCTTAATAATGCAAAAAAGGAAAGAGATAAACATGGACAAGAAGCATGATATTGTGAAATTCTCAAGTTCAAACGTGCAATTATTTTTCATAGCAACCAAGTATAAACAAAATCGGATATTGGTTCTTTACCAAAAAAAAAAAAAAAAAAAAAAAAACAAAATCGGATATTGGTTCCTGAGCAGAACATCCGGAATGGACCAACCAGTTGGACCTATTTTTGGATTGGGATTGCCTCGGAGCCGCCTAAATTTTGTGAGGCCGTGTATTGGATAGGAAAAATTAGATAAATTCATTACTACTTTGGTAATCTGAGGCCTAATCACCTAAAAAAATCAACTTTATGTCTAATTCTGATTCTATCTCATTTTTTTTTGTCCAAAAATATTTCACAACTTTCACTCTAGAATCAAATATGCTTATGTATTTAAAAATTGTCACTAATTTCTTCAAATTATCAACATCAAGACTAGTTATAAGCTTATTACAAGAAACCGGTCTTTATCGACATTCTCACTTTCATATGAAACAACAACAACCTCCTAATATTAATAATCTTGAAGAAATGAGTGGCGATTTTTGGACACATTGGCAGATCTGGGACTAGAATGAAAGTTTGGGATTTCTTTTAGACAAAAAAAGTTTGGGATAGAATTAAAATTCAACCTAAAGTTGGAGATTTTTTTTTGGGGGGGGGGAATTAGCCCTGAATCTACTAATTACACCTGTAAAATTTTGAAGAAGCTCATAATTTCTTAATTTATTGGATGTTAGTAAATTCTTCATGGTGACTTCTCATCTTTGGAAAAAGTTGATATTCTTTATAGGGATGGTATTTTATTTGTAACACTCATAAAAATCCAAAAAAGTTGGTTGCTTACTAATAAAGTGGAATATTGGTAAAGTTATTATAGTCTGGGTAAATTACCAAGGACGCTTAGAATAATTTCAGAGATAGTGATAATTTACTAATTCATTTGGACTTTTGCAAAATCGGACAATGTTGGTAAGTTTCTCATGTTATTGGTAGTTTATGAACCACACTCGCAAAAATTGAAAGAAGTGGATTATTTGCCAATATATAAAGATTTGGGTAAGTTTCCTTATATGGTTGATATTGTACCAATTACACCTGTAAAATTTCAAGGAAGTTCGTAATATAAGGATGTAGTGAAATTCTCGTAAATTCACTTCTACCGTTTGCTAATTTGTATGGGCGTCATTGAAGTCATACTATCGGCAGTTTACTTATGGTTTACCTGACAAGCAAGCTACCAATCAAATTTTCTTTTTAACAATACTTGGAAAATTGCCAGCAATTTCAGAAACCTGTCAATACCCAAATTTCCTTTTTTTTTTTTTCAAATTTTATGCCCACGGGACGCTAGAATTCGGCATTAAATATAGCTCCACGTGCAAGGTTTGGAATGATGCAGATTCACATACAAAGTTCCCAATCATTTGTCGGATGTATGAAAACGGCTTTCAACTCATTATCAAATGCATTCTCAATCTCTTCACCCTATTTTTGATGGGGAGATAGAGAGAGAGAGAGAGAGAGAGAGAGAGAGAGAGAGAGAGAGAGAGGGGAGAGGGAGGGAGAGATTACAGAAAAGAATGAAGGCAACCCAGCAAACTGAATAACGAACCCAAAACAACACTGATCCTGAGTCTCTTCTCGGAGACCCCATTCTCAAAGGGACCACTGTCCGCCAACCCTTCCTGGTTACTTGCACCAAATGGCTGGTTCAGTGTGGAAAATGGCTGGTTGAAGCCCGTGAGACTAGGCCTATTTGGCATCTGTTGCTGTGGATAATTCATCGTCTCTTGTTGCTGCTGGTAATTGTTGTTATAACCCATTACAGATTCTTCACCGATTTGGTCCAAACTCTGCCCAAGAGGAGATGATGATGATGATGAAGAAGATGGCAATGATTCAGGTTTGTCTTCGTAACTAGGACTGCCAAATGGCGAGAAAGCGAAATTTTCTCTAGGAGTCCCAAAGACCCACAAGTCTGGCCAACAGCTTGACTCTCACTGGCCGTCCACACGATCCTTCCACTCTGGTCCCTGATATGCAGGTCTCCCCCATCGAGAAGAAGCAGTGTCTCTGGATTACAACGATGACCCCCATTCACATTAGTTCTCCAGGAGGACTGGCTTCCGTCGAATATCTCAAGGCCTGAACCGGATAATACAAGGCTGCAAGTGTTGGCTTGGCTTACAGAAGCACATCTTGACTTCCAAACTGCGCTACCGCCTCCTTGGACTTGGATGTAACAGTAGTCGTTACCACTTGAACTGGCGGAGTTCACAGGCCTGACGAGGTAGGCTGCAGAACTCCCTGAAGGGGAAGTGAGAAACAGCTGGGAAGAGATCGATCCTGGTGAGGTCGACGTTGTTCCAGTGCTTGGTTGGAGGCTAGCTAGTAATAGTTGGTCCTTGGTTCTATGGATAGTCCCGGCCCCTGATTGTGCTAGTGAAGCTGCGAAGTGGGAAAAGAGTAGAGTGAAAAGAAAAAGAAAGGTCGAAGCTCTGAGAGAGATGCCCTCCATTGCCACTGAGCTAAAGTAGCTTGATCAATGGGATAACACAAAGGTGGCAATTTTATGGTGGTACAGGCTGCTCAAGCCTGTTTTAGAAAATGAAAGTGGAGTGGTTGGGACAAAGTTGGGAATGAAAGTGAATTAGGATACATGTAAATATGTCATAGCAATAAGGTCTATGTACTGTGGAATCATATAATACGGAATTCTTCTTTTGGCTTGATTACATAAAAAGAGTTTACGGTTGCGGATAATGCGCCCTGTAATTTTCTTTGTTCGTTTTTCACCTGGAAGGGCTTGATGAAGGAGGAAAGTGAAATTGGTGGAAGACATTTTAGTGAAGTGCGGTTTAGGTGGAGACACTCGTTACAATGTGGAACTAGTATAAGAGGTGAAGTAGGCATAACCAATTCATGGACATATTAACACCTGTATACACCGCACCACTCCATTGGCTCTGCAATGTTTATAGGGTGTTCTTCAATGGTTTGATTAGGACAAATTGCAAAACAGTATCCGAGCAGTTCCACGGTGTATAATCCCAGCTTCTCGAGTCAAAGTTGAATAACTTGGGAAAATGGGGTGGTTGGAACAACACATTCTTTTCCAAATTGGACAAATTATTTAGGAAACAAGTCTGAGAGAGTTAATTTACACTACTGGCAGTTTGGCCATGGTACAAGAAATGAGTCGACTGAGGATGAAGTTGGACAAAATCCTAATGCATCCTTTAGCACCAGTGCCTTCAACACCTTGTACATTCTCACAGGCAAAAATGATTTTCAATCACGTGCTGATTGGTGAACCGATTGAAGAACTTAGGAAAAGTTTGTCTATTCAAGGTAAAATACTTTCTTGCTTTGAGCTATGTACAAAGCAATGGTGACCATATATTACGGTAATTCAGTGTTTCTCGAACTCAAGAACCCTTTTCTTGTTCCTTCATAAATGTTGATCTCCTTTGAAATACCTCTTCTGAATGATCTTCAGTCCAGGAACTTGGTGTTCCTGTGCTACTTCCCGGAGATGTTGGAGGCTGGACTCTGGGGTGAAAATTCCTCCTCTGGCGTATGGGAGATTGAATAAGCATAGGGTTGGAAGCATGGTATCTCTGCTTCACCATGGAGACCAGACGGTGTAGCCAAAAGGCTAATTCAAGGATGTATAGCTCTGTTTTTTCCTTATCTGCATGATACAGTGTCTGGAGGCGAATCATGCCGTTTCTTGTAGATGCGTTCGTAGAGGCCTCTTTACTGTTAAAAGCACCAAATGATAATACTTAACCCATGTCATAATGGCGAGAGAGAGAGAGAGAGAGAGAAAAGAGAGGAAAGAGGGAGAGAGATACAAACCTAGTCTTTGCCCAGTCTCCAACCCACCCAAATCCTTCATTAGCTCTGTGCAAAGGAAGTGGTGTGCTCATTATTAATATAGTGACATCGAATGTGCTTTTTCTGTTTTCTCATATGGGCAAGAAACAAAGCAACAGGTCAGAAATTCACTAACTGAAACTTACTTCATTGTATTTGTTGCTAGGGGGACAAGCCATTTTAAAATCTTGTTCAATTCAGCCCTTGCATGCGGAATCGGCAACTGTCAAAGGATAAATCCAAAATTAGGAAAATATTAGTCAGGATCATGACTGCAAATGCTGACAGATGTCAAAGTTCACTGCCGTGGTGAGACAGACTGCAATTTTTCAGTATGCTGAACTGTGCTGGACAGGCAAACTCGCAGTAGAAGTAGATATGACGAATAGAGGAAGAAGAGTCCATGCAGGATTGAAAGTAATTTTTGAAAAGAATAAAAGAATGACAACAGGATACCTGCTCCTTGGTATCAATACTCTGCACACGAGATCGAAGTGCTGTTTTAACATCTATTGGCAATGCGTGATATAGCCTACTCCTATCTTTTGGATAAAAAGACGCCGGGTGAGTTGCCTGTCGACATATATTTTACACTTAGCAGGCTTTTTGAACTGAAATCAGATGGATCGGAAAGGAGGGAGGATCAAACTCACAATCATATCTATCTGCTTGACAATGTTAGCGTAGTGTAGGGCAAGACCAGCTTTCCCCAATCTTCGGGAATCTCCATTATTTGTCGTGTACTCGTTGATGAAGCTCGTCCTGCCTGGCATGGGTTAAATAGATTGATGCTTGAGAAACTGAAAACATTCTTTACGTGTATAATACTACAAGCGCAAGCATTGGCAACCAATATGAAAACTGGCACGAGACATCATTATCTTCCATTTTTTTCTTCTTGAGGGGATTAATGTGGCTGGACTGAATTCAAGGTTTTTACAGCAACATGTGCATCAAGGGAAAAAAGGAAGTTTGAAATGATTATGCTTGAGAAGGCTGACAATCAATAGTACGATCTACAGCAAATGCTAATGGAAAATTGATTCCCTTATGCGAAATTCTCATGTAAGGGATAAGATTCGTACTTTTCTATTTCATGTCCTAGGTCAATGACGGTTTGTCAAACCCTTAAAATTTCATTTGTTATGATCTTTCTAGTGACCCGAAACTTAAAAGGCATCTTTACTTAAAGGGTTAATATCCTAAAAAATCTCAAATTGATACACTTATAAAAAATTTAACTCAAATTAATTTTTTGATTATGAAAAACTCCAAACCGGTATACCAGTGACAAATTTACCCCGACTGATTATAAAAAATCATAAATTTGTACATTTATAAAAAATTTACCCCAAATTAATTTATTATACCGTAAAAAATCCAAAACTGATACATTTCCATTAAATTAGATTAATATCACGAAAAATTACAAAAATTGTATAATTGTAGCAAACGGAGAATAAAATCCCAAACTGGTATGCTAATGAACTGTCACATGTCATTCAACTTAGTAATTTGATAGAAAAATTTAATGGAAAGTAACAAAGAGTAAATTAGTCACAACTATATTAGTTTTGGATAAATTTGTCAAAAGTGTACTAGTTTAAGGTTTTTGGTGGTCAAAAAATTAGTTTAAGATAAATCTGTTACAAGTGTACCAGTTTGAGGTTTTTCAGGATATTAACCTTTGTTTAAATCTATTGGAGAATGGATATCCAAGTTTATGGCAACAAGGAATTCACAAGAATGAGAAACTTAAGTTACTTCTATGTTCAAATTCTTTTGAAAGAAGCTCAAGATTACGCTTTTTCAACCAAAATGTGTTCTAACGTCATTAACATCCTCCAAAGCAGCAAATGATGTGAGAAATGTCTAATGGTAGGCATCTAATTAGAACACAAGCAATGTGGTCAAATCCTTTGCTGAATGTATTCAGGCAAGTCCATACCATTGTCTCCAAAAGCCTCCATCATTCTTTGATGCATGAATGCTACAATATCGACCAACTTCGCCATGATCTGCAATTGAAAATTTAAACAAGTCAACACCATACATGAATAGAAGGCGATGAGTAATACATCTTAATCAGGAATCGAAAGCCAAAATAAGTAGCCTGTAAAATATACCTCCTCTATTGTCATTGACCAGAGAGATTTTTTCTTCAGGCTCTCTACAAATTTCCTTTGCTGTTTGAGTTCACTTTCCAAGTTCATGAGATCTTTTCCTGTAAATGAATACATAAAAAATGAACTGTATAACAGACTATTGAGGTTGGACATGCTTAACAGATCAATTGTAGAATGTGAAGTAGAAGCACATATTTCAAATAATCAGAAACCAAACACATAATCCAGATAATAAACAAGATCTGCTGAATTCGCTAATGGGAATATGTAACAAGGAGCAACTGAGACCACTCAAGGCATCACAAAGACATGTTAAAAAGTTCGTTCCACTCCAGTTGTAGTTTCACGTGTTCTCCTGTGAAGTATATTCATATTGAACATTCATAAGGGAGGTAAATATCAAAATGGATGACAAGCTGCTGATAATTTCATAGGCCACGGGGATGATTGTCATCTTATCATATTCATGATATTAATGTTCTCTCCAACGTGAAAAATGGCACTGGAGCTATGAGATAACCCAAAATGAAAAATCAAATCTACCTTGCATGGAGACAAAACTTCATGAACATAAACGAAGTACAGAAGGAAAAAAAAATCTAAGATCTGCAAATCTCACCTCTCAAAGGAAGATTGTAAGACTCTGCTTCTTTAACCTTGCTCTGATAATCTCGTTCAAATCTGTCCAGAGCTTCTAACTCCTGGTATAACTCCTGCAAAAAGAAAGATCTCAGGTCATAGAAGAAGACAACCACCATTCATCTGAAGTTTTTCGCCAGGCAGAGTTTGGAATGATCGTGATCGAGTGTGAATAGATATAAGGGAGGTTCTCAAAAGTTGTGAGCTAGTTGACTATTTAATTATATCTGTTTCTTAAGAAGAAAATATGTGGAAAAGTTACCAACAGCAGAGGGATAGCCTTTTAATGATCCAGCCAAAACAGTCGGAACACTTGACAGGAGCATCATGCGCAGCTATTCCATTGACCAGTGCAATACATGTAAGGTGAGACTCGAGAGACATCTAATTACACTTTATTCTTAA
Source organism: Eucalyptus microcorys (assembly GCA_014182515.1). Lineage (NCBI taxonomy): Eukaryota > Viridiplantae > Streptophyta > Magnoliopsida > Myrtales > Myrtaceae > Eucalyptus > Eucalyptus microcorys. Next base: position 14,115,001 of record CM024567.1, on the reverse strand, counting down.
AGAGGTACTCAACGCTTTTTCCAGAAATGATAGATGATAATGTTAATGGCACAAAATGTTGATATTTCACATACGAGAATCATGTAAGGCAACAGGGGATTCTAAGTAGAAATGAAATTTTGCAGAACTTAGCTCAAAAAAAAAAAAAAAATAAAAATAAACTTACCAAGGTTTGCTGTGCCAAAGAACTCAACTGTTGCAATGATGTTTCCGCTTCTTCTCCAGAAAGCTTGCATCTTGAATTATCCAAATCCAGTCTGCCATATCAGAATCGTTTCCATGAGCATGTAAACTTTATCAGGAAAACAAGGAATTTTCCTGGACATGAACTGAACCAAGTAAAGCTAACTTACTTTGAAAAAGATAATTTGTGCCACTTGGGGTTTTTACATTGATTTCCAAACCTGATGACCTCTCTCAAGAAGACTTCAAGGTCCTCCCTGGGTATGGATAGAAACAAACACAGTTTGACTTGACATACATATAGGATAATTTCCCGCATAGGCTCTCACCAACTAGACCACCAACCTTTTGTCAGCAGCTGCAATGGTTAGCAACTCTTGCATGTCAGTGGAAACCAAATTCTGTACTCCTTCTGAAGTGAAAACCTCCTCCTTCAGAAGCTGGAGTTGTCTACCAGAAAGAGACTGTAGGAAGTTGGCAGCTTTAACAATTGTGTTGGCTACTTCAAATGCCAGTATTGAAATTTCCCTGCCCTTGCCGACTCTTCCCAAGGTTGAGCTCTTCTGGTTGCCCCAAAACTGTTCACATCACAAATCAATACAAAGAAGAAAGGCCCAAACAGATGGGGATTTAAAATATCTAGATGATAGCAGAAGCACTGGATGAAAAAAACTATTAAAGTTCTTATGACAGGAAGCTCACTACTGTCGACAAGAACTTCCAAACTCCAAGTTTCCTCCAGACAAATAACTTCAAGATTATCAGTGAAATCTAGGAAATGGAAAATCCTATCAAAATAATGTACATGCAAGCCACTCAGTTCGGCATCTAAAAATGTTTCGGTGCAGAACTTTGTGTAAAAGCTAATGCTACATCAGCTATTTGAGCAGTGACCAGCAAAAATACCACAAGCACGACATATATTATCCAATCTGTGAATAGTTTTAAGCATCTTTGCACGATCCAAATGTCCTTAATTACCAGATTATGAGTACAGTTGTAAAATTGAATCTTCAATTAAGTCTGATTTTACTGGAATCACTCTGTCGACCAATCAACCAGCCAGTTCACACCAACTGAACATCATCAAAAGTGAATCAAGCATCTGCACTCTAAGAATTTCAGTAAAACTCAAGTGCAACATCCAGCCTTTTTAATTTATGATATAGTTCACCATATGCATTGCTTGAATCTATTGCCAAAGTATAATAATTCCTTCAATACTGTTTCATGGGCAACCATGTTCCTACATTAGTTATGAGCAGCACGATGCATCATGGTTCCTCACAAAATAACTAAATAAAAAACTGAAAGACTGCACCACAGGAAAAATGTACCTTTTTGGTCAGTTTTGAAACCGATTTGCTCTTATCCTCCGCAATCTCGTTGCCATTGTCATTGGGTAAAGAGCCATTTTTGGTTTTGTGGTTCCTTCGTCTGATTTGCCTTCATCGGCAACTACAGCAGTCTTCATTTTTCCCTGGGTTGCAGGCCCGGAGCAGACACTTCCCATTACCTCTTTACTACTCTGAACTCGCAACAAAATTTAAGAACTTGGAATCAACACGGATTAAATAAAACTCAAGAGTTCAGACGGTGATAAGCAAGGAACAAGTCCGAGACATTGGCTCTTTCTCTGAAGCTGAAAGATCGGGTTCCCCTTGCATCTATCAGAGCTCTCATCCATGTGACAGATCCAAAGAACGAAGTTTAAGAAGGGAACAAAAAGGACTGAGGCTGTGTTGCCATTTTTCTCTGCAGACAAATTGACACCGGCAGACTCTCGAAAGGGAGAGAACAAGAGAAGGTGGACATATATATAACAGAAGAAGCTCAGAAGGACACAGAAGGCCAATCCACTAGTTTAACACTCCCCAGTAAAAAACAATAAAAGAAAGAAACTTCAAAAGAGGGCAGAATTGGGTTAGTTAACTAAAAACAAAAGGGGGTGACATAAGGTCTTATAGCCTTATAGGTTCTTGGTTGATAAACAGGGACAGAGCAAGATATAGATTATTTTTAGGTGGTGGGTGAAATTGAAATAAAAAAACAGAAAAAAAAAAATGGTGGTTTTGATTGCATCAATGGCAACCAGGAAAACTATGATTGGTCCACTCAATTATCTTTGTAGGACTTTCGAGTAAAGCATGAGAAAGGCACGCCGATAGGAAAACTTTGCTGCAGGCATTGACCTTCTCCCCTCTCCTTTGTGTGATGGAACTCTTTCTATAAAAAACTGCATGTGCAGAAGATGCAAGATCTTGTGGGGCCAATCGCTTACGCAGATCCTCATTGACTCCACGCATGTTCAAACCGATTTCAGATTGTGCTGGCCCCAAGAAGAGGAGGAGAATTTTCCAGGTTGCACCCACCATGTTGCATCAAACGATTATAATTTGTTCAACAGGTGAAAAATTAACCAAAAGGCATATAAGTTTACAAGGTCAATAACCATTCACATACGAAATATATTTCGAGTTTTACAGGGTTAATAGTGAACTGTGCCTATGATTCAGAACTCTAAGTCAATACGAGGGTTCCTGGCGGCTTCTCCAGCCCCCTCGATCTTTCGGTGTCATCTCATCGGTTCGCCCTTTGACAATTCAAACACGTTTTCGGACATTTTATATGTACGTTAATCGACACCTCAAGATAGCCCTGCCCGCTGACAAAACCGGCGTGTATTAATCACCCAAATTGCCTGGTGTCATGCAGGTATGCTCTCCCCCGGAATTGGCACGGTCCGGCCTGAACACATTGTTTTTATCGAGACTTATGTTCCTGTCCTTTTTGCTTGAAAAATTATTTATAAGTTGGTCATCGATGGGAGAGCATATTCGGAGCTCGGAAGAAATATGCAACCCCAAGTGATCAGCCACTACGACTAAATTAAAACCCCCTTTTTAAAAAAACAGCCGTTGACTTTTGCTAATTCAAACTGGCTTTATTAAAATGCGGAGAGGGCAAGGCACCATTTACGCCATGCAACCCGTTGACTTTGGGGACGGACATTATTTTTTCACGAGGAAAAGTAAACCACGTAGCCCACTGCATCGGACGACAACAAGGGGCACCAAGTCGCGCCGAAAGAAACCCTAAATTCAGGTCAACCCGCACAGGGTGGAAGGAAATCTTACTAATTTGGGGATTGAAATCGAACGGATTGAACGCGTCAAAGCGCAAGGTGAGATTGAAAAGGGAAAGGCAGAGGGGATGACGTGGGGGCCAATGTGACATGCTCCTATATCGCCGGTTTACATGCCACCATCTGTCGCTGGCGTGGTCAATTTTTCGCATGTAATGATAAGTAACGGAGGGATCCAAAGTTCAGGGGATATACCATTAAAGATTCTGATTTGTGGATTGGTCGTAAAGAGTTGACAACGGGAGTTGTCTTCTCTGCTCGTAAGCGTGATTTAGCATACGTGTTGACTTACGAATTGCTCGACAGTAAATAAAAAAAAATCGGCCGTAGAGTTGACATTGGAGGGACACGACTTTTATTAAAAAAATTTCGCTTGTTTCACGGAAAATTAACAATCTAAAAAAATGTTTTCACTCTCTTGCTTTTAATTTATTTTTTTCTTCATCATTTAAATCAATAAGCTAATGAAAAGTTATCCGGGGAAATTTGTTACATGTGTCATTGTTTGAGTCACTGCTTTCGCAATGATGGTTTGAACACAATCTCATTCAAGGAGTCTACGGCCTGCATTATGACCTCTTATTGGGCAAAATATATATATATATTTTTTTAAAGCGATAACTGTCCTCGCTAGGATATAAATGTTAATCGTGCCGTCATATAAAGTGCAGTACAATAATCATGGGAGGACAAGTCTTCGGAGGTTTTTCCAAAACAGGAGGATTAAGCAACAGCGCCATAACCCGTCATCCGGCTGATTTGGAAGATGCTGTTGGAGGCAGGGATCACCCAATCAGAGGTGGCATAGACAAAGTTGGATTACTGCGATAGGCGGCACGGGTTGCGGCCGGCAATCACCTCTATCGAGTGGATACGATCGCGCGATCGGCTGGCTGGCCGACGGCGAAGGGAGAGGATCGTGAGGAACTTGAATTGTGCCCCGTCCTTGGAATGCTCCAAAAACGAAACTTGAACTCGAGATTATAAGAGGAGAGAAGCCAACTCAATTGCGATCCAAGTCTAATTAATCGAACAAATATTTTTATCCTATTAGCCCAACCCTCTCTCCTTAGAGAGCTTAAAGCCCACGTAGGCAATCAAGCCCAACTCAAGCCTATATGGTAGTTATCAATGTGCGATAAAAAAAAAAACAAAACAAAACAATTGGTGAAATTTTCATGGAATTCGGTCGCTATCGCGCGACCGGGTATGCTTTGATGGAAATTCTTTAGAGGGGCACTCTTGAAAAAGAGACTCGTCAAAAGTAATTAAAGAATATGAAGAAATCCTAAATAGCCTGAATATCGTTATGTAATAAATTTATATTAGGCTCAGCACATCTCGATCTGAGGTAATTATATGTGGTTTGACAATCAGTGTTCACCAAAGTTTTAATATAGAATAATTATAAATAAATAAAAAGTCATAAACATATTATACAAATGTCAATTCAGTTCTAAATTTTTTAATGTTGTCAATTGAATTTTAAATATTTTGACTATTTGTCAATACAATCATTTCTATCGATTTTAGCCGAAAATTATTAATATAAACGCCAGCCATCTTACGTGACAAAATTAGCTCTAATGTGAACAATCTTTACAATTCATTTATAAAAATTTCTAAAATCTTCATTAAATTTTTTATTCTTTTCCGCTTTTTTTACTAAGTCCAATGAGTAGATATAATCGATTCCAAGGTATGCTGATTCTCAATTTGTAGAACTAAGAACCCTCCACCTAGTCCTAGAATCGAACTGTCTCAAGTGGGTCCAAAAACCGGCAATGATATCTTCTTCTTCTTCTTTTGTCAATTCCCTGAAGAGCTTGAATATCATTATGTAATAAATTTATATTAGGCTCAGCACATCACGACCTGAGGTTATTATATGTGGTTTGACAATTAGTGTTCACAAAATTTTTAATATAGGATAATTATAAATAAATAAAAAATCATAAACATATTATACAGATGTCAATTCAATTCTAAATTTTTTTAATTTTGTCAATTGAATTTTAGATATTTTGACTATTTGTCAATACAATCATTTCAATTGATTTTGGCCAAAAATTATTGATATAAACGCTAGCCGTCTTACGTGACAAAATTAGCACTAATGTGAACAATCATCACCATTCATTTATAAAAATTTCTAAAATCTTCATTAAATTTTTTATTCTTTTATGCTTTTTTCTACTAAGTCCAATGAGTAGATATAATCGATTCCAATGTAGGTTGATTCTCAATTTGTAGAACTAGGAACCGTCCACCTGGTCCTATGATTGAACTGTCTCAAGTGGGTCCAAAAACTGGCGATGATATCTTCTTCTCTTTTTTCTTCTCTTTTTTTTTTTTTTTTTTTGGTCAATTCCCTACAAAGCTACAAGTGTTGCATAGTCTAAATCATTACATGAGTGATGTTAACAGAAATAATTGATAGCTTAGCCACTAGAGCTAGGAGATTAAGAGCTCTTAATTGCATCAATGAATATTAAAGCTCTTGGGAAGATGAAGCATGCGTGCAAGCCTATTCATGTGCTCATAGCATGTCCACAAGAGAACAAGCATGCGGGCGAGTCTACTCAACTTTTAGGAGGTGTTTTGTAATAATAAAAATTATATAAATAAAGTATCATTTGGTCCAATTGGTCTAGGATTAAATTGTACACGTCAAGGCCAGCCATGCCATGTAAGACAATTAGTGTCCATACAACAATTACTAGCCAAAATTACCTAAAAAGACTATATCGGCAAATTGTTAAAAGGTTTAGGATTAAATTAGCCAAATTTAAATATTTAGAACTAAATTGACATTTATACAATGGATAGAAAACTTTTTCTTAGTAATTTTCCCATTTTAATGACCTAATGATAGGTCTATAACATATGCAATATAAATAGCCTATGATTCTCCCTCTCCTCCATTATCTGATAGTTTGTCCATCGAGATTGTTTAAAGGAAGAGAAGAGAGGAAGACTCTGCCTCAGGATTCTTGTGCTTACATTTGGCTCAATCAGGCATTTAACGCACATATAACTATTCTGTTTTTCTATTTTTCTATGTTTCTATTTCTAGAAACAGGTTTAGAATAGAAAAACCGTTTGGTAAAATAATTTCATTTTTATATTTATGGAATAAATTTTTATTCCAAAAATAGGATTCAAACAAAATTGATAAGTAATTATTTTTTTTTACTTTTCTATTTCTAGAATAAAGATGAAAAATAAAAACTCTTCCAATCGCTCTCCTCATTATTAACCGATCCATCTCTTATCGCCAACCACCAACCACCGCCCACCGGTTGCCTCTTGCCACTGCCCACCCGAGAGGGAGAAGCAAGAGGAAGAAATTTTGTGTTATTATGAACAGAATTTTATTCCCAAAAAAAAAAATTATATTGTTATCAAACACATATTTTTGCTTTAAAATTTGTCTAAAGAGTATAAATTGATTTTTAAAACATAAAATAGTTATTATTCGCATCCCTATTTGCAATAAAATTTCAAGATATTCCAAATCTATTTCTACACGTGATATTAGTGCATTTGTGCATAGATTTAGAATTCAATCAATACTTAATCTTGATGAAATTGATGTCTAGTGCTTATGTTGCGAGGCATTAGATATGTAATTTGATTGATGTAGGGCTATTTTCACGCGTAGCATGTTGAGTGAATTTTGTGCGCTAATTCACTTGGGGCTTTGAGAATTTTGAAATTGCGGAATCGGGATAGAATATATGTATAGAAAATGTAGAAAATGTTAAAGCCTAGCTCGACCAACGAACTGGGTTTCAAGCCCACCCCAATTACTTCATCTGAATTGAAATGAAATGCAGCTTTTTCGATTTACTCTATCTGAATTGGCCAATATGAGCATGTGTAGTTTCGGAAATTTCATGTCATGATTTGATCCATGGTGTGAGAAATTTGAGGAGTAAGATTCTGGAAATTACGTCAAACCCGAGGTTTTTTTTCTTCTTTGGGCAACAACCTCAAACTTGAAGTGTCAAAACCAAATCAAAATCTGACCCGAAAATTTCGAGACTTTACCATTCGGGTAATGGAAAAAAAAATATATATATATATATATATGCCGGTCTGGGTCCGTTCGAGTTACGAAGCGAAACAAATTCCGTTTATAATGATTGAGAGAGAGAGAGAAGGTACAGTCGTGCGGCAGCAATGCCTGGAGCAGACGCCCAGAGGAGGAAGCAAGACAGCGATGAGATTTTCGCTATCTTGAACTCAAGAACGGAAACTTTCATTAGCCCATCCAGCCTCCAGATCGAAGATCGAAGGAGATAGACTCCGACAACGACGACGACACGCCGAGGTCCTACGCAATGGACGGCCAAGAGGTGGTGCAGCGGCAATGTCAGGTTTTCCGTGTGCTGTGGGTGGCCGAGAGTGTGGTGGAGCTCCAAGGTGAAATGGTTGCCGGAGGTGATGGATGGGGCGGCATCCAGCGGTCTTGCTATTAGCCTAGCATGTTTGGTGTTTTTCAAAAAAGAAAGCTAATCATGCTGGTAATGGTTTTTCGAAGTGAACGCTTTGATCGGCTTCTCTCGGTGTTCTGGAAATGGGGAACGAAGGCAAAGCCTCTTCATCGTTCCCCTACCTTGTGGAGGACGACGGCTCCAATGAATAAACAAAACCCGAGACCCAAACCGATCCAATGGAGCCGGGTTTTTGATTTTGCTCGAGGCAATGAGCATTCCTAACGGTTCGGTTCGGGTCGGGTTTCCACACCTCCACCTCAAACCCGAGCTCACATGCTTCAAGATGGGCTTTTTCAGGCTCGTTGTATGTTGAAAATGGACTACATAAATGGCCAACCCAATAACGAAAGTTGCCCAAACTCACCGATAATTGGGTCGATAACAAAGCTTCAATTGTCCACGTTTATCTGTTTGTGGCCTCTGAGTCATTTTTTCGTTCCCAATTCTAAGACCCGAGTACCGCGTTAATGGGTGTTTTAGTTTCTCAAATAAATAGACGTATTATGAAATCAAATGCACGTTTTATGTTGATGCATTTTTCAGCATTAATGTGTGTTGAAGCTTTGGTGCTCTTAATCGAGGATCTCTACTACGACCAGACGTCGGTTAATGTGCAGTTTGGTTTCAAATTCGATCATCACCAAAAGCCGAGTTTAATGCTCAAATCAAATCAGACTATAAAGAACGCCGGTCAAAGGTTTATATTTCCCATCGCAAATTTGCCCCTCTTCTTCTTTTTTTTTTTTTTATTCGAAATAGAGACTATATTTTCATTAAACCCGAGCCCACTTACAAGAATAAAGGGCATCAAAATACAGGATCTTTTAAAGAGGGGGAAGGGAGGGTGGCTTAGAAACCTAATTTAGGGGAAGGGTCTTGCATCTACATGCCTTTACAACCAAATCTGCTAATCTATTTGAGTTACAAGGGCAAAGGGCAAATTGCCCCTTAATGTGCTTGAATTTGATCAGTTTGACTCAGTAATTGCATTGGGTTTGCAAATCGGATAAAAAAATAGGGTAATATCCTGCTAGGGTCAAGCTATTGGCTGATATACGTGGAGATATACGCTAAGAGAATCTTGATAGGTCTTAGCACAAGACATTAAGTGTGACTACAAATTTCAACAATGAGCATTATAATTGATTAGTGGAGCTAAGTCATTCATTAATGTTGCTTGGATATTTATATAGATATTTCTTATCTGTATGAGCTTATGTGAAACCATATGAAAATATCTTGGAATTTTGATGTCGTGAGTGTGGGGCAACCGAGCAGTTGTGCTTTGTCTTGAAATGGTTATGAGTATGCATAGTGATGTCGATTTGCTTAGAAGAGATACGTTTTGTTCATTGAGTGATGGTTTGTCTATATTATTCATTTCAATTCTTTTTCAGGTTTTACAGCTATTAGTGACTAGGACGAGAGCGGTATTGGCAAGAGATTTTTTGGGAGTTGATTTTTAGTAAAGTTTTGAAATACTTGTGTGTATACTTGTGCAGTTACTTTTTGTTGAGTTTAGTTTGACTATTCACTAGAAATATAGGACTTGATTTTTAAGTGTCCCAAAAGTTGGTGAGATATATATGCTCCATAACTCTAATTCTTGTAACTAGCTTGTCATTTTATCAATATGAGTACATTTTTCAAAACAGACATACAATAATGTATCTAAGTGTCATAGGCCGATAGTTCCTTGGCTACGGAATAACCCATATGATTCTTGGTGAGCAAACAACACCAAGCTAATCTTTTTTCTATAGTTGTTTTAGAGAATAATACGAATAATTTCCTCATGTTAGATTGTACTGCGTCCAGCTTAGCTTGAAATTCTACTACATCAAGTAAGACAATAGATTGCTTTAGGCTCAATAATTGATTTCAGGCTGTCATGGTCTTATTGGAAGAGTAGCACCAACTCCTAACCAATGTATAGAAGTCCAACCCCACCTTCAGAACTATATACAGATATATTCGTTCTATCCTAAAGCTTCTAGTATCAACCATCCCAATGTCACTTCCACGGACTAGTTGTATTCATCCCATCTGGATTGCTCACTCTTCACATAATAACCCCAAGCTCCATTAATAGGGGTTTATGAGTATGAAAGAATCACGGACCATGACATTCTCATCCAATTCTATCATTTCACTACGTTTCCTTAAACATTAATGCACTGCTTTAATCATACATCGAATGAAAATACTTACCCCACAAAATAGGTCACTCCATTGGTAGCTTCTTTTGATCACAGTTGTTTGGGCCTCTTCGGGCCTCTTCGGTCACTTGTACTTTCTTGACAAGTGTGGCATTTTTCGTCAACTGCACCTTTTGGCAACACCCTATTTTGTCTACTAAACCTTTCTTGATCTCAACATACCAATGGAGGTTTCTTCTATTGTGGAAAACGTGGCAACAAGCATCTTCTTAAGATTTGCCAATTGATCTAGGCATGTTTTCCCTATTTAGTAAGGAATAGGTTCTTTCATGTGCCTCCATTGTCATTCTAAAAGCTAGTCAAGAGTCATACTTTGTTTGTTGCCCAACAATTTGCTCTCACCCTTCATATGGTTGGGTAGCACATGTTTTCTCCAACTCAAACTCACTTATTAAAGGGATTTTGCTCTAATACTGCCTTTGACCAGCCGATAGTTCCTTGGCCATGGAATTGCCTATGTGGCGCCTGGTGTTGCGCCTAGTGAGCGAACACACCAAGCTAGCCTTCCTTCTATAATATTGTTCCAACTTTCTCATGCCGGATTGTATCACGTCCAACTTAACTCGAGCGTTTGGTCTATTAAATAAGATATCATATCACTTTAGGCTCAACAATTGATTTTGATCTGCAATGACCTCATTAGGAGAGCAATATAAGCTCCCGATTACTTTGTTCAATAGGAATATGTTCCATTTGAACTCCTAGTACCAATCATCTTGACACCACTCTCATAGACCAATTATATTGACCCCCTCTTCATCACTCACTCTTCATCTTATCTCCCCAAGCTCCACTCACAAGAGTTCATGAGTATGGGGAATCACATACCATAACAAAGGGCTACATCTTTTGGGTAGAACGGCCATATCATTTCCCCTCTACTTGAAGAGTTGGGGTGCGACATCAGGCAATTGTAAACTAAAGACAAACAATTCTCGGCATGTACATCATCTAGACACATTAAAAAGTTATTTCCCTTTTTGCCAAAACATTATAAATCCAAAAAAAAAAATGTCTTTGTTCATCCAATTCGGATCCCGATTCCACGCAAGCATAATTCTGTATTCCACCAAGACACCAACATTATAATACATCGTATTCAACAATATATGTTCCAAACCTTGTCAAAAGTTTCCCTCTTGCAAGGCAAGTAAATGTTTCGCCTTATTTTCAGCCAAGTAATACGAGATTATCCCATTGAAAACGAAAAATGGGTGAGATCTTCTCTTCCTTTCAGGAGCGCACGACTAAGAAGTAATCAAACCTCAAACGAGCACATACAAAAGATCAACAACATTGAACACTTCATAGGTGACACTTTTATTATACGAAAGAAGCCAATGTGCGTGAGAGAGAGAGATCTCCATTATTACGGCTCAAGGAAGCTGGCCGCAATCAGCAACCACGACGGGCTTGGATGTGCGACCGGAGGAGGACCCAACCTTCTCGATGGCCTTGACCACTTCCATTCCCTCCACCACCTTCCCAAACACCACGTGCTTCCCGTCGAGCCACTCCGTCTTCGCAGTGCATATGAAGAACTGGGACCCGTTCGTCCCTGGCCCTGCGTTGGCCATGGACAGGATCCCCGGCCCCGTGTGCTTCTTTATGAAGTTCTCATCTGCAAACTTCGCTCCGTATATGGACTCCCCTCCGGTCCCATTCCCGGCCGTGAAGTCACCTCCCTTACATGAAAGATATGAAAACATTCAGAATATTCTCCGGACTTAAAAATTATAAGGTCCGAGAAATCGAATTCCGCCTACTGAGGAAATGAATTGTCGGCAATAACCACTTTACAAGCTTCTTGTGTCTCTCTATAGGCGCTTGGACTCTATCCCTTAGCCCGTGAGCTAACCTCATTGGCTCTCTAGGATTCATCCTAATTCACCACTCACAAAAGGAAAAGAGCTTCAAGATGGGTTGACATGCACTTTCGCGAGATGAAAGACACGAAGCATGATGCTCGACTAAAACTAATTTACAAGATCGCTAAATTTAACCTCTGAAATATTCTAATCGCGAATTAAATATGACTCTCTCAATCCAATTCTCAACTTTCATACAGGTTTTGTTACTCATTCCCGCCGCGGCTATCTATCTCGTCATCTAGTCTCCTCAGATCGCAGAACATTAATTAGCGGTACCTCGATCACTCATTTAATTCTCAAATCACATCAATTGGACACTCTTATCAACATACTCCATAGTCAAACTTCCTTTCGTTGACTTCTCTCGATCATTTTTTGCTCCCAAGTCTGAGATTATTCTTTCCCGTACGAAATCACAGCCAGCCATGATCTTACATTTCCACCGTCTCATCGACAGGTTATGAAAATTTAGACAAATTGAAAATCACGATAATCAACGCATCTGATATGACCATGAAAATCGAGACGTTCGAAGTAACCTGGCACATGAAGTTGGGTATGACCCGGTGGAACTTGGAGCCCTTGTAGTGGAGCGGCTTCCCTCTCCTCCCGACCCCCTTCTCGCCGGTGCAGAGCGCCCGGAAGTTCTCCGCGGTGCGCGGGGTCGTGTCCGCGTACAGCTCCATCACGACCCGCCCGGCGGCCGCCCCACCGACCGTCATGTCGAAGAAGACCTTCGGGTTCGGCATGGTCAACACGGATCAACAGGTCGAGAGTTCGAGATCGAGAGTGCTGTGGACGGATGTTCTGCGGAGGCGTGGTGGCGGAGGCGTCGACATATAGGGAGCGGGGGCGGGCGGAGTAGGGGGAGAATATCTGGAGGGGAGCGGGCTGGCGCGTTGGAAGCGGACGCGTGTCGAGCGCGGATTGGGCGGCGGCGGGACCTGTCGGAAAAGCAGCTGCGGGAGATGGACGCGACCATCTCCTCGACTACAAGTGGTTGATGGACGAGGAATAAAAATCGATTGGGAGGGTGGACCCCACATTTGGGGGGAATTATTATCCACTAAAGTGCGAAACGGACGTCGAGAGATTTTTCGCGAATTTTAAAATTTGTTTAGAGGGATCTTTGTAGATTTGAATTTTATTGGCAAGTATCTTCGGAGCATTTGTTAAATACGTCGATAAAGAAAAATTGCTTCTTTCCATGCATTCTCTTTCCGACACGTCAAAATGGTTCGTAAACATAGTGCTTAACCCATATGAATGTTAAATAGGTTATGAATATATTAGTTTTATTGGTAAATATGTCATAAATAAATTTAAACACAATATGAATATTAAATGAGTTATAAATTGGCTATAAATTAGTCGTATATAGGTTTACAATTAACTTAAACCTAACTCATTTTTATGACTTTCTTTTCAGTTTCTTTCACCTTCACTCGATCTCGCACTCACCCACTCTGCACTCTCATCTTAATTTGACTATGACTTTTCGTAGATTATGTTAAATTTGTATTATGTGGAAATTGATCGAAATGAGTTAAATAGGTTTATTTGGGTCGGACCATTAATGACCCGATCCAACCATTTTATAGTTTTACTTGTGTTATGCTCATGACCAAAAAATTACTTATTAAATAGGATTAATTGAGACCATTCTATGTTTACTGTCTCAAACGCTACATTTCTATCATTTGGGTTTCATTTAGGGGCACGGATTAAAGCATGACTTTTAAAGTTCGAAAGGGTTTTAAGTTTTGGCGACAAAATCAATAATACCTACTTGAAAAATATCGGAAGAAGAAAAAGACCCCCAAGCCGTAAAAATCCTCCAATGAGCACATTTTTTCAATCGGAATTGTAAGCAAAAGCTATCGGGATGCACATATGAGATTTAATCAGTGCATCTTGTTGTTTTGCAGAGGTGGTTGGTTCAATGTTTATTATGAGCGAGTCATTCAAGTTTTTGAAGATATAACTAACATGCTGGAGATGAACGCGACCTACAAACAACAAATTATTTGATGGCGTGAAATTATATATATGATGAGTTGGATTTTCATAAACGCCAATCAACATATCTATTTATTTATCTATCTACTTTAGAAAAGGCAAAAATTAGAGGACATTGACACTTCCATCATTATTCGATAACATAGATTATTATTTTCTACTTTAATATGAATATCTTATTCGGATAATCCACATGCAACTTTTTCTTTTATTATTAGCATATTCCATCAACTTGAATTAATGGAAAGACAGTATTGAAAACTTTTATATAGTCTAGGACTAAATTGAACATTTAAATATAATAGCAATCTTGTAATAGGTGAAAAGTAGTAGTGTGGTAACAAAAATATTCATTGAAAATTCCTCATTAAGCCACATCATCCCATTAGTGTTCCCCATCCAATCCTTTAGACTACGTTTGATAATCAAGATAAAAGTGAAATAGAATAAAATTTATGATATTCCGTGTTTTTTTTGTCCAAAACAAGATAAAATCATATATAGACGTGATATAGTCCAGATAAAAATATTTTATAGGGGAGATGGGACAAAGGTCGATAAGATTTTTTATATCCATGATATAAAAGATATTTATCTCAAATAATATACTTCTCAAATTAAAAAAAATTAAAAAATAATTTAATATAAAATGTTATTTAGATTCTAATATAAAAAAGAAGATTCAAAATAACAAAAAATAATAATAATAATAATGGACAATTTTTGTTGTTGATTGATTTCTATTTTCAGTTATATATTCTTATTTCTTTCTATTCTATAATATATGCTCTTTTAATACATTTATATAGTATCTATATTTATTAGGATTAATACAATGAAAAATTTCAAATAGGTATATTTATGACAAATTTACCTCAAATTAATTTTGGATTATCAAAAACCCTAAATTGGTATACATATGATAAATTTATTTCAAACTAATTATTTAGTCACCAAAAACTCACAACTGATACAAGCATGACACAATTACCCTCGGTTAGCTTCCGTCAAGTTTTACCATGAAATTACCAAATTTGATGACACCTTGCAATAGCTCGGTTGACGTGGCAAGTTCACGTGGAAATTCATAATGCTCTCTCCCAAAGCACTCTAATCCTTTTTCATCTTCCTCTTCATCGAGCATGCTCCTTTATTATCATCTTCAATTTCGTGATTATGCGTTGGAACTCGTTCAAGCACACATTTATTTCTAACAAACTTCCCCCTTTTGATTTCTTTTTCCAAGCTTGTTTGGCTAACTCATCCAGATCACTATATTAGGATGTTCAATGGCTTCAATTGAAAGTGGTTTGAAGATGAGCATGTCATCTTCCGACTCTATCAACTAAGTTTGTTGAAAGATGATCTAGGATTTTTCGTACTTTGAGGGAGATGTAGAATGAACCATATTTGTTTTCAGATTATGGTTAACTGGGCAGGGGGAGCGTTATGAATTTTTACATGGATTTGCCATGTCAATTAAGCTATTGCCATATGCCATCTAGTTCGGTAACGATAAAATTTGACAAAAACTAATAGAAAGTAAATGTGTTACGTGCATTAATTTGGGGGCTTTTGGTAATTTAAAATTAATTTTGAGTAAATTTGTCACATGTGTATGATTTGAGGTTTTCCGTGATATTAATCCTATTTACTACATATTTTAGGTATTTTAGGTAAATTAGTATAGTCAAAAAGGAATAAGAAAGAAATAAAGAAATTAAAAAAAAAAGAGAGGAAAAAATATTAGAAAAATAATTATTAAACAAAAATGAAATAGAAGACCCCGATTTTAACTAAACATTTTCAAACTTGAAATGGATCTTTTTAATTCACTTCATCTCCATCTTTTCCTTTGGTTCATATTGAAGCTTCACAATTCCTCCATAATTCTTTCTTCACGTTAAAGCTCCACGAAAGCATGAGAAAGTCGAAGCTTCTTCTCATCCATAACTCTCTAATCAACGTAAAAAATCCGCAAAACTAGCAAATGAGTCGAAACTCCTATTTTTCATATCTTTGTGGTTCATTTTGAAATTTTACAAAAGTGGCAATAGATTTAATGCACCATACTTTTTGGAATCACAAAAATGAATAATAATGTCGTCTCTCTTTGCATTTCTTCTCAGTATCAAATCTTTTTAAGATGCATATCGTACAATAATTATGAATTGATTGATGAGTTATCTTCATGCATTTGAAATTTCTTTAGCACTCAATCCTTAGAAATTTTTACTGTTTTTGTTTCTACATTTTCATGTTTATTTACATTGATATGTCATTCATATCAAACAATAGATATGAAAAAGTATGAAATAGAAGGCTTTGTTACTACGATTCATCATATAGTGGGTAAAATATCGCAAAATCCATAGATTTTATATTATATCTTTATCTAGTCTTATCCGATCAAAACTAGCTTTAATATATGTATAGAGTTCCTCTTTATACCCACCATAAAAGGAACAAAACAATATGAAAGGTTTCCTACTACTTCAAAGAGGAAATTTCTTGGCTTGACTTGCGTCTTTAGCTCCGTTGCTATTGCATCCTTCCCGAAGATTATGCCCAGTCTAAACGTGTTCGTTAGGCTATTGCCCTAACAACCACCTAGATAGTTAAATTAGTAGCAAATGGGTCAAGTGTCTTCTACGAAGTTGTGACTTTGATTTCTATTGTGATCTAATATTTGAAATGGTTGTCTTGCGTTATCCAATAGCGATATGCCTTGTGTGGGAAGACGTCTTGACTTCTAGCATCTCAATAGAGCTGTGGTAATAGGCTTGCCAGCTTCAAATCTTTTAGGCTGGAGTAGCTATGTGTCATGGGCTAATCGTTTGAAATCATAGCAAGTATGGCGCATTTATGATCACATTTAGAGGGAGTGTCTAGCCCCGATTGCTGAGAGTGAGCATGGTCTCGATAAGGCCAATCTAGCATTTAACCTAGGAACCAACCTGCACTATTGGTCTTCAATTTTTTGGATGGGGGATTAATCATGTTGAGCCTAGGACCGAGAACCAGACCAACCCTATAGTTCCAGTCCAATTCTAAGATCAACCCGCTTAGGGGTTCTAAAGATAGACCCAATCCCCTTAGGAACCGGATCAGGACCTGTCGATGGGCCGGTCTAGGGTCCAGTCCAGATGCTCACCCCCACCGGTCGCACCGCCCCAGCCTTTTTTCCCTAATACAAAAAGAGTATTATGAGGCCCATGAGGCCCATGGGTGGGAGAATGCACGGGCAGAGCCTGACCCATAGTCCAGCCCAAAACCAGTCAACGTGGGCCGGGCACAAGATCTAGTCCTGTCCAGAACCACCCGCTTCGCGCCAAATATTTTTGTTCAATAAACAAGGACTCCCGGGTCATACTATGTTGGCCTGGTCCTGACGTCGACTCGACCCGGACAACAATGGAGCCAAATGGAAACGACTTCCCGATCGTCAACTAAACCAACTAATTAGCAGTCAAATCACGACAGCTAAGCTTATATTTTATGTATTTAGCAGATAATCATTCCCACAACAATGCTTCCATCATGGCCTTGCGGCCAGCCATTGCCGGCTCAGCTAGTCCCCCCTCCTGTCTCCTTCCCTCTCGCGTTGAATGTTTCCACCATTCATTTCCATGGAAGCTGTCAGCGAATGAAGTGGCCAATGGGACAGAGTGAAAAATGACTTTATTTAATCCCTTTCCGTCTTCGCTCCCGTTTCCGGGTAGTTCACGAAGTGACTCGAAAAGTGCTTCCTTGGCGAATGTTCACACGCCCCGGTACTTTTGTTGCGTCGGCAGAGTTCGGTGTCTGCATGACTTTGTGCTTTACGTCGATCGAGCCGCGCCACTGGGACAGACTGATCGGTGGGTGAAGGATGAAGAAGCCCGTAAGTTTCGATGCTGCAGTTTTGTTATGGGAGACTAGAGAGTAACGCTTGACTTTGCAGAAATCATTGGAAACTGTCTACACCAATGTCCTGATCAGAGTAGCCTGAGAGAGAGAGAGAGAGAGGGACAAGTAAGGCGACCCAAGGAGACTCAAAGAATTCGTTCAGCGTTTGAATAAACATGTCTGGAAATTACAGATTCTCAATGGACCAGCAGGACATGGTTCAATTGTTGATCACGAACGTCAGGAGTTTTATCCGAGACCGGTTGATCGACAAGGAGCAGAGGATACGCCAGAAGGAACAGTGTGCGGAGAGATTGGCGGCTGAGGGAGGTAGCAATGACATGGACACCGAGGTTCGGTATTCTGATCAGGCAGTGCTGGCGAATTTGGATTGGGGGATAGATGCCCTTGAAGAAGCTATCGATACCTCCAACATGGAGACGAAGCTTGCCCGGTTGGACTACGCTGAGAAGATGCTGCAAGTGTGCGCGATGTTGAATTCGCAGCAGAAGACTGCTGGAGTCCCCAATTTCTACCTCTCTGCTTGGGCGCATCTCAATCTTTCGTACTTGTGGATGCTGAGGAACGAGGATCTCAAGTCCGTACTTCATGTCATTGAGATGTTCATTGTGGACCCTTTTTTTTCGCGGATCGATTTTGCTCCAGATGTTTGGAGGGACCTGTTTCTTCCGCACATGAACTCGATCACCGGGTGGTACACAGAGGCGAGGCACAGGCTCGTGATGGAAGCTATTCCAGATGCTTCTGACCTGTCCTTCACGGCTGATATGGACCAGTTCCTCAATGAGTCGGTCGTCTTCTCGATGAGGCCTGACCAAATGGAGAAGACGCAGAAGCTCGAGCAGCTCTATCGAGAGTCCTTGGATGAGAATACAAGGCTTTATGCGAAGTACTATGGGGACTGCCTGAACTGCGACTCGAGCAGCGGAAAGAAGGCAATGCCCATGTTCCCAATCGCAGAGCCCCCAATGACTCCCTTGCATGAGTTGAGCCGTTCCATTCCAGATTACATGAAATTCGGTCCGATTCTGCCCAAGAGTGCGGGGTTCTTGCCGATCCTGAAATCAAATGATGGCGTGAGACAAGCGAGCAGGTTAGTTGTTATTCTAGTTGCTGCACTATTGCTTTGCATTTTCATTGCATTTCAGTATATATTCTTTCTTTCTGATGTCTTCCACAGATTAAGAAATGTAGCGTCCAGTATTTCCGAGGATATGGAGGAGGATGTCACCGACGAGCACCACGTAAGTCGGAACATTCTAACCGTCGCTTGATACGCTCTTAAGCTCCATCAGCTCTTTGAATTTCATCAAATTTTAATATGATTATGACTCGGATGTTGGATGCAATTCCAGGAAGAGCTAACTGACAAGAACGACAACGATTCTGAATATGATAATGATGAGCCCTCCACAGTTTCTGAATATAAGAATCGCAGGCTAATCTCTCTTAAGAGTATAAGAATCGCTGAGGAAAAAAGCAATGGGCCCAAAGGACTTCCATATCCAGCAAAAGTTCGACGGAGTCCCAAAATGTTCTCTCCTGTCGATTCCCCCCAAACTACTTCTAAGGCTTCATCTCCAAAAGCCGACATATATGACAGAAAGGAACCGGCAGCAGTATTGCGCCTGCTTTCAGGACGCACCCAAGATTCGACAATGTCCAACTCTTTGCCTCAATCGCCACACCTCAATGGTGATTTCAGTATAAACTCTGCAAAGTCAGATGGTGAAGCCATTGTATGTTTTTTTTTGCACAATCTAGACCCCCTTCAGATTTGTGTTCATGTCCTTCCTCTGGTACAAATTGAAATGATGAATTCTCACTAAAACTGGTTTTTCAAGGCAGTTGTCGCATAGAAGCTGCAGGAAAAGTGACAACAGATCACGGAGTATAAGCAATGACTATGTGAGAGGCCAAGCATTTGACAATAGGTAAGAAAGTGTTATTGGGAAGTAATAATCTGTAGATTTCTTGTGTCAATTTCTTTTACTTGAAATGCAGGACCCTGACAAATACTGTTATCGAAATTAATGACTTTGGTTCTTGCTTTCCTCATACACGTTACTCTTTTGTGATTCTGCAGTTTTCATACTGAAAGTGACGATGGCAATAATAGCTGCTTTTCGCTCCCACTATCTGACAATCAAACTAGTCGAACAAAACTGCCCAAAGATTTTGTCTGCCCAATCACAGGCCAGCTTTTCAGCGATCCAGTTACCCTTGAAACTGGTCAGACATATGAAAGAAGAGCAATTCAAGAATGGATAGAGCGGGGAAACACAAGTTGTCCCATCACTCGGCAAGCTCTCTCCGCGAGCACATTGCCCAAGACAAACTACGTCCTCAAAAGACTAATCACATCTTGGAAAGAACAGTATCCTGATATTGCTCAAGAGTTGTCATATGCAGAAACACCAAGAAACTCGATGAGTTCTTCCTCTATGACTGAAAACCTCGAACCTTCAAATGTGTCCAGGACATTTGACTTCCCCAGTAATACAAACTCAGATGGGTACATGAGTCTGAGGCGCAAAAGATTTACACAAGGAGTAGTATCTACATCACCGACGAGTGTCATATCTCAAGCTGCTACGGAGACAATCATAAATGGGTTAAAACCACATGTCTCATGCCTTTGTACATCAGAGGACTTGCAAGAATGTGAGGCGGCAGTCCTGACAATTGCCAAGACCTGGAAGGAGACAAAGGTGATCCTGCAATTCATTCATACCTGTCCAAACCTACGACTGTGAATGGGTTAGTCGAAATATTATCGGCCTCACTGAATAGGGAGGTTCTCAGATATTCAATTTACATTCTTTCGGAGCTTATACATGTTGACGAACCTATTGCAGAGACCCTCTCTAGTATCGACTCTGATTTCGATTGCCTGGCTGAATTACTCAAGAACGGTCTTGCGGAGGCTGCCGTCCTCATATACCAGCTGAGGCCAGCATATGCCCAGCTTTCAGCGAACAATCTTGTACCCTCCCTTGTGCAGTTAATACTTAACAAAAGTGAAGATCTGAATGATCTCCAACTGTTAATCGAACCAAAGGATGCTGCTATAGCGATGCTCGAGCAGATTTTGATGGGAGGGGACGAAAACAGCCAGTCCGTCAATGCTCAAAGTGTTATTTCTGCAAATGGAGTTCCAGGCCTGATCAAGTACATGGACAAGGTTGAAGGAAGGCAGTCAATTATCTCCATACTACTGTGCTGTATACATGCTGATAGAACTTGCAGGAATTTGATAGCAAACAGAATCGAATTGTCTTCAGTCCTTGACCTATTTCATGCTGGAAATGACACCATAAGAGGCATTTGCATAGAATTTCTGCTGGAACTGGTCCAAACAGACAGGTACTTTCTGCTGGAGTGTACGAATCTAATTTATGTTAGCGTTCACTTGTCATGCAAGCTTCACATGTTTCAGCCTTACCATTTGAAATGCATCAAAATTCAGAAGTTTCCTCATGTGAGACAAGTGTCTTCATGTTGGCCTAAAATAATCAAAGACCGGACTAAAGGAAAGTTCAGTTTCTAATTTGTCATATAAAAAGTTCATAGTACCGCATGTTTCATCATTGTAATGGCTTATGTACGTGGTCTGATAAAGTCGACCCTCATGTAATAATTTCAATTTTTGAGGCATCAGAGAACTTAGAGGAAAACATTCTATGTGGCTGCCTCTACGTTACTACCTTGAACACTTTTCTTGTCATTTTCTAGGAGAAGCATTATTAATACATGATTTTGTTGTCTCAGAAGAACAATCTGCAACCAGATATTGCAGTTGATCAAAGATGAAGGTGCATTTAGCACCATGCACACCCTCCTAGTGCATCTTCAAATGGCTCCTATGGAGCAACAACCAGCTATTGCTACACTTCTTCTTATGCTTGATCTCCTGGTTAGTACTTCTTCGTCTCAAACACAGTCTGCATCAGAAATTGCACGTACTGATCGAGCTTAGAATTCACATACTCGATGATTTTTCGCTTTTCCAGGTAGAACCTAGGAACATGAGCATTTACAGGGAAGAAGCGATAGAGGCCCTGATTGAGGCACTGCAGAAGAAGGATTTTCCCAGTTCCCAGATAACAGCTTTGAATGCTCTACTATGTCTTTCTGGACGCATGTCCGCCTCGGGAAAATCCTGCACTGAAGCTTGGTTGCTGAAGGTTGCGGGGTTTGATCAACCATTCAATGCTCTAATGAGGGGGGAAAGGCCAACCATGCATGAGAATGAATTGGCAGAAACAATGGTTTGAATACGTTTGTTCGGTAGTTTATGTGCATTCATATGCTCTTTCCAAAAACTCTGAAAGCTTCTCTCCTGTGTAGGAAGAGGAAGAGAAAGCCGCAAATTCTTGGGAGAGAAGAGTGGCCTTTGTCCTTTGCAACCATGAAAGGGGAGTCATTTTCAAAGCTCTAGAGGAATGCCTCAAAAGTAATTCCATTGAAATGGCAAAATCATGCCTCGTGATTGCCACATGGCTCACTTACATGCTTTCTGTTCTTCCCGATACTGGCATGAAAAATGCTGCACGAAAGTCTTTCCTCGATGAATTAATAAATGTGCTCCAGTCTTCTAAGAACTTAGAGGAGAAGATTTTGGCTACCTTAGCGATAAAAACTTTCATCAGCGACCCAGGTATGATCCGTTATAGTGTAGTTAATGCTCACATTTAGAATGCCGCATAAATTGACAGGTTGCTATTGAATTATCAGCGGCACTTGAAGAACTGGGAATGTACGCTAAATGCATCTACAAGACGCTGAGAAAGCTGAAGAAGCATTCAGTAGTAGTTGCTGACATATTGAAGGCCTTGATGAACTTAACATCTGTGAATGCAGTAAGTGGTCCTATTCCTCTTGCAGTGAATCAATGGTTCTATATCCAAATGAGCAACTAGTGATTCCCAATATCCTAATTTAGACAGAGTTATGGAGTTACAGTGAAGTGATCGAATTGGAATCATCTGCGAATGGCGAGGTCCTCTGTTTGCTTCATTTAAAGGGGCTGCTTTTGAGCAGCCATTCTGACGGAACCATTAAGGTTAGATGCAAAGCAAACCACTGTTTTCCAACTTTTAGTCTTCCTTCATGCGAAAGCAAGCACACGACGTGGTCACTCTATCGCGGGACAGCTTCCATAACAAAGTCTTCTCTGATCATGTGCATTATCTTCGCCATAGGTCTGGGACGCTGGCAAGAGGGTCTTGAGATTGATCCAAGAGGTTCGCGAACACACAAAAGCTGTTACATGCCTCTACGTTCCCCCTTCTGGCGACAGACTGTACAGCGGTTCGTTGGATAAGACGATTCGGGTAAATCATCTCAGAATGCACTCTTTTCGTTCTTCTAGCTCAGACCATGGCCAATTCATAGACCTAAACTTGACCAATGGCACAAATATAAGTCACAGGAAGATTATCTAGGTCATTACCTTCGTTTTCTCATGCACGAAGTGGGCCTTGCATGACTAAGCAGATAAATAGGCTTGGCTTTTGCCTTACAATGCTAAAAAGGTCGCCGTTCCATACTTCTTCTGCAGGTATGGGTAATCAAACCTGAAGAAATCCATTGTCTTCAAGTCCATGACGTAAAAGAGCCAGTGTATGAGCTGACCGCCAATGCACATGCCGCGTGCTTCATTTCTCAAGGAACCGGGGTTAAGGCAAGAGCAACTTTTCATACATACTCATTGGATCCGATTGACAAGAGGACAAGGATAGTAGCCAACTCTTTATGCTGTTTCAGGTATATAATTGGTCAGGGACTCCAAAGCATATAAACTTCAGCAACAACAAAACGGCACGGTGCCTCGCCATGGCCGAGGGTAAGCTCTACTGTGGCTGTTCTGGATACAGCATCCAGGTACACACTAGATATCTTTGCATAGTCTAATCCTTGCAATTAAAAATCAACGGTCACAAATTTTCGAGCATGCTACAATGTCGTAGGAGGTGGATTTGGGAAAGTCAACATCGGGTGTGTTCTACTCAGGGACTAGGAAGTTGCTTGGGAAGCAAACTATTCAATCCCTGCTTGTTCACGACAACCTTCTCTTCGCCGGTGGTTCATCCGTGGATGGAACAGCAGGAAAGGTATGACTTCCATTGCCCACCGTCCATTCACATAAAAATTTGACTGATAGATGAGTCAAAACTTATGTTTCTGAACTTGTGCATGGAAGGTATTCTCTCTCCCCAGCAAGGCTATCAGCGGGTCGCTCTCGACAGGGTTCGACATCCAACAGATGGCAGTGAGCAACGACTACATATTCACAGCGACGAAATGCGGGATCATCGAGGTCTGGTTGAAAGAGAGAGTTGCAAGGGTCGCCTCCATCAAGATGGCTAGTGGAGGGAACACCGCAAAGACTACATCCCTGGCGGCGGACATGGATGGAGGCATGCTTTTTGCCGGCTCCTCAGATGGCAAGATACAGGTCTGAATTGAACTCAGAACCCAAAAACTATGATTTAAGAAACTTAAAAGAACAAAATGGGACCTCACTTAGCTCCATTGAATTCCTCCCATAATGTTCTTCCTTGCCTATTTTGCAGGTTTGGACTCTGGACTAGACACACTGCCAGCTACAGGGAGAAATATTCAAACTAGTGCAGATCATGCCAGCAGAAAAGAATAGTTTTGCATCTCAGTATTTGCTTGCCAATCATGATTTTCCTTTATGTACCAAGCTGAATCATATGTCCCTTCATATGACGTTGATATCAGCTGCAATCAGCCGCTTGTTAATTATTGCAGTTCATAGAAATGGTTCAAGCCTCTGGCTGGTTTTCTCCAATTAAGGGTGCTTTGGTGAATCACTTGCTAAAAAAGCTCTGTATCGCCCGCAAAAATGATAAGTTAACAAAAAAGAATAATTTCATCATCATTGCTGTCCATAAGTTTTCATGTTTTGTCGACTGATTATATAAGTGATACTTTTTAGAAAAATATTCTTCATGAAATAAACAGTGAACCGAATTCAATCGTGTATCACTTGAAAATCGGGTTTATTCGCCGCTACGGATTTGAAAATTCGGGATATGAGCAGATTGTTAGATTACTTTTGGTTGGGGAAGCCGTGCTGGTGCATCTGCATTCTCATTCTGCAGTACGACCAGTCCCAAGAAAATTCAGTTTGGTCCGAATGTCACTGCACATTTCTTAATGACCAAATCCGTCCAACCGAGGCTCCTCATTGTCCGAGACCATATCATCGGATCCGACACTAAAGAAAAGTCGAAAGACAACGTTTTTGTTTAAAATAAGGATCAAAGGCAGAGGCTTTGCACTCAGAATGAAAAGGACTTATTGATGTTGACAAAGGCTTTCACGGATCTTTCGATCTCAAATCGCATTTGTTCTGCACTCCTCATCGTGCCCACCTCCGCCTCCAACACGCACCGTCAATCGAAAAAACGAATGGAAAGCAAAGGACGACGGAAACGGACTGCCCAGATGAAACAGAGAGAAAAAACAGAGAAAAGAAGAGAGAGAGAGAGAAAAGGGGTAGAGACTGGATCTCGCGATGGATGGAGACCGGGGACGGTGAATGAAGGGGAATCATCAGGAACATTGGATCGTATTACATCAGTGCTCGACACTGGCGTGTCTCAGACGACCGTCGTGAGAAATTTGTAATCCAAACTCATCACCTGAATCCTCCATCACCATCGCCATCGCCATCGCCATCGCCATCAACATCGCCACACACCCAGAAGATAGAGAGAGAGAGAGAGAGAGAGGCCAGGGTTTTGGAAGGACGCCGGCACGGCAATACAGAGAGGAGCAAGAGAGCGAGAGAGCGAGCGAGCGAATGGAAGAGAGACGGGATGCAGAGGACGTACTTATGCTTGCGGTCGGGGAGGATTAGGGTTTCGTTCCCCAATGAAGTTACGATTTTGCCCCCCAATGGACTCACTTCCGGGCCGGCTGCTCTTGGGCCGCGGCCCGGCCCGTCCCTGTTCTGGGCCCGGTACGGGAAGAGCGGTCTTTTCAACAAGGCGATTGCCCAGAGTCGGCGAGCTCCGTCGCGTCCCTCTTCCGAATCGACGCCAGCCTCGCCCCCTCCCGGACTCCTTCCTCGGATCGCCGGAGATCGAAGGGCCGACGATCCCCGATCGCGAGTCAACCGGCGCTCGATCGCCGAAGCCGCGCCGAATTTGGCAGCCTCCGCCGCCGCCGCCGCCGCGGGGGTCATGGCCTCCGATTGCTTCCCTCCGTTCATCGCCGCTCAGCTCAATTACCTCGTCCACCAGTCTACTCTCGGCGTCAAGGTACGGAACTCGGTTCGGCTGCCGGACCGTCCTTACTTTTCGAGTTTTGCGGTTTCCGTTTTCATGAGCGAGCTCCGGTGGTCGCAGGTCGAGAACGTGTGGTCCGGGAGCAAGAGCTACCCCGGAGTGCTCGATCGGTTCACTCTGTTGATTCCTTACTGCCTGGACTACATAAAGTGTAAGTCGCACCTCTAGTGCTCTGCTTTTGAATGGCGAAATTCCTGGTGTCCTGCGGATGATCGGTGTCTGATCTGTTTGCTTTACGCGTTCCTCGAATGTCCGGACCACGCATTTCGACGCAACGTCGGAAGATTTTAGGTTGTTGTTGAAGCGCACGCTTTTGGTATTTGTCTATCGTCTCGGCTACATTAGATTTTGGCGAGTGGAGTATCTGCCGGTGTTTGCCTCGAGGCGGAAAGCTTGGTGATCTGAGATGATTCGTCGTTGTTTGTGTAGGGGATGTTCTATACAACGCGGAGTTTCCCCTTTGTGCCCCGGATGTCATTTTCGCGCCGGAAGATGAACATTTTCATCCGTTTCGGCTGAGGAGCAGGGAGGGAGGAAACGAAATGGAGGGAGCCAAGAACAGCTTGTCTGATTGGAACCACAAAGACCCTACTCGGCTATGTGCTCTCATCCAAGAACTGAGGCTAGTGTTCTCTTGAATTTGATGCGTCGTGGTTTGTGGATGTGAGTATTCTAAACGGTCGAAAGTGGTTAACCGGAGAATGACTTTGCTAATTAGGGATGAGTACACGGCCTATCAGAGGAGACGTGCTGGAGAGGTTGATGATGATAGGCTGACGTTCGAGATTAGCACTATTTTGTCTAGGGAGGTAAATGACTCTAGACACACCAAACTTTGACTCTTCCGTTATATTATGAGAAGCAAAATGATGATGTGACTATTATCATGAGCAGTCTTGTGACATCTAGATTGCTTGTATGCTTGAGACATTTGTTGGCACCGCATATGTGGTATTTGAACTTGACTAGTTTGCTGAAGTTTTAATCAACCTAATCTTCTCTTCCCACTTTTTAATCTATTGGTTCGCTATAGGAACAGAATCTTCATGATTCTGCTTCTTAAAACCTCTCCTATGCAATTGTGCCGTCCTCCAAATATGAAGTCCAGTATGACCATAGGATTCTATCTCTTGCATTGGTTGGAATGGGTAATTACCAATGACAGGGTAGGTTCTAACTAGTACGTGGTTCCTACAGTGTAATTGATCAGTGGATAATAAAACTAGTCTTGATAGTCACATCAATATTGATGGTAGAAATTTGTTTGGACTTGCTTATTTACTTCTTTACTAATGAGGTGATATAACTGATGTCTCATTTTGATTGAGTCATTCCGCAGTCCATCCAAGTTGTTGGACCATTCCTCATCTTCTTGTTGTGCATAACTCCCTTTTCTTTCTACAGGGAATTGAAATGCATATGAGTTCTGGACTTGATAAGGTATTTCTTGGAAGGCTGTGTTCTGTATCTCATTTAAGTTGCAGCAGTAGTGTTGATATTTGAATAGCATTCAATTATATTTCCGGTTATTGTGCCTTTGAATTGTAGCGTAGCCACAGGAGGTAAAGTTTGCAGTTCCCCTGGTGGACATGAATATAAACAAAATGGTGCATGGATGCCCTTGGCGACATCTCCAGAAAATACATTTACAGGTCTCCTCAAATTTTCTGTTGAATGTCTCTTAAATTCAATGGCATGCATATGGAAATATGAGAAATTTTCATGGTGGCAGGTTGTGTATCCGGTTGGAAAAAAATATGTATCTGCTGCCTCTGCCCCTCGTCTTAAATTAGTATCTACTCCTGAATTGAAGGCTTTATTTTCGGTGGATGATGTCAAGCTTCCTTCATGGGTGGATGGAATGTACGTATAGCTATATGTTGCGTGGTTCATGATTCTATTTTTCTCGTAGAAAAGTACTTATTTTCAGGTGTTGCTTTCTCTTGCTTTTATTTCTCTTCCTGGAAGGTGCATGGCTGAATACCTTCCCCATCTCGAAGAATCTCTTCAAGGACAGGTCAGCTGCATTTGTTTGGCAGTTACTTGTGACTGTTGATATCTTCTCGAATGACTATTATACTTCAGAAGGTTAATACCGATTTCTTCTCAGATTATGGAAGCAGTAGCACTAATCGATATTAGGAGGCACTTTATCGAGGCATTAGCCCCTGTGTTTGGCAGACCAGTGGAAGCTGATCCGGTATGCATGATCAAATGTGTGCGTGGGCAGATATGTCAATCATTATGACTAATCCCCTAATACTCATGGCTTGTTTTCCCAGGTCTTTTGCAGAAAAGCAACGGTTCTGGTTGCCTCTGGCGTATTTACCTTTCTGGTATCACTTATATTTTGCTATGTCTTCTTTATTTTAGACTCTGATTGGACTAGAGTTTTGAGCTATTTTGTAATAGGCAGTGTTCTCATAGTAAGTAGCTATTGTTAGTCTGGCCCTAAGATGCATACACTCGGATCCATCGAGGTAGTAAATAAAAATGGTGAAATATGGCTCATCAAGAGAGTGCATGTTACTGGCTGCATTTCCTTCAATGATATCTAAGATGATTACTACGCCACTTTGGAAAGGTCACGATTATTTTGTATCTCCGCTTCTTGTGATGGCAACTTTCTCAAAATTAGTAGTTCAGAAAACCAGCCAATGTTCTCTGCTGACTCTTCAATGTGGACACAGATAATTTATGTCTACGGAATTGTGAACAAATGAGTTAGAATTTGAGAGGGCCCGCTAGTAGATGTGGGGAGTTCTGGCAAAAGATTCACATGAACTGCAAAACAAATGTATGAACTTTCTGAAGTTGGCATTGCCGATTGACATGAAAAGTGACTGCTGTGAAAGTTTGGCATCTATGGATTTGTGAAACATGAATTAGGATTTGAGAGATATACTGGTAGATTTGCAAAGATCTGGCAAAAGAGACTTGACAAGAGCTGCAAAATAAATAGTTGACCAGTCTGAAGTAGACCTCAGCAACTAAGGTGAAAGGTGACTGCACTGAAAGTTCCATCATTTGACTTTGCCCATATGATATCTACGTACAAAACATATGACTTCAAGATATTGGAGTCATGGTTATTCAGTACCCAGAGTGATTGTGTATTAGTAGAAATAGTTGTTGAGTATCCACAGGACAGTGATTTTAAACTATTGGCTGGTGATGGCCAGTCTGCAGTTCTTAGAGATTGCACACAGAATGGCAATTGGCTTTTAAAGACAGAGCTAGCAGATGAATGCCCAGATACAATGAAACTAGATGGTTGCAGCTGGAAGAGTGCACGCTTAGTGGTCAGACTGAATGGCTGTCCTCGTGTCATTGCTAGAATTGGTGATGGTGAAGGATGGGCTGCTGAATGTTAGAATGATCATCAGCAGAGGTGATGGTGTGCTAGTTGAATATCTGGAACTAAGATATGAGGACTGGCCTTCAAGTTCTGGTAGGTTGAGCACGTTGCTGATGTCTAGGCTGCTGACCAGTTGAAGACACGATTCACCTGGAAGGATCCGTGCATGGAGTATTGTAATACATCAATGGACAGATTAGGTCATACTAGTGATACTTTTTGAGCAATATTTGGTGATGAAGCTACAATTTTAGTGTTCTGTTCTGATAATAACGGGATTGTTTTGCTCATATATATTAAAAAAATATATCTGTTCTTTATTTTAGTTAGGGTTAATGCCATGAAAGATCCCAAACTGATACACCTGCGACAAATTTACTCTCCGATAGTTTTCATTAAATTTTACTATTAAATTGCTGAGTTGGACAACACGTGGCATTTAGCCGCTATACCGATTTGGGATTTTACTTTCCATTTGTCACAGGTGTAATAGCTTATGATTTTTTGTGATATTAATCTAGTTTAACAAAAAGTAATGGAGGGTAAATAAATCACAAATATACCAATTTGAGGTTTTTTATGATTAAAAAATTAGTTTGGAATAAATTTGTCACAGGTGTATCTGTTTATAGATTTTCATGATAAAAAAAAAATAGTTTGGTATAGATTTGTCACAAGTATACTAGTTTGAGATTTTTCATGGTATTAACCATTTTAGTTAAGCAGATCCTTTAGATAGGCCAAGTTCACCTATATTTTATGTTGGTTTTGGTGATAGAGGATGAACAATGCATGACTTTGTGGTATAATATAATTGTGGCTTCATCAATTTCTAGATATTCTTTGCTTCAGACTCAGTAGTGATTAAATGAGTCCTCAATGGGATGAAGTATACAGTTTGAATTTGTTTTAATCTGTGAACTTTTTCTATGACATTCACCTGATATTCTAGCTCTCTTTCAGAAACAATTCTAGCTCTCCATGCCTTTTGTATATAATATTCAAAGCTTCTAAGAGTGGTATTTCTCTAGGTGCACCTTTTCATTCCAACACAATTTCCAAGACAACAACCAGGTCTGATGCTTCAGAGTTCTCAGGTAAGTTAATTTCTTTACATATATTGGCTTCGGTTCATGTGTTGAGCACATGTGTATGTTCTGGAGAGTAGTGTGCAACAGGAAGTACGTATATCATGCTTTTGACTCCCTTTAATGCGGGAAAGGAAAAGCTCTCAATATTGCATATTTCAGATTCTTCAAAGAGAACTTGACAAGCATGAACACATGGCCTTTGGTTCAGATATTTCAAACCCCCAGATTCTCTCTCCCTCTCTCTCTCACAGACACCCACGCTGATGGATGGACGCACACATACATACGTGTGCGTGCATATTTGGCAGAGTTGCCATTGGACTTTTCCATCTGTCATATCCATCTAATTGAGTTGCCAGTCTTGTATAATGGCGAGGAGCAGATTTTTTCTAGTTCTAACATAGGGCATTACAATAGATTATACACATTTTGAAAAACTTCTACAACTTTGATCAGGAAGTTCAAATTTAGTAGATTGTCTGCTGCAGTAAGCATTATTAGCAGCTTTGTAGATTATTGGAAGTTCTTGATTTTGCATCTGGAACCTTAGGAAGAGGTTTCTTTTCCCATTTCTGTTATGGATATAAGGAATGCTTTCTAGTGGAAACTTTGTTGCTAGCTAAAATATTGCCATTGGTTGCAGCACTTTAATTCCCAAGGTGCACCAATCAAGTCATCACTTCTGACCGATTACCCATGGAGTCCGAGATGGGAAGCATCGCAGATGGTTGAGAGGATACTGTGAGTTTCTTGAACTGTCGAGTTTTTTCTGGTGAACTTTCTACCCAATTTTGCTAATTCAAGTCCCGATTATCATAGCGAATTCTTGGTGGACGAGTCTTTGAACTTCAAGAGATACTGCAACGAGGCACAACTTCAACCATAGCTCGAGCTTCTGAATTGCTGGTTCACCTTGTGGTCAGTCTGTACCTATTATAATCGTCTGAGTTGTCTCTGTTTGTTTCTGTCAATAGTGACACTATATTTCCGCGGCTCTTGAACTGCATCTGAAATCATTTTGTCCTGCGTTTCACTGAAGGTCCGTATTATGTTATTGGACAGTGTGTGAGATGATGGTATCTTTAGATCCCGTGCGGGTGAAACATGGTTAATCCTTCTTTTGCGATCTTTCCCATGGGGGATCTCTCTAGAAGCCGCCAATGCCAGGGGACTACGCGGTTCCTGTGAGCTCTCTGTTCTCGAGAGAACAAACCACGTCGCAAAAATGGGGGACAAATGGAAGAATATATATTGAAAAAGATAATTTAAAAAATTCATGGTTCATTCACATGTATTTTGCATAATTGTTACTACAATGTTCCATCTGATGTGAATGACTTAAAGCTGATCTAAAGGAACAGGAAGATTTCCCACTTAGGAAGCTTTGCATACATATATTTATATTTCTTGAGTTACCATTGATGGCTTCACTTTAACATGAAAACAAATAGGCTTTGTTTCGTGAAAAAATAAATGATTTAGAAAATATAATCTCGAAAACGATATGAAACAATCGATCACGAAATGAATGACGAAATATTTTCATTGGCTATGATAAATGAAGACGTATTAATCATCACATTTTATTATACCACATAACGAGATGACTCACCTCGACCTACTCTTGAGCTCTCTCATAGCAAATTTTGAAATGCAGGTTCCCCAACATACATGGGACGACTCATCTCGATGTACTTAGTTCTTTCGTAAGTAAATTGTGAAACAGTTCTTTCGTAAGCAAATTCTGAAATGCAAGATCCACAACATTGAATAGCAGTAGATCGCATGGCTTTCTTTCCCCACCTGCGGTGCGGTGCACATGGTGTTACAGTGCAGAAGATCAAGCGAAAATCCGGGGGTGCAGCATGGCGGCGATCTTTTATTCAGTTTTGCCTGAAATGAGAAACCTCATGAACTGGTGTACCATCTCGTCCGCACATGCATCCCACATGCACGCCTTGTCCATATGCTCCCACTTCCCTCGACAAATAGGCTCCCCGCTTTCTGTCTGTCTCTCTCTCACGCACATTCGTATTATAATGCCGTTCCCGCGGATCTGGTGTAATTTGTGGCGTGCAACCGGTTACAAAAGCCAAACGACATTCACGAGCCATCGATCTACAGCGGGTCTCCTGTAGATCTAACCAAACCTTATGATTCTCGCATATTGAATATACATTGACCGGCGTGGTCTTTCTCGCATTGATTGGATAACGGGTCTTAGAAGCTTTTCATGTTCACGTGGTATCTCTTTATCCATCGGTTTAAACTTTGAAATTAAATTTTCTCACATGATATTAAAATCAATGTTATGGCTTTCGCAAATGTATGCGTGGCTCATGGTATTGAAGTACTGAACCTTTTGACACATCTTTTACTATTGGATGTGAGTAATGCGTGTGGTTGGACTTAACTTTGTAAGTGATTCGTCCAAGGCGTCACGCATATGTGTAAGAAAAACACATTGTACAGGGACAATGGACCTAAATCCCGAGTCCTGAAAATTTTTGGCGACCATTATTAAACGTAGAAGCAAGTCGAACTTCGGGTATGGTTGGAACCGGGATCCATCTGGACCGTCGAATTCTCGACGGGACGTGTAATAACCGTTACATCTAACGTATTTGAAAGACATCCTCTGCATTGTAATAACCTCCTCTCCTTTCTACTCCTCTGTCATTCTCATTTTAACCGCCAATCTCTCTCTCTCTCTCTCCTTCTCCATATAACTGCCGTCGGACCAACGAGAGCAGGCGCACCCACCAACCTTCCATCTCCATCGCCATCGAAGCTCTGCAACTTTCCGGGAAAGAAGAGAAGATGAGGGAGATCCTGCACATCCAGGGTGGCCAATGCGGGAACCAGATCGGGTCCAAGTTCTGGGAGGTCATCTGCGACGAGCACGGCGTCGACCCCACCGGCAAGTTCACCGGCGACGCCTCCTCCGACCTCCAGCTCGAGCGCATCAACGTCTACTACAATGAGGCCTCCGGCGGCCGCTACGTCCCCGCGCCGTCCTCATGGACCTCGAGCCCGGCACCATGGACAGCATCCGCTCCGGTCCCTTCGGCCAGATCTTCCGCCCCGACAACTTCGTGTTCGGCCAGTCCGGCGCCGGCAACAACTGGGCCAAGGGCCACTACACCGAGGGCGCCGAGCTCATCGACGCCGTCCTCGACGTCGTCCGCAAGGAGGCCGAGAACTGCGACTGCTTGCAAGGTGCGTTTCTTGCTTCTAGGGGGAGCGCTTGTATACTCGTTGTCCGAACATGCGTTGTTTCCACTTGCGTGTTGCTCGAGATCTGATCATCCGATCACTACGAGCATCTCCAGAAATTCGATCTTCGCAATGCCGGTTTTGGTCATGCGCATTGGATCGGATCTCTCGTCGTGTTTGAATATTTTCGCGTGAGCTGAGGAGACGTGCTAAACAACCACAACCCATTTGGTGATCTCTGTCAAGACTTCTCATTTCATGCATATTCAAGATTCAATCAACCACGACAATACTTCCAATTCATCCTACGTTTGAATCATCATTTGCTTCGCAATGCATACCTCAGCGAACGATTATGTTTGTTCTGCCGTGCTACAAATCTGCACGCAGTCTTTCCTCGAATAGTCCTATATTCTTTAGATTTCGATTCCGGGTTTTCTTAGGATTGATTGCAACACGGCCTGTTAGGTGAGGAAAAGGATGAGAGGGGCGATCCGATTGGATCGCTGGATCTTCTAGGACAGGAACGGGAGCAAGACAGCTAATGCTCGAGTGATGATAGGTAGCAGGGCCGTCGTTGTCAAGCTCTGCAGTAGTTTCAGGGAGCCATGATGCTCCCAGAGGCTAGCCACCGACGTTAGGCCTAGGGCAATAATTGCCCATCTTTACGGAATGAGACAAACTTTCCCTTCCCTGGCCTTTCCTTTCAAGCAAGCATTTTTAATACTCATCATGACTGTTTAAAGTAAATAATGGCGATTAGCCTTTTGGGGGCCCTGGTGAGGAAAAAGATGGGAGCTTGTGGGACAAGGGCCGGGTCGATGATGAAGCTTTCTTGGTACATGGTGGTGGGCCTTGTCTTTGTCTCACCTGTTGAGCTTGTTTGCTCATGCTTTTTGTCCATGACTGAGACTCGCGTGCACTATAATAATTCCAGAAAGACAGCTAGCTATCTCTCCCTAGAGAGACGGATGACTGGGATGGCCCATCTTCCTGTTGTGCCGACGAGGACCCGGTTAAGAAGAGCTTAGATCAGACAAGACGTGCATATTAAAATTTGACATGTAAAGTCACATAATTTGTAATTGTTTAGGTACGGAAAGAGAAACCCTTTTGATCTTCTGTTTTCCTATCAAACGCCTCACTCTTTTGGGACGTTTATAGGCTTCATTGAATGGCATTCCCGTTTCTAAGACTTCTTTTTCGCTTTGTAAAGATGTTGATGACAACAATGCATGATATGGGACAAACTAACATATAAGCTGAATCTGATTATGAGAAACATGAAGCAATTATGAGAAACATGAAGCAACTGCTCTCTTATGTACTTGAGTTAGAATTTGGCAATTGGGTTAGTCTGACAATTAGAATTGTAGATTTTCATCGAATCAAAATAAAATCTTACGTTAGTTGGAGCTGCAAGTGAGTCCTTAGTGAGTGTTAAGTGTTCCGTGATTAAAGAATACAGGACCGGAATTTTAACAGTGATAACAAACGAAGCATATGATTACACCTTGCTCTCTGTGTTGCCTGATGCAAATAGTCTGTCATGGCTATCTTTCTCAAAGCTTCCTACTAGTTTTTTATTGTTGATCAACACAATTGAGGAACACTGATGGTGTCCCAGTTAGCCTCCGTGGAAAAGACATTTTTGAATCTTCTAATTCTTTAGAGTTGCTTTCTAGAATTTTATCATTCATCGGTGATCTGGATCTGCATGTTTATTTAGTGCATCTCTCCTCGCTCAAGCACATCTCTGAATCTTCTAATGTGGTTGTTCTTTTGCAAACATTAAGTTTGTAAGAATGTAACCATTTTACCAGTCTAAGTTCCACTGGCTCTTATCCCATTAAGTTGCTGCAGACCATGGTCCATGGCAAGTCAGAATTCACATTAATCCAGTCTGTCTTTTGAAGCTGGCACTGACACAACAGATCTGTCTCTCTCTCTCTTTTGATGGATACTATTCGTGATGCTCCAATCCTAGTGGCTGAGAGCAAATATTGTAGTTGTTACGCAGATTCTAAGTTCTACAGAGGTTTATACTCATCATTTGTTTTTCTTTCCCTCTCAGGTTTCCAAGTATGTCACTCACTAGGAGGAGGCACAGGTTCGGGTATGGGAACTCTCCTGATTTCAAAAATCAGAGAGGAGTATCCCGACAGGATGATGCTTACATTCTCTGTCTTCCCTTCACCAAAGGTGTCTGACACAGTCGTGGAACCATACAATGCCACCCTCTCAGTGCATCAGTTGGTCGAGAATGCAGATGAATGCATGGTTCTTGACAACGAAGCACTCTATGACATTTGCTTCAGGACCTTAAAGCTTAGCACTCCAAGCTGTGAGTTCCATTTGTGAATTATCCGTGCACACTGAAAAATATCAGCTCCTATGATTCTAAAATTTGCTTTCTGAATTCTGTGTCACAGTTGGAGACCTAAATCACTTGATCTCTGCCACCATGAGTGGAGTGACATGCTGCCTGAGGTTCCCTGGCCAGCTGAACTCTGATCTCCGCAAATTGGCTGTGAACTTGATTCCATTCCCACGCCTTCACTTCTTTATGGTTGGCTTCGCTCCACTCACATCTCGTGGCTCTCAGCAGTACATCTCCCTCACTGTTCCTGAGCTGACTCAGCAAATGTGGGATTCCAAGAACATGATGTGCGCAGCCGACCCCCGCCACGGTCGATACCTCACGGCCTCTGCAA
The DNA here is from genome assembly GCA_014182515.1 of Eucalyptus microcorys. NCBI lineage: Eukaryota > Viridiplantae > Streptophyta > Magnoliopsida > Myrtales > Myrtaceae > Eucalyptus > Eucalyptus microcorys. The sequence continues at coordinate 14,078,450 of CM024567.1, read as the reverse complement.
TGTTCAGGGGGAAGATGAGCACAAAAGAGGTGGACGAACAGATGATCAATGTGCAGAACAAGAACTCATCCTACTTCGTGGAGTGGATCCCTAACAATGTGAAGTCCAGTGTGTGCGACATCCCACCAAAGGGCCTGAAGATGGCGTCCACGTTTGTGGGGAACTCCACTTCGATTCAGGAAATGTTCAGGAGAGTGAGTGAGCAATTCACTGCCATGTTCAGGCGCAAGGCATTTTTGCACTGGTACACTGGTGAAGGGATGGACGAGATGGAGTTCACCGAGGCAGAGAGCAACATGAATGATCTTGTGGCTGAGTATCAACAATATCAGGATGCCACCGCCGATGATGAGGCAGAGTACGAAGAGGGAGAAGAGGCCTACGAGGACTGATGTTTCAGAAGTTCTTCAATCATTTCTACTTGTATTGAGTTTCGTACATGGATGTATTTCCTGTATTTGTTGCTGTTGCTTATGTCCGTGTTTGTCTAAATTCTTTTGCCATGCTGTTTCCCAAGACTTTGGAGCTCCTGGTTAATCGTTCTGCGTTTGTTAATTGAGTTTAGCATTCCAGACTAGAAAGGCCGCCAATTGTTCTTGTATCTTCACTTGCAGGCGAGTAAAGCCATGTACGCGTTAGTTTTCATATAGCCAATGTGATGTATAAGTCATGAGTCACGTTGAGATAACATTGATATGGAGTTTGGAAAGCTGTTGCTTACACATGTTTTATGGCCGGTTACTGAGAATCCGAGTCAAGTTTATCCTTCAGAATTTCATTTTAACGCATTCTGAAACCTATACTCAATATGTTAGCCAAACAGAAAGCGTGCTGCTATAACAATCCTCACACTCAAATAGAGATTGCCATACGAGCTATTATTTCATCGTCGCAAGAAATTATTGGCACAAACATGGTTGAGAGAGAAAGAAAGGGAGGAAAAGCCCTTGATCACCAATATCGATCCATGATTTCATCAGTCACTTCTTCAGATCCTACCAGTACAATATGAACTACACGGCACATAAGCAATAATAGCTCACCAACTTAGGCTGAATCGAAGAACTTGTTTTGTTGACAATCAATCTCCTTCAATGCAAATTGAGATCTGTGAACTAAAATATCGAGAAACTTCCTGATGAAAGAAAGTACTTAAGAGCTAGATCTGTCAGAAGTAATGTTGGATCAAGCTCAACAATAAAAGCAGCTAAGAATGAAAGAACTAATTAGCGGTTCTCTGTCTCTTCGTTTTAGAAATAACAAAGTCGTCATCTGAATCTTTGCCACAGCTACTGTATTCATCCTTGGGCTTCTTGGGCTGCTTCGACAATACTTTGACATCCGTTGTCTTCTTTTTGGAAGACACTGAAGAAGACAGATCTTTCTTCTTGATGGACATGGTTTGAGAGCTTCTCTGAACTGATTTGGCAGATTTTGCTGGGGAACTGTGTTTTGGAGCTTGGCCCTTCCTCTGTTTTTTCTCGAAAACCTTCTTTGCCTCATCTTTGGGTAGCAACCCAGACTCCATCATCCTGCAGTAGCCAGAATTATCCTTCTCTCCAAATGGACATGAAAAACTGAAATCGCAAACACAGAAAAAGAGTATCTATACAGACAAAAGATCTAATACATACAGAAAATCCTAAAGATACCACCATATATATGATCCTCTGGAGTAAGCTAGACTATCAGTGCTTTACTGCATGAACAGATAGCAGGGCACATTGCACTCATAAGCATGAGCATTGAATATCTACCAGTCAAAAACAACATAACATCCACAAAGCTATATCTGTCCTCCGCCATCATGACTGGAGGTATGTCTTGCCACAATGTGCAAAATAGCTTGTGCTTATTAGAAATATGGTAGACTATCAAGTACTCAAATAACCTCAGAATATCCAGTATACTCATTATGTTAACTAACTTTCTCAATTTCTGTTGTGCAAGGGGTAATGTTGAGTAGGTCTCTGATAAAGCCACCAGCAAAGGTACCGTTAGTTCATTAAGAAACAATCATCTTTATACCTATCGATTTGGGTATCACAAGGAAATTTACACTACAGGAGCCACTGATGCCCTCATCACTGCCCATTAATTCTAACTAAATGGGTTGCTCTTCTCACAGAAATACACCTGATCACGCCCATTTCCTCATTTTCCAGGTCCTTATCAAAGGCCAGCAACTTTACGTTGCCAGAAGAAAAAGAATAGACAGGATCATTCAGACAGGATAAACAGAAACTGCAGAATCCAACTGATGTTGCCTATTGGCAATTCTCTCTTGTCAATTAGAATCATACAGCAAAAGCACAGTTACCTCGATTGCACAAACATGGAGCCACAAATATGAACTAGCTAGATTCATACCCAAACTTTCCAATCACATTTAACACTATTTTACTTCATACAAACAAACATATGGAATAGACATTCACCAGAATTGCGCCATCTCACTGCGGGGAACTTGCTTGTACAGCGACTCATAGAAAATCCTCAATGGGTCTCTCTGCAAATCCAGATAACAATGTGAACTACCACCTTTATCTGGGAAAATCCACAGTCAACTTTCATCACGCGATATGAACGAAATTCACAAGGACAAAACAGCTATACTTCTTCGGGAGGATCGCGCTTCTGGCCAGGCAAATCGTAGACCTTCTTCTCCCTCTTCTTCCCAGTTTCCACCTTCGATCCGACCACGCTCCTCTTCCGCTTCACTTCAACTTTAACTGTCTTAACATCCTCTTGCTTGACTTTCTTCTTCACATTCACTTCCTTCAACCAAAAAAAAGGAAAAAACAACCAACTAATAAACCAATCCAACATCAACCTTTCATCAGCACCTCACTCTAGCACAGAAGCTGAGACCAATTTATCCTCTTTTTTCTCTCTCCCTATTCAATTGCAACGATTCAGCAAACCAACCCACAAAGCAATCATCTTTCGCGACCAACCCTAACCCCAGAACGAACACATACCTTATCAACCTTGACATTGGCCAACTTCCTCGTAATGGGCTTGTCATCGTCGTCGTCGTCCTCTTCCTTCACCTTCTCTTCCCTCTTCAAGCTAGTCAACTTCCTCGAAATGGGCTTGTCATCATCGTCGTCCTCCTCCTCCACCTTCTTCACCTTAACCGCCCTAGACCCAGGACCCGAGACCCCCTTCTTCTTGTCGGGCCCGTCGCCGGAGTAGCCACCGGCGGCCTTGGGGCGGGGCTTGGAAGAAGAGGCGGGGGCGGCATTGAGGGCTCTGTTCTTCCTGTCCTTGAGCATGGAGCCCAAGCTCATTCCGTCCTCGTCCTCGTCCCTCGCCAACTGGGCTGCCGCCGCCGCCGCCGCCGCCGCCGCAACAGTCGCCGCCGCCTTCGAGTCCTCCGACGGCATCGTTGCGCTCTCGTTCTACCGCTCCGCGGTGGACGAAGGATGCGGCGCCGTTTTGCCGATTCTCCTTCTCCTTTCTCTCCCCACGGTTTGTTGTGCAAAGTTCAAGTTCTGTCTTTTTCCTTTTATTTTTCCGAGCGGTAAAAGGGTGAAAAAGGAGAGAAAGAGGACGGACTTTAATCAGATCGGACGGTAAGGTGTGCCTTGAAAGAGTTGGGCCTGTCCAATGGGCCTGATCGCTATGTTGGCTTGGGCCCATTCATCTCTCTCTCTCTCTCTCTCTCTCTCTCTCTCTCTCTCTCTCTCTCGTCTTGTATATTGGTTCAATGTACGATGTCATTCTTGTAGTTTTAATTCGTTCAAGGTGATATTTGATGATTTCATATTCACTCTGTTTTTTTTCTCAATTTTAGTTCCTATCCTTTTATGGGCTTTAAAGGTATAGTTGATTAAAAAATAAAACTCCGCCTCTTGTTTGCCGTAACTTTCTTTGCAACTTATCTACCCAATACCCCAAAAAAAATTCCCGCTTAAGCTTAAATCTCAATTCTATCGCAAACTTGTTATTGTCTCGCCAAAAAAAAAACAACTACTTAGGGTCAAGTCCCAATTCTATGTAGACTCTTTTTTTTTTTTTTGTCTCATAAAAAACCACCAACTTTAACTTGAGTTTCATATTTGCCCTAATACTTGTTAACCTTATGTCCAAAATCATCCTTAGTGATTATACATGGTATTTCCACGTCATTATTCTAGTTTTTCCTCAAAGTCACATATAAGAAGACATCTTTTGGATTTAGCCCAAACAACATTTTCTTGGATTTGAAATTTGGGAAAAACTAGAGCACTTGGGGTTAGCTTTCTTCAATTACTCTACTCTTTCAGAGAGTCTTTTTTCATCTCGTTTGGAGATCTTTAATTTTGCACTTGATTTTCAATCTCACTTGGGGGTCTTCCATTCATCACAATCATAGAGTTGGCACTTTGAGAGCTCAAACTTAAGACATTCCGCTCAGGACACACGAACCGCTTACACTTGGGAATTTTCCATCTCTCCATTGCCAATAAGAATTTTTGGATGGAGGGTTAATGGGAGCAGATTTAGGACTCAAATTAAAATTTGTGGTTTCTTACAATTTCTTATTAGTTTTATTAATATATTGATCAAATTTTAACAATTTTTGTTTTTAATTTCTATTGTTGACAATTATTTTTTTTATGACACGAATGTTTTCGTTTATTTTTTTTTACTCCATTGTCTCTATTAGGTAAAAAAGACACTTTCTTAAGAAAATGAGCTGAAGTGCTTTATACTAATTGCAAGAATTGTTTTTTTATAGGTGGTTTACAGCCTAGAGGCTACCTAAGCCATTAGAGAATTTTTACCATCAAGTATTCTCAGCCAATGGAGAGTCAATTATGTAACCACTATAATTTCTTAATCATCTCTACATATAGACTCCCTAAAGGTTATTGAGCGTGTGGTTTAAGAAAGTAAATGTAGTCAATATGTTGTACTATAGTGCGTAATTTTATTTTTCACTATGTTCTATTTGATCATAAGTTATATTCTACGTTCTTCTTGATTCATTATGGCAATATGCATTCAAAAATCTACTCCAATTTGGGTTCAAGTGTCCTTGCACAATTGTATTTAATTGGGAAAATTACTAAAAAAATTATAAACATATTGCACTTGTACCAATTCAATGATAAACCTTTCAATTTTATTAATTTAGTCTAAAACAATTTGACTATTTGCCAATTTAATTTTAAATCTTTTAATTATGCCCATTTGTTGTCGAAATTTGTGCCAATTGAGTCATTAATATTTTGGCAGTTTGCCAATTTATTTTTTTAGCTAATTTTGGCAAAAAAAAAAAAAAAACATTGACATAGCATTCAGTCAATGATGGTTGTTCTACGAAACAAGATTGATGCTAACGTAGATGATTTTTGTAAATTTTGTAAATTTTTTCCTTTTTATGGCCTTGGCCTCATTGGAAATAAGGAAAAAAGAAAAAGGAAAAAGGAAAAAAATCAGATTATTTTTAAAAAAATTGCAAAAGTTTGTCCATTTCATTGCTAGCCATGCCATCTAGGGTGAATGGTGTTAACTAAGCTAAAATGTTAACAATTTCTAGCTAAAATTAATCAAAATGACTAAATTAATAAATCATCAAAAGATTTAAGACTAAATTGGCAAAATGTTAAGAGATTTAAGATTCAATTGACATAGTTGAAAGATTTTAGAACTAAATTAGCATAAATGTAATAGGTTTAGGACTAAATTGGCAAGTACTGAATTGACATAAATGCAATAAATTAAAATTTTTTTGTTAATGTTCCCTATTTAATAATTGCATCTAAAACATCTGGTTTTAGTTGATAAATTTTTATATAGCATCGAAATATAATATTCTCAAATATTTTTTTTTTTCATTAGATACTGGCACGCCTTCCGCAAAGCTAGGGTCTTAGTTTGGCCGGCTCAAGCTGCCTCAAATATTATTGGGTTGGTCTTCTTTATATTGTCATCCCAAGTTTCCTGCTGCAATCAAAAGAATATTTATCTTATGAAGCAAAAATCATTTCTTTTTCAGCCTATGAGGGATTAATCTATATATTCTATGTATTTATATCAGTCAAGATAGGAAACACTTCATTCTAAAGTAAGGTGAAAATAAATATCTTGGTTTATCCTATCCGTCCATCTTGAGGAAATGTTAAATAAATGAAATATCAATTTTGGCAGAATAAAATCAAAGGGCTGAAAAAATCAAGTGAAAGTTTTGGTTTTTTGTGACTGCTACGGAATCTCCTGTTCACAGTTTATCGTATGCATCCTCAACAAATTGTATAGTTGACAAATTCTGAATTGGGTCGTGAAGATTCAATAGTTTAATTCGGTAAAAAGCACGTCACCATCAGCCCTCTACGTCATCGCTCACGAGAAGATACCTTCATGACCTGACCAAAAGCAGCTTTCAGCTTGCCGACAAATGCATAGCCTTTTCTACAGTTCCAAACGCACCGAGGCTCCTAGCTTTCTTTAAGACAAAGGGACAGAACACTTGGGAGGTCATCCCAAACCATTCATCGGACAAACCGAGATAATCCCTATGGGATCACCTTCCTCTCCGTATTAGCATAAGAGGTAATGAGAATTTAGGCCATCGCTTGTACGATTCTGTTCATGGAATAGGCAGGTTTCTTTCATTCTTTTGGAGCCTCCAAACTTTGTTCTTAGCTTTTGCTGGGTGATCAACTGTTCAAAGGAAGATTCTTGTTGGTTCCTTGTTGCACGTTGTGCTCCGTCATCATTGATTCAAATTGGTATGTAATTAGCTCATGTTTATGCCGATAAGCAAGGAAAGAATCCATATAATGCGGAGTTACGTCTAGTAGGCACCGAGAGATTGGTAGTCAAAATTCGACAGTCATTTCAATCTGTTTCTGCTCAATTGCCTAGAAGCATTTAATAGCTGTTTTCTGCTTCAAGTTCGAAGGAGATAACTCCACCACATTCACCGTTAAGTTGTTTGTTGCGTGTCCATAAATGCAGGTTTTAGAAGCCTCAAGTTGTTTCTTGATCACTATCGAGAGAAATCAAGGATGTCTTCAATTGCCACGGATGTGTCGATGAATGGAAGCATGAGAAGTCACGACAACACCAACTCAATCTTTGAGGTTGATGACTCCGATATTTTGACGTTAATGGACAGGCCAAGGCCGATAAACGTGGAGAGAAAGAGGTCGTTTGATGAGAAGTCTTACAGTGAGATGTCGATCACTTTATCGCCTCGTCCTTCTTATAGGATGGCTGACAGCATTCGCATGCTAGACCATCATGAGTATGTATACTCTCCAGGAAAAAGGTCAGGCTTTCACACTCCGAGATCCGAGATTTACTACGAGACACACCCTATGATTGCTGATGCATGGGAAGCCCTGAGAAGGTCTGTGGTTCACTTCCGGGAGCAACCTGTTGGGACTATTGCAGCTCTGGATCATTCTGTAGAAGAACTGAACTATGACCAGGTGAATGTGCTCTCCTGTGTTCTGAAATTGTCAGTTTCACTAAGAAGTCAAAACAACAATATCAATGGAGTGTTAATGTGAATCCACAATACATATTCATAAGCTCATCTGTCATAATATTTTAAATACCCGATGTTATTGGCAAAAGAGTTGCAGATTGTGGGCGTATGGCCTATTGACATGTCCTTACTTTGTGTCGTTGATCTGAACAATTAAAAAGCAGCATGAATTTGAACATTGACATGTTCTACCACGATTCCTGATCCCGCCTGTCTATTCCTTGTGCTCAAGCCTTCCTTAGAACATGAGTATGAAAAAAATATCGCGTTTGTCTATTTGGCAGGTCTTTGTTAGGGACTTTGTCCCGAGCGCGTTGGCGTTTCTGATGAATGGCCAGACGGAAATAGTGAAGAATTTCCTTCTCAAAACCCTTCTCCTCCAATCACGAGAGAAGATGGTTGACCAGTTCAAGCTAGGGGAAGGGGTAATGCCCACGAGCTACAAGGTGATCCATGATTCGGCAAGGAATCACGAGACCTTGACCGCAGACTTTGGCGAGAGCGCAATAGGGAGAGTAGCCCCGGTGGACTCGGGATTCTGGTGGATCATATTGCTCCGTGCATATACCAAGTCCACAGGTGATTCATCCTTGGCAGAACTGCCCGAGTGCCAAAGGGGCATGCGCCTTATCCTGAGCTTATGTCTCTCGGAAGGCTTTGACACGTTCCCGACGCTGCTCTGTGCGGACGGATGTTGCATGATCGACAGGAGAATGGTTGGTTTCTTGTATTTTCCCTTTGCTCAAATGAGGCTATGTTTTATTAATAGCTAGTATGTTTGTTGAAGACATGTACTGTTGGATCGTCCTCATTATGAACTGATTTTTCTGATTCTTTCCCTGCAATGTTAGGGTGTATATGGGTATCCGATTGAAATCCAGGCCCTCTTTTTTATGGCACTCCGATGTGCCCTAGTCTTGCTTAAGCAAGAAGGTGAGGGCAAGGACTTTGTGGAGAGGATTGTGCAGCGCCTCCACGCGCTGAGCTACCACATGAGGAACTATTTCTGGCTGGACCTGAAGCAGCTCAATGACATATACCGGTACAAGACCGAGGAGTATTCTCATACGGCGGTCAACAAGTTCAACGTGATGCCCGATTCTCTTCCTGATTGGGTGTTTGATTTCATGCCAAGTCGCGGTGGTTACTTCATTGGGAACGTGAGCCCAGCGAGGATGGATTTCCGGTGGTTCTGCTTGGGCAACTGCGTGGCCATTTTGTCGTCCCTAGCGACCCCTGAACAGTCTGCAGCCATAATGGATCTGATAGAAGAACGCTGGGAAGAGCTGGTTGGCGAGATGCCGCTGAAGATATGCTATCCGGCGATAGAAAGCCACGAATGGAGGATCGTCACGGGATGCGACCCGAAGAATACTCGGTGGAGCTATCATAATGGAGGATCTTGGCCAGGTGAGTATGCTCTTGGTTCCCTAATGGCCAAGAACTACAAGTTGCAACAGACCACACAAATGCTTTGAAAAACTAACCTTCTTTCACAACACACGTGACTCGCAACAAACAAGACTAATCAGCTATTTCTTGACCTTCTCAAATATGTTTCAGAATTGAGTTTTCTTTTTCCTAATTTGTTGATGCAGTGCTTCTCTGGCTCCTCACGGCGGCGTGCATCAAGACCGGGCGCCCACAAATAGCAAGGCGCGCCATTGAGCTCATCGAGAGCCGGTTGTCAAAGGACCACTGGCCTGAGTACTACGATGGGAAGCTCGGCAAGTACATTGGGAAGCAAGCCCGGAAGTTCCAGACCTGGTCCATCGCCGGTTACCTGGTGGCCAAGATGATGCTCGAGGACCCGTCTCATTTGGGAATGGTCTCTCTCGAGGAAGACAGACAGATGAAGCCCCTACTGAAGAGATCTGCTTCTTGGACCTATTAACCGCATATACGTTCCCTCCAGAAGTCCAGGAGCTTAACGATACAGCTTATTCTTAGTACGAATTCATGAACATTTGTGAAGACCGATGTAATAAATTGTTTCGGTGACAAATAATGGACATGGGTTACTTTACCAAATGTAAATGCCATCACATGAATGGACCAGTTCTCAATTATCTGTTCCTCTACATTCACAGGATCACTGCATCCGCACGAGCACTGCCTAAAGCGAAGTTGCTGAGGTTTTTCTGCGTTCTGTCAGTAATGAGATGAAAGCTTGTGGGGGTCCGGTTTAGGAAATACTTTCTTGTTATCACCTCATCTAGCGTTGCAAGATACAAGAGAAGGATACAAACTGACGCAACAGATCTAAGAGACTATTTGCCTCAACCTCTTATATATATATAAAGCAAAAACCTCAAATTTACAACCGCATGCAATATTTATCCTAAACTTATACTCATGTGAAATATTTACCCAATACTTTTTTTAATAACATAAAAAATCTAGACTTATATTTACGTGACATATTTATCTAAACCTTTTTACTTATGACACTAACCACACATTTATTCTCTGTCAAGAATTTTTTTTCCTTTCTCTTCCTCGTTTTTTCCCTTCCTCCTTCATCTTCACTACCACCGCCACCTTTACTATCGCCATTGCCATCGTCACCAAGCCAATGAAGAAAACAAAGGAGGAAATTGAAAAAAAAAAAAAAAAAAAAGAAAAACCTTAAAATATATGTACACACACAATGAATTGACATGCTTTTGCCATGTGAGTGCCACCTTGGCATCATTTGTTTTCTATCGTCTATGTAGGTAGCCACATAAGATTTTTAGTGGCATTCTTTAATGGAATTTTGAGAGGGTAAATTTTTCACACAAAAAGAAAGACGTGATCCTAAGTTTTTGTTTTTGTTTTGCTTTAGAAACATCGAGTGAGTAATTGTGGTTAACTTTTTCACTTTTATCTAGAATTCCTATTTATTTTAACTGAAACTTTATTGTGTTTGATTCAAAATACATAAAGCTTAATAAAGAACGAGTACAAAAAAAGGCATATTTTTAGATCAAGATAATATTATTTTCTTTTTCGAATTTTTCTATAGATAGCATTTGTATAGAATTTGATTGATTCTAATCTTTCAAAGAAATTCCATATTGTTGAAATAGCTTATGTTACCCTTACATCACACTAACAATGTATTTCTCATAAGGGAAATAAAAGTAAGTTTTTCTTCAATAATAGATGATAATTTTCAGCTCAGTTTTAAATTTAGGGAAACACCAAAGAAATATTATTATTTTCCATGAAAAATGACTTGCTAGAAGATATTTTCCTAAGAGGTTAAATTTTTCATGCAATAAGCATAGCCTTCTGTGACATCCTGAATTTTCTACATTTGACAATAGTATTTGATATGATTTTCTATTCCAGTTATATTAGTTATATTAATTGTAGAAATGGATTGATATGCTCTAAATTCATATTTTATGATGTTCAAGTTTCAAATTTATTGAATTGATATTTTCCTAATTTTGATATCTTTCATCAATGATTCAAAATATTTTCAAACTCACGAATGTTCAAAATAAGATACTCGGGATGAAAATATTTTTAGATGCAAGAATGTTTTAGAATCAAATATTCTGAACGGGAATTGATTTCCTAAATCCCTATTTGCCTTCAACTTACAAGTCACTTCTCTTTTCTCTACCAAAGATTTTAAACTTATGTTTTGATTTGAGAAATTGAACTTGGCTAACTATGAGATCATGTATTACATCATTCATGACAATTTTAGCCCATTAGGGCGCATTTGATAACGATTCTATTCTAAGGAACAATTTTTTAACATAAATGATTTTTTTTTCTATTCTTGGGAATAATTTCTGAGTATAAAAACGCGCTTGGTAATTACAAAAATTTTTTATTCTCGGGATAGAAATGTGTTTGGTAGAATTGTATAATTTTGTTGTTTCTTTGAATTTTTTTAATATTTTTCCTTTTTTTCTTTTTTTTTCCTTTTTTCTCCTTCTTCCTCCCTTATGGCCGGTTGCCGGCCACGGTGGTGGTCGATGATTGGCTGGGCGAGGTCCACCGAGCTTGTCGGAGCCTCGCCAAGCCACCGGCAAGGCTCGGCCTTGCCCAAGCGACATGAGTTCGACCTCACCATGGCTTGGCATAGCCAAGGGCCGGCGAAGCTCTAGCGAGGTCGCTGGCTCTCGTTAGCCATGGCCAAGGCCGACGGCCGACCAAAAGGAAGAAGAAGGAAAGAAAAGAGAAGAAAGAAGAAAAAAATTATTTCCGAGAATAAGAAGCTACTTTTTTTCTAATTTTTGTTTTCTGTTCCAAATCTATTCCAAGGAACAAAAACTTTACCAAACAAGTTTCTATTCTTTTTTCATTCCCTGGAACAAAAGAACATAATTTTTTTCTGAGGAATAGAAATTATTTTTAACAAACAAGCCCTTAATTTACTTGGTTAATAAGGCTTAACTCTCATCCATTCATTTTGCTTGGGCAAGAAGACTTAATTCTCCATTCATCATGCTTGACCAAAAAGTTTCCTCTCAAAATATCACCTTCTAACTTATCTCGTGAGGCCACTTGTTTCCTAATTATTCACTTAGGGCCACTTGAAGTATTTCTTCTATTGGAACACAAATCCTTTCTACCTTCCGACCTCATGATTTTAACCCAAGGTCCTTATTACCTTTAGCATTGGTTATGTGTTCAAGCAAACTAAATGTGGTCATGTGTGCAAAGTCATTATTACCTTTAAGTCTTGGTCTTCTAAGTTCATTCCCCTTAGCAACATCATTTAAAAGGAACTACACGATCATGTCACTTGTGATTTTCTAACTTGAATACATCTCCTGCACTTCCACCTGGCGTGATCTTTAACTTCAAGTCATCATTTCTCTTAACTTGAATTACTTATTCTTGCCTCCTTTGGCCTATATAGGTCTCCTTATGTCTTCAAGTTTCAAGTTGTTTTTGCAAACAAAGAAAGAGAGAGCTTCCTCTTATTTTCACATTTCAATATTTCATGTGCAAGGAAATATGCTATTCTCGTGTTGTCAAAGTTTCAAAATTCCATTTTTCAAGAGCTTATAAAGTGATTCAAGCTTTATTTTTACTCAAGCCTTCTATTTAAGGTAAGTGAAAACCCTATGTGCTAAATTGTGAAAGCAAGTCTTAATGATGGTATGTGAAATCTTGTATTCATTTGAATTAGGTTATTAAGGGTGCGCATGATGGAATTTCTACTTCTCTATTTCTCTATTTTTTTGTTTCCAGGAATAAGTTTGGAACATAAATCCGTTTGGCGACGCAATTTGATTTTTTTTATTTCTCGAACATATTTATATTCCAAAAATATATTTAAAGAAGAAATCAGAAGCTAAAATTTTTAACTTTTCAATTTTTGAAATAGAAATAGAAATGATTTCTTCTTCTCTTCAATTTGCGCATCCTCCCTATACAGACAGGCTTTTCTATTTGGGCGTCCATTCTCCTCAACAAAGCCACGCTTCAACCAAAAACCCTACCTCCGAATCTGTCCATCCTCGCCGTCGACTTCGAATCCATCCTTCTTGCCACTATTGACTCTGATGCCGTCATCGTCCTCTTGCCGGTCAGATCATTGCTTATCTCACCGTCAACTGCAACTCCGCCTCCCTACCCTTGTCGACTCCAATCACATCATCACTCACCTCGCCGTCGACTATGACTTCGTCCTCCCTGCAATCAACAGCTCCAACTCCAACTCCATCCTCTCGCCAGCATCCACTTTGTCCGCTTGCAAGCGTCCACTCCGTCTACTCGCTACTATCGACTCCAACTCTGTCCTCAACCCTAGGCCCTCACTGATTGCGCGAGCATATCTTCTCGACGCCTTCGGGTAATTGTGATTGACTGGCTTTCCATGTAATTGGTGGCTTTTGCCTCTTCGTCTCGCTCATGCTTTATCTCCCATTTTATTCTCAACCCGTTGAGGGGTACTCCATAATTTTTCCCCCCAAATTTTCCGTGGGTGAGTTTGGTACATGAAGGCTGTCTTGCTTTCCCATCCATATGACGGGGTTTCTTCTTGTTCTGTTCTTTAGTCTTGCTCAACATGTGAAACTACATACATGATAGTAATGAGATTATTTTTTAGGGATGAACATACTGGTCAAGTTTGGCATGAATCGAATGAGAGCTAAATGAATCGAATGAGAGCTATGTTACATGCCAAATATGGGTTGAAAATATGCGGATCATGATATTAATGGTGCTTTTAAGTTGCATGGAACTGTATGTCCTATATGTAAGAGTTTCCATGGTCGCTTGAATTTGTGATTTTAGGCCTTTTTACCTCTTCATCTCGACGCGTCCAGGTTGATTGACTAGCACCGTCTGATGACTTGCGGCGAGTAGCGTACTGTTCACGGCTTTACTCCCGATTCCTACATCTTCATGAGATTTCTTTTCTACTAAGTCCAAATATCTTGTAGTTTTCGGCTGCCTTTGCTTTGTGCTTTGATATATGGCTGTGGATGTCCTCTATGTTCATGGTATGGCTGTGAGCGTAAGTCTTGAATATGTGGGTGGAGTTCCGATGAAGTAAAGCATAATGTTCATGGTTGGAATGTTGATATTCTTGAATTAGTAAGCAATCCTTTGGGTTTTCTAGGCGTGCTTAAAGAAGAAGACGTTGAAAGGTTTAGGAAATAAAGCAGAAGAGTCGTGAGTTTATTTTGGGCAAATTTGGACTTAGTTTTATTATAGCGAAAGAGTTATGAGTTTCTTTTCTTGTTTTTGGCTAGTCGTGTTCATCTTCGTTTCGTCTCTTTAAGGTCTATGCAATTGCCAAAGAATACATTAGGAAATATAAATCTTTGTCATAGAATACTTTATTTTCTTCCTTTGTAGGCAGGGAAGAAATCAGTTTAGAGAGAGAGAGAGAGAAAGCTGGTGAAAGATCTCGCCTTGGTCCGATTGAATTGTTTGCAGTATTGCATCATGTGATTTTCTTTTTATCCGAATCATATTGTCTGATCAGGAGCTGGTTGATGGATTGAATTTTACTGATATGTCTATTGCTTAGCTTGAGGATGTTATGCGAAACTTGGGTTTGATGCCCCTAAGAAATTAATTGTTATTTGTTCTAGTATGGAGGTTTTTGGGATTTTTTTTCCCAATATGAGATGTAATGGTTCCTTTTTTCAGAAGTATACGAGTGTTGAGAACAATTTATTTTGATATACTTCATGGAGCAATTGTTTTGATACCTCTCATTTCTTAAATTTATTCTCTAAAATGCTTATCATGATTTGTTAATGATTAGTGAGGAGCTCTGCTAACTTTGAATTGCTGAAGTTTCGAGTGTATAGCAAGAAATGTTAGATGAATATGGTTGATACTTTAGTGGCTAACTATTATGACAGCCCCTTTTATTAGTTAGGTCTTTGTACTATCAATTTGATACTTTGCTCATCTAGTGAGCCATTTAACGTAATTTGACAATTATACGAACAAACAACAGCTATGATTGATTTGTTAGAAGCAACTTGGACATTAATTTTTCATCTGAAGCTTTGAACCATTTTTTTCTTTAAAAATGTGAGTTTCATATGCATATATAGATGTTGTCATTGCAAGAATTACTTAGTTGAGATTGAAAAATTATAGCTGTCAAACTTAGGTTGCTCCACTTAAGTTACATCTTTGATATGGAACTCCCAAAGCATTAAACCTTGCTTAGTGGGTGGCCCAAACTGGCAAATCATTATTCTCAAAGCTTTAGACTCGGATTTTGGTCTCATTGCTTCATTTACTCTATTTTTTTTTTGTTACCTAGCTAAATAAGATGTCATTGAAGTGCATGGATTTCATGTAATCATTAAATCATGGGGGGTTAGCCTTTGATTTACTTTCTATTTGGAATTTTTTAGAGTATGTATAGCATGCTGTAGTATGTTCTTATTCATTTGTCAGTGAAAAGTTCTATTTCATGCATAAATAAATCATAAGATTTTGTTTGAACCTTTACATGTGTATGTTGAATCATTGCAAGTAATTTTATATCAACTGTATGTGTCATCTCATCTGAACAATTCAGTTATAATATATTGACGCTATATTAAGCCATTTAGAGATATGCTTTCATGATGTGCTTGTTAATCACAAATTCATATGGATGATGAGAATGGGGTTCTCAGATCGTCTTTGTTCACTATGCTGAGTTATTATATATAATTTAAAATAATAATAAGGCATTCGAGCCTGCATTATTTCTTTTATCTTATAAGTAGTCCATGACTTGATGGATCATCTAATTTGCTTTAAATATTAGCTTGGTAGGATGGCTTTTTGCAGTTTTCGTAATAATAGTTTTTGATAAAATTGATGCTTCATTTATAGTTGAGGTGTTTTAGCAAAATGCTTTTATTTCTGATTATTGTCGGTAAAAGTAGAGGTTCTGAGGGATGGTATGCAAAAATCATATTGCGGTTGTAGTTAACATGTGTCTGCAAAGAATATTGGGTTTTCATGGACTATCGAGCATCTTAGAGCGATATATGTTTACTTGTATAATTTGATATGGTGATATTCTCTTTCAATTTTCTTTGTGCATTTTGTTTTATTAATAGTCATAGAACATTACATTGATATGATCTTGACATCAAAGCTTTTGTTCTTGAATTGGTGCATCATTTGATATGGTTCATTAAATACTCAATCAGTTAAGGTTAAATGGCACCCCACAAAGAAGCATTTATAGCAAAGTGGACTGAGCATTTGACCAATTTGCTTATAAGTTTGTTGGCAGAATAGGTGAAAAAAGGAAATTGTCCCACCTATACCTACAACAAAGTAGGGTGGAGTAACATACATGCCAAGTTTAATAAACAAACAGAACTTCAATTTAATGTAATTCAGTTGAAGAACAAGATAAACAAACTAAAGAAGCAGTATAGTAATTTTAAGAAGCTTCTTTCACAATCTGGATTTGAATGGGATAATGTAAATAAAACGGTTACTGTGGAGGATCTAAGTGTATGAGATTCTCACATCAATGTATCACTTTACTTGGGTCCATTTTTTATTATAATAGATGTAAGTTTCAATCATATTGTTGATGCATGTCATTTCTATGAAATTTGCAGGATAATGGTGAATTGACTAAATTTAAGAATGATGGGTTTCCTCAGTATCTAGATCTTTGTATTGTGTTTGGTGATACATATGTTACTGGGGAAGTATGCAGTAAGAAATGCAGAAGACTTAGTGGTGTTGGAGAGAAAAGACAATAGTGTTAATGGCGATAATGGTAGAGGTATTACGATAATTTATCAAGAGAAATCAAATGAACACTATGTTGATGAGGGAGTTTTTACATCAAACGTGACTTCCACCCTAATTTGTGAGAAGCACAAGTTGAATAGGACTCTAAATTCCAAGATGAGAAGAAAGAGTAACAACTATGATGTTAGTGGCACCTACAACGCCATTCAAGAAATGATCAAATTCAGGACGGCCCAGTCAACAAGTGGCTTCGTAACCTCATAGGCCCCACCTCCTGTAGACCCCCTTACTCCATAGCAGTTGTGATTGTCATTCTAAATGGCATACCTAACTTGGAGTAGAATATTTACAATAAAGTTGTAAACCATGCATACCTTAATGCCACTTAGAAAGAGGCTTTCATCATTTCTCTATCTGAAAAGAGACGTTGACTTCTTGAATCTCTTTAAGTAATTGTTAAGAAACATGCTATAGATTTATATTTGGCTTAATTTCATTCTATGACTTATTTATTTGAGACTTTGTTTATTTATGTTTTTAAGTTGCAATTATGATGGCATTATCACTATTGTTGATTACTATTGGAGTTATTATCTAATGGGTTTATATTCTTATTTTGTGTGATGATATAGGTAATATGGATGGGGGTGAAAGTAGCATGTATAATGGTTAAGTAGCATTAGTTGAATCAATTGAGTAGGATTTTGATGATTTTAATTTTGATATACTGATGGCATGGTTGGCCACTGTTATAGTGGATATGTCCCTGCACATGAGAGAACCTATTATGGACAACTTATTATCAGGACTGCACTAGATAAATGAGGTTTTTTATGAGCATTCCGATAGAATATATGAAGCTTTTAGAATGGAGAGACATGTTTTTCTCAACCTTTGTGATCTAATGAAGGAAAAATGTTGGTTGGAAGATAACCGATATATTGGGGTAGATGAATAAATCGGGATTTTCTTATTTATGATTTGTCACAAGAACTCAAATAGAGATTTATGTGAGAAATTCCAACGTTTGGGACAAACTATTATCAAATACTTCATTAAAGTATTACAAGCAGTTCTCAAATTGGCAAAATATGTTATCATACTACCTTCCTTTAATGTTGTCCCACAAGAGATTCTTATGAATCCTTACCATAAATGTTACTTCAAGGTAGAATTCTCATATATTCATTTACACCATCAATTTTATTTTGTTGATAATCTTGTATAATACTAGTCTTTGATAAAATGACAGGGTTGTATAAGCGCTATTGATGGCATCCGGATTCATGCTTTTGTACATATGTCAAAGCAAATCTCATTTAGATATAAGAAAGGCATCACCACTCAAAATATGATGTGTGTTTGTTTATTTGATATGTAATTTACTTTTGTATATGTTGGTTGGGAAGACTTTGCCAACGATTGTCGAGTGCTTTCAACAGTACTAGAGACTCCTCGCTTGGAATTTCCTAGGCTGCCACCAAGTATTTGCTTGTCCTTTAAAGAACAATTTTCTTTATGATCATATTTATAATTACAAATTATGACCAATGTATGAATATCTTGTTGTAGGCAAATACTATGTTGTGGATTCTAGTTATGCATCTTTAACCCATTTTAAAGATGAACGATATCATTTAAATGATTATAGGGGTATAACGAGACGGCCAACAACTACAAGAGAATTGTTTAACTATAGACAATCTTCTCTAAGGAATGTCATTGAAAGATTATTTGGGGCATTGAAGAATTGCTTTTCCATTTTGAGGCACATGCCCTCATTTGCAATTTGAAAGCAAGCACATTTGTAATTACATGTTGTGCCATCCATAATTACATCCATGATTAGGACAAGATGGATAAGAACTTTTTCCTATATGGAGATCCGCAATACTTGTCTGAACCTATGCAGGATGAGCTTGCAAATGATACATTGACCGAGGAGGGAAATCAAATAAATACGCTTATGAAAACTATTTCTAATAAAATAGTAATGGACCATAATATGCTAAAAATTCTATGAAATTGTATTTTCAACTTTTGTAATATATTACTATTATTTCGACTATTATTTTGTATTTGAGGATTTCCTATATTGTTATTTAATCAATTTCTGTTCCTAGAAATAGAAATTTTATTTTGTTATCAAACGAATTTTTGTTCCAGAAATAAAAATTTTGAGTTGTTATCAAACATGTTTCTTTATTCAGAAACTTGTCCGGGGAATAGAAATTGAGAAATCAATTCATGCGCACCCTAAGTTTGCTTCATGCTTATAAGATGTTTGATGGATTTGTTAGGGGTGACTAATTGTTTCACCGAGATGTGATGACAATTTTTTTAGTGTGAACTTGGAAGCGATACTTTTGTAATTTGGCTAAGTTATCAAATTACTAGTTAGGTGTTGTTGATTAATCAAATGATCGATTCTTTACATTGTCATTGTTCATGTATTAATTATTTGAGTTGTCAATTTTCACAATGTTGATCATATGAGTTGTCAATATTACATCAATCGGTCATATGAGATAATTTGAGGATGCCAAAGTGGGACCCCCTTTGGAAGATGTGTGGTTTGGGGACAAACCAAACGGAAACTAATGAGCCTATAATGACTTGGTCTAATGAGGGCGGGGAGTAATCGCCAAGGTGAAAGGGTCCGAATAAGGGGTGGCTTATGGTAGGCTTCTAGATGGTGAAAAGGGCAGGAGTGAATGGAATTGTACACTAGAAAAAGGGAAGAGCACGTTGGGTATGCTTTAGGAGTATCTTTGATGTCTTATGAGTTTAAATGGATTATAATCAGTGAAAAGTATGAAGTCACTTGTGTAAGTATTGGTGAGTTTCATGACCCGTATAAACTTATCTATGTATGAGTTTTATGACCAATGTGAATGAATGATGTTGAGATTCATGATAAGTATGGAATATATATATAGTAGTGGTGAAATGTATGACATGTATGAATTTACTTGTGTGTGGTGGTGAAATGTGTAACAAGTATGAACTTGCCTATGTATATTCATGCGTATGGCATTGAATCACTAGATGATATTGATGCACCTTGTAATATGCCATTTGTTTGCTTTTTGGCTGGACAAATATGTAATGTTGTTAATAGATCTTATTAGCATATTATGATAGAAAATAAAGAAAACTTATTATTGTATAGTTATTTTGTATTGCATTGAATTCATATTGTTTGACTTAGTACCAAGTTGAGTATTAAGATGATCTCCTATCTTAAGACTTAGGGATTTCATTTTCTAAGCTTTGGCTCAACCCTCATTTTCCGTTGGACATGACGATAGAAGGGATGAAGTGATGCTTGAGACCATCAACTTCTAAGTTGGGTGGTGGCTTGCTTGTGAAATAGTACGATAATAGTAGTACTAGAGGGTCTATAAACCATAGGTTCCGGAACTATATGTTTTGATAATAAGTATTGGTGTTTGCATAAAGAAGAAACATATGTATCAACTTTCTTGTATGATGTGTTGTGATGTTTTTGTAATATTTCCGCATGCGTGATTATAATTATGAGTATAAAAGGAAATGACACATGTAGCTTGTGACGCACTTAGGCCATCGCGCCTTCATTCAACTCCAATTGAGTTTTTTAGCTTTAGATAATTTAATTGCTGTTGAAAGTATTATGGGCCAAAGGGAAGTACTGTGGGTTGCCAATTCCATCTAACGACCGCACTTCTTTGTTGGGTCATTATCCTTAAAGTTCGACTCATCTTTTAGCTCAAAGATATCAACAAAGCCATCATTGGGTCGCAATGGACCACTGAATTGGCTGCCTTCCATTGAGTTGGTTTGCTAATCCTTCCCATTCCCTTCGTTTAATCTTATGCTTAGGTGTTGAAATTACTTGTTATCCATTTTTTAGCGAGTAATGAAAGCTACTTATTTTGACAAAAAAATAAATAAATTCTAGTTGGGCATTTGTTCGAGGAATTAAGATGGGCAAAGGGCTTCTTCGACATTTTCAATCAAATCTTGTAGTTAATGAATTTTCATTTGCTTCCTGTGAAAAGCAAAACCATTGATCTTTCCATTAGCCTATATCTTTAAATTGACAAATTGGTTACTATTAATCTTAACAATTTTTTTTTAATTAGCTTTAAGTTACCGGAACATTTTTTTTTTTTTTAAATCTGTCTAGGAGGTTCTTCCATTTTTCATTGGCAATTGCACAATGATGACACAAAAATCAAAAAATGCTGGACAAAATCATTTTGGAATATCAAGTTAAGGATGATTTCTCTTAGCACGCTCCTTTCACTTGACTAATAAATAATTACACTTTATGCTTATCATGTAAATATTTAAGTACGAAATTTGTGAAATAGCAAATTTTTAGACGGAATTTTCACTTAGCACGGGACTGAAAACTCGTGCATGTATATTTCGATAATCATGAGAGAACCCCTGCATTGTTCTTATATGCACCCATTGCGGTTAGTTAATTCTACCCAGGATCATATATTCTTGATAAATGTCAAGGATCCTGCGCGATTCTTATACGCATCGGTTGTGGCGGGTAAATCCTTTGCAGCATTCAGGGTGAGATTGGGCCTATTTTTAACGCTTTCGACCCGCATTAAAGATTTTACAAATAAATTGACTAAAAAATTTGGTTAAATAATTAAATTGACTCAAACCGAGTGAGCTGTTTGTGTAGCTGTTCAGCCCAGAGTGCAGGCTAATTCGGCCCAGATCCGCTCCACCCTTGGGCCCATGTAAGATCAAAGAAAAAGAAAGAGAAAATTTCAACAATTCCGTGAAAAAAAAAGAAAAAAAGGAGAACGGGAGGAACCGCTCCGTTTCTTCGATTTCAGCCGTCTTCATTTCCTCTCTCTCTCTCTGTGGGATCGCTCTGCTAGCTTCGGCATTCCCTCGATCGGTTCTTCAGATGCGCGTTCGAATCTGACGAGCGATCTTCCAGGTAATTCCGCAACTCCTCTTCGATCGAACTCCGTCACTGCTAGATCGGTCTCCCTCCATCCCTGTGCGCAAGCGCCTGCTCGTGGATCGGAGCTATGCCGGTCGTAGTTCCATGTACTGCTTCTTACGGTATGGCGATCTCCGAGCTGGCGCCGTCGACCGATTCGGCTCTGGAATTGAGCTTAATGCGGACGATCGAGGATGTTTCCGTGCGCAGCTGTTGTTCGTGATTGCTGTTTTTGTGCGCTCGCGTCCTTTTTATTTTTTATTTTTCTTTGAATCGATGCTGAGGATGGGAATCGGAGTTTCAGGTGAGTAGGACATGGAGTGGTCGACGGTGCAGCATCTGGATCTGAGGCACATAGGGAGAGGCCTCAAGACCTCGCAGCCTCACGCGGCGGCGTTCCATCCCCATCAGGCGATTGTCGCCGCGGCTATCGGAACCCATGTCGTCGGTAAATGCCGCTGTCTTGATTTTTCTTGTATCTGCTTTGACGGCTTTGTTTTGCGTTTTGTTTATAATGTTTGGTTTGAAGTAGTTTGGGAGTCATTTGATATTAGTCAGGTTTGTTGTGATTGGCTGTGATCAAGCTGCTCGGTGCAATTGGTTTTGCGAGTTTTTTGTTTGGTTTTCTGACTTAAAATGGCTGAGTAGAACTTCGCACGTGGTGCAGAGTGATTTAGTTGAGTTCCGGTTATTAGTATATGTGTTCTTCCCTTTTTCATTCCCCTTTTATCTCTTTATTCAATTCATCTTTAGTGTAGTTTAACTTTCGTACACTTATGAACATGGCTACAGATGTCGACTTGAAACCGTTTTGCAAGATGGTATATTTGAATGATGACCTTTATTGAAAATTGTTAGATCGACTAGGCGTATCCATCAATCAATGAGGTAAAGGTAAAGTTGGAGTTGAAGTTGAACTAGAATCTTAAGCAGAGGAAATGCAATGATAAGTTCCTTACCTTCCCACTACCCTCTAGAATTCACTTAACAAGAGAGGTAAGTTGTCATGTTATCTTGCTAAATAGACTAGGGAGGAGTTACCGATGAATTTGTCAAGTACCTCACTATCTCAACCGGATTGAAGAAGATGAAATTTCTCATTTCTATAAAGATAGTCAAGTTTGTAAAATTTCTTGTATGGATATGAATAAAAATAGAGAGAATTTGAGGCAAAATACGGTTTTACCTTAGGACGGTTGCTACTCAAATGCCTAACCTACTCGCTAACTCGTGTCTGGCTTAAAGAGTTTTTCTTGGGTAGATTTCCTATTGAGTGCAATGCAAGATCAGATGTGTACTGGTGATAAACCAATGCCTTTGGCATTATGAGTTACAGCAACACTTAAAGTAATTTTAGCCAGATTTTCGTTAAGATTAAGAGTTATATTATTAAAAATACTTAATATACATCAAGAGGGAGAAAATGATAGGTATATGATGAACTCCAATTCTTATGGTTTCTTTTTTCCGCCAACAATTTTATTTATGGTTTCTACCCACAAATGTTTGGTAATTTGAGAAAACCTATCCTCAAAACGTTTGACTTCTTGTACCTATTAGTGAGATGAGTGGATATACACTGATTATATATTCAATGTCTTTAATCTTTTGGGTGAAAAATTTCTAATACGCAAGACATTGAATGAGAAGTTCAAAACACCTATTTTTTAAAATGATAATATACATTTGGGAGTAGCTTGCTAATGACCTACTTGTCATAGTTTTTTAAAGTTATAAGATTGGAAGCATGTAGATGACTTGAAAGGCACCCAGTGAACATAAGATTAGCATTTATGGTTTTGATACACATATGATCATTGTGGAATAAAGTTTGTATATTATGTGTCGAGAAATTGACAACAAATTAATTGATAAATATATACACCAACTCTATTAACGTGAATCCAGATTTGTTATTTTGTGTGGAAATTGAGTTGTATTTTGATACATCTTGAACTGCAATTACCGTGATTGTACTGTATTTTATCGTCTCAATTATTGGCAGGTACATAATTAATAATTTTTTTAAACAATTATATTGGAAACAGGGACAAGTACATAAAAGAGGTTTCTTTTCCCTAAAAAAGCTTGAAAGTGGGAGTAGGTGGATTTGAGACCAGCATTCTCCCTCATGTGTGGTCAAGAAAAAGTTAACTTACGAATTCTAATGTATTAAGATGGGCCACAATCTACATTGATCACCTATTGCCTTTAACTTATAGAATGCAGATAGTTTGTATTGATAGCATAGCTTTACGACTTTGGTAGTTTGTTTGGTACAAGAAATATGCAAGCTTGGCCATGTGCATTCTAATTACTAAATTAAGTTTTTGCCACTAAGTTTGTTTTGATTGTGGTGCTGGCTGAGCATGATTCCAACTTTACCTTCTCCTTTTATTGGTTTGGTTGACTAGAACTGTTGCCTTATTTTTGAAGTCTGAATTTGGTCGATATATTCCTTGTTCCATCGGGGCTCTACTTATCACAATTTTTGGGTACCTTTTTATACTGGATACCAATTGGCAATCCTATCGACCCACCTCCTGCTCATGCAATTAAAAGATTTAACATAAGGTTGGTGCCAACTTATTGTGGAACAAAATACAGTGCCATGTGTAGTTTAACTCAGCTTCTTTAATGATATACTTTCAATTGGGCGAGTGATGCTATTACTTTATGCTAGAAAGTTGAATCCAAAAGTTTAAGCAGATAGTTGGGGGACACTGCATGAGTGTAAGGCCCATTGAAACCCTATAAACAATCGACGGAAGATACTTTAACACTTTATATGATTATGGTGTAGTCAATGTCTAATGTTGGCTGTAACTTTGAAACGAAGCAACTGAATGATTCATAGATTACTTTGTGGATGCCCCTGAATAATTTATTAAAACCATGCCGTAATTTGTAGCAAATAATACCACATACTAGACAAGTTTGGCACATTGGGCTCATTTAAAAAAAATTAGTGCGTAGAAGTTACAATGTTTCAGAACTCCCTTGATGCTGGAAGAAGTGGCAAAACTTCCATTGATCAGACAAAGACATCAGTTAGCTTCATGAGGTCTGCCATGTCAATAATCGTCTACATTCATTTTTCTCTTTTTTGACCCAGAAGTTTTTACATGTCATAATACTTTCTTTTTGCCCAGTTTGGGAAAATGTTTGTATTTCCTATAATCTTTTCTCTGCATGTTGTTTGCCAGTGGTGAAAATGATAACTTTTAATTTTTTTTTCTGTCAACCAGAATTTGATGCAGTTACTGGAAGCAAGATTTCTTCAATTGATATCGGTTCTCCTGTTGTTCGGATGCAGTATAGTCCCACTAGTGGGCATGCTGTAATTGCTATCCTTGAGGTCAGTTTCTTGATGGCTTTCTGCATATAGGATTTTAAGTTGCTAAATGAAGATGACGATATGTTCCTGGGATGTTTTTGCGTTACTGTCCTTGCATGGTCTATTTGATGTTTTAGGCTGGTGGTATCATAACTTGAGCATATAGGTATAGGATCCTTTCTTTCATGGTTGATACGTAACAGTTGCACACGTCGCACAAACTTATGCATGGATGCAGATGCACATACTTGTAAAGTTCACATGATAAATAGGAGTGCATGATTGTCATAGTGAGGAAATTTTTGGAGTTAATTACCAATTTTCCAGCTGGATGGAAGTGAGTGATACTTTTGTGACCCCAATGAGGGACACAATTTGATGACCACTGCTTTGACTATCATCTTTAGAATCTAGATCTGCTGTGTTCCTTCTTATTGTAAACTAAATCCAATAGAATGATCTACAATAGCTTATCTGTTTCAGTTTTCATGAAGGAAGCAAGTAGATAGCTATTGACATTTACTATATACCAAATGTATCTGCTTTACTGATTTTTTTCCTTTCCTTTTTACTCATGGATGAGCATGAGTTATTGAGAGGAAACCCTGCCTCTTCTCTTTCAGTGCTCATTGAGTTAGTCATTGTAAATTTACAGTACTTGTGGTAATCTTCCATCTCTAAATCATGCTGCAGTCTTATTTGTTTGATTCTCTTCTTAAGCACTTCACGTCTAAGTGCTGTATGTATTAGATACCTATCTGAAGCAGTTTTCCTCTTTTTTTTTTTGGGTGGGTGTTGTTTCACTTGTGCTTCTTTTCACCTCACTGCTCGTATTCATTCCCTTCACAGGACTGCACAATTCGATCTTGTGATTTTGACTCCGAACAGACCTGTGTGTTACATTCACCTGAAAAGAGGATGGAGCAGATTTCCATTGACACAGAAGTCCATCTTGCTTTGACCCCTCTGCAACCCGTTGTGTTTTTTGGTTTTCATCGAAGGATGAGTGTGACAGGTTAGTTGATCTCTTCATTTGATTTAGTTATTGATCCATTATGAAATGTTTAGTTTTTACATCTTATGCTTTTTCTCCTATGCATTTGTTCTGTTCTTCCCCCCGCCCCCCGGGGGCGCCAATACACATATGCATGTATACTACATAATTCACACACTTATTTAGAGTATATTTTCTATTAGAAGGTAAGGGATTCGTTTTGAGGAAATAAGGGATGTAAATCCATATACAAAAGAACCTCTGAGCTAGAAAAGAAACTGAGAGTCCGCTGTATTTATTAAAGCATTTTAATATAAACAGAACTCAAGGGTTGGAGAAACTCAGAGATCTTACAATATTCCAAGAGCACAAAGTTATCACCCACCTATCTGTAAATATCTTAATGGGGAACTCTTTCCTCTCAAGAGCCATGGCCCAAATTATGAAGAAAGGTACAAGAAAGTCGAACTGTTTTACTAAAGGGGCCTCTTATACTCTGCCAAGCTTAATCTATAACCTGCCATGATCCAGTTCATATTGTAGGAGCATAAAACTCTGACCAGATCTTAGCTATAAAACACTAATGAATGTTTATGCTTTGGTTTGTGAGGGAATATGGAAGGCTTTAAGTCTATCGGTAGGTTTTTTCCCTGTCATGATGGCTTGACGGGTGTATATAGCAAGTAGAGAATAAAGTGGCAGGTATTGAAAGTTGGAAGAGAGAAATATTCTGAAAGATAAGCAAGGATGAGCTGAAGAAATAAAAGAAGAACCTTGTTAGGCATGCATTATGCACACGTCCAGAATAGTAAAGTACATCATGCATTATGCTTGAGTGGGCCTCTGCCAATAAGCACACTTACACCTCTGTCCTCTCTCATCTTCAATTTACTTACCTAAAAAGGAAAATGTTCTTAGACCAATGGTATTAAGAGATGGAAGGAATACAGTTGTGGGCATCAAGCCATGAGCTGATGTTGGTGGAAAAAAAGACTAAAAATGAGTGTATCTGATTTACTGATAACCAGGATATCTCTACTACATTTAGAATTACTGCAGAAAAATTTGGCATTATGCAATCACTTAGTTAAATTCAATATGGTTGAAAAGCCTATATACTACATTACTTGAGTTGAGATGCTACTACTTAGATTGGATGGATAGCTCAGTAGATGCAATCTTGTAGCTCTATTGTGTGGGCTTTTGGTAATGCTCCGATTCAGAAATTTGTTTCCCAGAACTGGAAAGCTAATTGTTTTTGGTTGGTTTTTAAACTGAAAGTACGTTTGCTGTATTCTTATCTGGGATATAATGTGCAAGACAAGATGACAACAGATGTCCTTAGCAAAATTTCAGCAGTGCTGCATCGATATATGGTTGCATATGTTTTTGAGCTGTTGCGTAAGGATCATCTTGGTCTTTTTGTTCTTTAGTAGAAAGGGTTCTAGGGAATAGATCTTACGTTGTGATCCTGAAAAAAGGCGTCACCAATTGGGCTCTAATAGCTTATTCAAATATCGTGGAAAAGGTCCTTAAAAAAGCATAGAAAGAAAGATAAAGCACAAATGCCACTCAAACAGTCATCTGCTGGGCTCACTTTTGAGCTACTTTCTTATTGAGCTTTATTATCTCCAGATTGTAGCTACAGAACTGTCATTTCATGCACAGAGCCTTAGACTTGCTCTTTAATAATATGATTCTGGCAAAGCAGATAAATCTTTGTTGTGGCCTTATTGATGGATCCATATTAATAAGGTTGTTTTTTCTGGCACATGCTTGTAGTTGTTGGAACTGTTGAAGGAGGTAGGGCACCAACAAAAATAAAGACAGACTTGAAGAAACCTATTGTCAATCTTGCTTGCCATCCTCGCCTTCCTGTCCTGGTAACATATTGTCTTCCTTTTTTCTCTTTACTTTCAGTTAAAAGAACTTTCTGTCCTTTTCCTTTGTGGGTACTGCTAATGCTGAACGCTTACTTTTTTTTTTCCAACTACAGTATGTAGCTTATGCAGATGGATTGATTCGAGCTTACAACATCCAAACATATGCTGTTCATTACACATTACAACGTGAGAGCTCATTCCACTATGCGTCCTTTTGACATTTTAATGTGTGGCTTTAACTGGCTTTGTTTTCATTGCAGTTGATAATACTATCAAGCTCCTTGGAACCAGTGCCTTCGCTTTTCATCCTACTTTAGAATGGGTTTTTGTTGGTGATAGACGGGGTACACTATTGGCATGGGATGTCTCCACTGAGAGACCTAATATGATTGGAATGTAAGTTCTAATAGTTATCTTGTGATGCATTGGGGTCATTTGTTATGCTTAGGGGGCTTCATCTTGTCAATGACATGTCTATATTATCATAAATATGTGAAAGGTAGGAGAGACTGAATCTTCAGGGTGTTTAGAAAAGTTCGGAGGCTTGAGAACATGAACCAACCTGGTCATACCGGCTCAGAATTTTTATTTGTGTTTTAGACCAGTTTGGTTATTTGGGCTGTTTCATTGGGGAGTCAACTTGTCTACTTGCTCCTTGGTAGTTGGTGCGGCTTCATTGAAGCATGCTGCTACAGAAGTAGGACGTTCTGAGTTCATCTCCTTTCTCCATCACCATTGTCGTCATCATCATAGTCAAAGTTGTCTATTGCATCTAAATTAGAGTTGTTTGTGGTTGGGTTTGGTTCAATTCAGTTGGGGGTATATTAAGTCTCTTTCCTTAATGACATCTCTTCTTTTTACCTGATGCCCTTTAGTGACATATTTGGGTTCAAATATTTCAACCAAACCCAACCCACTGGTAAAATCACCTAACCAGTTATTCTAGTTTGTTACAGATCACGGACTTTGATGAATTAATTGCCAAGGCAAGTCCCAGAAAATCAGAATCTAAGTTGATTTTCATCAATGGAGCTTAAGATTCCCGTGAAACTAAATAGACCATACAACCTGCAAGTTAAACAAAGAAACCGTGTTGACAATGACTATAAGTTATCATGCATTGGCTGCAGGGAAATACATTATGGGACTATATTGAGGAAGGAGAATACTTAGGATAAATAGGTAGTAGTTAGGGTTTCAAATAATTATCAATGAGCTTAAATTATCCATTCTCCCCTTCAAAGAGTGGGTTGGGAGGGGTTTTTTGCTGCTACATAGGGTTTCAAATAATGATCAATGAGCTTGGATTATCCATTCTCCCCTTCAAAGAGTGGGTTGGGTTTTTGCTACTACATTTTATAGGAATCAATTGAGTGTAGGAAAGTTAGATTTCATACTCCCTATGCATGGGTATCTGTTTTGTTTGGATAATTAATTTGGAAACTCAATAAAGGAGAAGCATCCTATGTGTCCATAGAAAAGTAGCCAATAGATGAACCCATGCTGTTTATTTAACTTGTGACATAGGATATCAATTTTTTTGAGCACCTCTGGTCTAAATCAAAACATTGTTTTCACTCTTGTCATCCACAAAGTTGAATTACTAATGTTATAATCATCCTTGGTCCACCTTCAACTTCCAATTCTTTTCCATTTATTGATTTTTACATCTTTTACTTTTGTGGGCGTATCATTGAGTGAAGCAGGTCTTAATTCCAGTCAATCAAGTGTAATTATAGGTCTCTGCATTTACTGAAGTTGGCATTTCTGAAGCATGATCACATACTAGGAATCAAATGCCTATTGCAATGTGTGTGGTGAACATGCATAATGTACATTATGTACAGTGGCTAGTCTTTTGTTTATAATATCTCAAAAGTAGCTAAATCTTCATGTTTCAAGCTTTAGAAGTGGAGAAGCAGTAATGGTCTAGTTACTTTTATATACGAACCTGAATAAATAATATGTGAGTTATATTTTTGCTCTTAGCTATTGATTTGCAGTGCAATTGTTGCCATGAAATTATTAAAGCTCTATCCATTGCTATTTTAAAATTCTGTCCTTAGATATGACATCGATGTAGTTCTTTTATGCGGGTATATTGATGAAGCACCAAGGGAATCCACCTATGTACAGATGATCAATCACAATAGAAGGGAGACATTTCCTTAAATTTTAGCTTTTGGAAAGATTGAAGATCTTGATAATTGGAGCATTTAATAGGGGGTTAATATCCTGGATAATATACTAAGTGGAATGTTTTTTGGAATGTGGATGAGAAAGTCATGGTACAGTTAGCGTCTCTAGGCAATTGGTGTATAATGCTTCACGACTTGTTATTATGATCTGGACTAGTTGCAATTTGATATAGAGATGTCATTTTTAAACGGAGGGGTCCTCCAAGCCAAAAAGAAAACAAAAAAGATGCTCGGATTGTCCATGATATCATAACAATTTTGCAGTACCTTTTTTCTAATTTATTGATATTTGTGTGGTACATTCTGGATTAGTGGTGACGCAATTCTTACTGTGTTTGAAATGTTCTGTTAAGAATTTTATTGCCCCAGTAACAATTTCTGACCATGGATGCATTATTTTAATTACGTGCGACCAGTACACAGGTGGGTTCTCAACCAATTATTTCAATTGCTTGGCTTTCAATGCTGCGGCTGCTAGTCACACTTTCAAAGGATGGGAATCTTCAAGTCTGGAAAACACGTGTGAACCTTAATCCAAACAGACCACCCATGCAAGCAAATTTTTTTGAACCTGCAGGTATTCCAGATTTATGGGTTCTTCATGCATTTCACAACATCACCATAGCAGAATATGCTGATTTTTCCCGTCGTCTCTTTTTGTGTGAAACCGTCATTTGATACTCAAGGAAGTGCAAAGTGTTTTGATCTTATAAGGAAAAAAATTGTCAAGTTCTTTCCTGATGCGAGCAACTCTGATTTCTCCTCTATTTTAAATTCTTATTTCAGACCAAATTGTTTAAATGCTGGCAATGATTTCGCATTTTACATATGAGATCATGTAAAAGAACTTAAATATGGAAACCATGTGATGATTTGCGTCAGAAATTCAATTTGCATTTATTATGTATCATGGGAGTCTGGTGGATGGTGCTTGTTGTGTTGTGGATTGAACTTTGTGTTTTGTTACTTGGTTGATAAGATTTGTACTGGCTTTTTTGGCAGCTAGCTTGATAAGTATTCTAAGTATTTTTGTTTTCCCTGCATCTTGTTGACTAGCTTTTGATATTGAAAGTTGTGAAGAGGCTTTTTCTCATGGATATTGAAATAATAGGTTTTTGACCCCCCAGTTGCTAAAATATGTTCCATTCCATGGGTTAAAGCTGCTTCTTTTTGGATTGTTAGTCTTCCAGCTGTTGACCCAAATATCATACTTGCATCGATAAGAAGTCAGCATGAGTTTGGTTTGCTTCTTTATGTGAATGCAGTGCTTATCTGAAGCATGATAGGATGATTCAGTATCGATCTATAAATTATCCAGTTGGATGTGGAAAGTAAAGCAATAATCATGACCACATGCAGTCTATTTTGCAGGAGTCATTAGTAAAAGCTCCATAATCTATGTGGCATTGTTAACATATAACAAATATTTTGCCAAAAAAAAAAAAAAATTATTACTGGTGTTCCATAGTCCTGACTACTAATGTCTTATGAACAGAATCAGTGTTCCAAAGATGTATTTTCATTTTCTTCATCAGTTCTTGACTTCTGCAACTTTGATGTTGTTGTCAACTGTTGAAGTGCTGGAGCTGAAATAACTGATGTCTAGTTTCTCCTCTGCCTTGCATGTACTTGCACATATTCTGATCCGCTTTGGCTCATGGTCTTCTTGATTTTGGCTGCAGCAATTGAACCAATTGATATCCCTAACATTTTATCTCAACAAGGGGGAGAAACGGTGTATCCCTTACCACGGATTAGAGCATTAGAAGTGCATCCCAAATTGAATTTAGCCACTCTTCTCTTTGCAGTTACGTGCAGCCATCTACTTATTACTACCAAAGTATCCTGATTGGACTTGTGAAATGAATCTCATTTTTTTCCATTGACAGAGTATGGCAAGCACTGACAACCCGAAAAGTAGAGCTGCATACACTCGGGAGGGACGGAAACAACTCTTTGCAGTTCTCCAAAGTGCTAGGGGGTCTTCAGGTGATTTCTAGTGTTTACCTTGACGTACCATTTGACCTATTTTTTTGTTATTCCATACATTGAGATTCTGATGCTTATAATCTTCAAACAACTGCTGAACACTCTCATCTATGTATAAGTTGATTTATCCTTCTCTCAATTTATTGCTGCATCTTTGGATATTCTATAGTGTCGATGCTTTCAAGCAATTTCAGTCAAGTTAATAGTCACGAGCTATATTTATTGACAACGTGTTTCTTTGGTGAATGTTTGGTCTAACTTATGGACAACTTTTGAATGTTTAAATTCCTTCTTTGAGGAAAATGTGTGATTTTACCAAGAAAAGGAGTGGCTTACTTGGCAATTACCATGGACCTCTAGGCATTAGATTTAGGTTCAAGTTTCATGACCCTCTCTTCCACCCAATGGGTGATTGAACGTATCTTGAATCCCTCTGTCCCCTTTCTTGTTAAGTTTTAGTTCTAATTGTTATACACTTTTCCTCTGTAGGGTTAGAGAACTTATCTTCAATCCATGCATTCTGAAATATTTGCTCTTGTATGTTTTAGTAAAATTATAGACCATCATCAGTGACTTTCCTGAAATCCTCCTAGTGCATCCTGAAAATACATCTAATCATATATCATCTTTTTACTGCCATTAAGTAATATTTTCATTGGTTATGGCTAATATTTTTATTCTAGCTTTCAATATGTGAACTAATAATTTATAAGTGATGTGCAGCATCTGTTTTGAAAGAGAAACTTTCCTCCTTGGGTTCCTCTGGAATCTTGGCCGAGCATCAACTTCAAGCACAATTGCAAGAGCATCACTTGAAGGGGTGAGTCCAGAAATTCTCAGAGTGTTCATTTTTTATTATACCCTGTTACATGAGCTTATCTGTTCATGGAAATCATTTATGCTATTCTGTATCTTTGTTGAATGATTAATTTCTTTTTGATCTTTTTTTCCAGTCAAAGTCACCTTACAATTTCAGACATTGCAAGGAAGGCATTTCTTTATAGCGTATGTTTCTTCTTTGCTTTAATTTTTGTGGACTGATGTTGATTATTTGTCTCACCTCTCTGTGCTTTACCACATATATATCTAATGGTTTTTTTTTACCTCAGCTAACTAATTTGGCAGTGTGTGGCTGCATGTTGCAGTCTTCTCCCTTGGCCTTTGTTTTTCTTCTCCAGTCCTTTGTATATTCGATGAAATTTACTGAAAAAATCGTTCACCACATGATCAATATATAAGATTAGAGAGCAGAAGGAAAGCTTGCTAATAAAATACAAGACTGATTCAAAGTTATTGAATATATAATCTCCAAGTTACACAGTATGATGAAAAGAAGTATCAGCCGAGACATGAGTCCTTTTCTGCTTTCCAGATTTTTGAACCATGGTTGGGCTGTATGACATAGTCTTATGTGGTTGTGTAATCACTCTTTACATATAAGGGTATGGTTGAGTTGTGGAAGTTTTAAATTTATAAATCTTCTTGCATCCGAAATACGCTATAAGATTTGCCCAAGCACAATATTAACTAAGACGGTTTACCTGAGAGCTGCATTTTGTGTTATTGCACTTTGAATATAGATGTAGTGTCTCCTGGTTTGAATGAGAATATGTACTTAATTCTGTCTTTTATAAATGGAGCATAATTAATTCAGATTTCAGTTCAGAAGTCAGTTGGCTGCATTGTCTTTGATAAATAGCTAAAAATTTGAACCTTAAAAGACTTTCATTGAGCGTAACCCATTGAATGAGTTTTAATCTTTCAGTAGGCCTGGATTGGGAATTTTTTTAAGGCCCAAAAGAATGTGCTCTAAATTTGTTTACTATTAACATATTGAAATGCTTATCAGGTCTGGGCTGGTTAAATTGCTTTAAATTCGTATTGACAAAACCCTTGAACTTCAATTTTCTTTGAATTTTTATCAGGAAATGATGACATTTTTACCTTTGGCAATAAGTGGTTTCACTGTTTCTATTATTTTTCATGCTGGAAAAGATTTCAGATTTGTGGGTACTTTGATGTTTTTCTGTAGTAGGTGTTTTTCCACCCTATGAGTATTAGCTAGCCTGTCTCTATTTTTCTCTTCAGATTGAAAGCATGGTGTTTTGTTGTATTTAATAGTTGTTCACACTACTTATTGGTATGTTGTTGCAGCATTTCATGGAAGGTCATGCAAAAAGTGCTCCTATTTCTCGATTACCCCTTGTTACTGTCTCCAATGCTAAACATCCTCTGAAAGATATTCCTGTTTGCCAGGTAACTTTTCAGTCTGTGATGCTCAATCTCTATTTATTTTCATTGTATTTTTGTCTGAAGCCATTTTCATTTGGCAGCCATTCCATTTGGAGATGAATTTCTTTAATAAAGAGAGTCGAGTCCTTCACTATCCTGTCCGAGCTTTTTATGTAGATGACCTAAACCTCATGGCATACAATCTTTGTTCTGGGACAGATTCTATCTACAAGAAACTTCAAAAATTGGTAAGATGCAATGCAAAACCCTGGCATCCGGAATATTGTTTTGAATTGTCAATCATCTTAGGCTAATGTCTCCAGAAACTTGTCATCTTATAATTGATGCAGTATGTTATTTCAATTGCAGATCCCTGGGAATGCGGATTACTATCCAACGCGCATAGTCTACAGCATGAAGCAGCATCTTTTTCTCATTGTTTATGAATTCAGAGGTTCTGCAAATGAAGTTTTCCTTTACTGGGAAAATACTAATATTCAGGCTGCTAACAGTAAGGGGAGCTCGGTCAAAGGTTTGTCTTTCCAATTTCCAAGGAAAATCCACTTTTACTTCATGTACATCGATATAAAAGCCATAGACTGACTTAGATAATTTATTTCTGAACTTTTCAGGTTTAGATGTTGCATTTGTTGGTCCGAATGAGAATCAGTTTGCAGTACTCGACGACGACAAATCTGGACTCTCTTTATTTGTACTACCAGGAGGAACTTTACTAGAAGCTGATAATCAGAAGAAGGAACCTTCTAGTGCTGAGCAAAGCCAATCTGCAGATACTAATGTTGGTTCTGTTCAAGGCCCTCTTCCATTCATGTTTGAAACTGAAGTTGATAGAATTTTTACGACTCCTATAGGTACCTGAAGAGTGGAATTTGCTTTTTTCATTCATATAGCTTGTTAGATGCTTTTACATGATCCAGATTAATGTGCAGAGTCAACTTTGATGTTTGCTTCACATGGGAACACCATTGGTTTGGCGAAGCTGGTCCAAGGGTCCCGCCTTTCAACTACAAATGGCCATTACATATCGACAAAAGCAGAAGGGAAAAAATCGATTAAGCTGAAAGTAAATGAGATTGTTCTCCAGGTAATGTTAACTAGAAATGTTTTAAGCCTTCTGGACTCTTTATCCAGTAATTGATTTTGCAAATGGGTTGGTATCCCCTTTGTGCCACTTGAATGAAATAATGTTCCTGATAAGAAGAGGGCTATCTTTTACCTTTAACTAATTTTGTCCAGGCAACCTGCAGTCCTGACAAATGATATAAGAAAATGTCCATGAGGATATATTTTTTTCTGTGTGACACTAGCATAAAGATACCCCTTGTCGAGCAGAGATCTGAGCAATTTTCACCATTGTAGTTAATTTTATCTTTTGTGGGTCTGTTAGAATGTTATAGCATAGGATTTCTGTAAACTCTTGGTTCCTGCATGAGCTTGTGATTTTTTTCGCTTTTTGGCCACATGTAGTTTGCAGTTTGATTTGGGAGGACACTTTGCCGATTTCAACCAGCTATAGAATTGGAATTAACTTTTTATTGAGGGCAGATATAGGCTTTAGATTGTTCAGGAGCACCTGAGAATTGTGTGCACTTGGAAGACAAATCTGCGCTCTGTAGATAGTGGATCTGGATGAACATTGTTAAATTACATTTGAGGAATATGTGTTGAGGTGCTGCTGATAGGAATAAAACTGCATCTGTGCACATATTATAGCATGTGTTTTTGGTAACTTTCGGTAGGAAATGAGAATCTCTTTGTAAGAAAATTGATCCTCTTCCTCTTTCCCTATCTGTGAACTAATTTCAAGAATGAGGAGATGTAAAAGCTCCATTGTTTCACTTCAGAATCTGCAAGGGTGTGGTCATAGAAATGTGGTTTAGATTTGCTTTTAGTATCAATTTCAAATGATGCACTCTAGTTTCGTGGAGGATTCATGTCCTCTCCTCTGACTTCTTTTGCCACCTTGTTGCTGGTTCAACGACATAGCTGTTACCTCTTGATGTGATCCTATCTGCTGTTATGTGATTAATTGAACTCATCTAAATCATACTGGCTTGATGTCCTAATTGTTAGGTATTGTTGTTTAATGTGGATAATCCTATTAACATGTGCTGGTATCCTTTTTCTTTTGTAATTTTATGTATGACATTGAATAAATGCATTTGCCAATTCAAATGTTGATGTCGGTTGGACTTCGGCAGGTGCATTGGCAGGAAACTCTCAGAGGCTTTGTTGCAGGAATAATTACTACGCATAGGGTTCTTATGGCATCCGCTGATCTTGATGTGCTGGCAACCAGTTCTACCAGATTTGACAAAGGAATGCCTCCAATATCCTAATTTAGAGGCTTTTCAATTAGCCTTTTTGCTCTTGGCTACTTGTGCAGTAGAGTTCATGCTTTTCACATGTACATATTATGAAAATTTTGTTATTGATGTGATGAGAACATTGTATGTTCTTAACTTCACTATACTTCAGATCTATTTTATGGGTTGGGCCTGCACTTCTCTTCTCCACAGCCAGTTCAATTAGCGTGCTTGGCTGGGATGGGAAAGCAAGGACCATTCTCTCTATCATTATGCCTTATGCAGGTGCTGAGTTTTGTATTTTTAGGATGTTTTAAAAAATTTCCAGCATTTTTAAAATTTATATTTCAGCTTTTGATTTTTACGCTGTCACTGTGCTTCTGACACCAGGATGATCTTCCTTTCCAGTTTTGGTAGGTGCTTTGAATGATAGGCTGTTGCTGGCCACCCCTACTGAAATAAATCCTAGACAGAAGAAAGGAGTTGAAATTAGGAGCTGTCTTGTTGGACTTCTTGAACCTCTTCTTATTGGATTTGCCACAATGCAACAACACTTTGAGCAAAAAATCGACCTTTCTGAGATACTATATCAAATAACGTCAAGGTACTCAACCCTGATGCTACACTGTCTGGAGTGAAGATGTACATGTTATTGCTAAATGAATTTGCATGAGATCCTAGTGAAACCTGACATGCAATATCTTTTTTGGGTAACAAGGTTTGACAGCTTGCGTATAACTCCACGATCACTCAACATCCTTGTAAGAGGTCCTCCTGTTTGTGGGGATTTAGCTGTATCACTCTCTCAATCGGGTCCACAATTCACACAGGTTTGCTTAACATGGTGTTCAACAGACTTTATCATAATCAATCATCTTAGGACCTATCCTGTTTATTTACTGTTTTGGCTGTCTAGGTCTTGAGGGGTATATATGCAATTAAAGCCCTCCGATTTTCTACGGCTCTATCAGTCTTGAAGGATGAGTTTTTGCGTTCAAGAGACTATCCCAAATGCCCTCCAACTTCTCATTTGTTCCATCGTTTTCGACAATTGGGATATGCCTGTATCAAGTAAGTAGACATAAGTACCTAGTTGGGAACTTCTTTTGCCTCGAAAAATGTTGTCTCGTTACATGTGATTCCTAATAATTTGTTTCAATTCTTACAACTCTTAAAGTCCAACTGTACTGTTAATTTCTATTTCTGCTTGTAATTATCTTGATCCGACATTTGCTTCCATATACACCAGATTAATAATAAATTAATATAGTAATGTATAAGGGATTTCCTGTTGAAATCTATTGTTTTCTTGTATATTCTTTGGTCTAAATGCTTGGATTTGTAAATCCTATTGGTATGAATAAGGTCGTTGCTGGAAATTTGTGCAATGTTTGTTTGGGCAGTGATGATTTGGTGCTGGAAGAACTGGCTTGTTGAGCTTGACTGCCAATAGTGTGACAAGTGAGACATTGGATGGCTTTTACTCTGGAGTGGTTTTTTTTTTTTTTTTTTCCTTTTTGGTCAGAAGTCTGGAGTGGTTTTGAGTTGGTGATGTTATCGTTAATTCCTTTTTAGTTATATTCCATAAAGCATGATGACAAACATAATACACACATGCATCCTTCGTTATTCAAAATGATACTTAGACTGCTATACAAAAGGATGCATGGAATTCAATTTCTATGTGATCTGCTGCTTCTGTTTAACATGTGAGGTGACACATTTCATTCTCCATGAATATCTCTGAGAATATATCCGAAATGCAGTTTGAAGCTCTGATGTATTGTTTAAGCCTTATTTATCGACGAACACCATGTCAGTTATTAACGTGAATATTGACTTGGGGAACCTTGAAAATTGATTATTCTCAAGCTTGTGAATACTGTTGATTGGGTCGTGTGGTTGAATACCATGGTTTATTTATTTAAGTTGGCGATACTAGCCTTGCCTAAGTATCCATAATCTTGTCTATTTCACTGCTTTAGTGTATGGGTCCCATATGTAATATTTGTTGACACTTGACCTCAGGTGCATACAGAATGGTGTATTGAAGAGATAATATTGTACTTGCGGGTCCATTTACTTGTGCCTGCCTTCAGTTGCTAATAGAGAATTGACATGCAGGTATGGTCAGTTTGACTATGCAAAAGAGACTTTTGAAGTCATATCTGACTATGAAAGTATGCTGGATCTCTTTATATGCCACTTGAACCCCAGTGCCATGCGACGTCTTGCTCAGAAATTGGAGGAAGATGGTGGCGATTCAGAAATCCGGCGATATTGTGAACGAATTTTGAGAGTCCGCTCTACAGGATGGACACAAGGAATTTTTGCTAATTTTGCTGCAGAGAGCATGGTCCCTAAAGGACCTGAGTGGGGTGGTGGAAACTGGGAAATTAAGACCCCTACTAATCTGAAGGACATACCTCAGTGGGAGCTTGCGGCTGAAGTCATGCCATATATGAAAACAGATGATGGTGCTATTCCATCTATAATTGCAGATCATATTGGTGTGTATTTGGGTTCAATCAAAGGAAGGGGCAATATTGTGGCAGTGAGGGAAGACAGCTTGGCCAAAGTTCTCATTCCTGTTAGAAATGACAGTAAGCCAAATGGTATACAAACTTCTTTGGTGAAATCAACGTCTAATGGCACTGCCAAGGCCGACTCCAAGGCTGAATCCTTGATGGGTCTGGAAACCCTTACAAAGCATACTGCTACTGCTGCAGATGAACAAGCCAAAGCTGAAGAAGAATTTAAGAAAACAATGTATGGTGATGAGGGTAGCAGCAGCGATGACGAAGGTGTGTCCAAAACAAAGAAATTGCAAATAAGAATTAGAGATAAACCTGTTGCCTCTCCCGTGGATGTTGACAAGATCAAAGAGGCGACGAAGCAATTCAAGCTAGGTGAGGGTTTAGTTTCATCAATTAGTAGGACGAAGTCATTGGATATTGGGCAGAGCTTGTCACAACCTTCTTCTTCAACTGGTGGAATGGTTACTGGCCCTGCAGGTTTTAGTCAGGTTTCTGCTCCTGCAGATATTTTTGGTACTGATGTGTTATCACAACCTGCACCAGCAGCACAGCCTGGTGCTGCCATTACGGGAATGGGGGTGACAGCTGGACCCATTCCTGAGGACTTCTTCCAGAATACCTTATCGTCCCTGCAGGTTGCAGCTCAATTGCGTCCTCCTGGGACATCTCTCTCAAAAATGGGTGAACCTGCTAGAGGCGTTGAAACTGGAAAAGCAACAACTAGTCAGGTCAATACATCTGCAGCTGATATAGGGCTTGCTGATGGTGGTGTTCCCCCTCAAGCCTCTCAACAACCTGCTGTCCCACTTGATTCAATTGGACTTCCTGGTGGTGGCGTTCCACCACAAACTGCTACTCACACTGTAGTAGCACCGCAGCCTCAGGCTCAAGTCCCCATCTCAACCCAACCTCTTGATCTTAGCATTCTTGGGGCATCAGCTTCCACAGATTCTGGAAAACCTGTCCATCCTGCTTCTCCACCAGCATCCGTGCGGCCTGGACAGGTGAACTTAAATTATTTACATAGATGTATATTGAATTGTGAAATTGCCCTATAGATTTCTTCTCTTGAGTATTGAGAATCCTTTCCACCTATTTGGATCCCATGAAGAGTAGTTTTGGTGCTACTAAGTTCTAGACTAGTGTAACGGGCTAGTCTTTGCTTCTCTCCTTTTGCTATAGTATGAAAGTTGTGTTAGACTGCACAAATGCTTATCGTTTGATAATGCTGCTGCTGTAGTATGGCAAAGAGCAAGATTCTGGAACTATGTTATATGAAGTAAAATACTTTAACACCTTGATCTATTGAGTATTTCTTTCTTTCTTTTTTTTCTTTTTACTTTTTAAAATTTTGTGAAGAACTCCATTCGATCTCTCTCTTGTTATGGACAACAAAGTGGGGCTGCACCCTGTTTTATTCTCATTTTCCAATGATGTTGCAATCTTAACGTTGTCAAAGTTTTGCTTGATGTATGATTAGATGATTGTACATTGAGGTTATGCATTAGTTGGCTGGTGGCCACATTGAACTCCCACTCTGCTTCAACAACTGATTGTTGGATTCCTCATATGGAATGCATGTTAATTTTATGTTGTTGGCATTTACAGGTTCCACGTGGGGCTGCTGCATCAGTATGTTTTAAAACTGGTCTTGCACACCTTGAGCAGAATCAGCTAGCTGATGCATTATCTTGTTTTGATGAAGCCTTCCTGGCACTTGCGAAGGACCAGTCACGTGGGGCTGATATTAAGGCACAAGGCACTATTTGTGCTCAGTACAAAATTGCAGTTACTCTTCTACAGGTGTGTGGGTAATTTTTATGTCAGTTGCAGTAAATTAATGAAATGCTTGTTTTGATTTTGAAGGCAAGTCAGTTTAAGTCTGGAAAATCTCTTTTGGTTCATTTTGTCAGTATTGTTGAACATGCAAATTTAATGACTTATTCTTATAGGTGAACTCTATTTTCTCTAGAAATCCATAATTTGGCCATGTTATCATGCCCAAACTTGCATCATTACATTTTTTAAATTGACACTGCAGCTCTGAAAACCTTCAGCACATTTTACAAAGGAATATTTGTGGAGACATGGTCTAATCTTCTATGGTTTTCGACGTATGACCGCCACTTTTAAGAATGCTGCATTCATTTTAGTTGAGTAGTCATATCCTGAATATAGAGAATTTGACTACAGCAAGACCCACTCATGGAACCTCATCCGAGCACATTATACAGCCAGAGTAAAATTTCACTTTGCCATTCTGCAAGCGGTGCCCAGAAAAGTGATTACTATATGTAATTGCACGAGGTTCTATCTTGTTAGTGAATGCCCATTTTTCTGTGGCAGTGTCAGTGCCACCTCTGTGATATGAAATTTGTTTTGATATAATGCAGAGAGTTTGGGAGGATAAAGTAGTCATAATCAATAAGGAGTCCGCTTAATTGTTTTCCCCATTATTTGAGTTTCTTCAGACCACATCTACCTCTATTGACTTTGATACCACAGGAAATTGGACGCCTGCAAAAAGTCCAAGGTGCCAGTGCAATTAGTGCTAAAGATGAGATGGCCAGACTATCCCGACATTTGGGTTCTTTGCCACTACTTGCAAAGCACCGAATAAATTGCATTCGAACTGCCATCAAACGAAACATGGATGTTCAAAACTTTGCTTATGCCAAGCAGATGCTTGATCTCCTCTTGTCAAAAGCACCTACAAGCAAACAGGACGAGCTAAGGAGTCTTATTGACATGTGCGTTCAGAGGGGTTTGTCCAACAAATCTATTGA
Source organism: Eucalyptus microcorys (assembly GCA_014182515.1). Classification (NCBI taxonomy): domain Eukaryota; kingdom Viridiplantae; phylum Streptophyta; class Magnoliopsida; order Myrtales; family Myrtaceae; genus Eucalyptus; species Eucalyptus microcorys. The sequence continues at coordinate 14,036,526 of CM024567.1, read as the reverse complement.
TCCTTTGGAAGATCCCTCTCAGTTCTGTGCTGCCACTCTCAGCCGTCTTTCAACTATTGGGTACGATGTCTGTGATCTATGTGGAGCGAAGTTCTCAGCTTTATCAACTCCTGGATGCATCATATGTGGTATGGGAAGCATCAAAAGATCGGATGCTCTTGCAGGTCCTGCTCCTGTACCTTCACCCTTCGGCTAAAGACATACTCTCATTTATACACAATGATTACTCAATGATTCAAGGTGCTGCTAGATAAAATGCTTCTGTAGGATGTTGAAGCTGCTTATTGGAGAGTTTGAATAGATCTTGTGCCCTTTAGGTACGTACTGTCTCTGTATTCTTTTGTAGGAGCTTGTGGTATGCTTCCAAATTTTCCCCTTGTTTTATTCATTGTATATGTTGAGCCATTTTGTTGTGGCCACGCATTCATGTCACCGGTGTGTATATGTAACATACAAATTCTACTAGTTGAAGGTCCTCATTGATTATTGTCCATTGATCTGTAATGGAAAAAGGAAAGGCTAGAGAGTGACTCGAAGGGAAGAGTGGCTTGTTGTTAAAGTTTTTTTATGGCAAATGATAGATGCTGAAAATCAAATGTCCTAAAGACCAAGTGAAGTTGTTTTCTAGAGTTACATCGGAAGATGTGGCAGTGTTCTCTCCTGTGAAGAACTTGTGGCTTAACCGGGGTAATTTTCGTGGACGAATGGAGCGCTAGTGTCCATGGGATTTATTGGCGGTTGATGTAGTTTATCTTTGATGGATGCTGCTGCAGGATTTTGCTTCTATTTGCTTATGTAATGCTTTGTCTAGTTACTGCATGCTGTCGGCGATATATAGATAGATTCACTGATTCTCTGACCAAGATATATTTTGACTTACCCTTTGTTCCCAAAGACCTTTAGAGGCAAGTAGGAGGGAAAACAAGCGTTAGTGTTGGTAGGAACTAAAGTATTGACGAACAAAAGCGCAATGATTGTCCAAATTATTATCATTTCCGAGGGAATGCACCAAATGAAAAGTCGATCTTCGATGTCCCACCAGATCCTCCGCAGGTGTATTGAAATCTATCTTTGGTTCCACATCAGTAGCATTCAAATCCAGACTATAATAAGGTCTACATTCAATTTATAATCTCTCTCCATCCTTCGACACCTCCAAATATGGAGCTATTTGATGGTTGATACCTCTCTGATACCTTCATATTCCGAGGAGAAGGAATAATGCACTGGTTTTTTTTTTTTCGCAAGTTAGATGTGAAGATGGCTTCGGATTGTCCCAAGGCAAGAATCTTGAGAATCTTTCAGTCAATCTTGAATTCTAGTGGAAATATGCACAAGCCTTTTTCAGGACATGTATCAGTAATGCGGGATCAAGGTTCATGTGCACCGCGCACGCTTCAACTAGCTTCTTTCAGCCACGAGGGTTTGTCTCGGTATGGAAATGATACTTTGGAGTGAGGCCTACCAACAAGGTTTGACTGACCTTCCGAGACCGACTGAGGAAAAAGACGAATCTTTGTCCCTCACGATGAACAATCATGCCCCGGAGATTGACTGAAGTAGCTACTTGCTCGAGTTTAAACCTGCGTGTTTGCCACCACAATGAGTGCACGTGGGACCGATTGACCCGAAAAGCATTTTTAGGGGAGATCTTTCAAATTTTAGATCGTGCATCGATGGTCACAGCTTCTAGATTTGAGGTGTTGAATGATTCTCAAAGTCGTGCACCCTTGGTGAAGAATATTAGGTACAGTTTGTAAATTGGGTGCTACAGTGTCGTACCTGTAATACATTGTCTAATGGGTGCACCAAAATTGCCGATATTTCTCTTTTTATCTTTCATTATTATTGATTAATGTTATGAAATACCTCAAACTGATGCTTTGTGACAAATTCATCTCAAAATAATTTTTGGATCACAAAAAACTAGAAACTAGTTTACTTTTGACAAATTTATCTCATATTATAATTTGAGTTATCAAAAATCTCAAGTTGGTATATTTATGATAAATTTACCCCAAATTGTTATGGATTATCATGTGGATTGCCATGCCAATTAAGTTCTTGTCTTGTACCATCCAGCTTAGCAATTTGAGGTAAAATTTGAAAGAAGCTAATGGATGGTAAATGTATCACGAGTGCACCGATGTGGAGTTTGGGTGACCTAAAAATTAGTTTGTGATAAATTTGTGACAAGTATTGCAGTTTGGGATTATTCGTGATCCAAAAATTAGTTTAGAGTAAATTTGTTATATGTGTACCAGTTTGGGATTTTTCGTGCTATTAACCCTATTTTTATATGGTACCAAAATGATTAAGAGAGAAATTGAAATTTTGCACAAAAATTTATGACTAAATTGACAATAATGAAATATTTAGGACTAAATTGACAATAATGAAATATTTAGGACTAAATTGACATACATATAGTATATTTAGAATTGATTGGTTAATTTCTCCATGGATAAGCTAATTACTGATTGATTAGCTTGCCAATGCTGATTTGCTTATTAGCAAAATTGCACGAACCCATTACCGTGTGTTCCCCCATATAGTATGCGTGATCTACCTCGAGAGCGAGTCATGAGGAGTGTCTGTACTGAATTAGTATAGGTCTATGCTCTGTTGCAATGACATACTAATTACAAATGGTCATGCATTGTTCATTATAAATTAATAAGCGCTTAGTAGAAAATCCTGACTATTCAGTCTGTCAATATTGTTCTTTAGTAATGGTTATTATTTGTACTTGGAATAATTATCAAATGGTATATGAACTTTAACCCAATATGCAAATGGAATATCATCCCTAATATTTTAATTTGTCGAACGTGATTCATGAACTTTAACCCAACGTACAATATCGTCACCTAAACTTTTGATTTGTCCAATATGATCCTCGATTTTTTTATAAATATATGATTTAGTCCATAGGCTACATAAAAATATCCAATGCTATTCTTCTATTAATTCAAGTGTAGGGATTAAATTAAACATTTTCATATAGTCTGAAGATTAAATCAAACATTTATCAAAAGTTCAGGAATAATATTACAAATTGGGCCAAAATTTGATAACTATTTGTGTCATTTTCATTTTACATTTTTATCATTAGAAAGCACATTAGATTTCTTCAATAAAACTTTAAAAAAAAAAAAAAATTGACTCTTGAGTGATCTTTTCTTTTATGAGTCTGTTATCGTACAATATATACTAATGAGCACTACCACTATTTGAAAAAAAAAATTGTGGGAAGAGCCTTTCCTAATTTGGATTATAAAATTTAGTGCGCATGACCTCTTGCTGAAGTCAACCTGGCGTTGGCACTCGAGGAAGGAAACTGCTGTATTTGGTTCGCTTTTCTTGGGTGTATTTGACAAATTCACTCTTTGTCTGGTGTATTAGAGTATCTAGATGTTAGAATGTACTTCTATCTCCTACTAGTTTGCCTCAACTTTTAGATGGATAGATAACGATAGAATTGGTGATTTTCCCTCCGTAATCGGAGTTCATTTTTTAGCCGAAGTCACACATCACGGTCGTGACCTTGTGAAACTTACCCGTGATAAATCATGTTAAATAATTTGACATGGATAAGGTACACATTACTCAAGTCTAGGCACGCCAAAGTTATCTCTAATACATACAACAGAGAGATTCACCACGACCCAATTTTAATTCTCTAACTTAAACACAGCCATTTGCTCTAAAACCTAATAAAGCCAACCAAATAACTTGGAACAAATATTCAAATAGAAATTATTACTTAACGGCACCATCCCTCATAAAAAAAAGATGATGCCTTCTCTGCCTTTAAATTTTCCTAGGAAACTAGTTAAATTTCCTCGAAGAAGAATCTCATCTATTGAGTTATATCTACATTGAGATTCGTTAAATGTGAATGTAATAGAAACAAGAAAATGTAAATTTGAAGAAAACCCACAAAAATTTAAAATTTATGGTTTGTATTTATTCACGATCATCAATTGAACAACCTTGATTGAGAGCTCCAATTGAGCTGCCATGGTCTCGAACTTCGTGATTCAAAACTGAAGTGGCCATGGCCGCTGCGAGCTTGAAGCTCAAGCATTCAAGGCGGCCTTGTGCTTCGTTGCTTGAAAAGGATCTAGGGGACATGACCACGGCGAGCTTCACAACTTGAAAAATCTCGTGGCCACAGCCACAAGCTCGAGTGGCTATGATAGCCGCGGAGGACCCGATCTCTCTTTTCCAATTTTGCTTTTGTTTATATCATTTGATGTGGCACCTATTTGGCATCATGTGATAACATTGAGTGAATCATAGCACAACACGTGCCTTATAGCGTCCATGCTAGCAATTTTGTAAGAACATGTCAACAAAAAACGACCAGCAAGTAAGCAAAAAAAGTATAATGGGAAGACTAACGGTGACATTTTCTAAAAAGTTGAAGGATTCTCGACAACATAAAAAAGATAGAGTGAAATTTTGATTTTTGGACAAAAATAAAGGGATCAAATGCAACATTATTCCCTAAATAAAATAAAGAGACAGAACCTTCTTTCCCACTTTCTCAAATCCGGTCGTCCACCTCTCACAAATGGATTTATGATTACTAGTAACTAATAAGATTCGCAAATAATGTGATCTATCCGGTGGCTTGACTCATCATTTGCCTTATGACAAGGCTCAAATATATTCAATCCTCACTAGCGATAAATAGCCCCAATTTAGGGGTTCGAAGTTTTGATCGTAGTAGACTTAGAGCATTGGATATCAAAACATTTCGAATGAAATACCTCAAGTTATTATTTTAAAAATTATACTCCGAAGAAGATTGAAAGGTATGAAAGCAAAAATTTATTTCGACCCGATCCAATTTATGTTACATTCATGAAGCTATATAATTGACTTTTGTTTTGTAACTAAATAATGGTTACGCACGTAATTGATACTGAAATCATTCTAAACTCTGAAATGAGTTATGCATTTATGCTTTTAGCTGCTTCTTTATTGTGTAAAGTAATTAGTGACTTCTTTGTCTTGTCATTATCACAGTTTTCAGCTAGATAAAAATTTTAAACCGTCCTAAAACCAAACTATTCTTAGGTACAGTTTCCCATAAATTCTAAAGGATCTTATACTTTAGTTTCCTTATATAATTTGGATCGTTTACGTAAACTCCGGCGATATATCCTGGTCTTGCCAAAACTTGATGATGGATTGAGGATTATCCCTAGTTTTGGGACTGATTAGTTACATTGGTCTACCCTATTTACGTGCATCAAAGCGAACAGTGTGCAATGGAGCAAATGTTCATCCTCGCCTTTCCAAGCAATGTACACCTATTGGCGAACATCCAGAAATCATGGTGGGAGGGGGGTGGGGGGAGGAGAGAGAGAGAGAGAGAGAGAGAGAGAGAGAGAGAGAGAGAGAGAGAGAGAGAGAGAGAGAGAGCTTTTAAATACAAAGAAGAAGAATTACACGGTAGAACCAACTCCTTGAAGCTGCAAGAAATTCAAAGAGAGAGCTTTTAAATACAAAGAAGAAGAATTACGCGGTAGAACCAACTCCTTGAGGCCGAAAGAAAGTCAATGAGAGAGAGAGAGAGAGAGCGAGAGAGAGAGTAAAGAAGCTTCAAGCGTTGATTGAGTGACCAACACCAGGGCTGTGACCAGGCTTGGTCGATCGAAAATTTGCACTCGTCCTCTTCTTACCTCTTCCTTCACCACGTCCGAAACTTCTTCCAACGCTCACCCCCGTCTCATGATGAAGGTGGTGGTGACGACGACGATGAGCCTTTGAAACCTCCCTCAAATGCCTTTCTTCAACATGGAAAACGTCATGGCACAAAATCAAAACCAAAAGCAAAGAGCACCGACAAGCGAAAGAGAAGCGAAAGTGTTTTGCCATTGTGGTATGACAGAGTTGGACCAAATTTTTCATGTTTTCTTTTATATCTACTTTCGAGTGAGATGATTAAAGAAAGACTAATGTGTTGGGAGTGAAACTGATGTACTCAATTGTGCTATTTATAATCTCTCTCGTTGTAGTGGGAGGTAATATGTACTATGTGGGAGAGAGAACTAGTGGGAGAATTCCATTACAGGACAACCAAACGATGTGGACAAACCAAAGGGAGGGCAAAGAAACAATATTGTCGTGCACCATTCTTCCCCGTGACGGATGGGCACATGCAACTTAAATTAGGTGTCCATATTTAAAGATACGTGCAATAGAAGTCCTAAAATTTATCACAAAAGTATAATTGAATACTAAAATTTGCAAAATGTGCAATTAAATTCTAAAATTTATCAAACTGGTGTAATCAAGTCCTTCTGTTAATTTCGTTTAACTTGATTAACAGAAAATGCCGACATGATTTTTTTTAATATTTACTCTCTCTTCCATGGTGATAATATGGCTAAAACACAAAACATAATGCTAAAACAACGTCTTTTTGGTCTAAATATAATTTTTAATACAAATTTTAATTAAAATTGAAGTAAAAAATAAGCTAAAAAAGAAAAAGAAGCATGCGGCAAGGGCTGCCCTTGTCGCTGCTGCCGCCGCCGCCCCCACTATCGCCATGAAGGCCGGCGATGGCAGCAAAATGGTCGGCAGGAAACTCTCTCTCTCTCTCTCTCTCAACTGCTGTTACCTCCAACGTCTTTAGCTACTCCTATCGAAAGAAGTGGCCTCCGTTGTGCCATCGTTGTAGAAAGAGCTCCTCTCTCTCTCCCAACTCTTGTGTCGAGCTCATGCTTGTTGCAACAGAGTGTGATATCATATGTTAAGCTTTGTTCTATCGACAAATCATCTATGTCAAGAGATTTGGAGACCTACCTTGAGATTTGGTGGCCACTCCTCCAGATTTGACCATTGTAGTAGGATCTCGTGAGACCTTTACAACTACTGCTAGATTTTAGGGATGTCTCATCATTGAGCCAAGAACCGTTGCCGAGATCTAGTGGCGGTTGAGGGTAACGAAGTGAGTGCATCACAAGAGAGATGATTGAGTAGAAAATAACCGGAGAGAGATGAAATGACGGGTGAATTACTGTAGGTCAGTGTCACCTATACAACTTAAATATTAGGACTTAACTATGGTGCTCATTGGGTGTTCAATAGACCTTCAAGCAGACAAACCTCTACGCTCGTGTCGTGATGTATAAATAAAAAGAGTAAAGGAAATGTATGTCATAATATTAGTCACACTGTCACATAATGAACAAATAGATGATAGATTTGTTAACGTTAATTTCATTTATCACATTCCATTTTAGAGGAAAAATTATCTAGTCAGATATTTGATCAATGGATTATAAATATCCTCGTATGCAAAAAATGCGAATATCGTTCATATTCGTAGTTCATAGATCAAAAAAATAGTTTAAGAAATATTCTTTTAATGATCCAACAGGAGAAATATCTATTCTTTGGTAAATATGGGGAACTGGAAAAGGGAACAAGTGAATTTAAATTTTGAGCAAGAAAGTAGTAAAGTACACATATTGCATGAAATCTTTTGTTGGATTAAAAATCTCTTATAAGGGAGTTAAGTAGCTGTAGTCTAGGACAATGTTAGAGATAATTAGGATATATTCCTATATTAGAATTAATTAGAATATTTTTATCAATTTTCAGTATATTTCAAGATTGCGTGGATCATCTCTATATGATTGTGAATACCTTAATTGATATATATTACTTCATATAGTCATATCATAAAGCCTATAAATAGACTCTTTATGTATTTTTTTTACATATCAAATTATATAAAAAATTCTCCAATTCTCTTTTGAGTCACGGGTACATTTTATTTTTGAAGGAAGTCAAGAGTCGGTCCAGGTCAAAGTTGTACATATTTTAAGAGAAATAAGGGCATTCCAACTGCATTGCCCATTCCCACTTAGGCCTCCCACTGTCCTTAAACTGCAATGGTCTCGGTCGTACGGCCCTTTTTTTGCAGGTGGACGAGCCTCACTTTACAGCCGAGAGGCCTACTTTGAACCAACACCCAAGTTGAGAATGATGAGTCCTCTTTGTCGGTTCAAAAAGTACCAATATGAACATTAATTTATAGGGAAAAGGTGTAAAAAATCTCAAATTTTATCCATTATAATACATTTAATCTAAAAAAATTTTATGATATCAAAAATTTAAATTATGTCCACTATGACATATTTACTATAAACGTTTATTGTGTTATAAAAAACTCCAAACCGGTACCTATGTAATACGTTTACCCTACATCAATGTTTCATTAGATGATTTTTCAGCTAAGCGAACGTTGTTTTTATTTTACTTGAGTCACATGGGCATCATATCAATACTGTTTGGTTTTTATATCCATGTATATAAATTTTTAACGATTCTCATTGACACAACTTTGATGCAAGTTAAATATGATGGGGATTTTAGTGAATTTTACTCTCTTTCTAAATCAACACAAAAAAGTACAATCATAACTAAAAGGTATATTTGCACTCACTCCATATCGGTGATTGGGGGGGGTGCACATAGGCAGGAGGGAGTCAATTTTGCTATTTTTTTTATGTATTTTAATTTTAATCTAATTTACCAAAATAAAAATAAAAATAAAAATTATCTTTAGACAAAAATACCCTGATCGGCCGAAATATTTTGCTGACTAATGAGGTTAGGTCTTATTTGAAATTGCCATAAAAACTTCAAGTCATTATTTGGAATTTTTCCTTTATTTTAGGGCTCACTTGATCCCACAATATTTCTCTTTAGATAAATAGGAAAGATGTGTAATTTAGTGATATAGGACTCATGTGGTTTACCATATAGGTAGTATGAGAATGTGTTTAGACGGGATTGCAGTGCATACTACCTTAATGTCAAATGACTCATTAAAGGCTAGGTTTCTCTAATCATGTGGTCGATTGCAAATGGACATTTATATCTCTCATTATTCCTTGTATCAAATGTGTGAACTAGTATCAATGTGCATAGTGTTTCTCAGTCTGGCTACATGGCACCTTCTAAACTGTAGAAGAGCCATTGAAATTTTGCTAGCTCAAATCAAATCGTCTCTTAGATCTATTGCGTCACGTTGTATCCTCCTCTTCTATCTTGCAATGCTAGATGAGGTGATAACTTGAAGATTTGCAAAGATTGATTAAAAATTGACTAAAAAGACTATATTGAAATTTTGCACATAGATTTATGAATAAATTGAAAAAACCGGAAAGTTTAGGACATAATTAATATATGCACAATAAATTTAGGATTGATTGAACTATTTTCCAAACTAGACAAAATTAAGGACGCTAACTAAAACAACTCACAAGAAAACCTTAAGAATGAAAATCTATTTAGAAAGAGAGAGAACTTGTCCAGAAAGAATTTTGATCAATCAGTTCATATTTGGTATGGTAATTTCTAAACCAATCAGGTTGACTAAGGGCATGTTTGGTAACCATCCAAACAGTGCATGATTCTGATTTTTTGTTTCCGGGAGTAGTTTTGGAACAGAAATCATGTTTGGTAAAATTTTTGTTCTTGGGAACAAATTTATATTTTTTTGTTCCCGGAAGTAGATTTAGAACAGAATCAAAAATTAAAAAAAAGAAGTTGATTCTTGTTCCCGGGAACAAATCTAAGAATCAAGCCCATATTCTCTTCTTCTTCCATTTTCTTTTCTTCTTCTTCCCTTTTCTTCTTCTTCATCTACCGCCACTGCCGTCCGCCGCTGTCCGCCTGTCACGCCCCGATCCTCAAGTACGCACCAATCCCTTACCTTGGTCAATTAATAGCGATGTCCTAGGACGCATCGCCGACCCTTTCATTTTAATACGTAAGCGGAAGCATATAATAAAATCCCTAGACAATCAAACAATGGGATAGGAAAGTAGGATTCCAAATTCGAACTTTGAAAACAACCACACTTATATACATTACCAATCATAGTGCAAATATATACAAGTCGAAGTGTTAAGTCAAGTTTAAACCACAAGTTTCTAAAACAGAGTCTACAAAATGGAATCGACTCTCATCGAAAAAGAATTGCCCTATGACTAACTAGTCCAATAGGATTGTCAATTCTTCAGGCTTTCTTCTACACTTCGGGCCTCTAGTCCTTCACCAATGCCATATAAGGACCTGAATATGGTTATTCAATAACCAATGAGACAATGTCTCAACAAGTTCTGCCCCATAAGACTCGATTAGTAGGCCAATACACTTTAGGGACTGCCTAAGCACAACACGAGTCAGAGGGCTTACCTTGACCTCAAATTCCACCTACAATTCAATACAGTTCAATAGACACCCAATCAATCATCACAGATAGAAGCATCGATTAATCAACTTAGTCGATTACATGTCAATCATACCATTCCCCGGTCATTTCATTCAATACTGTCCATTCTCCAAGATAACCTATCAAGTTACCGAGCCACTATAACATACTATTTGTTCTCCAAGATAACCTATTGAGTTATGGAGCTAGTATATTATAATATTCATTCTCCGAGATGACATATAGAGTCACCGAGTATATTCATTATAATGTACATTCTCCAAGATGACATGTTGAGTCACCAAGCCGTTATGGCATGTCGTCCATTCTCCAAGATGATCTATAGAATCACCGAGCCGACATTTAATACCGTCAATTCTCCAAGATGACCTATAGGGTCATCGAGTCGGTATACAAGCAATTCTTTTTCAAGATGACAGGAGATTCATCAAGCTGTAATAGTATAACGTCCATTCTCCAGATGACATACGAATCATCGAGCCATTATAGTATTTTTGTTCCAAAAACACAATCAATTTTACCATTTTTTATCATATTTGATAAAAGTACACGTGTGTGGGCACACGGTCGGCCTTAGTCAAAATATAATAATTTCCTTTTTATTCACCCACTCCTTTCAGCAATACAAAAATAGATTTTTGACGCTGTAAACCGATGCTCGGTAATCTTCCACTCAATTACCAAAGTTATTCAATTTCTGAAATAAATACTCATAATTACTATTTGCATTCAATTTGCACAACCAGGTACTCAATTAAATAAACAGAGAGCACCACCGCAATCAACACGAAATTCCGGTCATCGACTATCCCAACTTAATTTTCGGAAAATAAATAAATAATTAAATAATTACAAAAATTATTAAATAAATGCAATAAATCCAACTTAAGCCCGTAATGCCTAATTGGAAGCTGAGACAAGCCCGGAAAATTACCGAGACTCGTTCAATAAATAATAGGACTTATTTCCTTGCTAACTACACTATCCATTTGCCTAACATGCATAGGAAAATCCATAATTTAATTATTCTAATCAAATCTATCCACATAATTACACTTAATTAAATCTAATCAATCCCTAAGCATCATTAGCAAATTAAGTAAGGATTAGTGAGCAAAAATCATTGGATTAACATGCGGGTCGGATCAAACTGATGGGAACGTCGTGAGGGTCGCTTTTCTCCAAAGCGGACCTAGGTTTCAAGGCTCGGAATGTCTCCAAAATAGGCCTAGAGGCCTGCTGGAAACCCACAAAAATGCCTTATGTTTGCTTCTACAAAACAGAAGATATAAAGCTGGTTTGGTGCGGTGAGGACAACGGTGGACCGGTGGATGGCTTGGCGAGGTAACCGATGGCCGTAGGAGCTCTGGTGGGCTTCAGCGGGGGCTTGGACGACCACAGTAACTTGCTAGGCGCACGGGCAGAGGGCTGTGACGGCGTGAGTCGCATAGTGGAGGTGGAGCAGCAACGGGCTGGTGGGAGGCAGCGAGCGATGAGGCGGTGGCACTACGGCGTGCGACGACAGCTTCAGCAACTCCGAAGGTCTTCCTCAGCTTCTATGGGCGTTGAACAGTAGCAAGAGAGGGGGAAAAGGAGCTTGGACGGCAGCTGAGCAAGAGGGAAGAGAGAGAAGCAAAGATGGGGGCCTACCATCCTTAATTTCCACATTTTTGTCCCCCTTGAGCTTGTCCAACAAGTCAAGGTTCTATGGCTATCATTGAGCCACTAAAACACTCTCCACAACTTTTTGAAATGGTCCAAAAAGACTAGGCCTAGGGGCGATACGAATTTTGACAAGTTTTGGCTTCAATTGGCTTAGTTTCTTGCTTAATTAAATCTCAATTGGCTTTAATAAATTCAATTGACACCTCAATGCTTCAATTGGCATTTTTCCTCACCAATATATCCATCGTGCTTCTCAAATTTGCGATCAAAAACAATCCCGGCCTTTTTCTGAACAAAAACGGTCCTATGCCGACTTTTTCCCAAAAAGTCTCGTGTTGCAGAAAAATCTTCTGAGATTGAGTCGATGTTCCTAAAATTTATTGTGATATGACAGAATCTTCAATTTCTGAAATCGGATTTGAATTCGCTGTTAATTTCCATTCGGCGCGTTTTTAGCGTAATCTAGACTACTGGGTAGTTTTCAGAGATTTTTAGTGCAAATGACCCATGGTCGATTTTCTTCGAGTCACAATGAACCCACTCGACACATTGGCGACTCTCAATTATCGTGAAAATCTCGAAGATTCAAATACGGACACATGATACCAAAACGATAGAAGAGTTAGTATAGGGTCAATCGATGGGAATTTTCCAATTTAGTAGTGTCACTCATGATTAGTCACACATCTTAATCGAACAGACTTATCTTTGATCTCAAATCAATTTTATACCGTGTTGTAATGGCCTCTAAAGATTAGCACGGTCGAGAAGTCGATTCCTAGTCGAATTTTCAAGTCTATTGCATTAAAATTCCTTAATGGCTTCCCTGGATAGCCTAGTTATCTTGAGAATGATCAGCTCTAAGAACAACCTTATAGGCGTGTCGATGAAATGCCCGATTTATTCCGTAGAAAACAGGATTGAAAATCTGGGATGTCACACCGCCGCCCGCCACCATCGGTCGTCGGAGGCAAGCCTCGCCAGTGGCCAGGTAGGCCTCGCCCCGCCCCGGCAAGGCTCACCCAGCCTCGGCGAGGTTGGGTGAGCCTTGCCCAGCTGCCGACGAGGCTCGGCCGACAAGGGCCAGCCTTGCCGAGGGCCGAGGACACTCCAGTGAGGTCACCAGCCACTTGAAGAAGAAGAATAGGAAAGAGAAAGGAAAAAAAAAAAAAGGAAAAAAGTAAAAAAAAAATATTTAAAAATTAAAAAAAAAATTGATTTGGAATAGAATCAATAAGCACGGTACAAAACGTAATTCTATTCCAAAATTAGAAATTTTGGACAATTACCAAACGGCTTAAAATGCTTAGAAATTGTTCTTGGGAATAGAATAAAAAAGAATCAATTCTGATAAGAAATTGTTCCCGAGAACAGAATCGTTACCAAATGCGCCCTAAGGATGGCATTTGATGTGCCAAATTCATTTAACGTGACAGATGCCCTAGCGTTCATGTGGCATGGCTCAGCATAAGGGCAAACATATATATATATATATATATATATATATATATATATATATATATATATAGTGTGTGTGTGTGTGTGTGTGTGTGTGTGAAGTAATGCTTGCCAAGATACTAACCAGTCTTAACTAGAAAAAAAAAAAATTTAGGTTCATCATACTCGACTAATGGAATTGAGGTTGTAAAGGCTTTGCTCCCAAACTAGAAAGCAGAAAGAGTGGAAATAGTCGCTATCCCGTCCTTCGAGTTTCTCTTTTTTTTTTTTTGGGGGGTGTGGAACTGTCCTTTGAATTGAATGCGTAAGAGAAGAGACTAATTTGTGGGAAAATCAACGAATTTTGCCTGTGTCACATAACTATCGAGAGAACATGATACAAATTCAACCAAATAAGAAAGATTAGAACCTACCAAATTCTATACAAATGTTATCTATTGAAAAATTCAAAAAAGAAAATAGTAGTAGCTAGATCACAAAAATAAGCCTTCTTTGTATGTGTTATTTAAGCTTTATGTTTTTTGAATCAAACACAAAAAGTATCAAATAAAATGCATAGAGATTCAAGAGAAAGTGAAAAAGTCAACCCTAATTAGTCACTTGATGTTTCCAAAGAACAAGAAAAACATAAAAGTTAGGATTTTTTTTTTTTTGCTGTGCGATAAATTTATCCTATATTAAAATCCATTAACGAATGCTGCTAAAAAATCTTGTGTTAGTTCCTACATGGACAATTGAAAATCAATAGTATTGACATGGCGCTCACATGATAAAAATATGTCAATTCATTTTATTTTTTTTCTTGTTTTCGTTTTCGTTTTCTTTTTCTTTTTTTCAATTTCCTCCTTCGTATTCTTCCTTAGTTTGGTGATAGTGAGGACGGTGGGGATAGGGATGGAGGGCAGTAGTGACAATGAAGATGAAGGAGGAAGGAAAAAAATGAAGAGAGGCAAAAAAAAAAAAAAAAAAAAAAAAACTTGACGGAGAGTAATTGTGTGGTGCCGGTCTAAATTCGCGAATTTTAACGTCATAAAAATTTTTTTTGGATAAATATGTCACATGAATATAAGTTTAGATTTTTTCTATCAGAAAAAAAAATTAAGGTAAATATATTACACGAGTACAAGTTTAGGATAAATATTAACACAGGTAGAAATGTGAGGTTCTTGGTGTCACAAGAAAAAATTTTGAGGTAAATGTGTTATAGTGAGCACGGTTTAGGATTTTTACATATTTTTACCATTCTTTCTAAATCAACAAAAAAAAGAATGTATAATCATAATTGAAAAGCATATCCACATTTGCTCCAAGCCAGCACCTAAATTACGATGCGTATGTCTAGCATATATCCTTGGCCCTACTATAAATTGTGTGGATATTAATTGCCTCTGCTTAGCTTTACATCCATCTCCCACGGTGTCATTTCTAATACATCTATTGTGAAAGCTTTCGTTAACTTTGAATTTATGTCAAGTAGACCTTATTATTGTGAGAGCTTCAGTTTCTAGCTCCCCTATCATCAGGTTACCAACTTTCTTAACCTTTTCAATATTTTCAATTTAATCGTAAATTTTTGTGCAAAATTTCAATAGTGCTTTTAGTCAATTTGTGTCGAAAATTGCTAATGTGGCACATAAGACTCAATTAGTAAAATTGAAACATTTAAGACTAAATTTACATTGGTAAAATAATTGATTAATGCCACAAAAAACCCTAAATTGGTACGCTCTTGACAAATCTACCTAAACTAATTTTTTGACCACTAAAGACTCGAAACTTGTACATTACCTTCTATTAGATTTTGTTAAATTGGATTAATACCACGAAAAACCACAAAATTGATACATCCGTGACAAACTAAGAGTAAAACTTTAAATTGATACACTCGTCAACTATTGCGTGTTATCCAATTCAGCAATTTAATGATAAAAATTAATGAAAACTAACAGAAGATAAATTAATTATAAGTGTACAAATTTGGGGTGTCATAGATGCATCAGCTTATATTTTTCGTTGTATTAACTAACCTTAAAATAAACATTATTTTCTTAACTATTTTTGTGTGGGTCTATTGATTTCCCCGCACTATCTAAGATTTGGGTCTCTGGACATCTCTTCATCTATTGGAAGATGGACCCAAGATCCGGTCCTCATTGACTATTCCTAAACAGCATTAGATCATTAGTGGGATCTGATTTCAGAAGAGTGTAATCTTGTGAGGAAGGTGGGGGTGGGGAGATGGTGAACAGCAAATACCAAATCAGTGCTCCAAACATCACCAAATTTGTGAGATTTGGGTGGGGAAAGGGACTTCAGTGGGATTATCTCAGAATAGCAGGTGGGGCCCCCCCACCATTAAAGGTCGTTGACCGGCCTCCAGCACCAGAATCCCACCCGTCTCCCCAACCCCAACCAACCTCCGACCTACACGTGTCGGCCATCAACGACTCCCCCCACCCCCCCGTGAACCGCCGCCGCACCTTACCACGCCCCCGCAATACATTTCGCACGCATCCATCCCCCTTCAATCCGAAGAACATCGAGACACGCCCGTGCGCAGAGAGAGAGAGAGACATCATCGGAGAATCGAACGAGGCCGGTTCGGACGGAGAGGCGAGGAGCGTCGTAGGCGAGCTCGGAGACCGGAGTTCCGGCGAAGGGGGAGGAGGGAAAGATGAAGGCGTCGAAGAGGCC
Source organism: Eucalyptus microcorys (assembly GCA_014182515.1). Lineage (NCBI taxonomy): Eukaryota > Viridiplantae > Streptophyta > Magnoliopsida > Myrtales > Myrtaceae > Eucalyptus > Eucalyptus microcorys. Next base: position 14,020,439 of record CM024567.1, on the reverse strand, counting down.
GATCCAGGCGGTGGCGTCGTGGCTCCGCCGCCAGCCGCCGAAGGTGAAGGCTTTCCTCGCCGTCGTGTCCGGGATGGCGGCGCTCGTGTTCCTCCGGATGGTGGTCCACGACCACGACAACCTCTTCGTCGCCGCCGAGGCCGTCCACGCCCTCGGGATCGCCGTCCTCATCTACAAGCTCAGCAAGGAGAAGACCTGTGCAGGTATCGCGCGGTTGTTTTTTTTACCCCTGGGGTGTCTCGCCGTCTCTTTCTGTTCTCGTTCGGGGATCGAATTGATTGATGTCGGCCCGAGGTTCGTGTAGGCTCTGTCGATGTGGATTTCGTAGATTGCGGTTTTTCCAGATTGAATTGGCTTCTCGGAGTGTTGTCGATGCCGCCGTGGCGTTGCTGCTTGCGATGGCGAGAGCAGTGATCGGGTAGTTTCAGTAGATGTCTATGGGGGTTGCAAAATCTAAGACACGGAGATGGGGCAGTTCTATTACTCGGGAGAGAAAGCTTTGAGGTGGATAATTTGAGGAGAATTTCATTTTTTGTTCCCTTTCTTTATATGTGAGCTATTAGTAGGAGATATCTCGTTGCTCAAGATGTCGCAAAAAAAGGACCGTGGTGGCATTAGATAGTCGATCGCACTACTGTCACAAGGCTTCTTCATCAGTTCAAATAATCGAGGTGGCTTGAGATAAATAGCAAGTTACTCAGCAATTCGACCTTGTAGGCATGACTTTAGAGGGAAGGGCATGAAAAAAGTAGAAATGTATGGTTGGGAGATTCTGATCATTTGCGTTTCCTGACTTAGGACAGTGATATGACTTTGACGAGTGCATAGTTGCAGCCCTCAACAGGCAGGAGCATTTGCTTACTCTTTTCGATTGTCTGTTTCCTTTAAAGCAAGAGACATAAAGTTAACAATTTTGGTGCTGAAGAGCGAATGTGATACATAATTTTCATCTTTATCCATGTGATTGAGTTCAAATCATCGTGCTCCTTATTAAGTATGTTCTTCCATTAACAAAGTGATCCTGAGAACTTTTTTCCGTTAATTATTGTTCTACAGAGTCATGTCAGCTCTTTGATGGACTTTCTATTCTTATGTTATCAGATTTTCAGTCTCTGACTACTTTCCTGAATGATGATTCATTTCAGGGCTGTCGCTCAAATCACAGGAACTAACAGCTGTGTTTTTAGCTGTAAGACTTTATTGTAGTGTTGTAATGGAGTATGATATCCATACATTACTTGATTCGGCTACACTAGCCACCACTCTTTGGGTCATCTACATGATTCGCTTTAAGCTGAGATCGAGTTACATGGAGGACAAAGACAATTTTGCTATTTACTATGTGGTTAGTCCTCCATCCACACTCTAATTATGTTTATGGATACGGCACGGGATGAGGCACAACTTTTTTCTTTAGATTTGTATCTCTAGTTTAGACTTGCTCTATCTCTTCTTTGGTTACCATTAAACTCTTTCCACTGGCAAACTATGGAATAGATTTGTCCATCTTTATTTGTAACATATTTTAAGATTATGTTTGGATGTGGGTGCCTGTATTCAAATGGACCCAAATGAAAAGATATATGAAACCTTGACATACAAAAGCTTTTCTTTTGGATTTATTTCTATGTAATGTGCCTCCAAAAGGCTGAGTTGGTTATGGTGGTCTGTTCATTTTATTCTTTTCTGGTAGTCGGGTGGTAGGCATATGCTTTGAATTATCTTAAAATCTGCATCAGTCAATAGATTGTTTTATTAGGTTGCTATATAAGCCTTGTAGTCTACGAGTACTGTAATAAGGTTGAAGGTAGATTGGGCATAATAAAACCATATAATTGAACGTCTCTCGAATTTTCCAGTTATTTTAAGGATTATTAGCCTGCTAGTTATTTGAGCTTGAACTTAACCAAATAATTATGATTTTCTCCCTTTTTGCCTTTTCTGATTCTGTTGGTCGTTAACTTGAGCTGGTAATTTTACTCTGAGGCATCCAATCAGAGAATTTGAATGTAGATTTGTAAGATTGGGGTTTTAATTGTATCCATTGAATTTTATTCATTATTGGTATATTTACACTCTGTTGTATATTCCCCTTGTGCATTTAACGCAGGTGATTCCATGTGCTGTGCTATCTCTTGTGATTCACCCCTCAACACACCATCATATCATTAACAGGATTTGCTGGGCCTTTTGTGTTTATCTTGAAGCTGTTTCAGTGCTACCCCAGCTCCGTGTCATGCAGAACACAAAGGTACTGCAATAGCCAAATCTTGTAACGGTGATATGCGTGGAAAACATCTATGTCAATTGAAACCGAGTGCAAAAGGATCTCTAATTCTTATCTGCTGATCACTTGCACTTCTGGAGATAGATTGATGCCTGAAGCCCCTTCATTCAGTTGATATCTTCATTTTGCATGTTTAAGTAGCAAATTTGCAATCCTTTGTAGTTCTTTTTGAAAAATTCAAATGATCGCTCTCCTTTTTCTTTTGCCACTCGCTCCTTTACTCTGAATTTCTGGCTATTTCTATTGTGTATTTGTGTCAGCCAGGTCTGAGATTGCACGTTTGTGAACTACTATTTCTATCCATTTTGCTCTCTATCCTGCAAAGTTGGTGCTCTGCAATCGCTCCGACGCATACACATCACATCCAGTGTGTTGGCTTATTCTAGGCTGACAGGAAATTCCCATGGGTTTTTGGCTGCATAGCTTTCTCAAAAGTTGGTCTTGCTAATAAACCATTGTGTCAGTTCTCTGTTTAGATTAGCTTTAGCATTATCTTAGACAATTTTGTTTCTCCCAATTATTCTCTCTTAAGATGGCATTCTTTCTTCTAGGACAGGGCTATCACTGACAGCTGAATTTGCTCTTCCCTTGGCAAAATCTACTGTCAAGTTCTTGAATTCCAGACTTTATATGATTTACATTAATTAAATAGCTGAAACTAGAGAAAATTAGCGGAAGAGAATGTTACATGTTTGTAAGGCTGGATAGTGGTTTCTAATTTTGGAGATAGGTAATTAATGTGGTGGAGGTAGAGCAGATAGTGACAAGAAGACCTTAATCTATTGTTAAGGACAAGAGGGTTAGTGGCACAAAATGAGGTGTAAATTTTGTCCTTTTTATCTGGTATTAAGTTGTACTCTTAAAATAGAAGTAGCTGAGTTGCTTATTAATTATTGAGACTGTATTTCTTCTTGGGTGTTTGTGTTTTTTCAGATTGTTGAGCCATTTACAGCGCATTATGTTTTTGCCCTGGGAGTTGCAAGGTTTTTGAGTTGTGCCCATTGGGTACTCCAGGTCTGTTTTCTTTTGCTTTGCTTTTTGTTATATATGATATTGTTTGTAGGAGATATGTCAATGTTTGTGTAGATGCTTCACTTAGGTGGATTTCACCTGTTAGCTCTGATGGACATGCTTGTATTCTTCACTGGGACCTGTAAAATTTTGATACATTTCAGTGCTTTTAATGCTTTTCCATCAAAAATCTATGAGTTCGTTCTCTATCCTATCATTTAGTAAATAATTTATTTATTTTTTTCATAAATTCAGCTTTTTGGTATCATCATGACAGATGGGGCATTGTTCTAATTCATATATCATGCTTTGCATTCTAGTGGAAGTGGATATCATATTTTCTGTTCAAGAAATGAGTCTAAGAATTTGGGTATTAAATTCGAGTTTTTTTTTTTTTTTTTTTCCTTTATTGCTATTATAGGTGAGTATTTTGCCAGATTCCATTCAGCATGTGGTTTGTTTATCACTTTATGCCCTCTTCTGCACAATTTACTACAAGATGGTCAGATTAAAGAAACAGCACTCCATTAAAGGGAACATATCCATGGATGTTTGTCTCTTTATTGTGACTTCCCTGACATCCTCTAGTGTTGTCATTATTTGATGAAGTGGTGTCATGCACAAATAGGATTTTGCTAAGGTGTGGGAATGTCGCTGACCTTGTCTCATACAGGTACTGGACACGAGAGGAGGCTTACTGACGGCACTGGGATATGGAATGTGGCCTTCCATGGTCCTCCTGTCTGAAATAGTCCAGACTTTCATTCTGGCTGATTTTTGCTACTACTACGTCAAAAGGTAGATGTGCATTGCTAGATTTTTGCTTCAGACAACTTATTGAACCTCCATTATATGCAATCTGAAAATCAATTATTTGTTGCAGCGTCTTTGGTGGACAACTCGTGCTTCGTCTCCCCTCTGGAGTGGTGTGAACAATGTTAAATTATACAGGAAGAATCGGGGACCATTTTAGACTTATACCATCGGAAGATGGTAGCTACCCTTGTCTGCTTCCTTTTTCACCTCCTCCTGTCAGACCATTATAGAGTTTTCTTTTTCTCTATCTGGTGGATGTTGAGTCGAGGATGCATTACCATCTCGTACATAAAATTTTCCGTAGAAAACTTGTGCAGATTGGCTTCCTGATGTTGGCATTTGATATTTATTTTGCTGTTGCCGACTGTGGAGATCTCCCGATAGCTTAATGTACAGCTTAGAGGCTGTTCTTAGTCCTATGTTCTGGAGCTAATCTGATGTCATGCCTAAAATTATCAGAAATTTCAACTTTCTTGCTGTACGTATTTATACTACAAGTTTCACACATCTTTCCCACAATAGCACCGGTGCATTGTGCTCGGGAATTTTATTAAATCTACAAGGTTTGTACGGGGACTTGGATTAGCCAATCCTTTGTGATGATTGGATCTGGAAAATCCTAGTTAATTTTGAGCGGGATTGATTCGGAACTTCGGGTTATTGGTGGAGTGGCCGTTTTATCAACGGCTGAACCTTGGTCTGTTTCTGTTTGTCGATAACTTGAAGGCTCAGAGATTCAAGCTATTAGATTGGTCATATAAAAGCTGAGGTGAATCCTTGCTGAAGAGCTCTCCCAAGCGCTCGGAGAGAGCAAAAGTAGCAAAGGTCAATTTCTGCAAACTGCAGATTTCTCTTTTGAGTATGATCAAAACTTAGGGTGTGTTTGGTTTAGTTTTTCCATGGGGCTTTCTGCTTCCAAAAATCCATTAGATAAATGCTACAGTATTTGGCAAGCATTTGGAAATTGCTTTTGGCCAAATATTGGCATTGGGAACATTGAAAACCTAATGCTACTTTGCCCAGTGTTCTAAAGTGGAATTTATGGAATGCTAAAATTAGGATTAAAATATTTTTCCTTTCAAAATAACTATCATTAATTCTTGAGTTTTCTGGTTTTGCCTCTTTTGTAATTATTTATCTTATTAACATGATAGCTTCACATGATGGCGGCTAACAAGGACTGATATGGTTGGCAAGGATCACACGACCAGGTGGTCTTCGCTAGAGGTTGTGCAACCCACGAGACCATGGCCTAGGTCTCCGCCTAAGGTTGTGTGATCCTTGCCAAGAGTCACCTAAGGTCATGCAAACCTTGCTTGGGTAGCGTGACCCTTGCTGAAGGTCAAGCGACCTCGGCTGACGGTTGACGGCTGTTGGAGCCAAATGTGGCTCATTGGTAGCCGCAGCCTTTCGCTAACTCCGACAAAAGGTTCATTCTATTTTAATAAAAAAAATACAAAAAAATAGTGAAAGCACATTGTAAAAGTTTTTTTTTTTTTTTTTTTTTTTGGGTCGAAGCATTACATGAACCCAAAGTCCTACAAAGAATTTTTACAAACAAAATTTGTATTTCTCCTAAGGGCTTTAGGTTTCAGTATTTACATTACACTCAAATCTCATTTGCAAAGTTAAATGAAACTCACCCTTAATCCAAGACTACTCCATCTGTCACAAACCATTGTCGGGAATGACCTGATTTCAATCGGGATTTCACGAGCACGTTCTATATGAGATCATAGCTCTTTTCATTTCCCGAGCACCGACGCAAAAGTGGTCTCTCCATGTATAAATGCTTAACCTCGGCCAGCAGAGGGGACTTGCATTCATCCGTCCCAGAGTATATAAATTGTCCTTGATTAGACGTGAGCAGGTCTTTAAACTGCTCACAAGGTTTCTTGGAAGGGGTTTTCCTAAAACCGCTTCCCACAGGGCTCTCCGCCACAACCCAAAATCCCCTTCGGGGGTGAGGGTAAGGATCCCACCCTAGATCCCGTGATGCCTCATCCCCGTGAAATACCGGGTCAAGGTACAGGAAATGAAAGGGGCTCCCCCGAAAGGGGGACTTGCATTCATCCATCCCAGAGTATATAAATTGTCTTTGATTGGTTTAGGGACTTGAATCTGAAATGTTAATGCACAAGCTAACTCAGCTAAATGACAAAGCAAGACTTTCATGCACCTTTTGCTAGATGACGTACCAAGTATTGACATCTCGCAGCTACCACATCTTCTCGATACCTTTCTTATTCGTTCACGCGGAGTGCAGAATTGCGTTACAACTAAGCTTCTGATTAAGAATTTGCACTGTCCAATGTCTACTTCTCTCACGAAAAGGACTCATGTCAACGCGTACCTTCAATACCACGAGCTCCCTGTGCTTTGCGACCATAGCTATCTTCCACTAGCTAAGCAATAAAATCAAAGCAATAGTCCAAAAGAGTTTTGGCGCGTCCGGATGATTCCAGAGCACTTCTCTTTAGCTTTTTCTCCCCACCAAATGCACCCGCACGGGTCTGACGCATCACCAAGTGTACCAATTGGAATTATCGTTCTCTTGCTTCGTTGCTTATGCGCCGAATATCCCCGTCTTCACATGAAACCCACCAAGAATTACAATCCTCAACTCGATTTAGGACTCCCTATATAAGAGACTCCTTTGCTCTCGACGTGTTGCACCATCCTACAAGAGAGAAGAAAACATCCTTAACACCCTCCATTCATAACAATCATTCAAGCAGTCATGTCTCTCTCCAAGGTTTTGGCGTGTTTGCTCCTTTCCCTCCTCGTTCTCCATCTGCTTGTTGAAGCAGCTGATGCTACGGTAAATGAAATCTCCTCTCTCTCTCTCTCTCTCTCTCTCTCTCTCTCTCTCTCTCTCTCTCTCTCTCTCAACGCGTGTACTTGTTGATGAAGTTTTGTATAGTCTTTATACCTCAGTTAATCCCGACCTGCATATGTTGCGTAGCAGGAGGTGAGTGCGGATTCAGTGGAGAGTTCTGCCGCCAAAAAGATAGGTGAAATCTCAATTTAAATGCTTTTAGTTGTGATGGTTTTGCATAGCTACTATGTAGGTTGAGAGTACAGTCAGCTCGGTTAATTGAGAATCGATAATAAACCATAGCTCTTATATCATATTCAACAAATTATTTTCCCAAGTTTTGAAATGGTCAAATTATGGATGAAGGATGTATTTACAACATGTAACTTAATATTTAGTATGACATACTGACCAAAAAAAATAAAATTCAGTGTGACATTTTCTTTTGTATCATCAATCCATGTTATTAGCCACGAGCTTCTCATTTTCAGATTGCGGAGCGGCTTGTGCCGCCAGGTGCCGGTTGGCATCGAGGCAGAAGATTTGCAAGAGGGCATGCGGAACCTGCTGTGCCCGTTGCAATTGTGTGCCGCCGGGGACCTCCGGTAATCGGGATGTCTGCCCTTGCTACGCCACCATGACCACTCATGGAGGCAGACTCAAGTGCCCTTAATTTAGTAAATTATCCACTGTGGATCTTGTATCATCTAGATGGACACGAGTCACCGAGAATAAAGAATTTAATTCGTGTGTGATCTACAGTAATATAATAAGAATGTTCCTGTATAAACCCCAATATCATATTGAAATCTCCGTGTATAGAGTAACAACAATAGAGTATTATGCATTTTCGTGTATCTCTCTCTGTCTCTCTGTCTCTCTGTCTCTCTCTCTATGTGTGATCACGTTCAATTGCTGTTCGTCTTCTTACTAATTCATGAGCTCGAATCATCATTACCATGGCCGCCTTCACGAGTACCGAGTTTTTATATTTCTACGATAATTCAGCACATACGAGATGGGTAAATTGTTAGATAAACAACCACTACATCTAAGGAGAACTAGCCGGATGCTTAAGAATTCTATACACAAATTACTCGGACAAGAATAAAAAAAAACTCGGTCAAATTTCTTAAAAAGACGACAAAACTGTTAGCCGATAATCTTAGTTGATCCGCCGGTCAATCCACCAATGGTTAGGCCTAGCATCTCTCTTTTAACCCTAGTTGGACCACCGCTTTCTAAATGATTTTGCATGAATTCCGTTCCAGATTGTTCATACCCCAGTTGGCGATTCTTTGAAGTCCCTTTTGAGGACAGTGGTTGATCAGATAACAGCTGGCTCTGCAACTCTTATTCAGCTGTCGTAATCTTTGCTTGTGTGGAGGTTATAAATTCTATCGATCCTAGAAGGAACGTAAGCCGTGAGTTTTTCACGAAAGCACAGGAATGTCAACCGAACTCATAAGCCAATTCCCCTAAAATTATTTATGATTCTCATGCCAGCGACAAGATCCTGCATGCAATGCATGATGGTGGTGTCATCAGCCAGTTGACTTGCGAGTTGGTAGTCTCACCAAATCCACATACATACATACATACATACATACATACATACATACATACATACATACATACATACATATAGATGAAATGAAAACAGAAATAAATTTAAGTATATATATGTTGGAAAATATAAATATAAAAGTTGCTTGGATAAACATTTAAAATTTGCAAGTGTTGAAGTTTGTTATCTTGATGGTAATTAGATTGTGATACGATTTTGCATATTTCTTCGGACCTACTCTATCCTATCACATATATATAGTTAAAGCTGGATTTGTCATACTTAAGATTAAAAACTCGCCATGCGGCCCTTTACTTTACCTCTCGCAATTGCCCAATGCCATAATTTTGCCATATGGCCCATGTTCGACCAATAACCATTAGTTTTCTTATTTGTCATACATAAATTTCAATCTCTTATTTGACTTAAATTTTGAAAAATGGATAAAGTGTATCTTCATATACACCTTTTCAATTGTATAGTTTATTTTGAACATAGTTTCTTAAATATATATTTAATTTTATGGTTTTTTCCGTCTGTGATAATAAGTTGCTTAACAATGTTGCATGTATTTTCCAAATATCCTGTTTATCAGATTTACCTTATATCGATTAACTTAACAACACTACTTTTGAATTTGCTTTATAACGAGAGATATTCAAACAAAAACTTGGGGCATACCAGCATGCTGCAAAGAAAAGGGAGGAATTGTTGGTGGTTAGAAGAGAAATGACATGATCGAGAAACTGTGGGTACTTGAAAATGCTAATTACAATCAACGTTTATTCAGTTTTTTAATAGACTTCAGTTGAATTTCTTCAAGAATTGAACGTTCTTTAAAGGAAATTGCGTGAAATTTCGCCAGCAAAGTTGATAAACAATAATCCCTTTTCAATTCTCTTTTAGGCATAGTTGTATACAAGCAGCAGAGATAAGCCAGAAAAGATTGAACAAAATTGGATTTTAAAATCGAAATCTAATCTTTCGTAGGACATATAAAGGGCTGCTTTTCGGCGAACCCTTAAAACCCCGGAAATTTGATTGATACTTTAAGCTTGTTCACTGCACATATTTATAGATATGCCATATATTATACCTAAAATAATAAGGTTAATACCACAAAAAAACCTCAAACCATACCCATTGTAACATAAATACATTGAACTATTTTTTGTGTTACTAAAAGCCCTAAATTTTTCCCCTAGTGACCTAAATACCTTGAACTTTTTTTGTCGTAAAAAAAAAAAAAAAAAAAAAAAACCTAAAACTTATATAAGTATGACAAATATATCTTGAATGGAACTGAAATAGATTATATGCATTTGTCACACATATATAAATTTGGGCTTTTCATAACAAAAAAAGTTGGGGTATTTGTTTCACAGTGGACAAATTTTGGGTTTTTGGTGACACATCAATAAGTCTTCAGTATTTATGTCACAGTGAGCATAGTTTGAGGGTTTTTTTTGTGATATTTGCCCAAAAAAATATAATATAAGTGGGGTCAAATTAAATCGAATAATTAGCATCCCTATCAAGACCTTCAACGTCTAGCGTGGACATATTAAAGGTCTACTTGATTAGGCGGCAATACTTTATTCAATTATGTGCAAATGATTCATCTCCCGGCGATTAATGGTTATCTCACGCCACTCATGGTTTGGGGCCAACTGTTTGTTTAAGTGCCCATTAGCGTGGGGGTCCCTTGAGAATCTTGCGTTTTCGTCGAGCAAGGTTATGATAGAAAAAGTAGAAATGAAGCCTTTGACAAGTGTAAATGGGAGGCAATGTATGAAGACAACAGAAATCGGGCAATTAACCTAATAAATCATTATGTTTTGGAGAGCAAGGGTGCAAAATTTGAGCTGCTTCTCTCGACTATTTTTCCACTTAGCGCTTAATCGCGGAATGCGCTGACAGGCAATAATGTGGAGAAAGGCTATATTTTCCTCCACCTCTAATTGGAGGGAATAACGGATTATAAGCTAAGAGCGCCATCTACATGCAAACCTAAGTTATAAAACTAAAAGTAGGTGTCGTAACCAACTAGTCAAAGGCATGGTTGGAGAAAAGTTACTTCAGCTAAAGATAGAGGAATATATGGCACATGAGAAATTTGGGAAGTTTGTTCAAATTAGTTAACAAGTTTCATGATAACATTGATCATAAAGAGGAGTTATTGTACATATCAAGTACATGAATAAGGATATGTATTATGTAAAATTTAGTGGGATTAATACTAACGACTTTAAAAGTTTGAATTTGTCCAAACCAATGGTCATGCGTTGATGGTGTGTGCTTAACCAAAGTGGTGCATCCTTAAAATTGTTCAAGGAGGTGGACCGGTTGAAATATGCGAAAACTTATATAGATATTACTGAGTGCTTAAAAAAAACCTAGGGCAATTGCAAGATGACAATATACTAGGGCTAAAATGAATTGACATATCAAAATCTAATGTTAGGAACAAAATGCAATGACATAATAGAAGAGATTGAATTCACATCCTGGCTATGCAATACTAGGCACTAAAGGTGCACTACAAATTTTCCAATGAACTAACAAAACCCAAGAAACTTTGGTTCAACTCTTATAAAAGAGAATGGAAAAATTGTCCAACAAGTCCTAAAAGTATTATACGGCGGTCATTCAGTCATAAATCTTTTAATTATGCAAAATTTGTAATAAACCTTTTGACAATTTGCCAAATCAATCATTTTAGCCAATTTTGATCGGAAACTACTAATGAAGCGATTCAGTTAGAACTAGTTATCCTATGTAGTGTGAATGGTATTGACATGGACAGTCTTTCAATTTTTTTTTTGGATTTTTTTCTTTTCTTCCTTTTAGCCAATGGCTGGCTGGCAACCTACCACAATAAAGGGTTAGCCTCACCTAGTAAGGGTCACTTTGCTCGCAGCTAATGAGGGTTGGTAGCAATAGAGAAAAAATGAAATCAAAAATAAAAAAAAATTCGGAAATTTTTTTGAAAAAACTTAAGGTGTGTTTGATTTAGTTTTCCCAATGAGCTTTCAACTTCTAAAGCCCTTCAAGGAAATGCTGAAGTGTTTCGCAAGCATTTTGAAATAACTTTTGGCCAAATATTCGCATTGGGAATGCTAAAAACAGCATTCCAAAGTAGAATTTATGGATTGCTGAAATTAGGATTAAAATATTTTTTCCTTCAAAACTATCCTCATTAATTCTTTAGTTTTTCGGTTTTGCCTCCCTTTGTAACTATTCATCTTCTTCACATGATGGCGACCATCAAGGATTGATATGGCTGGCAAGGGTTGCACGACCAAGTGGCCTCCGCTAGAGGTCACATGACCTTGGGCAATCGCCGCTTGAGTCTCGCCACCTCAAGCGGCCCTCATCTAGGTCTCCTGTGACCTAGATGGCCGCCTAGGTCACACGACCCTTACCGAGGGTCGTCTGAGGTCATGCAAACCTTGCTTGAGTCGCATGACCCTCACTAAAGGTCAAGCGACCTCAGCCGACCCCTGCTGGAGCCAAATGTGGCTCACCAGCTTCCATAGCCTTTCGCCGACTCCGGCAAAGAGCTTGAATTCTTTTTTAATAAAAAAATATACGAAAAATATAGTCGAAGTCCATTGTATTTTTTTTTTTTTTGGCCAAACACTAATAGAATCTAAAGTCCACTTGCAAAGAGTTTTTACCAAATACAATTTGCTTTTCTCCAAGAATTTTGGGTTTCAGCATTTACATTACACTTAAAGCTCATTTGCAAAATTGAATCAAATTCACCCTCAATCCAAGACTGCCTCCATCTGTCGCAAACCATTGTCGGGAATGGCCTGATTTCAATTGGGATTCCACGAGAACGTTCTATCTAAGATCACAGCTCTTTTCATTTCCCGAGCACCGACGCAAAAGAGGTCTCTCTATGTATAAATGCTTAAACTCGGCCGGCAGAGGGGACCTACAATCATCTGTCCCAGAGTATATAAACCGTCTTTGATTGGTTTAGGGACTTGAATCTGAAATGTTAATGCAAAAGATAACTCAGCTAAATGACAATGCAAGAAGACTTTCATGCACCTTCTGCTGTATTGCGTACAAAGTATTGACATCGCACAGCTGCCGCATCTTTCTCACACCTTTCTTATTTGTTCACACGGCGTGCAGAATTGCGTTACAACTTAGCTTCTGATTAAAGAACTTGCACTGTCCAATCTCTACTTCTCTTATGAAAGGGACTCATGTCAACGCCTACCTTCAAAACCACGAGCTACTTGTGCTTTGGGACCATAGCTATCTTCCACTAGCAAAGCAATTAAAATGAAAGCAATAGTCGAAAAGAGTTTTGGCACGTCCCGATGACTCCAGAGCACTTCTCTTTAGCTTTTTTTCTCCACCAAATGTACCTGCACGCGTCTGATGCATCACCAAGTGTACCGATTAGAATTTTCGTTCTCTTGCCTCGTTGCTTATGCGCCGAATATCCCCGTCCTCGCATGAAACTCACCTAGAATTACAATCCTCAACTCGATTCAGGACTCCCTATATAAGACTCCTTTGCTCTCGACGTATTGCACCATCCTACAAGAGACAAGAAAAACATACTTGACACCCTCCATTGATCACAATCATTCAAGCGGTCATGTCTCTGTCCAAGGTTTTGGCTCGTTTGCTCCTTTCCCTCCTCATTCTCCATCTGCTGGTTGAAGCAGCTGATGCTACGGTAAATGAAATCTCCTTCCTCTCTCTCTCTCTCTCTCTCTCTCTCTCTCAACGCGTGTACTTGTTGATGAAGTTTTGTTTAGTCTTTCATACCTTGGCTAATCCCGACCCACATATGTTGTGTAGCAGGAGGTGAGCGCAGATTCAGTAGAGAGTTCTGCCGCCAAAAAGATAGGTGAAATCTCAATTTAAATGCTTTTAGTTATGATGGTTTTGCATAGCTACTATGTAGATTGAGAATACAATCAGCTCGGTTGATTCGAGAATCGAGAATAAACCGGAGCTCTGATATCGTATTCGACAAATTATTTCCCACGAATTGAAATGGTTAAATTATGGACGAATGATGTACACACAACATATGTCTTTATATTCAGCATGACATTTTCTTTTGTATCGTTAGTCCATGCTATTAGCCACGAGCTTCTCTTTTCCAGATTGCGGAGCGGCTTGCGCCGCTAGGTGCCGGTTGGCATCAAGGCAGAAGATTTGCAAGAGGGCATGCGGAACCTGTTGTGCCCGTTGCAATTGTGTGCCGCCCGGGACCTCCGGTAACGAGGACGTGTGCCCTTGCTACGCCACCATGACCACTCATGGAGGCAGACACAAGTGCCCTTGATTTAGTTAAGCATCCACTGTGGATCTTGTATCATCTTGATGAATATATGCTGCTGCAAATAAATAATGTAATTGATTGGCGTGCGTCTACAGTAAAATAATAAGAATGTTCCTGTGTAAACCCCAATATAATATCGAAGTCTCTGTGTGTAGAGAAACAACAATAAAGAGTATGATGCTTTTCCGTGTACCCCTCTCTCCCTCTCTCTCTCTCTCTCTCTCTCTCTCTCTCAAAAGAGTTCAAATCATCGTTGCCATGTTCATCTTCACGAGGACGAGTTTTTATATTTCTATGATAATTCGGCACATATGAAATGGGTAAACTGTTAGATAACCAGCTATTATATCTAGGGAGGACAAGGCGGATGCTTAAAGATTCTAGATACAAATTAATCGGATAAGAATCAATAACTCCGTCAAAATTCTTAAAAAGATGACAAACTGTTAGTCAATAATCTTAGTTAATCCGCCAGTCAATCCACCAATTGTTAGGCCTAGATCTCTCTTTTGATCCTAGTTGGACCGCCACTTTCTAAATGATTTTGCATGAAGTCGTTCCAGATTGTTCATACCCTGGTTGGCGATTCTTTTGATGACAGTGGTTGACCAGATAAACAGCTGGTCCTGCAACTCTTATTCAGCTGTCTTAATCTTTGCTTGTGTGGAGGGTATGAATTCGATCGATCCTAGAAGGAACGTGGGCCGTGAAATTTTTCACGAAAGTACAGAAATGTCAACCGAACTCGTAAGCCGATTCCCCAAAAATTATTTATGATTTTCATGCGAACGACGAAATCCTGCATGCAAAGTTGCTTGGATAAACATTTATAATTTGCAAGTGTTGAAGGTTTGTTATTGTCACGACCTAACCTCCGGTGAACCACCTAGGGTTTGGTTAATAGATTACTAAGCCTAAACTTAGCTTGGGCTCTCCCAAGCTGATACCAATTCACGACTTAGACTCAAGTTCTTAATATGCAAATGAGTTTTTAATTAGGAATCGCCACTAATTTATTTTTGGTGGATCAATTATAAATCCAAGTAAAGTAAAGGGAGATTTACTTTATTCCTGCGAACTAGAGATTGTGAGTTCGAGAGCGTAATCTAACGCCATTTCGGTACTTTTCTCTTTTATTTCAAAAAATTATTTTGCAGACAACTTGACCTAACATGTGAGGTGATTATGCGGGTGCGCAAACTGCTAATTTAATACCCACAAAAAAAAACAATAAATAAATTATAAGACTTACCTCATGGCAAAGAAATCATCTGCAATGTTAGTTCAGAATTCACATCAACAGTCCTATGTATGATTTCTAGTTAACAAGCAATTACTTAATTTTTATTTTCACTTGTTTAATGAGAATAAGCATTGCTACTAATCTAACATGACACAACATGACATAACAATATGACCTAAACTACATGACATAAGTATAGTATTTTTTGTGTTTTCTTAAATAAGTATGTAATCTATCCTAGAGAAAGAAACTAATTTATTCTAAGACAATGTTTTTTGGTATTTTACGTAAAATTCGAAATTAGAAAATAGCAAAAATTGTCTATCTAGATTAATATATTATCCAACTTATATTAGGAATCAGATTAGGCCAAATCCTAATTTAAACTAGAATGTTATCTTAACTAGGTAATCCCTAACCTAACATGCAATCTATCTAGGAAAAATTATCTAAACTTATAATTAATTAGAAAGATTATATAGAATTAAATTAAACATGCAATTTTATCCTAATATGCAATGACTTGACGTGCAAAGAATGCCCTAATTCTAGGTTTTCTTTTTATTTTTTTTATAAAATTCGAAATTAAAATTGTCCAATAATTAAACGTGCAATTTAAATTAATGAAAATAGAATCTAACATCCTAAATTAATGTTTTTGATATTTTTTATTTAAAAAATTCGAAATAAATAAATTTCATAATCTTAAACATGCAAACTACCAATGAATCTAATCCAACTCAAATATATTTATTTTTTTGGGTTTTTCTTTTACGGAAACAAAATCGATTCAAACAACATGACAGCAAATTAGGTAAGATATGATTGATATCTATCTAATAAATTGATGAATCGTATCTCGCGCATGAGATCGGATTGGCCAATTTTTAACACAATCATGAATCGTATGTCGAGCGTGAGATCGGATTGGCGATTTTTCCGTGCAATTGCAAGTCATATTTCGAGCATAAAATCGGACTGTCAATCGTATGCACGTCGTGAAATTAGGGAATAATCCATAATTTAAAAGCTACTCGAGATTGTGGATATGACAATATATCATGAACTTCAATGTGCATCAACGATATTTTAAATAGAGAAATAGAATATTCGGAAATCAAATTAGACAAAATTTTTACCTAATCCGAATATTGACTTCCAAATTTGGACTAAGCGCAATCGGATCGGGATCGCAATTGGCTCCTTGACAATGAACAGCAACGGTGACAAGGCGGTGGTGAGCAGCAGTGGTTCGTGGTGAACCACGATGGATTACTTTGCAGTAGTTCGCGGTTCTCAACCAGCGTCTCAACTCACAACAACATGGCTGCTTGTGGTCGTTCGGGAACAATGATGCCATTGATTCTTCAGTAGACCTGCAAAAACAGAAATTTCGTCGAGGTGGAACAGGTTTGTTGGCGTCAAGGCAGCGGCAAGGATCTCGTCTGGTTGTCGGATTGAGGAGCAAATCAGCTGGCTTGGTGAAGCTTGGAGACAACAAGGATGTCGGGGTCGGCTTGCTGCGTCACAGGTGCAGATTAGAACAGCTCGTCCTTAGGAAATTGCAGCTCGTCACGAGACTGTTGGTCGTCGAAGGAGTAACAACAGCGAACGGAGGTCGCGATAGCGAAGGGGATTCTAAGCGGTGGTCAGCGGCAGCAACAAAACTGGAGACAAACGTAGGGAAATCTTTTAAAAATTGATGGGCTTCGATTGGTTTGAGAATTTGCTGCGCTCACCGGAAATGCATGCATGACAAGAGACGTGGCAAGAGCTAGTCTTCTTTTCAGTGCGTGTCCTCTGTATCTATTGTCACACCCCAAAATCACAAAGAATGGGGATGACACGGCCGTTCTTCCACATGAAGGACGCAGCCTCAAACACAACCAACAACCTAATATCAACTTATATATATATCAAACCATATATACATATCGGATAGACCAATGATTGGTTGCAACATCGAGTTTCTATAATCCACCAAAAAGAAATATACAATTAGAACTCAGACAATCCAACCACTAGCAAGGAAAGTGCACCACTTCCTTTGGCCATACCCAAAAATAGAACTCCCCAAAAAGTTTCCCATCGACGGTGCACTCGCTCTATTCGCCGCTAACCACGGAACCTGAAAAGATTAAAGGAGGAGTGGAATGAGCAACAACAGCTCAGTGAGTAGTAAATATCTTCTAAGCAGATCGAACAACCACTATGCATGTATACAAAGTAATACCAAACTTTATAATGCCAACTCAATATATAAAATACATATCAAATCATATAAGAGTTATTTGATATCATCAAAGTATTATACTAATATGGAAAACTCATTTAAATCACCATCAAAAGTCAAGTATCAATGGTCAAGCCCATTGAATAATCTCTCAATCAAATATCACATATCAATGGTCTATCCATTGATTAATCTATTGCTCAATATTCCACCATGGTCATGACACAACGCCTTGTGATAAGGCGACCAAGCTTTTTCCCTTGGCAAGGTCTCCACCTACAAAGCCGATGGCTGGGCCCAGAAGGATATCCTAAACCTGGTATGCATACCCCAAAAGCCCTTCACTTTGGGTTCACAGTCATATTGAGCATAAATAACCATCCTCCAATACCAGAAATCCAATTCGAAATCAATATCTTAAACCAAACAAATAACATTTGCAGCATAACCCATCATCCATTTCATATTAATTTCTCAAATCATTATAAACCTTTCCATAAATCAATCGCAAAGCATATATATATATTTCTCCACTTATTTTGTATAACACGTTTTTCAAACATTAAAAATCAACCAAAGAGTAGCAATTGCTCGATCTGGCTTTTATGCATAAAAATGCTCTCCTCAATTCAATGTATATACATATATACTTCAAGACATGAATTTTTCAAAACCAAAGAAGATATAGTACCACTCACCTCGTCGTCTACGACCAAACGACGAACGATACTCGTATCGTCGAACTCAAGGCCCTATCAAATAACCGAGGAATAAAGTTAAAATCTAATAAAACTCTTATCTTAACTACGAAATGACTAACTTATGCCTTAACTCTAACAAAAGAACTTCTACGCGCTAACAAATCGCATAACCAAAGCGATTGTTTAAGCGATTCGCAACGCGGAGTTTAAATGCAAAACTTGATCATGCCTTAACTTCCTCCTCCGAACCCCGATCCAAACGAATTTATAGTCAATAGAGAGCCCATGACACATATTACAAGAATCTCAACTTCACCATCCCAAAATCAAGCCGAAAAATGACAAAATACGGGCCCAAAGCTGCTGGATGCGTACTGTTCACTGCGCGCGGGAAACTTTGAAATTTTGTTTCGGACAAACCACAAGCTCAAATCACGATCCGTAACATCCCACGGCTTCACAACACCCTAAACTATCATTCCCACAAAAATACACGGCTCAATGACTCCAAAATCGGACTTCGCCACTTGATTTTCCAACAATTCCGAATTTGAGCCCTAAACTCATAAATAACTTCAATTGGACGAACGAGGGGCCTAATCTCTTACCGGGTGCTGCGTTATGGAGTAGAGTCAGCTTGGCGAGGCATCCGTGACGTGCACGTGCCAAAACCCCTTTCCTTTCTTCTCCTCTCTTCCTTTCTTCTCCTCTCTTCTTCTTCTTCTTCTTTTCTTTCTTTTCTTTCTGGTGCCCAAACGTGGGCTTTCTTTCATTTTTACCTCTTCCCCTTTTTCTGTTTTCTTTTTCTTTCTTTATTTTCTTCCTCTCTCTCTCTCTCTCTCTCTCTCTCTTCTCTTTTCCCTCTCTCCCGAAAACTCTCGATTTCTCTCTCTATGCTGTAGCTTCTACCTTTTTCTTTTTCTTTGACTGGGTCAAAACCCATCTTTTACATCTATAGGTCTCCCCCCCTTTCTTTTCCCTTTCCCTCTCCACCCAATGAAATTCCTCTCTATTTTCCTGCACACATTAAAATCGGCTCCTTTCTCATTTGGGACCCCCCTCTTCTTTGTCGTGTAATGAGTCCCTTTTATAGAGAAAGGACTCGAGCTTAGCAAACATTTTGTCCTTTCCTTTTCGGCTCACGCACGAAATCCCCCTGGATCATGTAATCTTTCTTGTTTTGAGACAAAGAATATATTACTCAATACATGTCCCACGTGCAATATTCCATCTCGATATTTCATCCTTAAACTTCCAATCTTCTGTAAAATATATTGCTCAATGTATATATCACATGAATATATGAAGGATTTACAGAATATTGGAAGAATAATATGAATCTTTTTTGAAAATATCAAATTGCCAACTTGTAAAATTGAAGCTCATATGCCGCCGATCAAATGCAAAGTGATAAACAAATAAATAAGTGCAACTAAAATTATATGCTATGCAATTTTAATTATATTTTTTTAGGGGTTAAAAGTTAATCCCTAATTTTCTATGCAATAAATGGATGACTGGGATCGCCAAATTTAAGTGTCAACAAGAATCAATGATAGCAGGTTGCTATACAATCAACAAACAGCACAAAACTTGTTCTCATTTAGAGTCACGAGTGACACTTTTGCCGCTCGTTGATCCCTCAACTTTCTATGACACACTCTAGTTCCTACTCTACTCGAACGCCTCATCACTCCCACCACCACACCCCCCCCCCAACGGTAAAGAAAGAAAACAAGCAGCAACCATCAAGCTTCATTTTTTTTTTCCTACGACAGGCTTATTTATATATAGAGAGAGTTCCATCAGGTTTATTAGAAAACAAAAGACAGGGCTTTTCAGGAAAAAAAAAAAAAAAAGAGCAGCAACCCAGTGTCTACGCTATTGCCTTCCCCTAGCCCCGTCCTGTAGAACTCTCTCTCAAGCTATCTGCCTGTCATGTCGTCCATCCATCTCCATCCCAGCTTCTGGCCGCCCTCTCCCTAACCCGCCTATCCTGCAGGACTGCCTCCACCATGGACGCTGCTGTACAGTGGGAGAGACCCCACTAAGCGTCCATCGACGCGACCATATAGGGCCACGAATCGGAGAGCAAAGGGGCTTACAGGCGCCCCTACGTCCACGATCATCAAGCAGGCGACTCGGACAAAAGTGGCTCCGGGCACGTAAGGGTCTTCCACCTTATCACAGTACCAGGAGAAATCCATGGGCATACCATACAAAATCTGGTGGGAGGCAGGTAGGATCGACATGACTCAACCTAGAAAAAAATGAAAAATTCACTGGAGTGAATAAAACTCAGCAAGTAGAGGATCCACTAACTAAGATACATGCATAAAGCCACTAACTAAGAGGATGTCACAATTTGCTTGAGAACCTTTCTACCTACATGGGTGGCCTCTACCAGGCTCTCACAAATGATGACGAATGCCAATAGTATTATCTCATTACCAAAGAGTACAACACACACAGGCAACATCGCAAACATTAATACAAACCACCATATGCACATATGCCATCAAGTATGCCACCACACATCACAGTATAACGGTGCATGCACATGATCACACGCAGATAGCCATTGCCCTCATAACAACATGCGTGACTCCTTGAGGACTTTAACTACTGCCATCTTCCGAAAAGGTTAGGGCATAACCCATCTAGGCATCTCGCACCCTAAATGGCATCGTGAGGCGTTCACCGGGGAACTCACGTCTTATTCCTTGGCTTCCGAAGAGCGCTTAGTTCCTTCCTCACCTATTAACCTCTCCGAGTATCCTACACCCAAGGCATTCGGTAAGAATCGATTTTTTCACCAGGCAACCGAAAGGCACCACGTTACCCCTCTTTAGGCATCTTGCACCCAACTTGGCATCATGAGGAACCCCTGAGAGTCCTACAACACCCATCCTCAGGCTTCTAGAGGGCACCACGTTACCTCTTCCAAGCATCTCCCACCCAAGGCATCCTCGTCACAAGGACCAACGGCAATTGATTATATCATTACCATGGTGCAGCAATTCAATAATCCAATGTCTCATACAATAGTGCAATACTATTTGCAGGGAAAATGAACAAGCCAACCGGTCCATATATTAATTTACATAACGAATCATCAGCACTTTCCAACCTGACATCCATAGTCTTACCAGAGAGTTGTACCCGTAGTTAATAGAAAGTCTACGTAAATTAAAGTTGCAATCCAAGTGACCATAAGTCCTAGCACGCATAATAAGTATTCCAAATAATACCACAGGTCCTGAATTCCAATGAGCTCGGTATTGAGGCGATGTGACCCGTGGCTCTCCACACCTTCATTTTCCTAATTCTGTCATTCCACCTCCTAGACTAACTAAATTAAGTTCACATATAAGGCTGAAATCAAGATGGTGAGGCCTAGAACTTATCCAAGAAACATGTACTAAGCCGTTTCATCACCTTTTGAACCGGAGTGTTGTACTTTATTAACCCGGACATGGCTCGGGCATCCCTTCGTCCATGATGGGGTGCAATTTAAATGACCACTAATCGCACACTAAACTGTTATGACAAAAAAATTGGCTCGTCTTGATATGTTATGATGGAGAGACACCCTTTGAAAGGATATGAAGGAATCATATAAAAACTTCATGGATCACACATGAAGGAGGTTGGATGAGGTGCAGAATGCACCGTTTCGTCTTGACACCATTTGAAAGAGTATTCATATGAAAAAAAGTAGTTCTTTCTTTTCTTGTCCCTTTCCATCAAAGAAAAAAAGGCGTTCTATTACTCCTTTATGAAGACAATCAGCATTTATGCTGTGGAAATTGGATGCTTTCCTCGTGACTACATTCAGACCATTATGAAATAATATCGTTCATCGTTCATCCACAATTTAACATTCGTTCTGGGGGTAAATTGTTTATTGCACATTAAAAAGAGGTTAGTTGTCTTCCGCCGACTTTCTTCCTACATTGGTATCGGAGTCCGGTTAAAATTTCTGCCTTGTTTTTCCATCGAATTTTCTTGTTTGCAATTTGATATCGGGATCAAGAGAATGAACTTTACATTGTCTAGATGTTTATTGCTTGGAAATTGCTACTTGAGTTGTCGAAAACAAATTAAAGTAAAGAACGGGTTTGGGGGCCACGTATACCTATACGATTTTTGCCACTTTTCAAAATATTGTTTCTGTCAAAATCAATTTTTGATAATACAGGGTGAAAGTACTCGTCGAGACGAGTTGAATAGTGGGTTGAGTGCCGCCGGAGGATGTCAATATGCCCCCACACGCGCGCTGCGAATCGCGGCGCGTGGGAGCCACATGCCGTGCATCCAATGGTTGGGCACCACACGCCGAATGACATCATGCCCGATGATGTCACACGCACCGGGTGAACCGTTGGCTGGTCATCGAAACGATCCAACGGCCACCACTAGACCCGACCTGACATCATCAATGACGTCATCCTAACCCGATTGGACGGCAAGCGACCTGACCCGACTTGATTGGCAACTTGACTCGATTGGAGACCCACCGGTCAACTGGTGCAATGGTCAAAGCGGTCGGATTGGTCGCTGGTTGGACTAGTTAGACCGGTCAGATTGGCCAGGAGCCTCAATGGCTCGCTAGTGCGTGCATCACACGTGCCGCACACTCAAGTAGCGCATGCGGGCGCGTGGAGCATCCAATTGGTACGTGTTTGGCGGCATTTGGCTCATATGGATATGCTATACACTGTGGTGTAGTTATTTAACATGTTTGAGTTTTTTAAAGGTATAAATATGTGTACGGAACCCTAAGTACGCGTATTTTTGGGGTATAAATGCATTGTTTATTTCTTTTTAGCCTTTTTTTTCTTATGGTTTTGGAAATACAAAAGCTACCTACATGAAAATGGTAACATATATATTGTGTAAAGCTTGGTTTGATGATAGCATGTATATAGTTTAATATGCTTGCAATTTCTTGGTTCCATGTAAATTCGAACAATGGTTGGAAATCCTTGATTTTTTCATTACATGTTGAATTACGGTTTTGATTATAGTTGCCGCATGATTGTTTTTTGTACATTAGTTCACATCATGCTGTGCCCTTTTGTGTTAATGGAAAAATGTGGAAATTATATGAGGTCATGTAGTTATTTTTTTCTAGTGGGAGTTCATAGGTTGGTAGAATTCAAAGGAGTTCTCACATAGAATTTAAAATTCGTGCAAATTAAACTAATTAATGATACTAGAATAATCGTACATAAAAGCTGATTGGGAACATAGTGAATTTTCATTGCTGTCATTTGTTGGATTATCATTAATTTAGTTTGTCTTTGTTGCAAATTAAATGTGTGTTGCTCTAAAAAATGTGCTAATATTGATTCTGTGTTTATTATGTTAATGTGTTATAGCAACTGATTATGGTTTTGGCATCCAAGACCATTATGGCTGACCTCAGTAAGGGTGAGAAGCTAAATGGTGAGGAGAAAGAGGTTTTGGAAACCCTCAACCACATCATGGATGAACCTGAGCATGGAACTTCAGCTCTACATAGGAGAAATCTATAAGCTTATCAAGCTTGGAAAAAGAAAAATAGCATTGCTCACATCACATTGCTGGGTTATATGCAAGATGATCTTATGTGTGAGTTTGAAAGTTATGATAAAGCTCAAATAATGTGGGTTGCCTTGAAAGAGAAGTTTGGGTTACATTTGCCACTAAGTTGAGGAGACTCGCAATCAAGTCTGACACATACTGAAAGTGCCCAAATGTAATGATGAGGCAGCATCTTCGGGAGATGTCAAACATGATTCGTAAGCTGAAGTCAGCAAGTCACTCCCTTATTGATGAATAGTAAGTTCAGGCTGTTATAAGGTCTCTTCTTGACAATTGAGAGCATATGAAGATCAACATGACACATGATGAGAATATTATTTTTTTTTTATGATATAGCGCGTCATTTGGAATTAGAGGATGAACGTTTAAAGGTTGCGAGATCCTCTACCCATGCTTATGTTGCTGAATCGAGTTTGTACAAAACTTCGGGCTTTAAGTGAAAAAGGAATCGTCAATTCAACAATAAAGGGAAGAAGACTGATCAGGCATCCAAGAAGGCTAAGACCTTCTGATGTAAGAAGCGTAGTAGGAAGAAGGACAAGGCCAAGATGGAGTGCTACAATTGTGGCAAGATGGGTCATTTTGCTCGTGAATGCACTGAGTCGAAAGAGGTACCTTGTTATTCCATTACTTTAAGTAATGCTTTTGTTTATAGCACTGTAATGCTTGTTGAATCTCATCCAATGTGGACTGTAGACTCAAGAACAACAAACCATGTAGTTAGACACCGAGAAGTATTTATGGAGTATTGCTGGATACAGCTTGGAAGAAGATGGATATATGTTGGGAATAACTTAAGAGTTGAAGTGAAAGGTATTAGCACATGTAAATTAATTTTACTTGGTGGTCGAAGCCTATTCCTACATGATGTCCTTTATGCTCCAGATATTCGATGGAACTTGGTCTTCGTAATTGTTTTTCTTAACCTAGGTTATGTATTGAATTTTTATGGTAATTGTGTTGACATTTTGTTTGGAATAGTTTATTATGGTTCTAGTCATGTATTGAATGGTTTTATGGTGTTAGACATTGACTATGATTAGTACAATATTAATATTGATAGTTGTTTTTCTTTAATTACATCTTAAGATTAATGCAAATACTTGGCATGCTAGATTAGGTCACATTGGGTTACAAAGAATGCAAAGGTTAGCTAGAGAAGGCCTTTTAAGGTCACTCACTAATGTGAATATTGTCTAGCGGGAAAACCAACTAGAAAACCATTCGGTAAAGGAACTAAAGTAAAATTTCCATTACAACTCATACATTCTTACATGTATGGTCCTTTGAACGTGAGGGCGAGGCATGGAGTCTCATATTTCATCACTTTCATAGATGACTTCACGCACTTCGGTTATGTTTTTCTGATTTCTCATAAATCAGAAGCATTAGACTACTTTAGATGATATATAGCGATGGTAGAGAATTAGTTGAACAAAGCAATAAATGCATTGAGAACCGATCGCGAACGTGAGTATCTATCTGACTAATTTAAGGCTCTTTGTGATGAAAATGGAATTGTATGATAATTGACTATTCCCGGTACTCCACAACAAAATGGGGTTGCTGAGAGAAATAATAGAACCCTATTAGAAATGGTTAGGTCTATGATAACGCAAACAAATTTACCTATCTCCTATTGGGGAGATGCGTTATTGACTGCTACCTATATACTTAAATGAGTGCCCTCAAAATTTGTCACTTCCACCCCTTATGAATTGTGGATTGGTAGGAAACCAGACTTAATAATCTACGTTCATAGGTTATGCAGATTATATTCATGATTCTTCCCATAAATATGACAAATTAAGTTTTAGAGGGAATAAATGCATCTTTATAAGATATTCTCAACATTCCAAAGGGTATGTGTTCATAGGTGAACAAGCTGATGGAAGTTTGACCGAAATGGAGCCACGAGATGTCATGTTTTTGGAGAACGATTTTCCTAGTAAATGTGATATCGATAAGGACTTCCAATTATATGAGATGGAAGATCCTAATAACACATTCACTAATGTTATAGAGGGAAATGAAGATTTACCTTAACATACAAGACCTAGTAGGAGCGTAACATCGCTTGGCAAACTGAATTCAAGAGAAGTTCAGTTACGTAAAAATAATCGTAAAAGTATTCTTCATCGTAGTTTTGAGATTGAAATGGAAGCATTTATGATTGCTCAGTAAGACGATGCCGAGCCTAAGACTGTTCAAGAGACTCTCTTATCCTCTGATACGGAAGAATGGAGAAAAACTTTGAAAGATAAGATGAAGTCAGTGAGGGCAAATCACGTTTGAGATTTGGTTGATCTACCACCCAATCGCAAGGTTATTGGAAACAAATAGGTTTTTAAGATTAAGCGAATGACGGATGGATCTATTGAAAAGTATAAGGCTTGTCTTGTGGCAAAATGTTATACTCAACAAGAGGGTATAGACTATAAGGAAACCTTTTCACCAGTTGTAAGGTTTACTTCAATATGCCTTATCCTAACCATCGTTGCACATTTGGACCTTGAATTACATCAAATGGATGTAAAGATGGCATTTCTCAATGGAGAACTAGATGGGGAAATCTATATG
Source organism: Eucalyptus microcorys (assembly GCA_014182515.1). Taxonomy (NCBI): domain Eukaryota; kingdom Viridiplantae; phylum Streptophyta; class Magnoliopsida; order Myrtales; family Myrtaceae; genus Eucalyptus; species Eucalyptus microcorys. The sequence continues at coordinate 13,994,274 of CM024567.1, read as the reverse complement.
AAGCAGCCTATAGGTTTCATAGCTAAAGATTAAGAGCATAAAGTTTGCAAGCTTCATCGCTTAATATATGGCCTTAAGCAATCATTTAGATAGTGGTATATAATTGAAGAAGATCACTGTGTATATGTTAAGCAGTCGGTAGATAAATTTGTGATTTTATCACTTTATGTGGATGATATTCTATTAACTGGAAATGACAAGATTTTGGTTATCACCATAAAATAATGGTTGTCCTCTAATTTTGAAATAAATGACATGGGTGAATGTCCTTGCTTTATCAAGGAAGCTTCTTGCTTTATCATAAGAGTATTATATAATGAAGATTCTTGAACGTTTCAATATGCAGTAATCTCATTGATACCCTTATCATACAAAGTGAAGGTCTAAGTACTAAGATTTGTCCTAAGACTCTAGAAGAAAATAAGGAAATGGAAACTATTCCTTACGCAAGTGCGGTCGGAAGTTTAATGTATGCTATGATGTGTACTCGATCCAACATATGTTATGCTATGGGGTTGGTGAGCCGATATCAATCAAATCATGATTAAGCACATTGAAAAGTAGTGAAGAGGATCCTGAGATATTCAAAAGGCACTATGGACTATCGACTTTGTTACCAAGAGAATAATTTATGCTATTAGGATATTCAGATGTTGATTGCGGAGGAGACCTAGATGAGAGTAAATCGACTTATGGATATGTATTCTTGCTCAATCAAGGTGTAATTTCTTGAAATAGCAAGAAACAGACATGCATGGCCTTGTCTACGATGGAGGCAGAATTTATTGCATGCTCTGCCACAATGCAAGAAGCAGTATGGCTAAAACCTTTCTTAGAAAATTTAGCCATCGTCACTAAGATTCCAAGAACGGTGATAGTTTTTAGTGATAGTCAAGAAACCATTGCCTATGTGAAAGATCCCAAGTATCATGAAAGGACGAAGCACATTGACATAAAGAACAACTTCATCAGAGATATAATAGCGTAAAAAGAAGTGATCCTACAATACATTTTAAATAATATAATGGTTGCTGATGCCATTCCTAGGATGTCACTAGGATTACGTAGAATGTGATATGTGATATTATAGAGGATCATTGGTTTATGTATATGTGAACATATGTCTTGTACTTGTTTGTTTATTAGTGACTCGATATTTTATCAATAATACAAAATCCATCATGAGACTAGCACAAACACACACATATATTATTGAAAAGTATGTTAACAGGCAATGATTGGCTATAGTTAGCATGTTAAGATGAGACGTTATGTACAAATAAATGCCGAAAAACAAGTTTAGTACATAAAAAAATATGTCATCTTGATTGGAGTCAATATGAAGTTAGTGATTTATATATAATAAGACCGAACATGATAGTATCACAATCATGAAGGATGCCGGATGCGAGTACTTTATTGGGCATTATAGAAAACGAGCTGATATAGCACTCAAGCTAAACTTGAGTACATGAGAAGCACGTGACTATGTTTAAGCAAAGATCCATATAGTGGATATATTTAATAAATGACATACGCTCTTATAAAAAGAGAAATGCACTATAGCATGTAATTCATATTACATGTGCATTGTACGACTGACAAGGGAATGTGAGTAAAATTATCCATATCAACTTATTGTGTGAGCCTTTGAGGTAATTTATAATTTACCTCATTTTATGTCTTATGTTACTTCTGACTATGTTTTCGAAGTAAAAGATCAATGTTTCTACTTTAGCATGTTACCGACGGTCATAAATAAATATGACTTTATGGGACATGTCTAAGAAAGCAATTATTCTGAAATGGAGAGAGACATGAGTGTGAATGAAGATTGTTGTTGTTTTACATCTATCACATGTATTTACTAGTCGACCAATTATATCACCTTCTGTGGTTTTGGATATAATTATAAATACATGATGTTATGAGAATATTCAAGTATAACCTTTAAGGGATAGGTATACTTGCATTGATGTAACAAAATATGTTTGAAACATTGTAAGAAATCAATTGTTTATTTCTTTTTAGGGTTGTAGCCATTATGTCATCCCTAACAGATGCATAATTTGAGCTCTCAAGTAAATGTATATTCACTGGTCGCACGGCTTTCTTGCCAATATGAATTGTTTCTAAAGTTGATGAATGTTGAATGCCTTATATTCTTAATAAAGTGCTATCAAACCTATCATGTCCGAGTGGAAGATGTACTTTATTAATACGTCCATGATGGGGTGTAATTAGAACGCACCGTTTTGTCTTGATATATTATGATGAAAAGACACATTTTGAAATGGTATGAGGGAGTCATATAAAAAACTTCTGAAGATAACCTTTGGGGTGGTTGGTAGAAAACACGTTTAGAAACAAATTGTTCTCATTTTCTTGTCTCATTTCCATCAAAAAAAAAGAAAAAAGAAAAAAGAAAAAAAGAAAAAAAGAAAAGACATTCCATTACTCATTTACGAAGACAATCGGCATTTACGCTGTGGAAATTTGATATTTTCCTCGTGACTATTCAGACCAACGTGAAGTAATATTGTGCGTCATTCATTCATAATTCAACCATTGTTCTAAGGTAAAATTATTCACTGCGAATCCGAAATAGGTAAGTTGTATTTCGTTGACTTTCTTCCTACACTATCAATGCACGCTAGACCCCATGGATAGCTCCATAGTCACATCTGGATAGTAGAGAGCCCAATCGTTCATGACCCAGCTCTAGACAAAGCTTCGACGCTCAATTCCTGCACTTAAATCGTGAAACCAAGCGCCGATTTCCACATGCATAGGGCTAATCCGTACTCAGGACCTTAATGGTAGCTCTAGACTAGTACAAAGTCAGTGGGAACTCCACTTGCCTGGCTCGCACTTACGAGGGGAAGAGAGAGGAGGTGCCCGCTGAGCTGAGGACTTCGCGGCGGCTGTGGTGGCTCGGAAACAGGGCAGGACAGAGTTGTTCGCTGCTAGCAGAGGATCTAGAGCTATGTGGGAGTTCAGGATAGGTTCTGATTTGGTCAAGGAAAGAAAATGGAGAGGGAGAAGAATTGGGGGCGTCGGCGAAGATGGAAGTGGGTGATAGTGGAGTGGTTTTAAAAAAAAAAATCTACTGGTCTCTTTTTATTCTAGGGGCGGGTTGGATTAAGCCATATCCGAAAGTGGCAGTCTATGAGAATATTTTGCTTAGTCAATTAGAATTTTGCTGTTTAGCAAGAACAAAAATTTTGGTTGTGGGTTCGGCTAAACGATTGGTTGCGGTGGCCTTGCAACGGAGTGAACGGGAATCAAGTCGAGGTCCAAAAGGAAAGTAAGAGTCTCGCGTAGAGAGAAAATGTTGCGTCGCAACGCGCGCGTTGGTTAGGTGTCGACACAACGAGACCAATACGCAAACCAACCAAAATTTTTAAATTACAGCCCAAAATATAAAACTCTCAAATAAAATACAAAGGAAAAAAATAATGGAACATTAAGGCATTATTCTGAAATAAATAGATAAATTTAAAAGTAAAATAATCGCAATTATTTTTTTCCATTAACGAAAATAAAAATAATATTTTTGCTAATTGAACAACATACCCAAATTCCCATTAGATCCAGAGTAAAAATATCCCAATAATCTAGACCCATGTTAGTCGAAAATCAAGATGTCACATCCACACTTGTAATCCAACTAGTATCATTGTATCTTTCTAATATAGTCGGATAATTTTTATAGAACAATTCTGAATTTTTAGTTCTCTTAAGATAACTAAAAATTATGGCAATAGCCCTCCAATGTTTTATACTTGGATTACTAGTATACCTACTCAACTTGCATACCAAATAAGCAATAGCAGGTCTAGTATAATGCATTGCATTCATTAAAGACCTTATAGCACTCGTATATTCAAATTGTGATGTCGCTCTATCAGTATTATAATTTAATTTAATACTGGAATTAAATGGAATACTTATTTCCTTGAAACCGAGATGTTGAAATTTGTTTAACAATTTTTCAACATAATTACATTAGCTTAAAGAATAACTCCCACTATATTTCTTAACTTCAACACTTAAGATAATATCTACTTCACCCGAGTTCTTCATTTTAAACATAGAAGTTAGATATTCTTTAGTCTCAATAATTCTAGTTATGTTTATTTCAAAGATAAGCATATCATCAACATATAAGCACACTAAGACACCATAGTCTTTAATGAATTTAGAATATATACACTTATCGCCACTATTGTGGATGAAACCATTAGACAATATGACCAAATCAAATTTATATACTTTTCTTTAATTTCCGAGAAAAGCGAAACCTTATGGCTATTCCATGTAAATTTATTCATTTAAGTCTCCATTCAAGATAGCAGTCTTGACATCCATTTGATGAACACAAAGATCATAAATGGAAGCTAGAGCAAAAAAAATTCGTGTAGAAGTTATACGTGCAACAAGAGCATATATATCAAAATAATCTATTCATTCTTTTTGTCTATACCCATTGGCTACTAGTCTAGCCATAAAAGTTTGGGTAGAACCATCAGAATGATATTTTCTTCTAAAAGCCAATTTGCACCCAATAGAGTTGGATCCTTTCGATAAATTTATTAATACCTAAGTATTATTGGACATAATTGAGTCCATTTCATCATTTACAGCTTCTTTCCAAAAAGAAACATCTCTAAAAGACATAGCATCATCAAAGCTTTTAGGATCGTCTTCTAAATTTAATACTAAGGGATATTTATTTACCGCGTTATTATCCTTGTCATATTCAACAAGAAAAACATGAGTAACAAAATCAAGACCTAAGTCTTTTAGTTTTCTAGCTCTAGTACTTTTCCTCAGTTCAGTCATGTTTTTAGAATCATTTGTTTCATTCTCTGAAGAATCTACTTGAGTTTCCATAGGTTTTGAATTATTATCAATAATTTTAGAACCCGTAGAATATTTATTCTCAAAGAATTCAACATCTCTCGATTTTACAATGACATTGAACTCTAAATTAAGAAGCCTATAAGCATTACTCTTTTGGGCATATCCAACTAAAACACTTTTGATAGCTCTAGGTCCAAGTTTTGTTCTCTTGGGGTTTAGTACTCGATAGTATGCCAAATACCCCAACACTTTAAGGTATGACAAATTTGGTTTTTTACTTTTTCATACTTCATAAGGGATTAGGTCATTTTTCTTGGAAGGTGTTCTATTATGAATATAACAAGCAGTAAGCAATACTTCTTCCCAAAGAATAATTTGTCGCTTTAAATTTGAAAGCATACAATTAACCATTTCTCCAAGAGATAAATTTTTTCTTTCAGCCAAACTATTTTGTTGTGGAGTATATGGTGCCGAAACTTGATGAATAATATCATGTTCCTCACAAAATTAAGAGAATTCATTTAAGAAATATTCTCCACCTCTATCTAAATGTAGAACTTTGATTTTCCTTTCTAATTGATTTTCTACCTTAGCCTTGTATTTCTTAAACATGGTAAATGCTTCATCCTTCGACCTCATGAGATAAACATATAAAAATCTACTGCATTCATCCACAAAGGTAATAAAATACCTTTTACCTTTACATGTTAGCATGCCATTGAATTCTCATATATCACTATGAACCAAATCCAATAAATTCGAATTTCTTTTAACACTAGGAAATAGTTTCTTAGTAAATTTAGACTTAGCACATATTTCACATTTATCAAATTCACCATTGAAATTTATCAACAAATATTTATATGTGTCAACTTATTATGCCATAAAAATGAAGAATCAACAATTTAAGTAGAACTAGCAATATTATTATTGATACTTAGTTAATACATATCATCATTGGCATAACCCTTTCCTACAAATAGCTCATTCTTCGACAAGATAACCTTGTCGAATTCAAACAAAACTGGAAATCCCTCTTATAAAGTAAATCAAAAGAAACTAGGTTCTTCCTAATTTCGGGTATAAATAACACATTAAGAAAAGTAATATTCTTTCCAAAAGTGAAGTATATCTCCACCATAACCAGCAACCTTTGCAAGAGCATTATTTGTGTCACGCCCCCTTTACTCGGAGGGCGAGCTATGGGTTATTTTGCGATATCACAGGCTTTGTCGCCATCCCGAATTCATTTGTCTCTTATTTATGCGCATGCGGAAAACGTGAACATACAATCCCCGACACAAGTATCATGAGAACGTAAGATACAAACATCACTAATACACTTTATATATTACATAAGTGGTGACGATTACAAACCTATTCCCCAGCCCCACACATTTTACAAACTTCAAAGCTCTATTTCACATACACCCGAAGAGAGCTTGCGGTATCCCTATCTCCGCTATGGTGGTTACTAGCCAAAATCAAGAACCCTTGTTCTATTACTTGGGCAGGTACACATAAGCGTAATCCAAGTCTTTGGACGGATCATCATCATCATGAAGACTCGGGTTCCGGCTGTCAAATCCTCGAAGAAGCCCTATCCACATGTCCTCGTACTACCTAAACCAAGCTTCAAAATGCATTGGAACAAGTTCATCCAATCCCTTTTCTATCCACATGATGGACGACACTTTACATAAGTAATATTAGTCTCTACATCTATTATGTCCAACGTGGTGATATAAGTCTTTACGGGACAACCAAAATGCATAGTGGCCATAATTCTAAGTACTTGTAAAAGAAACAGGGGTAAGTACTTGGAATACTCAATAAGTATAGCCTTTAACCTTCAACTAGAACATCGCTTCATCATCAACACCAGTCAAAACATCTCATGCAAACCGTGCTGAAGGCAAATCAATTGCAAAGATGCAACCATGCTTCTTGCACATGTAAATGGCAACTCTTGCAACCATTCATGAACGTGATGCGTGCCATGAGCTTATGCACTTCTAACCTTTCTTACTCATGCATGCCATGCTTATTAAGCTTTCTCTTATGCTTGGGACTCGAACCCAAGTCTTCCTGAAGCCGTCTTAGGACTCAAACCCAATTCAATTTAGGCTTTTATTCGAGCTTCTAGCTTTTTGCCAGCTTCTGGGACTCAAACCCGGTTAATATGCTCAAGACTCGAACCCAGTTCTTGCCAGGATTTCGGGGACTCGAACCCCGTTCTTATCTTTTGTCATCTTGGTCAATCACTAATTCCCTTTTGAGGGTGTACTCAAGCCTCATGCACGTGCCATGAATTATGCATTTTGTGCTCAAACATAATGCACGTGCCATGAAATCATGAATTTCCTCATCAATAACTTCACAAACGAGCCTAAGCCCAAGGCCCCGCTTGAGCAACAAGCATAAAGGAACCCCACACCAATCCAAGACGTGAACTTGGTATGCCTCAATGCCGAATCACATCTTATGGCTATGGGCGAACCTCGACTTGTACCGAACAAAAGTGATGAACCATGACTTCGTTCCAGTCACGTAAGAAAACTCAAGTACATGAACAAAGTCATAGAATACATCAACACATACAAGCCTCAATCGACCTACCCTCGGCTTGTTCGAGAGAGAATTTCCTAGGGTCAAAGACGTCACAAATGTTACTAAAGAAAGGAAGAAACTATACTTACCTGGATAAACCTCAAACTAAGACACGAACTACAAAGGGAGGGCAGCTTGCTTGAAGGCTAAAGAAGAGAGAGAGAGACGTGAGGAGGAGGACGGGTGTCCAAGAGGAGGAGGAATGAGAAAGTGGATGGCAAGGGTGAGAAATGAGGAGAGGTCTTCCTATTTATACTTCTTGGTGCCATCATTACCAAGTCAAACGGTCCATTCTAAATTTTCCAAATGGCTCACCTATGGTCCTTGGGTGGCAAGCTTACTTGTCCAATGATTGCGCCTAAAGAATGAGCTGGTACGGCTAAAAAGGTATCGCTTGGCAATATAGCCTATAAACGTCATCAACAATGGCCCGCTTTTCGCCCTTCCATTGGACCACTTTTATCCCGCATTTATGGGCATTTAATGAAGTTTGAAGATGATGGCATCAAAGTTGCCAACTCGGCGCCTAGATTCCTTAGGTCATTAATGAGGGATTCGGGTATCGCTTTGCGATTGGGCCACATGTGTGCCGTCCTTTTCTTGACAGTCAAAGATATTTTTTACCTCATCATGGCTATTGAAAATTCAAAGGACACTTCATCCCTTTCATTTAATGACGATGTTCTATAACCTTCTTTAGTTTGTCTTTTTCTTCCTCAAGAAAGCAGTCCGGAGAAATCCATCATCTAAGTTGGTTCTTGGTCGAAAAAGGGATCATTAGGTATACCTCGAAAAACCGAATCATATGCACTTGAGGTTCGGCCATTGTGCCCCACGCTCGCCTAAATTGTTCCCTTGGATAGTTAGTCGGCTTAAAGGGTCGGCCCATTGGTCGACGCCTTGGCCGGCCCTGTGGTCGCCATGGTTGTGTCTATCCAAGTCCAGGACAGGCCCTCTGGCCGGTCCCTGGCCTATCGCTGAGCCTGCAGTGACCAATTCCCTTATTTTCAGTCCTTGGTCCTTCAATCAGTTCAAGACCAGTCCTAAGACTATCCACGGCCTAGCACTAAACCAAGGCACTCATAGACCTTAGAATTAGTGACGGAATAGTTGGATCTATCCTAGGGCTCATTTCGATGGGCACCCGATCCATCCATATGATTCATGGCCAGTGCATTACCATCCACAATTAGACATCACCAATTCAAGATTCCTTTCTGATCATTAAAAATAAAATAGGGAATGATGCATTTTTGGTCGGAAGACAATTACATTTGATCGAGTTGAGTTGTCTATGTATCAGTGCATAACCAGGCAAAATCACTTGTGGCTGGGCACTATGACCGCTCGGATTGACCCATGACCATTTGCCAATCCAAAATCATCCTATGGCCAATCCTCTAATCCAAAAGTTATATTATAAGCTGGTGATCCGATCCTACCGGTATGGTTGGTGGACAATTCACGGCCGACACCTCGGCCAGTTCGTGGACGATTGGTTAGTCGAATCATAACCGATCCTTAATTCCTTACCGATCGAACCGATCGAACCAACGATCCCATGGCCAATGACCCATGGTCAATCCATTCAGGACCTTATGGCCAATCCTCACAAGGTTGGAATCGAGGGTGTTACAATTCGCTATTAGGACCTCTTGAACATTTGAGTCAACAATCTCTTCAAATTACTTGAACATATATTTGTCCTTGCACACATTGACTGTTGCTCCGAATCTAACTCACCAACCGAATGGGATAGTAGTAGAGTTGATTTCAGAAACCATAGCCATCACATCATTAATTTTAGAGATTTTCTTGTTTGAAAACATGGTTAAAATCATGGCCACATAATTTTCTTCAACCAAATTCGCATCAACCTTCACCGTTGATTCTTGTCCTTTAAATGCTCTTACGGTGAATGCAATCCTTGCAATAATATCCCGTTGTTGACACCCGAAATTTTTGTCGATGTTTTAAACATTTATTTTGCAAGAAAAATATAAAAAAATAAAGAGCCAAAAAAAAAAAAACGAAAAAGAATGAAAACATTAAAAAAAAAAAAAAAAAAAAAGTATAAAAGGGGCTCGCTGTTTTTTTGGTGCGGGGGGACTCTCTCGGCTGGATTCTCTTTCCCGCTCTCTCTTCATCACGATCTCTCTCTCTCAGCTCTTCCTCCATCGAATTCCTCCAATCTCTCTCTCCCTTCTCCTCCTCCGCCGTAACAACCTTCTCTCTCTCTCCCTCGATTTCTTCCCCATCTCGGATGTCGACGAAAAACCCTCCGGCGCCGGCCATGGCTCTACTCCCTCCCTCGGCGATCGCCTCCAGATCTGGCTCACGGGATTTAGCTCCGGAGGCTCTCGATCGGACGTTTTCTGGCTCGTTCTCGGAAATCGGACGCTCGCTCGCTTGATTGTCGACTCTCGCTCTCGCTTGGCTCTCGCTCCAGATTGACTCTCGAAGACGAAGCAGCTGTCGGTGGAGGAACTTGAAGAGCGAGGTTCACATCCGTGCCAATTTTGGAGGTTTCGACTCGGCTCCGAGAGTAAAGATCTGAAGCCGATCGATCAACATTGACAGAAGCGTCTACGTCAGCTTGGCTCCGAGGATATAGGTCTGAAGTTGATCAGTGGTGACGTTGGCAGCAGCTTCTAATCTTTTCTTTGTTCTGTTTCTCCGAGGCGAAACCGAAGAGTAGATCCGCTGGTATTGGAAGGTAGAAGCTTCTGGAGATTGATCCTTCGCCGATTCATTCAGGAACTGTCTCTCTCGCTGCTTTGCTCGCCATCCTCTCGTGGTTCAATCCAGGTATAGTTGGGACGCCGCCGTCTTTTATGTAGAGCAATAACATAGATTTAGCTTCAGTTTTCATTTGGTAGTTTCTGCTGAACATATTTCCGCTTTTGCATTCCGCATGTCTGGTCAATGGGAGGGGATTCCTGGTGTTTGTTATTTTGGGGAATGGTTATTGAATAAGTGAAAGGTCTCATGAACTCTATCTTGTTATCCTCTGATGGCAAAATTTTGGAAGCTGAGGCTGCTCATGGGATTGAAACCGAGAATTCTAGAGTGAAAGCAGCATCTTATTGAGGATATGCTATTGATTTGAGCCTGCTTGGATTATGATGTGGTCGTGTGATTTTAAGTTGTTGATTCGCCCTTGCGTTTTGGTCACTAAGCTGAGATGCCTGCTATATGTTTGTGAAAATGCCTGAATGAATATCTGCATAGTGTCTTCATCAGTCTATATGCAAGATGTTCATGGCTTACTTAAATCATGATGCCCATATTAATTTCATCTTGCCTACTGTTGATCCAATCAATCTGAATAATTTTAGCATTATGGCATGCTTAAAACCTGTGCTCATTGGCCTCGCCGACTTTGAGTGATATTCATTTCCACTTCGAATCAGATTGAGTTTTAGAAAGTAATAAATCTCTGTTCTGGTTTTGTTTTACTCAAATTTGGGAAGTTTTCTCGATCAAGCAGAGATCTATTGATGGATGAAATCGATGGTTAAAGTTGGCGGATATAAGCAGAAATTTGTAGAAATAAAAACATGGTTTGTTACTTTTGTCGACCCTTTTAAGGTTCTAGAGTTTGCTGTGATTCATTTTTAGAACTACTCTTTGAGCATTAATCTGATGTTGCGGTTGTTCTGCTCTGATATTCTGTTTCTTTTCGCTGATCTGACCTTCTATGCAAATGACTTGATATGAGCTGGTTGTTGTGGTTTTCTGTGTTCGAAGTCTTCATGAAAGTCGAAGATGATTCGAATATCTTTCCAATGAGCTATAGAATGCCCTGATTGAATCTCATTTGATATGGTTTTCACATGTCCAAAGTTCAGTCCAGAATCTGTCCTGTTTGAGACCTGATGCGTGTGCTCAAATTTGAGTTAGTAAACATGCTTTGCTGGAGTTGAATCTTTCATGAGAGTCATTGGAAATTTCATAAACTTTCTAACAAGGAATATCTTGAATCAAGTGATCATCGTTAGCAAGGTCAATGGCTTCCATAAAGTCACATTTGAGTTGCTGCAATCTGTAATGTTGGATTTTTGCCTTGTTTCTTTTCTGTTTTTCATATAGATTTTTGTGAACAAAGTAGGACTTCGATGTCTCATGATAGATGATCGGGACATTTCCTTCTATATACTTGGACTTTCATAGATTTTCTTTATGTCTTCATTTCAATGAATATCATCCATGTTTTGTGCAATCCCTGCTGTGATTTTAATTGATTGCGTTTCTATGAAAATGTCTTCAATCAAGTTCCTTAAGAGCATACTTGATGCTTGATGCTTTCTAGACATACTTAGAGCATATCATAAGCTTCGCAATGATGTATGGCATGCCTCATTTGAAGATCATTGACCATGTAAAAACCATGCATCAAGTCGATATACCACAACTGAAATTGTCATGCATTTTGCTTCTAATGACAAGTCACATATCAATGTTAATGAATTTGTGTGACCTTTTGTACATAGATTTAGGGTTGAATGTCTAAATCAAACTTTTTTCTTCACATTTAACCTTAGGTCATGTTCAAATTTCACGATTTTCATGCATTGATTAGATGATTTGGTAAGTCTGTTATCATGCATCATTTTCTAGTTTGCTTGTGATTGATTTGCATGCTTTAGCGATTGTTGCTTTTTGACCATGAATTTGATCTTATTTGAACTTGATACATCTTAGGAAATTTCATTCATGAAAGTTGTTCTTCATGAAATGCTTGATGTTCTGTGCTTTTCTTAGAACCAATCATACATGCATGGGTTTTACCCCAATTGCTTTGATCTTATTTGTGATGTTTGTTTCCTTCCACTGTATATACCTAGTTATAGGTTTCTTAGATTAGGTTTAGATTAGGACCCCGAAGATGGAGAAGGCGTGAAGATGGTGGAGGTCGATGTCCACCCCGACCGTTGTCATGTAATATTCATTTTCCCGACATATGTCTCGGGTTCCATTTGTTGTATAAAACCCGAAGAGTTGCGGGTTTTTCTCTCTTTTACTCATACTTTTCTCTTTTATACTTTTAGGATTGCATGATTAGGTTTATTGTTTTTCCTTGATTGTTTACTTACTGTCTTGCAATTTTAATTTCATTGATTGTTTTCTTTCATGCTTTTCTAGAAATAGAATAGAATGAAAATAATCCACCACGCATGATCACTTAGTCACTAATTGATGATCCCGAAAATGTAAAAAGAAACGCATGGACATGTTAGGAAAAACACAACATACTGTTTAGGTACCGAAATGGCGTTAATAGAAATATTAGCGTAACCCAAGTCCCCGAATCTAGATATCTAGTTGCATAGGAATCGAGGGAACTCTCCCGACCCTCGATTGGGTTTTCTAGCCGACCCCGAAAATGAGGCTAGTGGCAACTCCTGTCTATTTTTAGGTTGTTATAAACAATTAGATCACATAAATAAACTCATACAACTCGTCACTGTCACGCGGGGTATGAGCTTGGGAGAGCTCGTGATCTTGTGATCAAATACCCCTAAATCCGACCTTTTCCTCCCTTTGGACTTTTCGAGGGCGGCGAGATCGGGTCGCGACACCCGTTTGCCACAAACAAAACAATAACCATTTTTCTTCTTTTGTGTTCTCTTAAATTTATGCATGTTCTTTACTTTGAAGTTCTGGCTGATTTTTTATTTTCTTTCCACATCATTCACCTTAGAATCGCATAAAACAAAATTATCACGTAAACATGACTCTTCCTCAATGCAAAGATATTTTTGTATTTGCTCCAAGGTGATGTCCTCTAACTTGTGCATCAACCTTTTTCCATGGTCTTTCCAACTTAGAGGCAATTTTGCAATAATTGCTCTAACTTGAAAAGCTTCTAAAATATCAATTTTGAGGGCAAAAATATCATTCACTAGCACTTGCAACTCACGAAATTGTTCCAACAAGGGTTTGGTCTCAATAAACTTGAAATCAAAATACTTTGCGATTAGATATTTATTAGTGTCTTGCTCCTCCGCTTTGTACTTGAATTCCAGTGCATTCCAAATTTCTCTGGCCGACTTCGTTTCAGTGAATAAGTCGTATAAATGATTGGATAATATAATTCAGAATGTGTCCACGACAAAGCAATTTGTCCTCAGCGTGTTTCTTCTTCTCCTTGTTATACCCTTTCAATAGCTTCTGCACTTGGTTGTCCTCCCTTGGTAGTAAGCTTCGAATCTTCAATAGGCACCAAGTTAGGATCCTGTATATAGGAAATCTTCAAGGCAATGAGTAGGAACGCCATTTTGTCCCTCTAGCGAGCAAAGTTGTTCCCATCAAACCGGTCCAATTTGACCATATCTTAATTCATGACTTTGATTGTCTTTAACTCTATTGTTGAACAAAATAAAGTATTAAAATTGTTAGGAAATATGGCTTCGAATCAATAGAGCAATCAAGTTAGACTTTATGGCATGATATCATTTTCTTTAAGGATTTATTTGCCCTACAAAGTTGCTAATAATCGCTGGCAAATATCCTCCAAGATACAACAAAGAAAGATACAACAAAGTCTCAAATGAGAATACTAAATAACAATTTTGATATTTCTCTGGGGTCTCTCTAGGAAACAATAAGAAAATGTGGCTTTAGGTTGGGAAAGAAGACTCAAAAATGATCTCTTACTCGATCATCCAAAAACTGTCGTGTGTGTGTGTGTGTGTGTGTGTGTGTCATCAATCTTAAATAACAAAAGCAACACTTCGTGAAAGGTTGCAAAGTAAACAAAGGTGTCCCTTCGAAAGAAGATGTAAAATGAACAAATGCAACCCTTCGGGAAATGTTGCAAATTGAATGAGTATAATTTCCAAAGGTTGTCTTGAAAATGCACATATATAAAATACGGAATAATAAATAATAATAAATAATAATAATTTTTTATTAAATAAAATTTTGAATTTTCATAATTTCCAAAAATGCTTGATAAACAAAATAATCTTTGAACTAATAAAGGTTAATAAGATAACTATACGAAATAAAATAAAAATAAAAAAGAAGGGGTTAGCACCAATTAAACCACGAGCGCGCAAGGATCCAAAGCGGTAAGTGCACCTAATAATTGTCTAATTACATGGGAGAAGGAAAAAAAAAACACTTTGTTTGTTTTACAAACAAACTTCCAACATAAGTAACCGCAAAGCATTTTGATTTTTTATGAAAACACGTTCATATGTGAGCTGAAAAATATCTTTAGGATGCATAAAAATGGGAGCAGCACCGTTTCATTTTCAAAGCCTGACAGACAAATTGCAAAGATGGTTGTGGCCCGCTAATTGTGCATTTTGTTGAAGTGCCCATGTACCACTTTAGAACTCCTTAGCAAGACCAGTTTTGCTCCCTCCATTTGAAAATCAATTGGATATTTCAAGGAACATCATTGATATCAAGAAGTCGAAATGAAAGAAAAGGAAAAAATAATTTACTTTTAATCAGAAAAATAGTAATGAGCCTTGCCACATCTTCACTTTCACCTGGTTAGACAATCACAACACCGGCTAAAGGCCTAAGTGAGCTTTTTCGAAATGTTGGGGCATTTATTGCGAAATAAAATTCAGAATACTTATTGCTTAATTGAGAAAGTTTAGACCCTTCTGGTGGCCGCACCCTTGAAAAAATTATAAATGTATTATTGCTGCAAGTTTTTTTTCTTTTAACATCATTTTGATTTTTTTTTGTGACACTATTTCCACCCCTATATGACTAAATCCATCAAATTTTTACCAAAAAGATAAACTTTCTTTCTATCATTCAATTGCATTTTAAATTGGTGGTCCCAACTTTATTTACTTTCCTCTTTTTATAATTTTTAATACATCTACTTACCACAATTAATAATCTTATATATTTAGTTTTTGTTTGTTGTAGATTTTCCATGTATACCACAATTAATAATTTTATACTTATCACAAAATTCTAGTTCTTTTTCACGTTGTCCATCATATTTATGTAATGAGTCGTGTCGAGGTAGATACAAATTCAATTGCTTGTTTATGCATACAAAAATTGTGAAGAGCTTTTTCTAAGATTTTATAAATGGGAAGATCATTTTATTAAATTTAACTTGTGTAGACATAATTTTGTGTCTTTCATGAGTCATAATTAGTCATTCCATCTTTGCTTGGTGGCTTTTTGTATATTTAGTTTATTTACACATAATTTGTGGTAAAATCTCTTTAAAAGAATATTACTTCACTGATAATTATGAACATAACTCTCCACTTATTTACCAAATTATTCATAAGAAATTAATCCTACGATGACTAAATAATTTGATGCAGGGTTGACCCTTGATCCATTGTATGGATACCACATAATATAGCCTTGACTCTCTCTCTCTCTCTCTCTCTCTCTCTCTCTCTCTCATTTCTTTTTACATTTGTGAAATTTATCCTTATTAAAATAGAATTAACTTCAAATCTTTAAAAGTCTCGAGCTATGTTGCAATAAGTACAGTGCTTCTGACAAATGCTTCAACATCAAATATAAAATAATTATTCTCATTCTGTTTTCTATTGAAATATGGATATCTTAACTCATAAGATGCGGATTGGCTTTCTTATTGATGGACGGGTTTAGCAATGGTGGATGCTGTTATTTGATTGACAGTAATGCTATACATTACCATCAAAGAAGATATACAAAAAATTTATATAATATATGATGGGATACGCACTCTTTGCTTGTAAATTAATAACCAGATGTTGTGAGATGCAGATAATATCTGAGCATACATGAAAAGACTAGAGGGCAATAAATAATATTATCGTCACTACAAGAAAGAATCCAATAAAACGTTAGCAGAGTGAAAAGGTAAGTCACTTTACTTTCACTTTGCTAGAGTAAAAGGCGAATGGATTGCCATTTGCACTAGAACCCCTAACCATACAAGAGACCTATTACTCAACAAGGAGGCTGAAGAAGGGAGCAAGAGGACGACTATTAGGTGAAATGTTCCTCAAGCTGCTCACCAACAAGTCTCGAATTGCTGGGATGGCTATTGCCATGGCAAGAGCGGCTCACCATCACAAACTCCCTCTAGGGATTAAGTTAAAATATTGTGTTTGACACTTATGGTGTTTTTATACTAAATAATAAATATGTTACTTATGTTATCAACTAAGTTATCCTGAACAATATGCTAATATTAGTTTATATAATCTGTTTATTTGGCTATAACTTGGAATAAGAGACAATAACAGTATAAATTCACCATTGAAAACTTTTTGTTTAATTTTTTTTCATTTATTAGTTATTCTTTTAGCAATTACCTAATAGCATCATTCAAACCGTGTAGTGTCATATCTATTTTTCTCGATTAGTTTACGCCTAAAATGTGCGTATCAACATACATGATTTCACCACAAAACAAATAAACATTTATTTGAATAAGTTGAAAAAAAAAAAGGACAGAAAAATGGCTCTTGTATTAGCACCATTTACTAGGTAATACAAATTAAAAATAAGTATTAACTTTTTTTAATGCGCATTAAACATTTCTGATACCATATCATTTCATTTTAGACATAAAATGCATAAACATTCATAGAACAAGGAATATAAGAGAACCTTTAAACAAAAGAGCATCTCTATCCATCGTAAGACAGAAAGTAAACATCACATGTAGATAATCCTACTGTAAAAACTTATATAGCAAGAACATTCATAAAAATAGACCATAATGACTAGGGGTGAGCGGTTCCAGGGTTCCTTACAGTTCCGCCCGGAACCTAGAACCTACCCTCGAGTACAGGTTCCTAATTTTTTGGAACCTGGAACCTACTCGTTGGAACTTGGAACCTAGAACCTGGAACCTACCCTATTACAGGTTCCAGGGTCGGTTCCAGGTTCTTACAGGTTCTTCTTTTTTTTCATCTTTAGTTAAGCAAAACTTTCACAATACTTATCTCGAGAAATAGCTACGCCAACTTATCACGACACTTTCACTTTCAAGATGTACTTCTCCATAACAGGACCCATAATGCCATCACTCCGAAATAAAGTATAAGCATCCATTGAACTATACAAGAAGTTTCATTAGCATAAGACCATTTTTCTGAAGCTCTATGTTGGGAAAGTCTCTCTGTCACAGCTCAATGGGACTTCCTAACAACTATGCATTGGAAAAGTTCAGATCGTCTACTTAGGAAGACCCGTCAAATATGCAGTTGTTTGTCAACTCATCCTCAAGAAGTCTTTCTAACCTACAAATTTTTAAAACATGTATATGAAGAGCTATTGTGTACTTAATAAATATATTCATTACTTTGCGAAACAAGAGCTTTTCAGTCACACTTACCTTGGTAGACCATAAAGAACAAGAATGGCTGTAACTTCGCATTTCCTTGTCAATTTCTGGGGTTGAGTTTTCATTCCAACAAGCCTGTGGGCTCCAAGTCTGGGCCTTCTGTGAACCTAAATACAAAAGCAATGAAACGAGTGTAAAATTGAACAGGTGAATCTTGCTCAAGGATTTACTCTGGATTTCCTGAAAGCAAAATCAATAGATGTCCAATATCATACACTGGACACAGTCTGCTCCTTAGAAAGACATAAACCTCTTGTCTCAGGCATGTGATGGTGGCCCTGCAGAAAAACTAGCATCAGGAATGGCGCGCCAACTTTGAAAGAAAACCCAAACCTCATACCATGTCGTACATTTTTTTCTCCAACAATAGCATCATTAAGTGCTTGTCTTTCAACCAAAAGCATTGGAATTTGCTGATCCAATTTCATGTTCATTCCTTCATGGTAGTCTCTGATCGCATGATAAACTGGTTGACAGTCACTAGTGTCCATGATAGCAAATTCCATGCACTTGAGGCATAAACTTCGTCCATCTCCCAAAGATATGTATGTTGTGTTCCACGACTATCAGTAGGTAAAATAAATATCAAAAGAAAGAAAAACAAAAAAAATGAGTACAGTTGATTCAATGCATTTAAAATATACAATCCGCAAGATTGTGGGAACAAAGCATGTCATTGCATTTACTTGTGCTAGCCTAGACCACTACCTCCAAACGCTCGCAACTACAACATTGAGCTGTGTTGTCATGCTCATGCGACGGACAATACTTCTGGGACCAGAAAGGATGGCATATATACTCAATCAAACCAACTCCATTTGTTGGGATCTGTGAAATGAAATAGAAGCTTACAATAAAATCAAAAGGTAAAAGACTAAAGTTACATTAATGCCATACTCCCTTGAAATTGCATAAACATAATAGCCAAGAACAACTTGGACTCAGCTTCTCTCACTTCAGTACCATGCTTTTTTAACAAATCCCAGGTCTACATACGGAAGGCTCAATGAGAAAAATATGGTCCACTTGTCACTAAAATGAACATAACATGGTCGAGTTAAATGACTTAAGTTAAATTCAGCTGTCATACGTCCTACAAAAACATTTTGCAAGCTAAAAATCCAAATAAACTGAGATAAATCCAACCCTACCGTCTCGTTGTCGATTAGCCGGTAGGCCCCCGCCGAAGTCTCCAAGGGCGTCCCGCGTTGCCCCCGACTAGACAGGCGGAAGGAGAGAGAGTGGGGGTGCGACTGAGCTGGAGGTGGAGGTGGAGGCGGAGGCGGAGCCGAAGGGGTGTGGAGTTAAGGCTGATTAGGCGGCTGGGCGAGCAGTGAGCGGCGTTGAGGCGACTGGGCGAGCGGCGAGCGGCTTCGGGGCGACTGGGCGAGTGGCGAGCAGCGTTAGGGCGGTTGGGCGAGCGGTGAGCAGCGTCGGGGCGGCTAGGCGAGCGAGCAGCCTCCACCGTAGGGACGAGCGACGTCTAACGGCGGCGTCGACGGCAAGCGGGCCGAGCGGCGAGGCGAGCGAGGGGTGACGGCGTCCAGCGGCGGTGTCGAGGGAGGTGGCTCTCGGCGGCTAGCGGCGGCGCAACAGCTCGTTGGGCTCAACGGCGAGACGGCTCGTCGGACAAGCGGTGGGTGGTGGTGGTTCGGTGGCCAAGAGGCGGTGATGAGTAGGGCATGGGACGGCGGTGTGGTGGTGGGTGAAGCAGCAGCCAGCAAGAGGAAGGAAGAAGAAGAAGGAGGAGGAGGAAGGGGTTCCGTCCGAGAGAGGGGGAGAGAGACAGAGAGAGAAGAAAAGAAAAAAGTGGGTAGGAGTGGGGGAGTAGGAAGTGACGTGAAGAGAGGAAAAAGGAGAGAAAAGACAGAGAGAAAGAAAGGGGAAGGGGGAAATCGTGGGGTAGTCTAAGAGTTTTTTATTTTATTTTAAATTTAACCGGTTCCGGTTCCCATACTGGAACCGGTCTTCTTAGAACCGGGATCTGAACTGGACCCTCCGGTGCGGTTCCCCGGTTCCCAGTTCTACCTGGGAACCACGCTCACCCCTAATAATGACAAACTAAACAATAATATAACGATTGATTTATATAAAGTGTCCGTATAACATTATGCAAAAATTTTATACACATAATATGGGTTCATACCAAATAAATGAAATTTGAAGAAGTAAATTTCTAAATCTGTGCAACCCACGGGTCTTTATTTACTACACATTCTACAAAAATATGCAGTCGTAGGTTACAATATGATGGAATCACCTACCAATAGAAAAAGTTATATTCACATCATAGGAAATGTTTTATAGTAATCGGATGGCTTGGAATATTTTGGGGGTAGAGATGGACACATCTCGTTCATATGAGGGTACGGGTCCAATTTTTTTTTTTTTTGGTCAAAATGGTACGGGTCCATTGAATTGTATCCCGGCGGCTCCATTCGATACCTACCTCATATTTGACAGAATGGAAGCTTGACGTCATCCCCATCATTGCACGACTTAGACAAGCAGCTTGAATTATTCTCAAAGAACCTTAGTGAGTAAGCATCTTTTATTTGCGTAAAAAATAAATGCTATTTCCCAAAATGCCAAATGAGATTCCTCATGACAAAAAGTCACGCTTTGAAGGGCAAACTAGATTATAGTTCTCTCAATCTCTGAAGAAAGTATCCATCTCTACATAGTCAGTTCAAGCAATTATGGTCAGAAAGATAACCCAACTAGGGTCAATCAGATCGCACTTACAGTGAACCCTGTAACTTGAATGGAGCTAGAAATTGGATCAAAGAGTCCTGCTACTTTGTATATTTCAAGAACAAAAGCTACACATGAGGCGGACTTCCCGTCATTGTATACTCAATCATCTTGCTCTGGAATTGTCCAACAAAAGATGACCCCCTCATTTCACTTTCGACTAATAGATCAGGAAGATGGATTGGTTGCCCTAAGCAACCCCTCGGCCCTGCATAGGGTGCCCCCGCGAGGTTAAACTAACCGGGGTATTGGCAACTCCCACGCCAAGAAAAATATAATGGCTGGGTATCTACCCGTAAGATTGGACCTAGTCGGGTCCTTAAAACCGACCCGTGGGAAAACCCTAAGGGAGGGTCCCCACGTACGGATTGGTTGCCCTAAGCAACTCCTCAGCCCTGCATAGGGTACCCCCGCGAGGTTAAACTAACGAGGGTATTGGCAGCTCCCACGCCAAGAAAAATATAGTGGCTGGGTATCTACCCGTAAGACATGGATCTGGTCAGGTCCTTAAACTGACCCGTGGAAAAAACCCTATGGGAGGGTCCCCACGTATAGATTGGTTGCCCTAAGCAACCCCTTGGCCCTGCATGGGGTGCCCCCGCGAGGTTAAACTAACGGGGGTATTGGCAGCTCCCACGCCAAGAAAAATATAGTGGCTGGGTATCCACCCGTAAGATTTGGACCTGGTCAGGTCCTTAAACTGACCCGTGGGAAAAACCCTATGGGAGGGAGGCACTGTTTATCAACCGAGGGAAGCTGTTAGACCTGTTGGTTGATAAACAGTGCCGAAGGCATGTCTAACAGCCTGTAGGCATTACACCTACCTTTACTCACGGTGGACTACGCGCCCAGCAACCTGGGGAAGCAGCCACTCCTAGCCAGTAAGCTAGCTTACTGACGTGGTGTTTACTTTCACCACCGTAAAACCCCATAATTCTTGGTTAATATTTAACCTACCAACCGAGAGGCAGGGGATGCAAAGTCGGGTCACCCTCCCGAGGGAGGTTTTCCCTCCTTTACCTCCTTGAGCAGTTTTAGGACCTGCTCAGGTCCGCAATCTTACGGGTGGTTACCCAGCCACTATATTTTTCTTGACGTGGGAGTTGCCAATATCCCCGTTAGTTTAACCTCGCGGGGGCACCCTATGCAGGGCCGAGAGGTTGCTTAGGGCAACCAATCCGTACGTGGGGACCCTCCCATAGGGTTTTTCCCACGGGTCAGTTTAAGGACCTGACCAGGTCCAAGTCTTACGGGTTGATACCCAGCCAATCATCTTGCTCTGGAATTGTCCAACAAAAGATGACCCCCTCATTTCACTTTCAACTAATAGATCAGGAAGATCTAAGCCCTGTATGCAACACAATTGTAAGGTAGCCATAAAGTAAAGTAAGTGTAATTCATATAACATTTGTTAACCGAATGTCATTCAAGAGACATTAGAATCAGTTGCACCTCATTCAAGAGACATTAGAATCAGTTGCACCTCAGAATGTAAAACAAGATGCAGAACATTACACGGACAATTGCAAGTTGAATGGGATGGTACCTCTTGTTCCTAGTCGCTTGTTGAGTGATTCATTCCACATGTTCGCAGCATAGGTTGGTTGCATTTGGTTCCGTACTGTCATAATAGAAGCAACCTATAATAATACAATGCTTTCTATAAAAGGAGTGAACCACACTCCCATCACGCGAACAAAGCACCCCACATGGCGAGCATGTTAAATGCATCGTCAATCAGGCAAATAGCAACTCTTGAGAAAAAATGAAAAAAGTCTACTATTTTGCCGCCTTAGTATTATATAAGAGGCCATTTAAAAATGAATATTTGTCAAACCAAGTCAAATTCTCTTCCATAATGTCAGCACTCAATAGAGTCGCATGCTAATATGCTATTTGGCAAGATCACTGTTCAGTTTTTAGCCTTTGTTATGCTCAGTTGAATTCATGCGAAATCATGGCATGATTATCTAAGATTTGACACATGGCATCATTATATTTCAGGGTCTATCAAAGTAAGGGTAAATTGTTGTTTAGCAGTTAGGTTGAGAAGAAGAAATTATTTTGTATCTAGCATCTAAGAATCTCAAGGCATCTATATACCTTGGAAGTAACAAAAGCCTTAGTGTTAGAAAAATTGTCCAAGACAAACTGAATGCACCCACAAAATATATATAAACACATATGCACACATACAATCTCCATACCACATGAGCATCCAATGGTGGTGGTTAATTTGCATTGATGGTGTCTATCCAGCTAAAAAGCTTGATGTGATAACCATATGGTTTTCCATTCATACTCTGTGCATACTCCCATGCAACAGTCTCGTTAAATTTAGCTTGCATATCAGGATGCAATGGAAGCACTCGCATATCAGGATGCAGTGGAAGCAATGCAATGTGGGGATTTGAGTCATCTTTGTTAAGCTCAAACTCCCACCATTCATCCCATGGTAGCACAGCAATGACATCTTCTCCCTGCAATGATAAGAACATAACAAAAATTGCATTATATCCATTACTATGTTGGACTTCTGTAGCACCTAACCCCTTTACTAACACAAAGGCACAGAGCATGGTGCAATAACCCAAATGTGAACTTAAATTTGTTAATCAAGGTCTGCCTCAAGTAAAGGATGACATTTCATCGAATTCTAACCATAATCATCATCAATAAGTTGCCGTGTTGTGTATAAAGATGGTTGTGAAGTTCAATAGAAATAGTTCAGACACACTGTATTTGCCATGTTACAAATATGATGATGCCACAACAGAGCTTCTAGTTGGAGCCTAAATAGGATCTGTTCCAGTTCATCATGAACCTGAAGCAGTATGTCATCATTTACTTACTCATCCTCTCTTACAATCAAAAGTTTCTACAGGAGCACAAAAAGGAAAGACCTATCTTATTAGAGAAGATAAGATGAGCAAGGAGATTTAAGGACATATGGGTGTGACTAAAGCACAATTAATATGCAAAATGGAACAATCTCAATGGAACTATATTTGTAAGAGAAGAAGTCCATGATTCGATAAAAGTTACATTCATACAGTAAACGCACTAGGATCCAATGCCCCCCAAAACCTAAGGGTTCACCCTACATCATGTTAGAGAAACACCGTAGGGAGCCTAGTTGCCCTTCTCAATTTGTACAAGACAACCCTTTTATAATCAGAGAACGTATAAGCAGTGCTATATGGGTCTCATAAAAAATGAATGGCAGATGAGGACAAGGAATTAAGAAGGAGGTGCAGAAATAATAACTCAAACAACTGGTGCGGGTGTTTGAGATGTTTGGACGTTTGTCTGTTGGATATCCTGATATAGGAACAGTGCGGACAATTCTAGTGAAAGACTGGCATCAACTGACAGCCAGGTTACAAGTGTGTCTATGCAATTGGTTCAAAAAACTACTCACAATTACAATTGCACAGACAGTAGCAGGCAGAAAGATTGGATGAAATGTCAAACATCCAAAAATATAATCATCAAAAGCAATCCGTCGATGTATGAAAACATAGAACAAAAGGGAATATATAAAATACTTAAAAGCAATCACAAAGTAATTCTTTTCCTCGAAAGGCCTTTTCTCCACTAGTCAATATAAAAATTAACCCTTCAAACTGAAAAGAGAAGTACGCTTACATATATGACCAACCCATGGCCGTTGCCAAATTACCTGTTCATTATCATGTTCAGATTCACCAACCCATAGCTTTCCTTCAGAATCCTTTAAGCACACAGCTGTGTGACTAGCATATGCCCCACTGACCCATTTCTCTAGAGTCTCAAAACCACCCCACCTCCCACGAATTTTTGAAATTGCGAGGAAATCTCCAGAGAGGATCTGATCGATGCTGATGTTTGTAACCCAGGGTTGGGGACATTGCTCAAATGAAGCTCCCATATGCTTCTTGAGAAAACCAATGTTAGATTTCTCCCCCCACCCAGTATTCGAAAACAAGGGAAACACGTCCCACAGTGCTCGAAGTGTCCCTAGCACCTTGAAGTGTCCCTAGCACCTTGCCTTGCATGAGAAAGATTAACACTCCTCTAATTTTCACCGGCAATCAAAATAATGGAAGACCAAGTATAACAACTCACTAATATGCACATGGCAAGAGTAGAAGACAAAAAAGATAATAGCAGCTTACATATTCAAACTCAGCTTTTCCTTCCCACTCTTTGAACTCGAATGTGTGATCGCGAGATAAAAAATAGTAGTCCCATGTCACACGGTATGGGGTTGCAAAGACATAAATATCCATACATGTCCAGCTATGGGCTTTGCTAACCTGGATGAGCAATCCAAACTCATGGTTAAAAGCTGGATACCTACAGCTAGTTGTTAGTTTCCATATTCAATAGAACCAGATGCAAAAACAAGGACTATCAAACATCAACATGAGGCAGTACCCACCCAAATGGGAATTGCCTCCATAAGGTAATTTGATTTTACATCAAACGAAACAACCATACTTGTATGAGCAACCAAATCACTAAATCCTTCTTCAACCACTTAAAACCTAGACACAAACTCAAGCGACCAACCATGGTACCACCAATTTGTGGACCTTAGTCAAGTGCAAACAAGCAGATGAAAGGAGAAGAAAAGAAACCATAGCAAGTGACGAAATCCACTAGAAACATATTGAAGTAAGACACCTCAATTGATAATAAATGGACCATAAGTAGATAGAAACTTAATCCAGTTCAGCACTTTGAATCCATTAGGAAAATCGACCTCTAATTAACCAAGATAGAAATCTCAAACTAAGTACCAAGAATTTAATCGGAAACTGCGAAAAGCTGGCAAACAATGATCATTAGACCCCATCAACAAACCGCTACAACCTCACATCTCCCACAATTCGCACCAAATTGAACTGCAGTGAATTGAATTAAGTAGTGACAGTAGACTAGAAAACCTCAAAAGCTCGTGAACAGTGGCCGTCTCTCCACATTACCAAACTGCCACAAGGTGAAACCTCCCAAAATCTTCCAAAATCGCACTCAAGCACAAGGATTTCCATTCCATTCCGTTTCCCACTGTTCACCAAACAAAACAAAGACTTGGAATCATCACTCCAGTCCATTCCTTTCCCCATCATTTCCTGATTTCATTCCATTCCACCGTACCAAACCTAACATAATAGTCAACTAGAAAACCTCTCGTGATCGCTGACTACAAGCTCAAACCCACCAAAAAAAAAAAATTGTTCCAAAATTGCACTCAAAACTAAACAGAGACCGAGCCAAAGCAACGCAATAAAACAAAAGAACGGACCTTGATGGGAAGCATGCCTCCGCCGAACTCGCTCTCGGTCTCGATGTGGAACTCGAACCAAGCGGTGTTCTCGTAGAAGCAAGCTCCTTTCCACGCCAGAGAACCGTCGGAGGGAGAAGCGGTGCCGATGAAGGTGGGCATCAAGTCCAGGAGACGGTGAAGGGCGTTGAGGATGGGCCAGAAGAGGAGTACGTCCTCGGGGGTGGAACCATAGCTTTGCGGCTCGAGAGCGCGGGTGGAGCAGAGAGAAGAGCGTGAAGAGGAAGAGAAGCAGCAGAAATTGGCTGACGAGAAGCCATGGAAATTGGGAGAGAGAGACAGAGACAGAGAGAGACGGAGACGGAGAGACAGAGAGAGAGGGTCGCCACCTCTACAGCGATAGTCCCCTCCGTCCGGGTCTCCCCGGTGACCAGGATCACGTATCAAACCATCAAAAGGTTGGTATGATATTGTAGAGGCAAGAGGAGCAATTCGTTTTAATCGTCCTTGGACGCTCGGTAATTACTAATTAGCGTGCTTGGCCATTAAAGCATAATCGGAGCTGAAAATATTCTGCATTTTTATATTATGTATTAATTCCGCCGGAAAAAAAAAATCTTAAATTATATTCATTGTAGTGATATTAATGTCCTAATTTTTTTATATCACAAAAAAACCTTTAGAAACTTTTTAAATGAGTATTGATTTCATAGTTAATAAAAATTAAGATTTTTGGAGACAAGCTAAAGGCATTTTAATCTTAAATATAAGTTTTAGTGTAGGGATCGGCGATTAAAAATCTCCATGGAGGATCTAACCCTGTGGGAGCGGAGATACTTTGGGACCATATGGTCTGCCCTCAAGTTCCTCAGGAATATCCCATCCCCCTCTTGTGAACTGCTTTGAGAGAGAGAGAGAAATTTTTCTTGGCCACTTCCATAACCCTTCCAACTATACTTTTGGAGCTTCCTAATGGATCAACAACAGTTAAATTCCTAATGGATCAACAACAGTTAAATAAATTTAATTAATATGGAAAGCAAGTACTTAAATTTATTAAATAAGCGGTGCTCAATCAAGCTCGCCGTCGAACCGCGGCCATTGACAACTTCAACTTTGCTTATATTGCCTACCTGTCCTCTTCTATCACCACGACGATTTTCACTATCTTGCCTTTTCAGGACCTAGCTAATATCAAACACCCCTATCGTTGGATAAAAGTGGAAATATCATAAAGAAGTCAGTGCTTTGAAAAACTCTTTTGGATAACATAACCAAGAGTATTTCATCAATGGTGTACATTTTAATTTTATATGAAGCTATGTGCATGTCGCCAGTATGTATTCGACATTTAGCTCAACTTCGTACTATCCATACAATCTTCTTTATTGTTAAATCATGTCTCAAGCTTAAGCTCGTATACACGAGGTTCTAACCCACATTCAAAGAATTTATTGATCAGAGCCACACACGAAATGCAGTGTTCTTTTATTAATCAATGTGCACGCAAGTCTTGGACTTTTCTCTGCTATCTCCTACTATCCCGACCTAACCTCGGCTGCATCACTTAGAGTTTGGCTAATGAACTACTAAATCTAAACTTAATTCGGGCTCTCCCAAGCCCATACCAATTCGCGACTTAAAATTTTTAATTGAATTTTATTTAGGAGTCGCCACTAATCGGTTATGGTAGGTTGATTAGACACCTAAGTAAAATAATGGGAGAATTATTTTATTACTACGAATTAGAAAAATTGGGCACGGGGACTTGCTTACATTAAATTTCTCTAATGCCCTTTTGGTACTATTATTTTATTTTCAAAAACGTCTTTGCAGGCAGTCTAGATTGGTTTTAACCTACTAATCATGCAATAGGGTGATCACACGGATGCTCATCCATTATTAAACAATCAAATAACTTACACCAAAAGAATTAAACACACAAAGCAAGCAATTATTGTTTTGGGGTTTTCCTTTATCTTGAAATTAGAATTTTACTACATGACGTGCACTCAAATTACATGACCTAACTCTACTAACATGCAACTTCTAACTAAATGAACCTAACATGCAAACTATTTGACGTGCACCTAATATTTTTGTATTTTTTTAATTAAAATTCGTAATAAAAAAACCTAATTAAATTATTTAAAATGAATAATTTTCTAATCTATTTTAGGGATTAATTTGACTTAAACCCTATCCTATCTTAGAAAACTATTTTTTTTTTAAAAATGAGATTATTAAAATATACAAATATTATCTAAGACCCTATCT
Organism: Eucalyptus microcorys; assembly: GCA_014182515.1. Lineage (NCBI taxonomy): Eukaryota > Viridiplantae > Streptophyta > Magnoliopsida > Myrtales > Myrtaceae > Eucalyptus > Eucalyptus microcorys. The sequence continues at coordinate 13,966,159 of CM024567.1, read as the reverse complement.
ATAATAATAATAATAAATTATTTAGATCCAATCCTAATCTATTCTAAAATTATCTAAACATGCAATCATATTCAAACTAGATAATGAAGTCCTACATATCCTAACGTGCAATCTAAAAATGTAATCCTAATTTATGAAACCATCACATTCCGATGCAAGATTTGATTTTTTTTTTTTTTTTTAATGTTTTCCAAACCAAACAATTACCAGATAGACATTATATCCAAGCCACTCAGGATATTCATTAAATGAAAGATTAAAATAATTAAAAAAATAATTCATTGTCCCATGGATTAAATTAACGATTATTTTAACCTTAAGTTCAAAATAATTAAAAATTTGATTCGAAATCTTACGGATCAAATTAATAATTATAATGATTTAAGAGTTAAAATGGTGCAAAAAAATCAATATAATTAAAAAAATGATCCGACGTCTTACGAATCAAATTAATAATTATAGTGATTTTTGGGCAACAATGCCCTACGGTTAATGCCTAAAATATTCATAAAATTAACATGGACATCCAATATTCCAATTTAAGCAATAATAACAAAACTTGATTTAAAAAAAATTACATTGACTGGATTTTTATTCTCTAAACGGGACGGGCGCCTTGGATCTACTGAACTTGACTGGGACTCAGCTGAGGAAAACTCGGCTGGGACAGAAAGTCAGGTTCGTGGTGACTCGCTGGACTTGCTCCTTCGCCCCGATGCAGCGCTGTGTCGTGGCCTGGTGTAATGCAGCGGGGAATTCCCACAATCTAGATGTCTCACGAACGACAGCAAGAGCAAAGGGAATCTTCAGATTGGAGCAGCTGGTCGTCGGTAGGTAGGCTCTGGTGGGACGCCGAGATCTGCCTGAAGTTCGCTGGGTTGCTGCTGAGATGCTTGGGATCAGCGGGAGATGCCGTTTGGGAGCGCGGCGACGGGCGGCTGCGGGTTGCAGGCGCCGGGTGGAGGTGGGTAACAGAAGCAGCGGCGGCAGGTTGCTGCAGCGTCGGCGACGGCGATCAAGGCGGGGGGAGGGCGCGCGATTGCAGCGGCGGCAGGTTGCTGCAGGTTGCTGCAGGTTGCGGGTCGTCGGATGGAAGCACGGCGACGGGTGAGAGGAGGCGCGGCGACTGGTGGGCGGAGGCGCGGTGACAGCGGCGACGAACGGGCGGGCTGCTGCGGCGGTTGCGGGCTTCGGGCGGAGGGCAGCGGTGGCGACGGGTGCTCGAAGCTCCGGCGAGGGACAGAGGGGCGGCAGCGAGCAGCCGCAGGTGCAGGCGTTGTTCGAAAGCCTACCCGAAGAAGACAACCCCTATTTTTAATCTTTTCTTTTTCTCACGTTCTTTCCCTCTCTCTCTGTTTACTTTTCAATGGTCTTTTCCCTCTTGCTGCACTCTTCTTACTTCTACTATGCAGCTTGTCAGAGGAGAAAAGAAATGACTCTTTTTCTTGGGCTTCCCAACGAGAGAGTCTCGGAGAGAGAGGTTCCTTCCCCTTTTTTTTCACTGTCTCTCACGCTTCTCTCTTTTTCACCAATTGTCCTCCCATTTGTCAATAGCGAGTAATCTTTTATAGGTCAAAAATGGTTTTTTTTTTTTTAATATTTCATTTCCTTTTTCAACTTTTCCCATGCCCATCTACCCATATCAGATTCAAACTTCCTTTCTCAACATGCATGAAAATCAATTTTTTTGCTCGCCTATAGCCTTCTGAATATATCGTCGAGATATATGCACTTACGTCCAATATTCTCTTTTATCTTTTTCCAATATTTCATCCGAAACCTTCATTTTTACTAAGAAATATCTCTCTTGGTATATATTACCTGAATATATAAAAAATCTCCCATCATATCATCGAATATTGGAAGAATAGACCAAATCTTTTCCGAAATATATCTATCTCCCAACTCATAAAATTAAAGCTCATCCGTCGTCAGTCAATTCAATGCAAATGCGATAAAAAAAATATAAACTAAATAATGAATGCTTCTAAAACTATATGTTATTTTTGTTTAAGAATTAAAAATTAATCCCTAATTTTTAATGCGATAAACAATTAATCAGGTTGTCAAAATTTAGGTGTCAACGGCTACTTTGTCCCTTTATCATTTTTTTTCTTTTTTTTTTTTTGTTCGAATTCCCTTTTTATCATTGAAGGAGCTGAACATCCATTTTTCACCTCCACACTAACCAAATCCATTGCCGCTGGTTTCGCATTCTCGCTCGATCAGCGAAATGGGAAAACTCGGCACCGAAGTTTGCGTCTGGGAACGGTGGCGTTCTTGAGGCCTAGCCGTGGCATGGAGAGGGTGCTTCCGTTCGAGCAAATAGCTTCTTCACCAAAAGACTTCCCTGTTTTCTTTGTATCTGCTGTTCGGATTCTCAGACACTGAACGTGATTTGGGCTTCAGATTGTAAGAAAATAGAGAATTTTGGGCAGTACCACCTTTAATCTGCTTGTGTTTAGAAAGGATTTCAAACATGATATTGCTCTAACTTGTCGGTCAGAAATGTTGTGCCACATACGCCACTTCGCTATTTTGGATCAGGGTAACATGACCCAGATTAAGCTTGTTTCGACACTAAACTAATTTGTATGGAATACTTGATCTGCTTAGTAGTTGTGTTATATTTGAAAATGTAGGCTGGGAAGTTTTCTTTTGGTCCTGAGTTGTAAAAATTCACCTCAGCCCTACTTTGAGTTAAGATGTAAAAAGATGAAGAAGCAAGAATTGCCCATTGATCACCCCGGTCTTGACGCCTCAATGTCGTAAATAGATGGAGAACCTTGCAGCATCAGCTCTAGTTGCTGAAAGAACAGAGCAGTTACCACTAGCAAGTCAATGGTAAAAAGGCCAACTTATTTGACATGGCACTTTCGGAAGTGTTTACATTGCAAGCAACCAGTAAATTAGCTCCGGGAAACTTCTACATCTTGCATTATTTTAGACATCCAGTTAGCTAAACTTTGACATGTTACATGACAGAGAAACCAGAGCTTTGTGTGTGTTGAAGGAGTTTGGGTTATTGCCTGTTGATCCAAATTCTGCGGTATTATGGTAGTGAAATTGAGAGACACCTTTCCATCGCATCCACACGTCCCAACTCAATGGGCATTTATAATGTGACTCACCAAAATTTCAACATATTCATATAGACTCAGGTTGATGATCGGCTTAACATATATCTAGAATATGCACATCATGGTTCAATAGACAAGTATATCCAGGAACATCTTAGGGCCCTAATAGAATCGGTTCTCCACAATTTTACCCGCCATATTGTGACTGGATTGGCTTACCAGCGTGTTAACACACTCCATGCATGGGTAAATCTAAACCATTGCTCAAGCATCATTAGATGACTTACATATTGAACAAGAACGATAGGACCTTCTTCTTTGTGCCTACAGACCTGTGAAAACTATTTGGCTTGCTCAAAGATTTAAAGGAAGCTAATTTATTTGTGGATGCATCTGGGATAGTCATACTTGCTGACTTTGGGATTGTTAAACATGTGAGTTTCCACATCTTCACTGCCGGAGTACTGAGTGCATGTAGATCCTTGCTGATCTGTGGTACATTTACTGGCGAATGTGAAGTCAGGATGACTGATTGATTAGGTGAGCACAAAAGGAAAATAAGAAAAAGAAAACATGCAAGCTTGTTATTCTTCATCTATGCTCTCTTAATGCATACTTCCCATTATTGGATTGTGGCATTTCATCTGTGCAAAAGTCTATTATAGATGGATGAAATGTTATTGAATATTTTTCTTCACTTTTTTCCCCATCGATTTGGGTAATGTCACTATTTTGCGTAAGCAGGAAAAGATTTCTAGCTGTAAATAGATGCCGAAACCAAATGAGAGTTCTTTCCTTTTTTACTGGTTTCTGAAAAGTTCCTAAGAGGCATAGCAAATGGAGTGAAAGTCCTTTGGTGAAAGGTTCTTCTCGTGTTGCTTTTGCTGCTCCTCTGCCTTCCAAGTGAAGGATCGAATTTAGTCACCGTAAGAAGCGCCTCCTTCCTAACATGCGGTAGATAAAAGCGTATTAGTCCATAGATGGAAATATGGACAGCAACTAAGATATTTTTGATCTCTTTTCAAGTTCTGAAGCATTTGTTCATTTTGCTGATTGCTTCATGGTCCTTTTCTCAATGATGAGCTAACTTAAGTCGAAAGCGGTTGATTTATTTCTTTTTTGTTGACCTGATGTATATCTATGTTTATGAAGTATATCCAAGGTTCCATGAACTCACCAAATAGTCTTCAGCTTTACTAATGTCATACCATTTCTTAGCTATCTGAACAAGCAGCTTACTGTTCTTTGAAATGAAGTCTAAACTCGATGGTTCCAGCGGTACTTTACTTTTGTGAACGTTAATGCTACATTCTTTTTTTGTTGTGGTGGAATGATGGAATAGTATATCCTGCAGTTCATACAATCCTTGATGGCGAATGATTACAGCACATATCTCAATTATACTGCAGATATCTGGAGTTTGGTGTACTATTATTGAAATGATAACAGTGAAACCTCCTTGGAGTGAGTATGAGCATGTAAGAACGCGACATTGCTTTTCATTCTCTCTATTAGTCCTTCCAAGGATACGCTTCCAACCAAATCTGTGTCATTGTTTTCTGTTGGAAGTCTGGGATTGTATGTATTACCATTTGGTATGTGATCTGTGTCTTTAGTTTCTGTTTAAGGTTTAATTATTGATGTAGGCTCAAAGCTATATTTAAGGTGATGCAAAGTTCTCCACCAATACCTGAGACATTTTCGGCCGAGGGAAGGGAATTCCTGCACTGGTGCTTTCGAAGACAGCCTACTAGGAGGCCTTCAGCTGATATGCTCCTTGAGCAAGCCTCCCTGCAAATTTGAAGTTGTGGATGACTAACTTTTTTCATGTGACTATACGTTGTTGCAAAAGGGATGTTGTTCTGTAAAGTTTTCATATTTACTCAACCAAGAGGATCACAAGATCAGTAGATGGGATGAAGAAGAAAGAAGACTCTTAATGGTCGAATAAGAGATACTTTTGTTTCAAAGGAAGGGCGTCGAGTGCGGAGGAGGGTCGACAATAGGTGTCTACATAATAATAAAAAAAGGTACATTTTAGATTTATCTTCAGTATAAAAACTTCCTGACACAGTGAAAAGAATTATTTATTTCGTGGAGAATTACTTGACACTTTAAGGAGCCCTTACTTCGTGATATATTTAAGTTTATCTTAAAAAACTTACTGATAAATGGGAGGAAAAACTAAATAGTTCAGTACAAGTTATCGAGATAAATACACAAGAAGTGTCAAAAGTTGTGTACAACACTCACTTTAGTGGCAAATTTGTTTCTTCGCCAAAAGAGTTTCCTTTCTTTGTAGCTTTTAGTAAAGGAAGTCCATCTGTTATCCAGATTCTCAGACAGCGATTGTGATTTGTGCTTCAGATTGTAATAGTAGCCTCAGAGTTCCTCCTTTCAAAGTTATACATATATATATATATATATCGCTAAGATGTGCTAGCTTCATATTTCACTTGCTAACGATGCTACAAAACTTCATGTGAAATTGCCTTCTTGAAATTTGCTGGTGTATAGTCCAATTTCAATCTGGGGAGAACTCTTTCACGTCTGGTTGATATTTCGAATTAGTCGAAGAACAATGAATCCGAATATCTGAGAAGCCCAAGAATGAATGAGCAGAGTCTGCTTCCTTCTCGTCTTAGAATCGAAAAGACAATTTATTATCATGGACTGATCTACCAGGAATAAATTTTCCTAGAGAAAGAGAGTTTTGGTCAACACCATCTTTGATCTGTTTGTGTTCAGAAAAGATTTTAGATATGATATAGCATAGAGTTGTCAATTGCATTTATTGTGCCACATACGATGCTTCGCTCTTTTGGATCAGTGTATTGGGTATAAAATACTTCATCTGCTTAGAGGTTGTATCACATATGGAAACGTAGGTTGGGAAGTTTCCTTTTCACCCCTTGTTGTAAAAATTCACCTCAACACCACTTTGAGTTAAAATGTAAGAAGATGAAGAAGAAAGAATTGCGTAGCTGTCACCCCTGAAGAACCCTACAGCTTTAGCTCAAGTTGCTGAAAGATCAGAGTAGTTACCACTAGCAAGTCAATGGCAAAAAGGCCAGCTTATTTGTCCTAAATAATAAGAACAAACAAATAATGTATTCGGATGTTCAAAATTTTCATTCATGGGGTTAATTTGGATAATGCTAACTATTTATTAAAATAATGAAAATATATTATTTCGTAGAATCTAAGGAGGAAAATAAATACAAAAGTCAAAGTTATGTGAGGTGGAGTAAAAACAATCATCTTTAAAGGGGGAGAAAAAGTCATTTTTCATTTATTTGAGTAATAGGTTATAGTGTAAGACGAGAAAATATTGGGTGGTCCGGGACCTCCACGTCAGCGTGGTCCCCGGCCACTCACGAGTTGCCATGTGAAGGGGTGGGCTCATTTGGTGTCTTCTGCCTTCTTCCCCTCTCTCTGCTCTTCCTAGCCTACCGACGCCCTCTCTCCTCCTAGCCTGTACGCTCTCTCTCCTGTCAGAGCATTAATTGCGGCTTAAACTTTTCTCTTTCCTTCGTTTGAGAAAGAAAACGCCCGTTCATTTCTCTGTCCCTCTCCATTTGTTTCCTTTCGAAATTTTGAATCTGAAATTTTCTCTCTCTCTCCGCGCTCGTTGCTGCTCCGCCGTGCATCAAGCGGCCGTTCCCCTGCCGTCGCCGACGAACCACATTACGGCCGCCCCTACTCCGGTGCTCGCTCGCTTCTCTCTTCGGGCTCGTTGGTGCTCCGTCGTTCGTTCCGGCGTTCCCGGGATCGCAGATGCAGCACGCGGAGGAGAAGCAGGCCTCTTCGAGAGCTCCCCTCAACGTCGGCGCGCGTCGCCCGCCGAGCGAGACCCCCACACACGGAAAGCTCGGAGGCGAGGTTGCTGGAGAAGAAAGGTTGAGCCCCTCCGCCTCCGCTGGTTGCTTCCATCGCCCCCTACCCTGACGCCGACGCCGCCGACGCTCCTCCGCCTCCCTCTCGCGACGTCCGCTCTGCTCTCTCTCTCTCCCCCCTCCGCGAAGTCGTGCCTCTCTTCCAGCGAAACGCGACGCCGACGACCCTCCACCTCCGCCTCCGCCGGTTGACTCCGTCGCCCTCGACTCCGACGCCGACGCCGACGCCGACGCCCCTCCGCCTCCCTCTTGCGACCTCTAGTCCGATGATCGGACTAGAGGTCGCGAGAGAAGGCAAACAAGCTCAAGTGGGAAATGTCGCTGGAAATCATTCCAGACACCAACCGAGTGCCTGTCAATGCCAAGATACCAGCTGAGCTCTACAGTTTGACTAAAGATACCACAGATTATGCGTGGTTTACGACAAGGTTAGTATTGATGACTTTTCTTCAGTCAAGAGAGAAAAATTTTGGTAATAGCAATTTACTGAAGCAAAAATTTGGAATGCTGCACCGACTCATTGCAGCTTTGATTTGGGAGTCCGTGATCTGCCAATGCGAAAAGACATAAAGCCGGTTCTCCGCGTAGCCAGTCGCGGTCATGCAATGCTTGCATTTGTAAATGGAGAGTTCATCGGTAAGCAATCTCACTCTTAGCATAACAACTGACTTATTAGGCACTCAAAACAGAGAATGGCAACCGCTAGCCATTTATTAGGCATATGAATAGAGCGTGTTGATGATATTGTTCAGGATCTGCCCATGGCAGTCACGTCGACAAGAGCTTTGTCCTGCAAAAGCCTATCGACTTGAAGCCTGGAGTGAACCATATTTCTCTGTTGGGTTCAACAGTGGGTCTCCCGGTAAGAAGCTCTAATCGATTCCATTTGTGCTTTTTCCTCTAACTCAAGAACTAGGCTGATGAATCTTGCCCAGTCGTGCAGGACAGCGGAGCCTACATGGAGCACTGGATTTGACACTTAATGGCTGGGGTCATCAGGTACAGATACATGACTCGAGAAAGGAACATTGGCTGTGGCCGAAAGTAGACAAACCATCCTGTTTTCGTAAATAATACTGATCAAAATGAAATTGGATTTGTGATGCAGGTGGGCTTGCATGGAGAGAAGGTCCGAGTGTACACACGGTCAGGGCCGCACCGAGTGCAATGGACGGAAGCTACAAAGGGAGTCAGGCGTGCTCTTAACATGGTACGAGGTAAGGCATAAATGATCCCTCTTTAACAACATACCATGATACGGCATCCTGAATTATCGCACTTCAGGTCATTGTGAGATTGGAATTTACTAGTAAAATGCAGAGAATATGACAATAGATCCAACATTAGCATCCCATCAACACTTGGCTAGTTTCTGAATTCCTGAGGAGAGACCCCATGAGAATTCAATGTAAATTTGACTAGCTACATCTTTTCGAATCGTCTGAAAACTCGATTATCGTGTATAAGACTGTCTAATGCAATCGCCTATTGATCATTGCTTTTGCAGACATACTTCGATGCTCCAGAAGGAGATCAACCCATCGCCATTCGCTTGCCTCAAATGACCAAGGGAATGGTTTGGGTCAATGGCAAGAGCATTGGCCGCTACTGGTACACTTACCTTTCCCCTCTCGGACAGCCAACTCAGTCGGAGTAAGTACCTGCAAAAGTTCACCCAGGAAAGATACCGCCAAGTAAAATGTAACGCGATTTTGATTTATCCGGTTTTCCCTTCGCTTTACCAGGTACCATATCCCAAGATCCTTCATAAAGCCAACCGACAATCTACTCGTCGTGCTGGATGAAGACGGAGGCAACCCTGAATTGATAGAGATCCTCAATGTCGACAGGGATACGATCTACAGTTACATCACCGAGAACCATCCCCCCAGTGTGAGGTCATGGGCAAGAAAGAACAGCCACTTCCGCACGGTCTTGGACGAAGTGAAAACAGCGGCACACCTGAAGTGCGTGAACCACAAGAAGATTGTGGCCATCGAGTTTGCAAGCTTTGGCGACCCGTATGGCATCTGCGGGAACTTCAACTACGGAAAGTGCACATCACACATTTCCAAGGACATCGTCGAGAAACATTGCCTGGGAAAAACTAGCTGCGCGGTTCCGATTGAGCGAGGGCTCTTCGACAAGGGCAACGATGGCTGTCCCAGTATCATGAAGACATTAGCTATCCAGGCCAAGTGCTCCCACTAGAAGCACAGGGTGGCCTATAATTTTCCTCTACAGATGGTTTTAAAAGCATTACTTCGCTAACATTTGTAATTCTTCACGACACATGAATAAATTTTCATCCTCTGTATTCACCCAGACTTCATCCTGGCTGATATGAAGTAAAATCCATGCTCCACGCTTTTCGAGATGTGCATCCGTGATGATTTTGGAGGAATGGTGCTAAATTGCATCAGATTCAGTCCGAGTAATCTCTTATACACTTAATGTATTCGGATGAGAGTTTCACGAAAGAGATAGGCTGGCATGATGCTGTTCATAAGAGGAGATCCCAAGACATCCAAATTCTTCTACTGGGCCACAATGGACTAGATCTCGGGTGCAAATTAGGATCTTTTTCACCTCCATAGGAAAATTCACAGGTCTCGTCCAAAGGGGCCAAACATACGTTGGGACTACCCATAACACTCGATACCCGTGAATTAATATAAACATATATTGGTCAATCCTAGTCATAATTGTGCTTGGACTAGGTGATGGTGTAGGTTTATGCATCGTGTGTCGACTGAAAGAGAGACCTAAAGATCGTATTTGCAAGCACTTTCTTTTGTGCCGGTATTTTTACAAGGACCTGGTTATGTAATCAGGGGTTCATTCAGCTCATTTTCATGTAGTTGAGCAAAAATTTAGCAACCAAGGCGTGGGAAGGACAACTTTCGCTCCTGGTACCACGAAAACCCAAAGAAAATGCTTGTTAAGGGTGGTCTCTCTTACTCGAGAGATGCAGGGACGCAGCGTTGTGTCCGATATGCTTCCCCTCCGCCTTTTCGCATACAAATCACCAATCGTACTGAGGCTCGTCAGGAGAATCCTTTAACTATCTAGTGACGGTGCATAAGTGGAGCATTCCACATCTTCAAACTGAGATGAGTTTACCTTCCTTCAAAGGCCTACCATCTACGATGAACTTATGAACCCTGTGCCGACAATATCCTAATGCGAACATGTTCAAGCACAACACCAGAAAGTCCCTTTACGGCTTGTATTACTTGGTGATCCACAACTAAATCAGCACACGCAGCTAGATCTTCATAAAAATGAGTGATCGATAAAGCATGCACATAAAATTCCAAATGACACTGTATCCACATGAGCTACGAGCCTAATTACACCAAATGCTTCAGTGTACTTGTAAATCCATATCTGATGCTACTTGGCAAGTTCATGAAGTAATGCAAAAATCAAGAGTGCCCCTTCGATATGGATCCATGTTATCTAATCATTTCATACCTTCCGCACAATTGTCAGCTTTGGATTCAGTACAGCCAGACCACCTGGCGGAAGTCTTGGAGCCCCGGTAACAAACTGGCAGAAGGCCCGCTGCTGCTCAGGTGTGAACTCTCCCATGATCTCAAGTAACTATTGTTAAAAACAAAAACAAAAATCTGTGAGCTTTTAAGAAGCCAATAACCACAACCAAAACAGAGCTCCAGATCTACTGAAGAAACACACATATAAAATTGCTGGGCTCTTAGCAGTGTAGCCATGATCAAATTTTATGTGCTCCGCAAGTGTCTCCACCTGGGAAAATTTCTATGGACAACTAAAATACATTTGCCGAGTGTCTGGTAAAGCTTGATGACAATGCCAATGCCAAATTTACCTCCCACATCTCTCTACGGCCACAGAGCAGATAGTCCAGTTCATGTGGAGTAAATATTTGTAGAGATGAGATGTCAAAAACCTGACCAACATATACCACAAATCAGGTACAATTCTAAAGCGAGAAAAGAGAATCACGCTCACCATTATATTTTTAGTTTTAAAGCATGAGTCAACTGAGTTGCCATGCAAGAATAAAGCCATGACAGAATCATCAAATCAAGATGTTTGGTATAACTGCACAATACTTTATGCCATTCTTATCAAAGCTGTATGGCCTAAAGCCCTCTTGTTTTCATATCACACATTTTTTTAATAGAGGATTATCCCTTTCAGGCAACAGAGTTGGTGAAGTTATAACAATGGTTTCATTGCACACGAACTTATTTCATCAAAGACCATGAAGGCACTTAACCTGATTGAACCCTGCTCTGAATGCCTCCATCTGTCGAGCAATTCCCGTTTTGACAGTCGCATCAACCACCAAGGATAAGTATTCCTCCAGGTTATTTATGTCAACCTGAAAAATAACAAGGAAATAAATTCCAAATAAAGAACAAAAGCTCTAGACGCAATTAGTAATGTAAGTCACAAAGCCATACAGTTTCGTCCCCTGACTTCAGGACATAGTCCGGATAACCAGGAAGTGTAAAATCGAAACAGAGATCTTCAATTCGGGCCCCGTGAAAATGTAATCAGCAATTGCATCACGATTGTCGTCACTGCTTGATTCCAGAAATTGTTTACGGCAAACAAGAGCATGCAACTCTTCCAATACCTTCCCAACCTCGGCATCAAAAGAGATGATATCATGCAAATCAAGCTCCTGGATCAAATGAAGTAGAGTTATATCACTTTATGCAAAATGCAGCTTTCACAAAAGAGATCATGAGGAAGGTGCCTACTTGTCCAAGCACAAGCTTATAGAACGTTGGAGACATTGGCAGGTCCAAAAGCCGTCCATCTTGAAGAGCTTTAGCCATTACACGTCCCACCAACCGGAAATACTCAACTACCTTGGAGAACTTACTGCTATCAGAAACATCAGCATTTGGAGGCCAAGGGCGAGGGAACAAGAAGAAAAGCGGACTAGAGGTCGCAAGAGGGAGGCGGAGGGGCGTCGTCGTCAGAGTCGGGTTCAGGGGAGGAGGCGGCGTCGGCGTCGGCGTCGGAGTCGAGGGCGACGGAGTCAACCGGCGGAGGCGGAGGTGGAGGGTTGTCGGCGTCGCGTTTCGTTGGAAGAGAGGCACGACTTTGCGGAGGGGGGAGAGAGAGAGAGCAGAGCGGATGTCGCGAGAGGGAGGCGGAGGAGCGTCGGCGGCGTCGGCGTCGGGGTAGGGGGCGATGGAAGCAACCAGGCGGAGGCGGAGGGGCTCAACCTTTCTTCTCCAGCAACCTCGCCTCCGAGCCTTCCGTGTGTGGGGGTCTCGCTCGGCGGGCGACGCGCGCCGACGTTGAGGGGAGCTCTCGAAGAGGCCTCTTCTCCTCCGCGTGCTGCATCTGCGATCCAGGAACGCCGGAACGAACGACGGAGCACCAACGAGCCCGAAGAGAGAAGCGAGCGAGCACCGGAGTAGGGGCGGCCGTAATGTGGTTCGTCGGCGACGGCGGGGAACGGCCGCTTGATGCACGGCGGAGCAAAGCAACGAGCACGGAGAGAGAGAAAATTTCAGATTCAAAATTTCGAAATGAAACAAATGGAGAGGGACGAATCTGGGGTCTGAATCTGCTTGAAGTCATGTCTAATGGGCGGGGACTGTTTGTTTTGCGCATACCAGATAGGGAGTTCCGAAGGAAAATCCTTGAAGGAGGCCATATAACGGTTGCAAGGATTCCTCCTGGTTCTGCAAAGAATGGAAACCAGGTTTGGAACTCGAAAGACATCCATCGTTCGATTCCGGTTTGGGTGAGACTTCGGAACTTACCTTTTTCATTTTGGTCACTCAATCCATTGGAAAGGTGGTCAGTGCAGTGGGTAAACCACTCTATGTAGATCAGCGGACAGAGCAGATGACAATGCTAACGTTCGCTAGGGTTTGTGTTGAAATAACAGCCCGAAGAACCAACTTGTGAATCAATTGAGCCGCTCCTTGATGGTAAATCGGTGGAAGTGGAAGTTGAGTATGAATGGAAACCGCTTGCTTGCCCCGTGTGCGGTATCTTTGGTCACGGTTGTAAAACAATTTGCTCCTACAAACTCGATGTTCCTTCCGCGAAGCTAATCGGGTCTTCAATGCTAATGTTGGAATCCATCCCGCTCAAGACAAGTCTTCCCCTACTTGTCCGGATGGTCCCGCTCTCTCTCGAATTGTCAAAAACGGGTTATGGTGGACTTACAAGTTCCACTTACTACCCTGCATGGACATGATTGATCCCGAGATTGATTCTCATCTGCAACTGGAGGTAACCGCACTTGTTCCTCCTAAGCCTTCGAAGATCTCTGCTGCTAAGGTTTCTACATGTGAGGATGGTGGTGAATTGGTGGCTATGTCCTCAGCTCCTGCTGCCGATCCAGAATGGAAGCAGGTGAAGGGGAAAGGTAGGAAAAAGAAAAAGCATGCTGAGAAGGAAGCTCCCTCCTCTTCACTTCAGGGTGGAAGCTCTGATGAAATGTACAACTATAGTACTCAAATGGAATTAAATGATGAAGATGTTTTGTCTGTGGGTTCCCCTTTGCCAAAAGGCCCGGCTCCGGATGGTACTAGAAGTATGCAAGAACAGCTCCTCTTGCTTCTTCCTGATCCACCACCCTCGGTGGCTTCAAAAGCGCCTGCCACGGTGCGGGGCTAAGAAGAGGTAGTTCTACCCTCTATCCTTTTTGATATGTTTTTTGGCTTTTGGAACATTAGAGGCATGGTTAACCCTCTTAGGCGGGCGGAGATCAGGAGATTCGCTGCTGTTAATAAACTTTGCCTGATTGGCCTTTTTGAGACCAAAGTTCCTGAGGAACATTTTGATTCTATCTCGGCTTCCTTAATTAGTGGTTGGAATTGGATTGCAAACTATGAGTATTCTTCTCGTGGTAGAATCTAGGTTGGTTAGAACTCGGAGTTTGTTTCTTTTGTGCCTATCTCTATCAATGACCAGGCTGTGCATGGTAGTCTGAAGCTTAATATGTCTGGTGTGAGCTGCTGCATCTCTGCTATTTATGGAGAACATTCTTTTGTGCGTCGTAGACCTTTGTGGGAGGACCTCCTCCACTTTAATGACTTAATGCAGGATTCGGCTTGGCTTGTTGCTGGTGATTTCAACGCCATTAAAGACTTATCCGATCGAGTTGAAGGTTCCAACGACTGGATCCCTTATTTTGATGAGTTTGCCCAATGCTTAGCACAAACGGGCGATGGATCTCGATATGTTGGCCTTCGTTATACTTGGTCTACCTCGGCAGGAGACGCCAGGAAGATGAGGAAGATCGACCGTGTTCTGGTTAACAACAAATGGAACCTTGATTTCTCGTTCTCTGAGGCTTCGTTTTTGAACCCTGGTATCTCGGACCATACTCCTATGATCGTTAGAGTTCTTCACCCGGTCCAGAGGAGGAAGCCGTTTAAGTATTTTGAATTTTGGGCTGACCACCCGGACTTTAACTCAATTGTTCGTCAGGCTTGGGACTCCTCCATCATAGGCATTCCAATGTACATTCTTGTTTCCAAGCTGAAAATTGTGAAAGCTCGACTTAAGTTACTTAACCAAGACACCTTCTCGGATATCTCTGTGAGGGCGGCCGAAGCAAGAGAGGCCCTTCGAAGCACTCAGGTTAGCCTTCAATCGGACCCTTACAACCTTTCTCTTGCTGAGTTGGAAAAATCTCAGCGTCGTGTTTTTATTGATTTGAGGAATCAAGAAGAATCCTTCTTCAGACAAAAGTCGAGAGTGAGATGGCTAAAAGAAGGTGACAGGGAATACTAAGTTTTTCCACCATTCGGTGAAGAGGAGGCAGCTTACTAATAGGATCCTTTCCGTTAAGGATCGATCGGGGCTATTATCACCGATCCCGTTCTTGTGCCGCAAGTTTTTGTCCATTTTTTCTCGAATTTGCTCGCTCATCATGAGGCTTTATCTAAACCTTCGCTTCAGGAGTTGAAGACGTATGTTCGTCACCCACTTTTTGATGCTTAGGTGCGGTCCCTGTGTGAGCCGGTTTCTCCCTCTGAGATTAAGAATACTCTATTCTCCCTTGCCAAAGGCAAGGCCCAGTCCCGATGGATTCTCGGTAGAGTTCTACAAGACTAATTGGGACTTAGTGGGGCCATTGGTGGTGGAAGCAATCCAGGATTTCTTCTCTTCGGGATTGCTCCTAAAGGAGGTAAATACCACTATCCTCGCCCTAGTTCCTAAAGTCCCTAACGCAAGTGCGTCACGATTTTAGGCCTATCGCATGTTGCAATACCATTTATAAAGTCATTACGAAAATCCTTGCTAATCGCATTGCTTTGCTGTCTTAAATGATTTGATAAGCCCTTCACAAAATGCTTTTGTAAAGGGTAGGAGGATTAGAGATAATATCCTCATCGCTCAAGAGTTGTTTGCTGGATTTCACTTAGAGCCTTATCTGCCCAAATGTGCTTTGTTAAAGTTGATTTCCATAAGGCCTATGACACGGTTGATTGGGATTTCTTGGAGCTTGCTCTCCGTGCCTTCGGTTTTCCTGAGTGGATTATTTCGCTAATTATGGTTTGCGTACGTACGCCAAAATATTCCATCTCTATCAATGGTGAGTTGCATGGTTTTTTCCCTACTGGAAGAGGACTTAGGCAAGGTGATCCTATGTCACCTTACCTATTTACCTTAGTCATGGAAATTTTCTCTGGAATCTTGCTCTCCTGTACTGCTAGCAATGACTTCAAATATTTCGGAGATGCAAATGCAGTACAGGTGACTCACCTCTTTTCGCCGATGACGTATTCCTTTTCGTCAAGGCGATTGGGCGTCGGTGACGTTGTTAAAAAGGGGTTTGGACATTTTCTCCTCTTGGAGCGGCCTCTACCCAAATAAAAACAAAAGTGAGATCTTCATCTCGGGAGGGGATTCATCTCTTCGTAATATGATGCAATGGGCCTTCGGTTTTCGGGAAGGGAAACCGTCGGTTCGCTATTTGGGTGTTCCGATTATTACTACTAGATTGGGCAAAGCGGATCGTGTTGCATTGACTGATCGTATTCACGCTGTGGTTCAATCTTGGGCGCAACGCTTTCGTCCTTTGCTTTGGAGGTTGCAACTTATAAGGTTAGTACTCCTTTCAATTCAAACATATTGGACTAGTGTCTTCAACCTTCCGTCCTCGGTTATAGATAATATTGAGCGCATTTTGAGACAATTTTTATGGAAGGGCACGACCCTTGGCCGGGGTGGGGCCAAAGTTTCCTGGGACGATGTCTGTCTCCCAAAGGTTGAGGGCGGTCTAGGCATTCGGAAACTTAAAGATTGCAACAAAGCCTCCATGCTTAAATTTATTTGGATTCTTTTCACTGATAAAGAATCGTTGTGGTGTCGGTGGGTACACTCTAACTTCTTAAAGAAAAGAAACTTTTGGATTTCTTCCCAGCCTCGTTGTTGTTCTTGGGCATGGAAAAAAATCCTTCAACTGAGGAATTACTTTCGCTTATCCTTTGTATGGAAGATTGGAAATGGCCTATCGGTGTCTCTTTGGCATGATCACCGGCTTTCTTGTGGCCCGCTTGATGCCTTTATCCCTTGCTCATTCCGTGAAGGCTTATGTCTTCCGACAATGCTTTGTTGTTGCGGATCTTTTACCTCTATGGGTTGTTTATTTAAATCCTTTTTGGAAAGATGGGGCATATCTCTCCCGGTCCTCTCTTTTTGGCTCGTGACAGTTTACTCGGTGCTTGTGACGCTTTCGGATCCTTCTCTCGTAACTTCATGGAATTCCATTAGAGTCAAGAAGGATCGTGTTGATTGGGCGTCTTTTGTTTGGGACAATGCTTGTAGCCCCGCGGTTCCAGTTTAATTTATGGCTTATAACCAAAAATCGCCCGTCGACCCAAATGCTTCTTTCTCATGGAAGGATCGACTATAATGTTTGTGCCTTCGCAATGATGTTCCGTTCATCAAACATTTATTCTTCGGGTGTCGCACCTCGGCTTCTCTCGGCCTACTTTTGGGCCGCCAGTGTAACCTTCCTTGGCGGAATAGATGTTGGAAAGATATCCTCGCTTGGGCCTTAAAGTTCTTATCCCAGTAAGGACTTCTTCCATTGCATTGCGCGGTTCTCGTTTGGAGCTATGTGTCACCTTATTTGGAAAAAGAGGAATGCGATTATATTTCGGGCGAATCCTTAGTGGTCTCGGCTCTAAAAACCACCTTATTAAGGTTGTGAGGGATAAAGCTATAACATTCAAAGATGTTCCTCCTACCCCGAGGAATAAGAGGCTTCAGCGTGGTTGGGGGTTCGACCCTGCGGTGTTCTCTCGTCTGACTAGTGCTCCTTAGTTGCTGCTTTGCGCGAGTTGCTCCTATCTTTCTTGGCTCTCCGTTCTTAGCCGCTTCCTTGGGGGGCTAAGGGTTGGTCAGCCTTGTTGTTAGCTCTTTCCCGCTTGTTTGTTTTGTTGTTGTGCCCCTGTGGCTTTCTTGTTTGCCTATGTGGCTTCTTACATTGGCTCCCCTACACTTTGTCTCCTTTTGAGGATTGAGTGTAGGTTTTTGGTGCCGATCTTTTGTATATCGCCTTAGCTTTATTTATATATTTATTACCTTTACCAAAAAAAAAAAAAACAAATGGAGAGGGACAGATAAACGAATGGGCGTTTTATTTCTCAAACGAAGGAAAGAGAAAAGTTTAAGCCGCAATTAATGCTCTGACAGGAGAGAGAGCGTACAGGCTAGGAGGAGAGAGGGCGTCGGTAGGCTAGGAAGAGGAGAGAGAGGGGAAGAAGGCAGAAGACACCAAATGAGCCCACCCCTCCACATGGCAACTCGTGAGTGGCCGGGGACCACGCTGACATGAAGGTCCCGGACCACCCAATATTTTCTCAGTGTAAGACGGAAAAGAAAAGGATAAAAAAGTGAAAGTATGTGGCGACATTTATGGGGCCACTTGCCAATTCTCCATGAGGCCTCCATGTGGCTAAAGGTGCTCCGAAACTTTAGCTGAAATAGCTGTTGGGACAACAAGGAGTCCACTAAACTTTCACAAATTACTCATTTAAGCACCTGCGATGTAAGAAGTACTGACACTCTCCGGACGTGTGATATTCTAACGCGATTAACGAGTGTTAAAAAATTTAACGTGTGGTCAACTCTAATCTCAAAATTTCGGCGTGCGATTCTAACATGCACTGAGTTAATTTCAAAAATTTTTAAATATATGAAAAATAATAAAAATAGCAGAAACAAAAGGGAAGGAAGAAAATTCTCACTCTCACTTCTGTGTTCTGAGCTAATTGACTCCCCGAATTGCTGCGGAGACGGAGAGACGGTGCGTCCAGTTCGAGCTAGGGCTTGCGGAGAGTTGATTCGGCGGGGTGGCCTCCGCGAAATTCAAGCGTCGCGCACAGCCACAGGGCTTTGTCTTCTCCCATCCACCTTCCCGTTATGCTCGGCTGCTTGTTCTGTCTCTCGCGAATCTAGAATCGCGAGCTCCGTCGTCTCAATCAGCTGAAATTTAGTCGATTTCGGACTGGCTTCAACCGGCGGTTTCGAAGTTTTATTTTTTGGGAGTTCGTGAATTAGTTTTGGCACCGACTTGATTCCTGAATCAGAGCTTTGCTTGCTGTTAGGGTTTCTTCTTGCTTTGGCTTTTCGACTCCCCTTTTGCCGTCGGTCGAATCTCTTATCATCGTAAAACTGATTACGTCCCCAGTTTCTATCGCGAAACGATGGTTTGAATCGGTTGAGCTCCGACTTGAGTTTGCTTTTGTGTTGCTCTTTTTCGATGCTATGAAATAACGAATTGCCTGCTTTCATGTTTCTTGTTCCCTTAAGAGGGCAATTGATTGTTTTGTGTGCAGAACAGAAAAATTGAAACTGGAGAATCAGGTGAGCACATTAATTCAAGCAAACGGGTGTAATTCTATGCCCTTTTATTATTATTTATTTATTTTTGCATTTATATATAAATATATATTTAATATATAACGTGTCGAAATTCTCTATTTTTTAGGAATTAATTTGCATTTACAGCAACTGTTCTGTTGTTGCTGTGCAAGAGTTACTCTTGATTCTTCACCAAAAGCTGTCCATTTCCATTTCCAACAGGAGGCCTATGCCTTTGTTACTCTAGGAATTGGATCTCTGCCTTCAGCGGAAGAAAGACTCTTTGCTGGAGTCCTGGATGCTGACCAGTGTGCTTCAGAATCTCAAGAATAGCTTCTTAGTTCTACTTCTTGATGTGCATCTTTGCCACTTAGATGCATCTTGATCTTCTTTTTCTGGACTAGCAGGTATGTTGCTTCATCTTTGTCTTTGCAATTTTCCATTTGTAGTAATCAATTAAAGCCTGGCCAACCGAGCATCCTTATTTACCTGGATCAAATATATGCACACTGGACTAGTAAATCTAATGGATTCCATGAGAAATGAATTATGATGGGTTAAGTGACCAGAAAGTAGTTGGGTGAACGTAGCTGTGAGATGCAATAACCTTTCATGAATTCTCTGACAGTAAATATATGTACGTGCTTTGATTTTCTTTCTACTGCGGATATAGGCGAATTGTTCAATCTGTGGATGGGGTTCGAAGTGCAGCATTAATTTGGTCGGTTTCTAGAAGTCCTCGGCTTCAAACCGAGTGAAGAACACATAGAAAGAAGACGTGGGTCATTGGGAAATGACTTGTGAGGTGGGCGATACCTCGTGTAGTCCTATGGATGAGACCCAATTTTTCATATTTTTATCAATGATACCTATATTTGAGATTTTTTTAAAGGGCCATAGCAAATTAATAAACAGATTTTGTGGACATTTCAGATTAGTATTGCGGGTATTTGCCAACAGCAATGACCATTTCTTTTTTTTTTTTTTTTTGGTAAAAAGCAATGACCATTTCTTTATGAAGTCGAGGTTCTCTTTTGCCTGAGAATTGCATGAGATATATTTTATGCTTCACCGTATTTTACAAATAATTTTTTTATGCATGCAAACTGCTCTGTATTTGGATCATTTGCATAAACTAAAGATCTAGACTTGATCGGTTTATGGGAGCTTATAGGATGTTCCATAATCTTTCAAGTAATCGGATTTCCTGCAACTTCTCAAATTGGTAAATCAGAAAAGGGATGAGGCTGAGGAGAATAGCTTTACAGTGTGGGGGGATTTGGTGCTACTTGTCAACAAGTTCTATCTGTTTGGAGAATAAATTCAGTTTATTTTTTTTAAAGTTAACATCCAAATCTCTTTTGGATTTTGCTTCACCGGCAACGATTCGGTCAAAATCCAACGTCATTTTGATCCCCCCACATCTCCTTGTAATTCTAGAGTTAATTATTTTCTCGAGAAGGTATTCCGCATTTTCCAAGTTATCTTTGAGTTGATCGGGCCTTGTCTCGAAAACAACAAATTGTTCTTGGGTCTATTGAATATTAATATGCGTGCTAAGATAATATACAAAATTTCTGACCAAAAAAAAAAAGATAATATACAAAATATCGATATTTTGTATGATCGGGTGCGCTCTCTTTGCTTGTAGGTTGATAATCAAAACAACAAGATGCCGCGAGTTAAAGATATAGCTTGGAAATTTGTGATTAGACTGGAGGGCGAGAAATGGTGTTGTCCTTACTGCGAGATTGAATACTCAGGAAAAGTTACAAGAGTGAAAAGTCACTTTCTTAAACATCCAAACAAAGGCATTTCTCCTTGCAAAAAAGTGCCGGAGCACATAAGCAAGCTAATGGATTGGTTACACAATCAGGTGGCTTTAGTACTTGCGGTAGCTATATTATTTGCTTGCGAATAATGCTATGTGCACTAGGAAGATATTCAAAAGATTGGGGTATTACTTATATGATGGTATGCGCTCTATTTGCTTGTAGGTTTGTAACAAAGAGGATATAGTCTGGAAATTTGTCAATAGACTGGAGGACAACAAATGGCGTTGTCATTATTGCAGTGGAGAATTCATTGGAGGCCTTACAAAAGTGAAAGGTCACTTGCTTAAAGTCCCAATTGAAGGGATTTCCATTTGCACAGAAGTGCCGGACCACGTAAGAAAGTTGATGCTGTCGTTACTCGATGAGGTGGCTGAAGAAGAGAGCAGAGAGGCCAGCGGTCAATTTTCCACGGGGCCACAGTCACATGACGTGCTGCATCCAGCTGTTCGATTGTCGCCACAAAGCTTTGAATGTATGGAATACTTATTCACAACTGAAGGGGGGGCGGCTGACATGGCAAACTTCACCTCTGACCAACAACATGGAGAGTGTCAATTTCATCATAGTTCAACGATGCCGTCACTGGAGCAAAATAGTCATGGTATGTTCATGTGAAGTTTCTATACATTCATCTAGGTGTGAAAGACAAAACATCTATTATATTCTCCCAAGCAAACAAGTCGTGCTTCTTAACCAAAGTGATTACTCTTAAATATTTCCGATAAGCATGCTTTTTTCGTGGGACTTTTCAAATGTAAAGAGAGCCCATCACCTATTCCTTAATAATAGGGCATTGAATGTGTTGCACATGCCCACTAGACCCATTGGATCCAATAAACTAACTACAATAGGCATTCTCTCGTGTTCCAATCAATCATATCCTAATTTTGATGAACTTCACACAGGTGAAAGCATATCATGTTCAACGATGGCTTTAGCAGAAGTAGATTCGTATCTTCTTGATTTGTCGTATCAGCCACAATGTTCCATTCGATCTCCTTATCCTAAGGCAACACGAATGAATGACCAGCAGACTCCAGCCAAGGCATCATCATTCCAGTATGATCAATTGTCTGCTGTGGGTAATTCACAGCACTCCCAATTGCAAACTTCAATGGACATAGATGCCTCAATTGCATTACAGCATACGAGTGACTCTGACATTATTGAGGCAACAATCGTTGATTCGCAAGTTCAGGAGGCAGCAACAATTATAACAGGCCCATCATCATCACAAGGTGTGTCTGGATTAATCGACATTGTCACTATCATTCCGTTAGATCCTTAAATATCTCCAGATTATTTTATCAAAATCTAACAGATTACTTCTTGTGAAACAAGCTATTGAAAAAGGGTTCTCCAATCAGGAACATGTCGAGCGTCATTGCATATTCCGTTTGATAGAGCAGGAAAGGATACCAGGAAATGTTAGAGCAGCTCCGACCAGCACGTCTCATCCGCCAAATGTGGAGGGCACAACCAATTTACAATTTCCACAAGGTACGCATTTCCAAATTACCTCAGAAAATGGGCAGTTTAGTAAAGTAATATTTTTTTATCTAATCTTAATTATGGCTTTAGATTTGCTTTAATTTTATAATGTCTAAACATCCATTTCACGGCATGCCAAAGCAACCTGCTTTCCTGCGCCCTAAATTTCAAAATGTTCCTGAGGCCAGCTATATGAATCCTACTGATGCCATCATGTTTCTCAATCAATCACCAGGTGTGCCTCCTTTGACACCACAAAGTTGTGAATTGATGGAAGAGATGGTGCAGGAGATGAGTGCGGCCGACATCGCAACCCCCCATTCGATGGTGCAACAAGTTATTATAGTGCACCTCCCCCGCCGAATTCATCCTTCCCTGATGAACTGTTGACTTCTTTTATGGAGTCTTTTGACCTTGGGACATCAAATGCACAACATAATCTAGGTGCGCCATTGCCATCACCAGACCGTGAGCTCCCTGATAATATTTTAAATGAGTTACAGGGCTCCATTTTACCTGGTCCCATTGCATCAGATACTCAACTCAGTAGCATGGCCACAACCAACACTCCCCAGCATTCTAGTCAATCACTTCAAAGCGACGGCCAGTGTGGATACGGCACTGGTCTAGAGCCACCTATTCCATCACAACCTTTCAATGGGCCTCTTATTGCCGAGTCACTTAATTCCCCTGTGCAGATTATAGAGGACATCATAAATACAATGGGCCCATCAACATCAGAAGGTATACAATTATTGATCTATATAAAATAGGTGTTGTTAAACGAGTGCTTGTAATACTAGTTAATTATACTTGATAAGGAAATATTTTCATTCTCAATGCATTGATTACACATAGTACAAGAGAGACAGTCCATTGGGAATTACAAACTTTCCTTATTAACAAAATCCATATGAAATTTATCATTCACTTGGTCTCTCTGTAAACCCATGTTGCTATGTTATGTGAAGTAGGAATGTTTTGATCAGAGTCTAATGCATGAAGTTATGGTTTATAAATTAGGGGTGCCGAAAGGTGCACCAGCAGGGGCATCATTATTACAGTATCATCAAACCACTGTCCCGCATTCTAATGAACCACTTCCAAGCTGCAATAAAGAATGTGGAACTGAAACCAGTTCATTTCCCCTGCGAGAATCGATGGACATGTATCCTCTAACTGCAACACATGTTGATTTGCAAGTTTTGAAGGGTGGAGCAAATATAGCCTGCCCATCATCATCACAAGGTATGCCTTGATCTATCTAAATAGATACTATCGTTCCGAATGAATCACAGATATTCCCAGATTATCTTACTTGAGTGAACATTGATGATTTCATTACAGAAGTGATACTTCTTTGTATTATTAAATCTCTTTAGAATAACTCAAATTCATTTCTTTCCATATCACATCATTTGTGGTATCCTTGCATGTTCTATGTCTGATAATACTATATCGTTACTGCATGGTTTCTTTCATCAAAATATTTAACTTATGTGCATGTTGATTTTCATTGTAGATGTTTTTCATGATCAAGTTATGTATGTTGTTTTACCTGTACCCATGCCTTGATTTGAAAGTCCCATTGTTGATTGATCTTACACTTAAAATAATTTAGTGCAACCAGCTCTGGTGTCCCCTCACCATCAAAGTGTTCCCCATCAGTCCATTAATAATGAGACAAGGATTGAAACCGTGCTGTCATCATCATGTAATTTACATTTAGTCTCATGTCTCCCAACAGCTCTAATGGACATGGATCAATGTAGCCTGTCATCATCACAGGCTCCGAATAATGCTCCTCTACCTCCTCAGATTCCACCTTGTGGAATAGGTCAAGATAGGCCCATCGTCATTACAAGGCATATGGTTATTTAGCTAAATTAATCCTTATGTGTCGCCATGTTATGTTATCGGAGTAGCAAAAATGCTATCACGAGACTCTTAACGGATGGAATTTTTTAATTGCAGAATTAGATGTGAACAAAAGTGTGCCAATGACGAGTCATCCAAACACAAGTAGCAACTTTGAAGAGAACGGAGCTTTGAAAAGAAAATTCCAACGAATCTATAGCAGAGAACATGACATAAAGAATGAGTTAAAATATGCCGCGTCTCTGTCCCTAAAGAAGCCGAGAATGGAAGTTGCGAATTGGTTGGCAGATGTGGAGAAGCTAAAAAATTATTTCCCTTGTACTGAAGCAGCAAGTGAGGATTGTTTACCACCACATCAACAGGTGGATATATTGATGCAAGAAGCAGAAGACCTTATGAGACATGGTAATTTCCCGAATGGACTATTTGAGGCGAGAGAGACCAAAGGCATTAAATTTTTAGAAGGAAAGATGGTGGGAAACGCATTTGAGAGAAATACTACAAAAATTTTGGAGTACCTAATAGGGAATCGAGTATCCCGACTAGGCATTTATGGAATGGGAGGTGTTGGTAAGACAACTATTATGGAGCACATACATAATAGACTTCTTGAAGAAGCAAACTTTGACAATGTGTTGTGGATCACCGTATCACAAAATTTTAACGCACAAAAGGTGCAGGATGACATTTGGAAGGCACTAACTTCAGTTACACTACATGAAAAGGATGTGCGGAAACGAGCAGCAATGTTGTCTGATCGTTTAACAAAAAAAGGGAGGTCTGCAATAATCCTCGATGATGTGTGGGAACGTTTTGATCTTAAAGAGGTGGGAATCCCTATTAAAGCGTATGGAATTAAGTTGGTCTTAACCACTCGATCCTTTGATGTGTGCTGCCAGATGCATTGTCAAGAGAAGATAAAAATTAAACCTCTATCTAATATAGAAGCCGAGGGTTTATTTTTCGAGGAGCTTGGATCCGAAATGGCCCTTGATTTGAAAACTAAAGCAGTTGCGAAGTCCATTGTTAAAGAATGTGCAGGCTTGCCACTTGCAATCATCACCATGGCAAGAAGCATGCAAGGAGTGACCGACTTGTTTGAATGGAATGATTACTTGGTGAAATTGGGAGAATCGGATATGGAGCAAACGGATATGGAAAAGGATGTCTTAATGACACTAGAATTCAGTTACAATCGCCTTGGTAATCATGAGGTTCAACAATGTTTCTTATCTTGTGCACTTTATCCAGAAGATAAGTTGATTGATAAGTTCGAGTTGATAGAATTCTTTATTGACCAAGGATTGATTGGTGGATGTGGATTGAATATGAGGGAGAAACAATATGATAGAGGCCTTACCATATTGAACAAACTGGAAAATGTTTGCCTATTGGAAGATCATGGAAGCAAGATAAAGATGCACGATTTGATTAGAGACATGGCATTGCACATCATGAGTGCGACTTCCATTGTAAAATCAGGAAAGCAGTTGAGGTGGATTCCACCTGAGGAATATTGGACGGATGCTTTGGAGAAAGTTTCTCTAATGCATAATGACATTAGAGAATTTCCATTGAACATGTCGCCAAATTGTCCTAAGCTATCAACTTTTCTATTGAATGAAAGCTTGTTGGTTGATGTGGTCATCCCTGATTCTTTCTTCAAACAATTATGGGGGCTAAAGGTTCTAAACCTAAGTGGATGTCAACTAACAGAACTTCCAAATTCCATTTCAGACTTGATAAACTTGAGGGCACTATTGCTTAGAGGGTGTTCGAAATTGTTCCATATTCCTTATTTAGGGAAGCTCAGATCTTTAAGAAAGTTGGACTTGTATGGATGTTTTCGCCTTGAAACGCTCAAGGGTCTAGAAATGTTGATTAACTTGAGATACCTTGACTTATCTTGGACACGTATAGAGAGATTTCCCAAAGGAACGATGGGGGATTTGCTAAACTTGCAATATCTTAAAGTTAAGGTAGTAAATGGAGAAGACATTACAAAATTGCGGGCATTGGAGACACTTGAATGCTACTTTGAAGATGTGGATGGTTTCAACGAGTGTGTGGGGGTTATTAAGCAGATTAACCCTTGCTTTTACGAGCTCGTCATGGGTCAAGAAAATTCACATTTTCGTGTGAAAGTGAGTGGTGATGCTAGATTTGGGAATTGTAGGAGAAGTGTCGACATTCATAATTGTAGTCATGCTATTGTGACCGGGGCAAGGGAAAGCAATGGCATTTGTATTTTGATTCCCCAAGATGTGCAGACATTGACAACAAGATTTTGCATCGGAACAACAAATTTGTCTAGCATGGGTCCACTTGAAAACCTTGAGGTGCTATTCATAAAACAATGGGAAAACTTACGGGTGCTCTGTGGAGGACAAGATGAAGAAGAAATCAACATCCAGGGCTCCCCTGCCCCAACCTCTAACCCTTTCCTCTTCCCAAGCCTTAGGGTTTTGAAAATATGTCGATGTCAGAAATTGGAGTATCTCTTTGGGCATGGGTCTAAATTCTACCTTCCGCATCTACGAGAGATTGAAATATATGACTGTGAGGAAATGGTGGGGATAACAGCAGCAATTACATCACCACCACCACATTCATCCCAAGCCTTCCCCAGTCTAGAAGCGATTTCTATTAAGGGGTGTGATAAAATCGAGAGAGTGCTGGAATCTGAGTGGCTGCCCTACTTCCCTAATTTGAAAAGAATCACGGTAAAAGTCTGCCGGAACATGATAGAGATAATTGGAGGTCCTCCCCATCCACGTCAGTTGAAGAGATTCCTCTCGAATTTCTTATGGTACAAGTTTGCAATAACACGAGAAACCTATTTCTGCATGAGTGGTTGATCCATCTTCGAAATCTACAAAGTATGTGTGTCTATTGCTGTGAAGGAATGGTGGAGATGATAAGCAGAGCAGGACAAGGCCAAGAAGGAAGCATAATGACTCCTGTAAACAACACCCCTTCATCATTCCAGTCTTCAAATTTTCTCCCAAAGCTAAAGTGCTTGGAGCTATTCGATCTACCCCAGCTTAAGAGCATATGTGGAGGTCTAATAAGTTGTGATTCCATGGAAGTTATAGATGTGTACAAGTGCCCAGAATTGGACAAGACTCCTTCGTAACTACAATTACGTGTTGAGGACCTTCTGTATATAGAGATGGAAGGTGAAGAAAAGTGGAAGACGCTGATATGGGATCATCCCAATGCTCAAGCTATTCTTCAACCTTATCTCCATTTCCGTGGCAATACCTGTGTTCTTCAAGGCAAAAGGTCGCATTGGCATTAATGTGAGTTATGGATATAATTTCCTTCACTTCTTTAAAGTCGTTACAGAGATGTAGCTTTTCTTCACATAGTCATGCAGCTCTAATAGTGGCTTTTGCAGAAAATAATATAAAAATAGTTCTTGAACTTTGACCCAATGTGCAATGTAGTCCTTGAATTTTTAATTTATTAAGTATGGTTTCTGAGCTCAATATGCAATATAGCCCATCAACTTATAATTTGTTTAATGTAGTTTTTAAACTTTTTGTATATGTTAAAATTAATCCGACGCTGCTTTTGAAGAAGTCTGCTGAAAGGCCTTCAGCTGCTATACTCGAGCATGCTTCTTTCCTCCAATCTGAATTTGCCATGGGTATAACTATTTTCATGTGCCCACCTTTGTTGGTAGAAGGGACGTTATATCGTGTATTTTGAATGCCGAGGCACATTTTATTTTTTCATCTTTGTAATGGAAATGAGTTCCTTTCAAGGACTGATTAAAGATTGTCGATTCAACCAAAGACGATGCTTTGTGCAACCCTTCTCATTTGATTTACCTAGTCAGATTAGATCCTTGCAAGCAATTAGTTTTTCTTTATTTTTGCATATTTCTTGTGCGAAGTGTCTTTTAAACTCTCTCTCTCTCTCTCTCTCTCTCTCTCTCTCTCTCTCTATATATATATATACACACACACACACACACACATATATCAACCGGATTATTCTCGATTGGTCAGAGTACAAGATGCAAATTCGGGGTTTTATGCAAAAGCTCGACTATTAAACCGTGAAGCATATGATTTTTTGATAAAACGTGTCCATATATGAGCTGAAAATGGCATTGACAATGGGTGTCTCAACAAAAGTGCATGTGGTGCATGGTAGACGCTTAAAAAGAAAAATGAGCGTCAAAAACCCAATTTCTTTTAGGAGGTATACAAATGAAAATGGGACTACTTCATTGTCAATAGAATGTCATTGTCATCAAGAAGTCAATATTTTTTGTTCCATGTCACTGGTTCAGTACGTAGATCAAGCACCAGAATCAGGAAGGACGTGGAGAAAAATGAAATATAATAAAGAGATGTTGACACCTGATTTTTAGTCGACGCATTAAAAAGGTAAAGAAAAATCAAGATTTGGGTTTTCAATAGCAACGGAGCTTGTTTCTCAACAAAAAAATAAAATGTCATTTTTCATTTATTTGTTTTGCATGGTCACTTTTAAGTAATTTTCTATTCATTTAAAAAAAACCCAAAAAGTCAAATAGTTGACTTTCGAGTTTACTTTTTGGTTAGCCCTTTGAATAAGAGTCCTTCAACTTTTTTTCTTCTTCTTTTTCTTCTTCTTTCTTGGCCTTGGCCAATCGCCGGCTATTATGGGGACTAGCCATTGGCAAGTTAAGGCCTTGACTCAGGCCGGCAAGGCTCAAGCTCGCTAGATTCCAACGAGGCCCAAGGTCACCTGAGGCTGGCGAGCTGGGCAGAGCTCGAGCCTAACTGGGCGGGGCTCGAGCTTTGCCCGAGGTCAGTAGAGGTCAGTGAGGCTCCTGCGAGTCCTGATGGGGTGCTGTTATCTAATATAGTACTGGATGACTTGTGCGATCTCCATCTCATGGACGAGCTCATGATGGTGCTTGCGGACTCGAGGAATGGGAGAAGAGTAATCGTCTCGACTCGTGACCCCGACATACCCTCTTCCATCGATCCCTGGTATTCCAAGCATCTCGAGTTGAGCCCCTCGACCAGAAACAGAGCGAGAAGTTATTGGAAAAATGCAGCTGGGCTTTCAATGCGGTCGATCCGCCCGAGGAACTCCTCCATCTCAAAGAGACGATTCTCAGCAAATCGGGCGGTTCTCCCCCAAAGATCCTTCTACTCGGAGGACTTTTATCTGTCACTAATTAACATGCCCTGTCGATAGAAACTCTTTCATTTTTCACTATGGATGAGGTTTGTTAGACATGATGTTATAAAACTCTGGTTTTGTGGTAAGGATAAGCAAAGTTTTTTGCGGTCATTCAGAGTGTAGGGTAGAAATCTGTCGTGAAAATTTAGTTATAGATGGTTGTGGACCAAAAAAATCTGGAGGAGTCAGTGAAAGAGTTTTCTTCGAGTGAGCTATGAATTCTTAAAGTCGCTGATTAACTGGCTATTCCTTGCTCCGCATAGAGTTTTACTGCAATCACTTCAAATTGAACATGGAACTTGTTTTCGCCAATTCCATAATGTTACCATTCTTTAATGGGGAAAGATGAAATTCAATGCATGACTTTGATCTGCTCAATATCCCCATCTTTCTATCATCCTTCTCTTGAAGCAAACTGATCTTGTTGCGTTCTAAATTACAGTGACCGATGCCAAGGCAGAGTATGACGTGAAAAAAGATAGCTGGCAAGGTAATCTATGTGTACCAAGCAAATTTGCATGGGAGGATCTGAATTGTAGCTGTGGAGATCCTCCGAGGGTTATTTCGCTGAATTGTAGCTATGGAGATCCACCGAGGATCTGGACCTGAGCAGGTCCTTAAACTGCTCATGGAGGTAAAGGAGGGAAAACCTCCTCGGGAGGGTGACCCGACTTTGCCTCCCCTGTTTCTCAGTCAACAGGTTAAATAACGGCTGGGAATTAGGGGGCGTCTTGGTGGTGAAGGTAGACACCACGTCAGCTTCAGCTGGCTACGTTCAGGTAGGCTTGGAGTAACCAACCCCTGACCCGCGCCTGACGTGAAAGCTGTTGGATAATAAACAGTTCATCAACCAACTGGTCCAACAGTTTCCCTGAATTGTAGCTATGGAGATCCTCCGAGGGTTATCTGAACCGGGTAAGGGTTTTTTGCGTACATCCACCATTCCAACACACCCGGGTTCGTGGCAAAGCCACTCTCCGTATGGTTATCATAGGCAGAAATTGCCTTCTCGACTAGGTCGATGGCCCCCATACGCCCACATTTCGAATACAAGTCGATCAAAGTGGACCCCACGAAGATGTCCAGATCAACCTTACCGCTCTTCTTCACATACCCATGAACCATCTCACCATATTCCAGCACTCGCAGGCCCGCGCACGCCTTTAGGGCGACGGTGAAGTTGTCGGGCTTCCCTTCGATGCTCTTTCCGTCCGACACCATTCGCCTGAAGAGACGTAGCGCCTTCTCATACCGCCTCTCTTTGCAGTAGCTCCCAGGGATAGAGTTCCAGAGGTAGACGCTTCTGTGAGGCAATTCGTCGAACAGCTTCCGGGCGTCCTCAACGGACGTGTACTTGGCAAAAGAAGTAGTGAGCTTGGTGGCGAGTGCCACCGGAAGCAAAATACTGCAGTAATCTCTTAGTTCAAACCGTTTTTTCACATTTTACGACATAAAAATTACCTCATCAGTTTTGAGTAGCATAGGTGAGGGATGGCCATCTTCCCTCCACAAGTTAATATCCTGTATCGTACTTCTACGTAACCAATGTGTCGCGCACAACCCGCCGAGTGGCGATCTCTCTCCATGCATCATAATTAGGTAAAATGCGAACCGAAAGTTGTAGGCCAGCCAAATATGAAGTATTACTAGGAATCCAATGGTAAATTTAATCCATGGTCATGACTTTCCTTAACCACGCTGACAATAACCCATATAAATTGTGCTAAGGTCTCGTTGAACAGCATCACATTCACTTGGTCCTTCTCTTCATCTCAGAGATCTGCTCCTTCTTTCACTCTGAGAAAGCGCAAGGTGTGGTTTCTCTTTAAATTTCGGGGGCTTTCTGTTTAAGTGTTAGTCTTTGCTTGAGGAAAAAGAAAGGCCTTTTCAGGTTTTGTTCTATGCAGATATGGAGGGAACAAGAGTTGCTGTTCACCCTTCACGTGAAGAACAGTGAGTTTATTTTTATCTTCAATTATTTTTTTGCCAGTCCTGTTGTATAGTGCTGAAAGCTAAAAGTTCACTTTTTTCTCTGTCGTGGGTTCCTTTTGCACGAGAGCACTCTTTAAGAAGTTATTTTGAATTTGATCCTTCGTTCTTTTTTCTGGTTCTGAAGCTATGGACAACCCCAGGAGGAGTGGAGGGAGATGCCGAAGATAGCGTGCGGAGACCGACACCTGATGACGCCATGTCATATGTCGGGGAACTAAAGGATGCGTTCCGAGATGAACCGGAAAAGTACAATACGTTCGTGGAAATTATGAAAGATTTCAAGAGTCAAAGGTACAATCATGAACCTTGTGGCGACTATTCGATCATCATGATTTATACTACTTCTTATTCATTCCATTCTTCGGTACCTTGCAGAATCGATGCAATGATGGTCGTAGCAAGAGTAAAGGAATTATTCACAGGATATGAGAGATTGATTCATGGGTTCAATACTTTCTTGCCGGACGGATGCAAAATATCACCGGATGAACCTAGGAAGCTTGTCAGTTTCGAAGAGGTGATCGGGTTCGTCATCAAGGTCAAGGTAGGCATATTACCTGCCACATCCGAACAAGCTCTTAGCTCTCTGCTATTACTACACCTTGCTTGCTAAGTACTAGTCAGCACCTATTCTTTTAAAGAGCAGTCTATGTCCTTTTTCTTTTATGGAACCCTTACCTCGAGGAATAATGAAACCTCCAAGCAAAAACACAAGGAGATGGATTAAAGCACCACCTGTGCTAGCAATGATCACGGTCCTACAAGTGCCTGATATGAATCGAAATAGCCCAGCAGCCATTTGTTGGATCAAGAATATCAATAGAAGTTGCTTGCAGAACCTGCAAGTAGTAAAACCAAAGTATGGTCATTCAGTACATTACTTTGAGGTGTCATTCCATGATTTTACGTAGATCATGTACTGATTGCCATATTATCACCATTATCAAGCTATTCTTGATAGGATTATCATAAGTCAGCTGCTTTGTTGGTAAATCTGCTGCTGTAAACTTATGCCTATCTGTCAGGATAGATAGAGGAGGATGAAGCTGGAACTATGATCTTATTCTCGTTTGCCTTTGTAAATGTTTCCAATGCTTGTTCCTAAACCATATATGTGATCAATTTTTCAACCTGTGCCAAACTTACTAGCATTGCCCCTCCTTCTTTCACGTGATCTCTAGTTCATTACATTGTTGGCAATTTATGCAGCGCAAGCCATTCTGTATTGCATAGAACTTAATTGAAGCCCCTCTATACCTGACTAAGCGAATGAAATGGAGAGTGACCCTGGGATTAGCGGAGTAGGAGTTGCTGATGGTTAAGTTGCCTGCTCTAAAAAGAAATAAAGGACAGAATTGAAGTACTTGTTTTTGCCTACTTACAATCAGTCATAACGCAGTCTCGATTAGCGGTGCGAATTCTATCCCTAAGAGCATTTCTTTAGGACATACATAGGCGAAGAGCGAACAATTTGAAAAAGATATTTTTCAAAAAATGATCGCCTGAATCACTCGTAAAAATGAATAAAAGAAAAAATATTTCCATCGCACGTCAAATTATTTAGACATAAATTATTGTCAAGAATGAAAACATCACAGATTATGATGTTACTCGTGATCAAAGTTCAAATATTCTTCTTCTTTCTGAATGATACTAAATGGTACTCCAATTGATCTGTTTATGTGATTGTCTTTAATCCTTTTTTAGAATAATAGTCTATCTTGGGCACAAAGGAAAGGAGTACTATGAAAATCTTTGTTTCAAAGCTATAAATCAATCAATTGGTATGTTCTAACTCCTCTTTCTTCTAAAAATTGCTCAATCGCTGAACTGCAATGATGTCTAAGCAAGCTTCATGGTCCTTTATTGTGTTTCTATTTTTCCATTGTATTAATTCAATCCATCCCGTCAATTTAGGTCAAAAATTGATGACATGAACTCCGGTGGTCCTACGTAATAAGGCTAGTGTTAACGTGATTTTTTTTTTAAAAAAAGTTTTTAAGATTTTTCTCTTTTCTTTTCTTTCTTTTTTTTTCTTTTTCTTTACCCTTTGGCCGGTGAGGTCGCTAGCCAACCATCTTTGGCCAAAAGCTGGTCTGGGCGATGGCACCATGACCCTTGCCAACCCATTGAGCCCCTGCCCAAATCTAAATGAGGGCGAGAGCTGAAACCCTCGCTTGGTGACTGATGAGGACTGCAACCTCATCACCCAAACTAGGCAAGGGCATTGCAACACTCACTAGCCATGGGCGACAAGTGTCGATCCCCACTCATGGTGGGCAAGGGGAACAATGCCTCATCCAGACTAGGCGAGGGTCGCAAGCCCTTGTCTATGGCTAGCAATGGTCGGCTGAAGACATTGCCGACTAATAGTGTTTAAAAAAAAAAAAAAAGGAGGGAAAATAGGAAAAAATTATATTTGAAATGTCCAAATTCAAATGTGTGTAATTTTTAATCATGACAAAGTTCGAGGGAGGACGTTGAGCTCGTCAGCGCCTACAACCCCTTCATCACCACCTACTCCGTGCTACTTTTGCTTCATGCGTGCGTGCAACTAAGTTTTATCCATCATGACATTTCATCGAACCAAAGATGATGCTATTGTCACGGGCCGATCGATCTAGCGTTCCCTTGCCCGTGTGGCCTTAGGAATTTCTCTCCAGTCAACCTTACTCACACTCACTCACAAGGATCGTAGAGAGAGAAACTCTTTAGAAAGAGAAGCTCTAGATTATATTCACTTGTGAAAATGAGATGATACAAATAAGGGGGAGGAGGCCCATTTATATACAATTACAAGGCAAACCCTATCCGTAGATCTTCCCTTGATCTAACGGCGGAGATTATATCTCCCCAACTACCAACTACCCGCATTTATTACATAACGGTACAATTACTGTATCATCCGCCCCAGGATTATTCAAAAAGACTATAGAAAAACCCTAAGTGTCGTGGGATACAAGCCGAGGGTCGTTGGGTCCATAAACGTGTCACGGCCGGCCCATAAGAACCTCTTGGATCGGCTTTCTTTCGGGCCGTGACACTATCATGTTCTCTATGTCGATTGAATTGTGCCACAGCACGCGAGAGGAGACACTGTGTTCATGTGCGGATAACAGTATAAGCTATGAAGTTTTTGGCTTTGCTCTCTCTATAAGTGTAACAGTATAGACTATAAAGTTTCTGGCTTTAGCCTTCTCTCTCTCTCTCTCTCTCTCTCTCCCTCTCTGTGTGTAAGTGTAACAGCATCAGTTATAAAGTTTTTGGCCTCTCTCTCTCTCTCTCTCTCTCTCTCTCTCTCTGTAGTGTGACAGTGAAGTGTGCGATGCTGCTAAATGCTCAACAGACCGCCACGACAACAAGTACCGAGTCCCTCCTAGGCTGTTTCCATTAACCTCGCGCTTTCTGAGGCTGAAGGTGATCCACAGCACGTAGAAAAGCTCAGAGGAAAAGCAGGTTAACAGCGTCGATTATGCTACTTTGGGTGCAAGAACCCCACACCTCGCGGATATGAATCGAGTGGCTCTTGGGCAACAGCGACGTCCCTTCAAGGCATAAATGAAGCCGAAATGGACGAAGTTTCAGGTCTCTAAATAGAGACTTACGCGATCGACCTGACAAAGAAAAATTCAGAAACTTATCCCAAAGCCTATTGGGTCGAACCGGATCTGCAAAAGGTCACGTAAAGTTCCATACATTAAATACGAACAACAAAATTGATTGACACCCAACATGCTCCGTCAAGTAAAAAAGCCAAATCCAACGCAAGAACATGGACAGCGTGTCGAACAACAAAGTTGGAACAGGCCCGGTTATTGAAAGCGACCTTCCAAAGGGATTGATAAAGGGGTCGACGTAGCGAACACGAGCTGGAAAAAGATTGGCGATACCAGAGAGGAAGAACAGAGAGAGGAACAGAGATAGGAAACGAATGGCCTCCCCCTCCCTCCCTCTCTCTGTAGGGGTTGGACTTAAACATCAGTACGTTCTCATTTGAAGGCGGTTATGAGACGCGGAGAACCAAATTTTAGACAGCTTTTGTGTTCTGTTTGAATAATCAAATTTTTTATGTTGCTGTCATGTTTCATTGTCCCCGGGTTTTTCTTCTGTCATGAACCAAAGCATTTTGAAATATGATTTGGAAAGAAGGCTCGTTGAAAGTCATTTAACAATGAATGTCAAAGTATTTAAAGTAACTTTTATGAAAATGGTATGACCTAGATTCATGCACAAACTATCCTAAGAAGTTTACTTAAACAATCACAATTAAGTTCGTGTCAGGAAATTTCAGAACAAACATGCAACAACAGCAAATTGGCCAATGCCTAATGATAATTTAGCAATGACAAAATTCTCTAACATGCAATACATGATAATGAACAACTTTTGTGAAGAAAGTTTTCTTAATTGAACTACACATGATTTTACAAAAATCAAACATGTCAGAAAATTATCATAACAGGAGGACACTCAGCCAATATCACAAGGATTTGTCCCATCAAAACAGATCTAAAAATCACCAATTTACACACAACATAGCCAATATGATGATAAAAAAATTTCATTAAGAGACCAAGTGCAGAATCCTTACAGAAAAAATGGAACAAAAATATCAAAAGTCTGTCTAAATTGGGGTTAAAATAGGAGTTCGAATTTGATCCCATATCCATATTCTGATCTAGTTTTGAAAAATGGAAAGTGGCCTTAACGATGGGCGATCTATATGAAATCAATGGCATTGGAAACCTCTAAGTGTGTTTTACGATTCCTAGAAAGGTCGAATCCAAACTAGGTCAATTTGATACCATAAGATCGAGATCTGGTGCGCATCTCAGTAACTAAGAAAAACATAATACAAGCATGCATTAGAGAACCTCAAAGTCAATCAAGCTATGCACAAATAGCATGAAGAAATCACATGAGATTTAGAATTGGATATGACGAACAATTTGGGTAATCATCTAACCCTAAGTTGGCATGCAAAGATGTCATACAATTCAATGATATTACGAGAAAATTCAAGATTTCTAATGACATGCTTAGGAATCATAAATGTGATGAACATTTTTGTGACACGATTTTAACTTGCGAAATGATGCTTAAATGGTATGACTTAAACATGTACACAAACTTTGTAACATGAGATTCAATTGTCAAGAAGGCATAATCGCAAGATTTGGTCCCTAGATGACTCAAACAAGCATGGCAAGATGCATAAATGGTAAAGTTTCATTTTAGCATTAGCACCATAAAATGAGCATGATTTCGGACCACTAAAGATATGCAAAAATCCTACGAAAAATCACATTTACAGAGCATGCGATGAGGAATATTTTTCGTTAGAGTTCGAGACCTAAATGAGATCATGCAAGTCGCGACAAAAACAGCAAAATAGACATGCATATCCAAGTTATATGTTACTGCAGTACCTTTTCACATTAACTCGTGCAATTGACACACTAGACAACATCAACACTTTGCAAATCATGCATCAATTGAACACATACAACATGTATTTCATCTTTCATGAAGGATTTGAGACCAAACAAACTCATTATAGACTTAATTTCACAAAATACAATTCGGATCAGTGTAGGGCAAATCGTTCTATGTTTGGATCTAGACGATTTTGGCTTTACTTAAACAAATCCAAAAATTTCGAAAAAATTACAGGACATGCTCCACAATAATGAACAACTTTCAAGAAGGCAAGATTGTCCAGAAATAAGTACAGAAAGCTACACAAAAATAGCAAAATTACATTTCGGAACTAGGACAAAACTAAAAATTAACCTAAATTACTGCAGAATTCCTCATCTTTAGAGGTGTTTTTTGCAGGACAAATGATGCTCGATCGGGGTGTGCGACCTATTGATTCGAAGCTAGTGATGCTTATTTTAAAAGTTTAAATGACTCGAGTTGAAATGAGGTCGTTTCGACCTCATTTTGCCCAAAACATAAGATTAGTCCCATAACTACAAAAATGTAGGTTCAAGCGCCAATCAACCACAATCATTCATAATCATTTAAGAACATTCAACCACAGCAAATCAACATCCCAATTCATCAATCTAACATCTAATCATCACATATTTAGGTAAAATTGAACCATAACCTTGGCTGGTTAATCCGACCTCGCTTCATGGGGTTCAAGACCGAGATTGTTACCCTTTACGCATTTTTGTTGATTTTAATCGCAATCGATCGAAATTTTCGCCGAAACTTTTATCAAACCTCCATGAACAACCAAGGACTAGATCTGGACAACAAGGAACACCTTCGAGAGGTAGTTGAACCACCGATTTGCGATTGAAACAAAATCGGTCCGATTGGACCTGCCTTCGTGTGCCGGTGAAGGATCAGATTGATCGGAGTCGTTCCAAAGGCTGCCTTTCTTGATCCTGACCACACTTCATTCGAGGATGAGTCTAAGGCTAGATCGGCTAAGAATTAGTGGTTGTGAGGTGACCGCTGGCCACCAGATTCTCAAAAAACACAATTGGTCCAAAAAAGGGACTAGTCCAACATTGGTTTGAGCTATCCTTGAACGGAATAGCTCCGATTTGAGCCAAACCAAATCACGATCACCTGCAGGAGGTCTAGCGAAGAGAGATAGCCGTTGAGGGGGCTGATTGACAGTCGAATGGCCGCCGGCGCGGCTCCAATGAAGTTGGACTGGCGGACACCGGTTCGACTATTGAGATGGAATATAGAAAGAATAGGCAGGAAATTTGAGAGAGAAGAGAGAGAGAAAGATCTGGAGAGAGAGATTTTCGTGCCAAATGAAGCCCCCCAAAAAATGGAAGGAAAATTGGCTTATATACTATCCCCAAACCATGTAATTTCGTCCGTCAGTTTGATCCGAAGGCCGAAGTCTCGATCAAACGGTTAAAATTTGATTTCGAAGGTTGGATCATGATCTCGAGATGTCGACTAATCTATCTTGTGGGTTTGATTTGCGAAAGCCCTAGCCAAAAACGAGAATTACGTCAAAATGTCCAATTAGGGGTCAAATTACAATTTGATGAAATTCGAGGATCAATATGTAAAATTTTGAGAAATCAAAGGTGCAAGAGCGAAATTGACATCAAGAGGATCCTAGAACAGATTGCTAGAGGTCTAGAACTGGCCGGCAAGCGATCAAACCTGCCAGCACTGCCGGCGGCCGATCAAACCAATTCGATCTGGTTTGGCTGGTTCTTGAATGGTTCTTGACCAACTTGGTCCAGTTCTGACCATTTTGCACACTTAAGGTCCTTGTGGGTTCAAAAGTTGTGCAATTTGGTCCATAAAGGACCAATTTGAAAAGGAAATTTATCCAATTTAAGGAGAAATTGGCCGATCGATATTCAATTAAGCTAATCAAACCTTATGAATATGATCTAGGGTCTTTTATTGACCTAATTGAATAATTATCGTGAAAGATAATGGGTCACAACCATGAATGCTTTGAATTGAGCCTAAAGGGCTAAAACGATTAAATTTGCAATTCAATAGATTATTTCGCAATTCAATGGGAAAAATTACAAATTAACTTAAATTGAGTTCAATTAATGTCATAATTATCCTATCTAGTGAACTACCCATGTGTAAGATCACGTATCACCTTCAAATTGACCTTGAATTGAAGTGCTCAGCTTTATGCCGAAAATGAATCTAGGTCTAATATCAAAATTGGACCTAGATTTATGAAATTAAATCATGACTATAAATGAGTCAATTCGGATTTTGTCAATTGAAGCTTAATCGCTTGATTTTCTCATGCTTGGAAGAGTGAAATTCTTCAAATTGATAAGCTCTAGGGTGGATTTCTCAAAATCGATTTTGGATTTGAACTTATTTTAAGGAAATGAGTGAGAAACAATTGTCCATTCGCAAGTTATGAGTGATCGATTTTAGTCCCCTAATTAGGGCTCAAAATGGTAATTTGCATTTTGACTCAGTAATTCGCGAAATTGAATACACGAGTGGATTTAAAATAGTCCTTAAACCAAATTTCAAAAAAGGAACTACACCTAATTATGACTATATCGAAAGTAATTTGATTTTTGACTGGTTTAAGACCTAAAACCGAAAAATTCGGAAAACAAGGTTCTTAATCAATTTTTGTAAAATTTTCGATACAAAAGTTAAATTGGCATTAAAATGAATGTATTTGTACAACTTTTATTTTTTTAAATTTTTTTGGTCAAAGGTTTGACTTTTCCTAAAATGTTGATTTTTGGTCAAATCTGTGAATTTTTGAGAAATTAATTTAACAAAAATGAAATTAAAGCTAAATGGAATTTTTTTTTGGTAAAAAGTCAATTTTTGACCCTGGGGTTGACTTTTGATTAAATGTTTGATCAAAAGTCAACCCGAAAGTCAACTGTTTGACTTTTAAAATTTTTCTTGAAAATGACTTGAAATTGCTTAAAAGCGGCAATGCAATGGAAAGAAATGAAAAATGGCTCTTTTTGGTCGAGAAATGGATTCTGTCGCAATCAGAAACCAAAATCTCGATTTTTTTTTATTATCTTTTTTGATGCATTGACTAAAAATAAGATGTCAACAGTTGCCCATATTTGAGTGAGAGTTCGAAAAGGTTCCACTCAATGATAAAATTGATACTTGTAATTTTAGTTGACTCCACTTTGGGAAATGGAAGATAACAAAGGAAAGGACGTTTGGTTGGGAACATACCTAGGCACTTACCTTTGCTCATTGGGGTATCTGGACTCATGTGGGGATTTCTTCTCTCCATCTGTATCATGGAATGGAACGAAGGAAATGAAATCATTAAAGAAAAAGGAATGGTTTAAGGATGACTACTAACCTAATGACAAGATTTAAGGATTACTTAGAACCTAAAATCAAGGTTTATGAGAATAAACCTAGATACTAAAGACAATGTTTATGAAGATAACTTTGAACCTAAGGGATGAGGTTTAAGGTTGACTAGGAACCTAGGGGACGGGCTTTAATGTTGACCAAGAACCTAAGGGATAAGGTTTAAGATTAACCAAAAACCGGAAATAAGGAATATGGTTTGAGATGATCAAAACCTAAAACGAGGGGTATAGTTTAGGATGACCAAAAACTAGAAACAAGGGGTTATGGTTTAGGATAACCAAAAATGGGAAACAAATGGTATGATTTAGGATGGCCAAAAACCTAAAACAAGAGTTGTGGTTTAGGATGGCCAAAAACCAGAAACAAGGGGTTATGGTTTAGGATGACCAAAAACCTAAAACAAGGGGTACAAGGATTATAATTTAGGATGACCAAAAAATCAGAAACAAAGGTTATGGTTTACGATGGTCAA
Source organism: Eucalyptus microcorys (assembly GCA_014182515.1). Taxonomy (NCBI): domain Eukaryota; kingdom Viridiplantae; phylum Streptophyta; class Magnoliopsida; order Myrtales; family Myrtaceae; genus Eucalyptus; species Eucalyptus microcorys. Next base: position 13,925,652 of record CM024567.1, on the reverse strand, counting down.
AAACCGGTCCACTAGGGAACATATATTTTGAAAAAGAATTTCGGGATTACTCGAAAGCCAATCTTACGAAAATCATTCAAATATATCTTTTTTAAACGATACTAATTGTCAAATTCCTTCGAAGATGATTTTAACAAAATGAATTTTGATCAACCACTTAAGGATTTAATCAAATATGCCAATATGGGAAATAACCTTATCAAAGAGGTCTTTCGCGCTAACACTCAAAAAGGGTTTTATTCTCAATTATTGATGTGGGAAAACTACTTAAATCTCACTGGAGATGTCTCACATAACCTATGTCTAAGGTTTTCGGAAACGTTCACAATGAATATAATTCATTGATCAAAAGGTCGTTTGAAAGGACCGTAATGATGGCTTAATCGTGGGCTTACATAAATGATATGTACTTTGAGGTCAAAAAATGAAACTTCAATCAATATCTTCATCGGGTTTACAAGTCAAGGCCCTTTGTTGGTGTCGGGCCTCCTTCCCTGTATATCTTTTTCGGTAAAGTCAATTCAAATCTTACGCTTACCAAAAAAAAAAGTGAGTGAATATCTTGGCATCATTACCATCACACAACATTTCAAAAATCCGACTCTTGAAATTTAACTCATATCGAGAGTCCTTTTGATTATTTATTTTGAGAAATGAGAGATTTGCTGTCTTTTCTAATGGCAATACTTGAAATAAATGTTTTTTTGCGAAGCTTTTCTTTTATTTTTCAATGAGTGGTCTCTTGCATGACCATTGATTTTGCTTTTCTTTACATTTCTGCTTTTCCTTGCATTTTTTCATGGGCATTGGCCTTACTTTTGTCAGGCACACTATTTTTTTATGCCCCCTAGTTTTCACTCTCTTTTGATCATCTAGGACTCTCGAGTGGTATTTACATACATGACCAACATTCTCAATTTTGTTGGTAAATAATATGTCTTTCCCTAGTGTAGGGAGATAATCATCACATAGGGTTATGAAAGAATTGCATAAGGCTCAAATTGGCTAAACAGAGGGTAATTATGTTTAGGGTAGTGAACGAAATGCTCTTCGTCACTTCGGGATGCTTCAAGCTTCCATAAGAAAATCACCTGAAGCTAGCACAAAAAGATTGATGCAAGTGAAAGCAATAAAATCTTTATTGATCTATTACTCCATAATTTTCAACCAAGACCCCCTATTTTGCCCCCAATGTGGGGTTATTCTTGACAGGTTTATTTTGGAAATGTTCCCTATTTGGCTCAAAGTGGCTTGCAAAGGATATCAATAGTGTTTGGGATTGAGAAAGAAATGCCTTTGGTTTGAGTATTCACTGTGAATGGATCTTATGCCTCAAGACATGGTTCTTTTCCTTTAATTCTCTCAAAGAGTGTATAAGGACGTGTTTGGCAAAGGGTTGCCTCTCATCATTTCAGGCACTACCACTTGGCATATTTAGCAATCCTTTTCAGGCTTTCCAAAACACACTTTGGTTAAATTCCACTCCTTGGGGAATGAGAATGTATTGAAATTTTTTTGAAAAGACATGTTCCCTTGACCCTACTGAGGAGACTTTTGGAAACAAGATTGAAAGAAAATTGTGGACAAAATAGGCTTTGTTCAGCACGGGAGTTCACTTCTAGAGTTTCGACTGACTCTTTTGACATTCTAAGGACAAGGTCACTTCTAACTTTTAAAGAAAATTGTTATTTTTTTGGAGGTTTTGTACTCCTAATATCAATCTCCTGTGGATAGGTAGAATATTCTTTAGAGATCCTGCAAAATAAACAAACATGCGGATGTGATATGTATGCATGAGATGCATGATGCAAATATCCTAAAGTGGCTAGGATTCAATACAAAAGCTGCTCAAAGGCCTTTCACTTTATTCATGGATAATACTTCGTGATATCATTAGTATTTACAGGTCTCGACAATTCTTGGCCATCCATTTCTACAAGGATCAATGCTCCACCAGGAAGCACATTTCTTACAATATATGGACCTTCGTAGTTCGAAGTGAACTTCCCATGAGGATCTAGAATGATAGGTAGGACCTTTCTCAATACGAGATTGTTGATCTCAAAATGTCTTGGCCTGACCTTGCAGTTGAATGACTTAGCTACTCGCTTCTGATAGCTTTGTCCATGGCAAAGGGCTTTTAACCTCTTTTCATCAATCATATTGAGTTGTTCAAATCTTTATTGAACCCATTAAGCTTCAGAGAGCTTGACTTGAGAAAGTAGCCTCGGTGAAGGAATCTCCATTTCCATGGGCAGCACAGCTTCCATTCCATACACCAATGAGAATGGCGTTGCCCCAGTTGAAGTACGAATTGAAGTTCAATAAGCTAGCAAAGCATATGGCAACCAATCATGCCAATCACGATAGTTTTCGGCCGTTTTGGCTAAAATCTTCTTAATGCTCTTATTTGCCATTTCTGTAGCTCCATTCATTTGTAGGTGGTAGGGAGAAGAATTCAAGTGACAAACGTGGAACCCTCCAAGTAATTCGTCCACTATCTTGTTGTTCAGGTTTGATCCATTGTTTGTGATGATCACCTCAGGAACTCCATATCCATCATGATATCATCATCGGATATGGAGTTCCTGAGGTGATCATCACAGACAATGGATCAAACCTAAACAACATGGCTCCCAATAACTTTCCGTGGATGGTGAGATATAAGATTAGAGGCACACCTTGAATAAGTGGTACCAGTACAGGAGATCGCGAAAGATATTGCTTAAGCTCTTTGAAAGATTTTCGACACTCTTCATTCCGGTTGACTTTAGCGTTCTTCTTCAACAATTTGAAGAATGGCTTAACGGTTTTCGACAGTTAGGAGATAAATATCACCACATAGTTCAATCTTCCTAATAGGCTTTGAACTTCCTTGACAGCAGAGGGAGGTTTCAAGTCACATATGGCCTTCACCTTGGAATGATCTATTTCGATACCCTTGTTGCTAACCATGAATCCAAGGAGTTTCGCAGACTTTTCCCCAAATATGAATTTTGCAAGGTTAAGCCTTAGCTTGAATTTCCTTAGTTGGTTTAATAATTTTCTCAGGATTTCAATATAATCCTCACCCTGTCTTGACTTAGCAATCATATCGTCAACATAGACTTCGATCTCCTTGTACATCATGTTGTGGAACAATGCCACCATTGCTCTTTGATATGTTACCCCTGCGTTCTTTAAGCCAAAGGACATAACTTTGTAACAAATGTTCCCCATGGAGTGATAAAAAACATTTTAGTCTTGTCTTTCTCTTTTATCCGGATTTGGTTATAATCGGAGAATCCATCCATGAAGGAGAAAAACTCGAAGCCAGCTGTACTATCAACAAAGACATCAATATGTGGTAAGAAAAAGTCATCCTTGGGGCTTTTGCCTTATTCAGGTCCTGGTAATCAACGCATATTCAGACCCGTCAATCCTTATTCATGATTGGGACTATATTGGCAATCCAATCAGCATAATGGGTGACTTTGATGAAACCCACCTTCAATAGCTTCATGACTTCTTCTTCAAACTTTTTAGACAGCTCAGGTTTTGTCCTTTTGAGCTTCTGCTTCTTGGACGAAATATTTGGGTCGAGTGGTAACGTGTGTTTCATTATCTTGAGATCTAAACCCGATATATCAGCATATGATCAAGAAAAAATATCTTGGTATTCCTTCAAAAGTCCAATTAACCTATCAGCTTCTATCTAAGAAAGACTTGCCCCAATCTTGGTTTCTTTAGATTTATCTGAATATCCTAAATTCTCAGTGATTGGTTGCTCGGTGGTAAAAGGTTTCGATCCTTCATATCTAAGCCTTTCCTTTTCACTAACTTGAGAGTCATCTTCATTTTCTGAGTTGGAATAATTGGGTTTGCCTAAGTTTCTTGAATGTGAATTCGAGCCATGCAAATGACTACTATGATATGAAATGTTATGCCTGAGATGCAATAAGAAAAAATGGTTAATATATAAATATAAATGAATGCGATGCATGCAATTGTCATGAAAATTTCATTTTTGAATTTAGGTTTTCGAAAAACTTAGTGGGAACTTGCCCTCATGTCATCAGACATCCTTGTTCCACTAAAACGTTTTGAAAATATAGATTGTGTGGAGGCCCAAGCCTCAAAACATCATCATAGGATTGGTTTGGGATACCTTGCACATCTATTAATAAAATGTAAATTTCATTGATATGCAAAAATTGCATTACATTGTATATTGTCTTGGATCAATAAAACTTGTGATTTAGACTATTACAAGTATAAATGAATGAAATAAATGGAATCCCCTCGCAAGGGAGAAATGAATGGAATACAACTAAAATGAAATGCGGGAACTAGAAACATCCCTTACACAACAGGATCTGCAGGCCCATCATCTTCACTAATGGTACCAATCATACCATCTTCGAATAAGTCGGCGAAGTGATGGGCAATGGCTTCCTTTTCTTGCAAGAGCTTTGGCGGGCCAAGGAAGAAATCTTTCAATGGTGGAGGCAGGAAGCATTGGTAGCTCTTACTTTTAATGTTTGGGCCTTTATGATTACTTTGACCCTTACGGTCGTCCTAATAACCTAAGCCTTCACGCTTGTTCTTCTTGACCACTTCAATGGGATTTGGCATGCCTTGGGTGAGCTTACCCAATCCGTTACTAGTGGTAAACCCATTCTTGAGCAATTCTTTGCTTGACATTAATGATGCCTTTGAGAATTGGGGCTTCCTTATGATCGTCCCAGTAGGTACATAAGTAACCGATACAGGCTCAAAGGAATGGTAGCTCAACTCTCCCTTGATCTCGGGCTCGATGTAGGGCATGGCAGTGTTATGGAAAATCTCCACATCTCTTTCACATCGAATAGTCATGATCTTTCCATCGATGGAAAGTTTCATCATCTGATGAAAACTAGAAGGAATGATCCCCGCAACATTGATCTAAGGCCGTCCCGACAGCAAGCTAAAGTTGCTTGGGATATCCAGCACTTGGAATTTTTTAATAATGGTAGCAGGGCCGATCGTCAACGGCAGGTCAATTTCCTTTATAGATTCCTTCCTCATCCCATCGAAGGCTTGGATGAGAATCTTTGGAGGGTGGACATTTTCAATTCCTATCCTCAATTGACGGAGGGTGGATAGAGGGCATATGTTCAATGCAGAGCCATTGTCGACTAATGCCCTCAAAATTCTTATACCAAAACATTAAGCAAACACATACAACACCTTTGTGTACACTTGGCCTTCGAGAGGGAGATCTTTCTCAGATAAGGTTATATGTTCTCTAAGAAATATGGCATCAACAAACTCTTCCAGTAGTATCTCTCTAATAGTTTCAGGCACATGGACTTCGTTCAAGATTTTGAGGAGGGTATTTCTATACTTTTCAGAAGTCTTGAAAAGCTCCAGTAAAAAAAATTGAGTGACCATCTTGCGTAATTGGTCAATCACTTCTACTTCACTCATCTTGAGTGTTCTGAAGAGTTGTTTAGCCTCTTTATCAATCACAGCTTTCTTCTTAACACCCTCACGGGGTTGGTAGACTCAACCCGATCAAGTGACGGCGTTGATTTTGTTTGTATTGTAGTTCCAAGGGACTACCTTGGTGCTATAAGTGGGAGGTTCCTTGGTCTTGGAGTATTCACCAACTTGTGGTGGTAATTCAATGACGACAGGTCTAAAGCCCACGCTCGAGATTTTCATGGCCTCGAAATTGTCAATTAATGACCCGACTTTGATGACACCCTTGTCGATTGCACTAGCCCTACGAGGGATATTCTCCTTAGTCAAATCAATTACAACGAGTTTAATCATAGCCATGAAGTCATCCTTGAACTCATCCCCCCATCCCGTCGGAACGATATCTTTGGGATTTTGGAAATAGCTTGGAGGGGGAGTATACCTGACTAGAAAGTCGTACTTCCCACTCGGTTGCCCAAGGGTGTCCACTACTTCACCCTCTTTGCGAGCTTTCCTTAGAAACTCTCGATCTCAATGGGAAGTCCTGTACTCTTCGTCATCGTCATTAGATTGGGCTTTTTCACTCTTCAATAAGGTTGAAGCGAGATCTTCTTTATCATCCCATCCACTTGGGATAATGTCCTTTACATCAATGAAGAAACTCGATGGTGGTGTGAACTTCACCTTGAAGTCATACTTGCCACTTGGTTAGCTAAGGATATTTACAACTTTGCCACTCTTGTGAGCTTTTCGAATAAATTCACGATCCATACTGGAAATCTTATGCTCATCCTCGCTCTCGGTGTTAGCGTCCTTGTACATAGGGGTCATTCCTTTCAAGGCTCGACTATCTTCTTGAGCGTCACTCAAACTCGGATTCTCAGCTTCCTTTATGACCTTTGAGATTATGCATTCATCAGATAAATCAACTTTAACTAAGGACATCTGTCCTTGAACAAGTTCACCATCCTTATATTCAAGGACCCCCAACTCAGCCAACTTTGCTAGATAAGCTATCTTATCTTCACAAGTGATGTCACCTTTCAATTGGCAATCATCAAGGGACATAATTTGCCTCAACCTATGCATATCCATCAGGAGTGGACGCTTGTCATCATTCCCAAAAATTACATTGACATCCTCTGCATGTTTCGGGAGCGGATTCTATTGGACATTTGGCATTGAATCCTTAAAGGTGAGGAGACTTTTGTCCAGCAGATTCTGAATCTTTGAACAGAGTACAAAGCAATCATTAACATTGTAACCCTTCTCTCCTATGTGATACTCGCAAGTCTTATTGGGGTCAAACCCGGGAAACTTTGATGGATTATCCCTTGGGATTTCTTTCACCACAAGATGGCTTTCGATTAACATCGGAAGCAACTGAGATATGGGTCTAGGCAACGAAGTAAATTGTCTTTGTGGGGCTTTTCCTTTGCAATCAAAGTTTCGAGAAGAGCTCCCTATCTCCACAGTAGGTTTATGAGCCAAAGGGTTGTACGTTTCTAAGATGAGGAGTTATATATACAGGTAATCTCCATAGTCGACTCATTGTCTCTTTTCAAGGAATAACGAAGGTTCATAGTCTCGGTCAACCTTCCTTCATGCATGATTCCTCAATGCGTTCACCCAACTCCACCAATGAGGCAAAGTTAATACAGGTGTGATTATACATCTTCACGAAGAATTCTCGAGACATGGCTTGAAACAGCAATTTCATAGCCTCCTTCTCAGACAAGGGTGGCTTTACTTGAGATGCGATGGCTCTCCACCTTTGAGCATAAGCTCAGAATGTTTTAGTTCTCCTTTTCTCGACCCGAACCAGCTCCTCTCGAGTCGGGGCGACTTAGTGTTGAACTTATATTGTTGGAGGAATTATCTGCAAGATCCTCTCATGTGTTGATCTTTTCCAATTCCAACTCAATAAACCATGATAGCGTAGGACCAACCAGGCTATCTTGGAAGGAGTTAATCAGGAGTGGAGGATTGTCAGAATAGCGGGCCATCTTTCCCAGATAATACTTCAAGTGGGTCTTGGGGCACCTAATGCCATCATACTTCCTCGTGAATTCTGGCTCCTTGTAGAACTTGGGGACTTTCGCTTTGGCGAACGGTGACAGCTTGTCGAATCCCTAAAGTTGGTAGCCTTGCAACATGCAAAGGCGTTCCTCGAACTTTGCGAGGCATCTTGAACCTTCTTCGTCAAAATATGGAGTCAAGGTCTCCTTAGACAAAGCCTCTAAATCAACGAGTGTCAGGGTGACAACAGGAACTTCTTCAGTAGGCCCTTTCCTCATGGGTTTAGTTATCGGCACATCAGCAGCTGTGGTAGGAGGATTCGGGGTAGGAGCAATAGGAGCTACAAGAGTCAAATTTTTGACTTGGTTGGAGAGGTCAACTAACAACATCATCATCTGCACCATTTGGTTCTCCATGTTAACAATACAAGCACGGGTATCTTTGTTCTCCATCCTTACTTGGCGACGAGTACATATTATAGACAGTTTTTTGGTCGTCTTCAGTACCTTTTACGGAAAAGAAGCTCAAATTAGTATACGAATAAAGAGAGAAAAAGAAAATACAAAACCTTATCAATTTTATATTTTCTTAAGACGAAATAGTGATAAGAAGCGTATATGATCTCAGTATCATATAACATCCACTCATCAAAATTCATTCAAAAGAAATTATACAATTGAAAAGGACGACGGAGAATATTTAATCTGGGTGCCCCTTTCCTAAAAATTACATGAGAATGAAAATCTTGATGAATTGTTATTGACTACATCAAACAATTACAAGGAAAACAAGACCTTGTGTATTTGAAGCTTACAAAGTGGTTTGATTTTACATGTAAAATGAAAACGAATACAAGGAAATCTCAATGAGAAAGAGGGAAATATAAAGGAAATCCTTTTACAAGAAAAGAATGTCAGATAAAAACTTTAAAGACTAGGTGGGATCGTGTGAAGACGCTTGTTATCATGGGCCAAGCATTCCTCATCATCAAGTTTTCATCTTCATGCTCTTCCACAGAAGCTCGTCAAAGACCTTGAGGCTCGGGAATATCAAGCAATTGAACTTCAAGCTCAGGCTCCACTTGACAGTAAATGTAGTCGATGGTAGTACGATGAGTCCTCATCTTTCTCTCCAAGTTAGTTTCATCAACGGCAACCACATAATGCAAGGAATGAGAATGCCAGATTCTAATAGCAACTTGGATTGCGGCTTCGACATGGCCAATTTGGTTTTCCTCAATGACCTCATCATGATAATCAACATGATATAACCCCAACTTGAGGATTGGCAAGATTGTTTGAAATGCGCGATATTGGTGGTGCACTCTTAAAGGATAATACGACATTAGACCCGTCAATCCCACGAGGGCGAGTGGGTCGTCAACTCCACTAACAAGGAGTACCTTGGGAATCCCAAGCCATCGGACATGCCATTAGATTAAGCTAGGGGTGAGGTTTTTGAGGAAGTGAAATCATACAGAAAAGTACCATGATGGAAAGAATTCATTTATTTGGCAAAACCTAAGAATAGGATGGCGATATTCTATGACATTGATAATCTTCATGTGAAGGGAAAATTCTTTAATGAGCGAAAAGAGTCAAATTTGGAGAAGTCCTAATGGGGCTCTAAGTGTTTCTTAGCCATTTGCCTTGAATCAATTAAGGGACATAGAAGTTTCAATGAGAATCATGTGTGTAAAGCACCTAAAGGCGGATACTTGATTGACAATATGAGTCACTAAAGGATCCATCATCCTTCAGGTATGTGGGAACACTACAAAACCGAAGAACATAAGAAGAAAGACACGAGAGATTTGATTCCCAGATTTAGGCTCTAGACTAAGAAGGTGTTACTCAAGGTATATATATATGGCATAGAATTTGAATTTCCTTTAAGAATAGCCCTAATCTTGTTGATAGGGATGTTGAGGAATTGGCTTAGAAAAGAGATTGGATCTTGACCAATAGGAGGGGTGACGAGCCCTAAGGAAGTCTTGCCTAACCCAACAGCTTTCCGAAACTCTTCAATTGTAGGGGTTAACTCATATCGATTAAACACGAAGGTGGAATGGGTCAATGCCTTCACCATCACCATATGAGGTTCGACCTTTAGCAAGGTCAGGAGGAAACCTATATGCTTCTCCATGTAATCTTGATGTCTCGGGTCGAGATTCTTCCATATGGTCTTGAGATTCCCTGGGACCGGGACAACATCCAATTCGGGCTTACCCAACTAAGCCTAAACCTAAAGGGGCACCCATGATTAAAATGTATCATCATTGAAAATAAAGTACGTAATTGAAGTATGGAAAGAAGGAATAATAACGATAAAAAAAAAAAAAAAAAAAAAAAAAACGATGTCTTACCTACCAAACACATGGCAAGAGCAAATCACATGTCGCATGAAATGTGAAGTTTCGACGCCTAAGGCGAGAGTTCTAAAGGCTCAAGGTCTTCATTCCAAAGGATAAAAAGCTAATGGTTATTGGTCGAACATGGCTACTCAAGATTACGGATAGGACTATATATCATGAACTTCGATCATGTGCATCAACGGTACTTTTTAAATAAGGAAACAGAATATTTGGAAATCAAAATAGACAAAATTTTTAACTAATCCAAATATTGGCTTCCAAATTTGGACTTTTCGCAATCGGACTAGCATTGCAATCAGGGGGCAACAGGGCGGTGGATGGCGGCGGGCAGCAAGCAGCGGTGACGCAGCAGCGGGCGTCGGTGGCATGGCAGTTCACAGGCTTAGATGACAAGACGCAACTGGAGACGTCTTGTATAGCAGGGTCGATGGAGATTATGCCGTCTCGACTAGCTTGCTGCAACAAGGAGGAGCGCTTGACCGAACGTCCAGACTTCTCACTGTGTATGTTGGGGTTGACCAAGTATATGTGGACAAAGATCTATGCCGTCTCTTCTACTTTGACCATGAAACCCACCACTTGGCTCAGGATTCTCTCTTGCTGATTATGTACCTCCCTTGGCGGGATGCCTTTTCCTTGACCACCGAATGGAAATTTTACTTAACCGGAAAATGTTGGAGATTTGCAAGTCGTCGGTCGTTCTGAACAGCAACAACGGGCTCAAGACCAGCACCCAAAACTGGTTGGAAGCTTGTTATGATGGTCTCCGGAGCTGGGAAGCTGGTTCTTGCCGTTGAAGAGTGATCACAGTAACGTTGAGTGTTGTCAAGTGGCTACGGACGATGGAAGGACTTGGCCACTAGGGATCTGGCGTTGACCAAGCGTCGCAGCTGTAAGGAGGGTCTCGACTGCAACCCTTTTCTCTTCTTTTCTCTTTTCTCTCTCGTGTGTCTCTTCTCGTCTCTATGAGAGCCTCTCCTCTGCGAGAGAGGACCACCTTGCTTGTCCGTAGATGGCCCTTTTATAGGTAGGACTGACCTAGGTTTTCGAAGAAAGAGAATAAATCTGCATATTATATTTTAGAACTATGATATTTTGTAGCCAAAAATTTTCTGATTCCTTTCCATCCATGTTCCTTGATCTTCTTGCCCGCGTCTTCGCAGAATCAGCCGAATTCTTTCTTCTTTTTATTTGCTTTATTTGCCCACGTTGTGTCCATGAAACAAATTTCTTCAAGACAAACCAAATATACTGCCATAGATACACATGAAGAGAATATATGGTCAATATCTCTAAATTTTTACTTCCTTTCTCTTCAGAATCTTCCTCAAATATTGGCAAGCTTTTGGATATTGCCCAAGCAAATTTTTCAAAATTCATGCGTGAGTGGGCTCCTTGCCCACAATTTCAAACATCCATAGCCAAATTTCGTAAGAGGCCCTTGAAAATCAAACATGTTCGGCTAATTCTAATGCAATGCAATTTTTGCGGACTCATTGTTACTAAATGATAATACTTCTAAAATTACATGCTATGCAATTAACTTATATTTTTGCTTAGGGGTCGCGGTTGATCCCTAATTTTTTTGTGTAATAAATAAATGATTGGATTACCAAAATTTAAATATCAACAATTATCTTCATGAATATAAGATTGTAATATGATTTTGTATATATCTTCCGACCTACTCTATCCTAACATATATATATAGTTAAACTTGAATTTGTCATACTTAAGATTAAAAACTCGCTGCATGGCACTTTTATTTGCCTTTAGTGATTGCCCCATGCCATAATTTTGCCCCATGGCCCATGTTCGACCAATAACCATTAGCTTTTTTATTTGTGATACCTAAATTTTAATCTCTTTTTCGATTTAAATTTTAAATAAAATGGACAAAGTGTATCTTCCTATACACTTTTTCAATTGAGTTTATTTTGAACATGGTTTCTTAAATATATATGTTAATCTTATGGTTTTTTTCCCCATCTTTGATTAAAACTTGCTTTTTTAAAAGTTAATCACTTTGTGATCGAGATTGAATTAGAGAACAATGTTGTATGTATTTTCCAAATTGCCTGTTTATCAGATTTACCTTAAATCGATTTAAACTTAACAACACTACTTTTGAATTTGCTTTCTAACGAGATATATTCAAACAAAAACTTGGAGCATACGCGCATGCTGCAAAGAAAAGGGAGGAATTGTTCGTGGTTTGAAGAGAAATGACATAATCGAAAAACTGTGGGTACCTGAAAATGCTTATTACAATAATCGTATGTATTCAGTTTTCATAATAGACTTCAGTTGAATTTCTTCAAGAATTGAATGTTCTTTAAAGGGAATAGCGTGAAATTTCACCAGCAAAGTTGATAAACAAGAATCCCTTTTCAATTCTCTTTTAAGCATAGTTGTATAGAAGTAGCAGAGATAAGGCGGAAAAGATTAAACAAAATTGGATTTTAAAATCTACATCTAATCTTTCTTAGGAGATATAACTGCTTTTCTGTGAAACCTCAAAACCCCAGAAATTTGATCGATACTTTAAACTTGTACACTGCACATATTTATAGATTTGCCATGTGCTATGATTCCACCAAAAAAAAAAAAAAAAAAAAAACACCTCAAATTATATCCACCATGACACAAATACCCGAACTATTTTTTTGTGTCACTAAAAATCCTAAACTTATCAATTGTGACATGAATACTATGAACTTTTTTTTTTTTGTCGTAAAAATCCCTGAACTTATACCAATGTAACAATTATATCCTTGATGGAACTTATAGAAGTTGCACATGTCACACATGTATACATTTGGATTTTTTTCCTGACACAAAAAAAAAAATGGGTATTTTTGTCACAATGGGCAAACTTAGAGTTTTGTGTGGCACAAAAATAAGTTTGGGGTATTTATGCCACAATTTGAGATTTTTTTGTAGTATTTGCCCTAAACAATATCATATGAGTGGGTCAAATTAAATCGAATAATTGGGGTCATCCTTATCAAGACCTTCAAAGTCTAATGTGGACATATTGGAGGTCTGCTTGATTTGGCGGCAATACCTTATTCGATTATGCTCAAATGATTCATCTCCCAGCGACCAATGGTTTTCTCATGCCACTCATGGTTTGGGGGCCAACTGTTTGTTTAAGTGCCCGTTAGCGTAGGGGTCCCTTGAGAATCTTGCGTTTTGGTCGAGCAAGGTTATGATAGAAAAAGTAAGGAGGAAGCCTTTGACAAGTGTAAAGGGGAGGCAGTGGATGAAGACTCAATAGAAATCTGGCAACTAACCTAATAAATCATTATGTTTTGGAAAGCAAGAGGAGCAAAATTTGAGCTGTTACTATCGACAATTTTTCCACTTAGCACTTAATCGCGGAATGCGCTAACAGGAGATAATTTGAAGAAACGCTATATTTTCCTCCATCTCTGATTGGGGGAAATATGGATTATAAGTTAAGAACGACATCTACATACAAACCTAAGTCATAAAACTAAAAGTAGGTGTCGCAAGCCATTAGTCAAAGGCGTGGTTGGAGAAAACTTACTCCAGCTAAAGATAGAGGAAATATGGCCTCGAGAAATTTAGGTAGTTTGTTTAAATTAGTTAACAAGTTTCATGATAACATTGATCATAAAGAGGAGTTATTGTACATATCAAGTACACGAATACAATGTAAAATTTAGCAGGATTATTAATAACAGTTTTAAAAGTTTGAATTTGTCCAAACCAATGGTCATGTGGTGATGGCGTGTCCTCAACAAAAGTGGTGCACCCTTAAAATTGTTGATCCGTTGAAAAATGCGAAAATTTATATAGATATTACCGAGTGCTTAAAAGAAACCTAGGGCAATTGCAAGCTAACAATATACGGAGAGCTAAAATGAAGTGACATGTCAAAATCTAATGAATGGAACAGAACATGATGACATAATAGAAGAGATTGAATTCACATCCTAGCTATACAATACTAGGCACTAAAGGTACACTACCAATTTTCTAATGAACTAACATAACCCAAGGAACTTTGGTCCAACTCTGATAAAAGAGAATGGAAAAATTGTCCAACAAGTCCTAAAACTATTATACAACGGTCATTCAGTCATAAATCTTTAAATTATGCCAAATTAGTCATAAACATTTTGATGATTTGACAAATCAGTTATTCTAGCCAATTTTAATTGGAAATTACTATCGAGGCGATCCAGCCAAAACCGTTTGTCTTATGTGATGTGCATGGTACTGACATGGACAATCTTTTAAAAATTTTGAATCTTTTTTCTTTTTAACCTTTTGGCCGGTGGCTAGTCTTAGATGATAGCTAGCAACTCGCCACAAGAAAAGGTCAACCTTGCCTGGTGAGGGTCACCTCACCCACAGCCGATGAGGTCCACGATCCTTGCCGGACGAGGTCCACGACCCTTGCCGGTCGCAATAAAGAAAAAATAAAATAAAAAATCTAAAAAATTTAGAAATTTTTTTAATAAAAATTTAAAATTTATCCACATTAGCATCAACGGTTCCACATAGGACGACCAACATCCACATCAACATTTCTAGCCAATATTGATCAAAAAGACTACATTAACAAATTGTTAAAAACTTATGACTGATTTGGTAAAATTGAAAATGTTAGTACTAAATTGACATTTGCATAATAGGTTTATTACTTTTTTTTGGTAATTTTAGAGAAAGAGGAAAAAAATTGAAAATTTATGAAAATCACATAAAAGTCACTTGCATTGGAGGAGAATTATTGGATAGTACGAAGAGTGTGTAAAATTAATATATCAAGTGATGTCATAGACTGTAGCTTAATATAAAATGGATTATAATCAAGCATAATGTCAAAATTAATCCAATCATTTTATTATCCAATCTATAAATTAGATTTCTTCTTATATTCTTTTGTACCATTCGCACAATGATATGGTCAGTACAACTTCCAGATGATTTTAAAGCCTTTTATTCCTACCATATATTCCCGAGCGGCGACCACCACTTTCCTTCGCTTTTCAGGGCTTCACACAACTTTTATTTTCTTTTAATCCTTTCGGGACCATAACATACGCGTAGAGAATCATCAGCAGGCAAGCCACGCTCTTTTTTCTCTCTTTTGCTTTTTTCTCATTTTTTGGATTAACAAAATTCATGTCCCACTCCAGCCAGCCTTTGCAATGCACCTACCACCTCTCGAATTCACTCTCTCGAACTCAATCTCGCCCTATAAAACGACCAACCCTTTCTCTTGTTTCATGCACCAATACCATATTGTATATAATACACTGAAAATATCATCATCTCCACCTCAAGCCACCTTCGTCCATGGCTAGCTCCAAGCTTGCGATTGCTTCCCTGCTCATCGTTGCCTCCCTTCTTCTCCTCCTCCAAGTCGCTGCAGCTGATGTTCAGGACTCGGTAATACTGTAAAACCCTACTCGTTATCAGTCCACTACAACTTGATCGTTTCCTTTGATGGAGTTTTTTGTATCTTGCTTATTATAGACTGACCAAATGGAAATTATGTTTCTTTAATTTCCTCGTGGGAACAAAGCAGGCAAAAGGAGATGTAGCGGAGAAAACGCTTCCCAAAAAGATGGGTACGTAAGAAACCCTCACGAGTCTCGCCTGCTGATCTTGTAGCGTTATTTACTCCACTCTCATTTCATGATCCTGAAGTATAATGTGATAGATTTGAAAAACCTTGCAGATTGCGGCGGAGCGTGCGCTGCACGGTGCAGATTATCATCGAGGCCGAGGCTGTGCCAGAGGGCGTGCGGCACGTGCTGCGCCCGGTGCGACTGCGTACCACCAGGCACCTCGGGCAACCTCGACGCCTGCCCTTGCTACGCCAGCCTCACCACCCACCACAACAAGCGCAAGTGCCCTTAGAAGCTGCAAATCGTTTTGGTCCGAGGGTGGCGGGGGGGTGTGTACGAGTATTTTCCCAGTCAAGGTTGTGTCGTCGCTAATAAAAACACCAACATTGTACCTTAGTCATTACCTATGAGCATGTTATGTGATCAGAAGAGTAAAATTTTCCCTTCTCGATTTCACTTTCCAAAGGAGTCCATGAGAACTGTTGTGAACGATATGCTCGATGCCCCCCTTATCATCAATTCTTTCTCGTGCGTTGCTGTTCTCTTTTGGTCTCGAATATAAACAAATACTCAAAACTTTCTTATCATTTCTTCCACGCAATAAATATGTTATGACTGTAGACTTCAGTTAACACGTGCAACAGGTTCACTTCGCCTACATCCCGACAGAAGTTTTAGTGTAAATTTTTATTTGATTCAGGCTCCATTTGTTTCATGAACAGTAAATGATTTGGAAAAAAAAATTCTAGAAATGATAATTTGTATCACTTGAAATAAATAGTTAATAGAAAATATTATCATTACTAACAGCAATTTATATCTTAACATTTTCATGGACGATGAAACATTTTTACTTCATTTATTTTTGCAATCAACAAAATCAATCATTTATAGGAAATATTTTTCAAATCATTCATTTTTCGCAAAATAAACAATTTATTCCCCATCCGTTGATGGTGCTTTTAGGATTTCCTTCTAGTTAATATGGTGTGGCAATATCTACTACTGCTAATGATGGGGAAAAGTGTCAAAAAAATCCTAAACTTATTATATTAATACCAATTTAATCCTAAACATTTTGATAGTGCCAATTTAATAGACTTGGTACCAATTCAATTATAAAACTTTTCGAGTAGTGTTAATTTAGTCATAATCTTTTGATTTGGTGCCAATTTAGTCCTTTAAGCTAATTTTGGTTGGATTTTGCTTACATGGATGTCAACCGGCTTACACGGCACTGTCAGTATTGATGTGGATAAATTTTAATAATATTTTAATAATTTCTCGATTTTTTATTATTTTTTATGATGTTTTCTTTCTTCTTCTTTTTTTCCTCTCCTTCCTTCCTTCTTCCTCTATACGATCGCCAGCCAGCAGACGATGGCCATATTCATTTACTTCACTACCATAATCATTTTGAGAGACCCACCTCCAATTTTCAAAATAGGAAACAGTACCTCTGTTCTTCTTAAAAAATAAATGATTTTCCGTATACAAGTGGTACTGAAATCGCTCTAAATCAAGTATGCTCTTACAACATTACAAAATTGGATGCATCCTGATATGTCTCTTGATCGATATGTGTGTGTGCGTGTGGGGGGGTGTCAGGTTGAATTCCGATACAAAATCCTTCAAACTCCTGTGATTTCCAAAACACGGCAGTCAGGGTGTGTGCGCCGAAGCATCTTTATCATAAAGGTTTCGAGCTATGAAGATCTTTCGCTCCTGCATAACGATCCTACTATTTTCTGCGATTGTTATAACATACTCAAGCCGACCTCTCCGTAAGAGTCATGTTCTTTTGCTCCAAAATGAAAACTTAAGCCAGGGTTTCTTTTTCGGTTGGTTGAATCTTGGACGGTCTACGGTTCTCACTTGAGTACCACATCCTTCTCTAATTCAGACTCGGGTTTTAAAATTTTCTCAGGTGACTGAATCGGATACGAGAGATACATCAACTCCAATATCATATCACAAACTTATAGGTAACATCTTCCTATCCATCCATCGGTATGACCGGTTTTATTCTCTACAGGTGAACTAATTACTCTATGTGGATGAATCGATGGGAATTGCAGATTGTGATTCAGCGTGCGCTTATCGTTGTTCCTTATCATCACGACCGAATATATGTAAAAGAGCTTGCAGGACATGCTGTGCCTCCCGAAACATCTGGCCACTACGAAGTCTCGCCCTTGCTATGCCAACCAGACTACCCGCGGCGGCGCTCACAAATGTCCTTAAGCTTTTCGAAACAGACGGCCAACCGTGTTTTAAAAAAAAAAACTTATAATTGGAATAATGAGAATTAAGACTTTTGAGTGTATCAAGTCCACAAGTCTTATACTCTCAAACTAATTTAATCGCGTTTGGACATTTCAAGGGATGCATGATCAACCTCATTCGAGAAGAGCACCTATCCTCATCGGGCCTATCAGATCACATCGTACCTAAAGGCGGTAGGCACTTTGGCAACCTGCTCTACCGCATTGCATGCCACGCCACTTTATAGCGATTTCAAGTTTATCGAACAAAGAAAGAAGCAAATGTTAAACATGATCACAGTCTTGCACCTGCGAGGATAAAAGATGAATTACGTAACGGGTGGGCCTCTCTCATATGAAGTTTGGAATTTAGCACGGATGACTCGTCAAATGATCGTCAAATGACAAGGATACACTTCCACAAAGTGCAATAACCGGAAGCAATCACGAATAGTATGCAAAGTAAATTTTGAATAGCACGTCTCGACAAACAATGTGGACAAAACCAATCACAGCACAATAGCACGTCTCTAGAAAAAATAGCTACACCGAACTGCAGTGCACTGCAATGCAACCATGAGGAGGGAAGGGAGGCAGAATATCCAATTTCCCACTTGAAGATTTCTTTTAGATGGTAAGAGGACCATCACTCTAGCTTCTCAAGTTCCCCCAATCTCTCTATAATTGCCTGCCATTCACAAGAAGAATTGCTTCAGTGACCGTTGCTTATAATTGCAGGCACTAAATGGAAAAGCATATGCTTTGTATGAAAAGCTAAATGGACCCTGTTCATGGTCCATAGTTCTATTTCCCTGCATGATCTCCAGGTCCATAGTGTATGCATGTGCATGTGTGAGCTTTTCCATGGCTGCATGGACCTGGGAGAGATTCTTTTTTGTTTTTTTCCTGCCTTCTTTTGTTTTGGGTTGACAGTACCCTTCGTTTTCGTATTATGTCTCTTAAAGGTAGTGCTGGAGTTATCCAATGTTCGACCCCTAGAACTCTCAACCACAACCGTTTCCTCTCCCGGAAAACAAGAAGAAAAGAGAAAAACAATGGAAACAACGAGCTGATTGAAGCAATCACAAAAAAGGAACATATCTTGCTACACGCTGAAGCAGGAATTCAATCTGACAACTAGCTGTTTAAAAAAAATCTACATAAGATGTTTACCCTCTTGCTTGTTTCTTGGATTTCCCCGGCAAGGATGAATTCATCAAGTATCAGATATACCTTCACAAGGGGGAGAAAGATGAGTTGATTTCTGAAAGAAAAGAAGTTCTACAACCATGATAAACATACTGTTTGGATAGGCATCATAATTTAGTCAAGAATGACGACGAAAAACATTGTTTGGATACTTCAACTTTTTATACAAACACAATGATGCAGAACCTCATGAACCACAAGTTGACACTACACACAAGATAGAGAAAATAAGCAGCATCATGATTCCTTAGTTTGCTCAGTCTATTGCGATATCCAGGAAGTTTGGCAGACTACTGACAATTTCACCCTATAATTTGGATTAAGAGAGTTCTCAACTATCCATGGAACTTCCATTTCTAATCAACTTGTGCTTTTGAGACCTTATGTGTGCTTCTTTCAAGCTAAAACCTAAAACTATTATGCACAAACCCACCATCTTTTCATAGTTACCCATTTTCAAAGCAACAACTAGAACTTTGCTGAAAACAGATATGGACAACAGCCGGACTTGCTCAACCTTAATAGTCCTAAATGAGTCGAAGTTTCTGGTAAAAGCAAAGCATAAATCCTCAGTAGAGACAGAGAAACAGAGAAAATTCGGTTGAGTACAACAAAATGGGATAAGTTCTACCCTCAATGGAATGAAGCTTCTTGAGCTTCAAGATAAATTTTAGAGTCTAGAACCCATTCAAACTAACAAGAAAGCAACAAGCACTGATTCTGTCAGCCTGTTCCCTAAAGTAGCTGGAAAAACATATTAAATGCCATTTCGTAGCTTACATCCAAATGAACCGAGAAAAATTGGTCAATTCGAGCAGCCAAATACAGCCTTAAGACAGGGTGGATTCAACAACAGATGAGACTTTCAGTGTGAAGTTAAATATGAGATGATAATTTGAAACTAAAGAAAACTAAGAAAAATAGCTCATCCACTGGAGGTTTTCCAGAAAATCCAGAAACTGAGTTTATTAACAATCAGAGAAGAAAGATGTACGTAAACCCTATATGAGAGAGCTTTTTTTTTGTTTTTAGCTCCACTCATATACAGACAGCAGCACCGATGTAGTATGCACTTGAAAATAGACGGCCAGACATGATCTGACAACTATTTGATATAATCATTTTGCATACAATTGTAAGATGTGATAAAGAAGCAGGTTCAGACATAAGTAGAGTTCATAATTATGGACAAACCTTATGAAAGTTGAATACCAAGTCTAGTTCACAGACATTGCTGAAGAAGTGATCCAAAATCTCTACAAATAAGTGAATGCACTCCAAGTATGCAAGCTCATTATCCGTTATGTCAACACAGAGTGAGAAAAATAGTCCAGCATATCGCCTGTAAATAACCTTGTGCGTCCGAAACTGCAATTGAAAAATCTCAATTAGACCTTCTTGTGCAACTAGGAAACACGGAACCTTTGAGTACCCGAAAAGATACTGAAAGTGATACTGTAAAATCAAGACAATGGAATCAGAAATGTAGTTCACTGAACAATCAGATAAAGAAAATGGTCAGATATTTGGCTATCAAATGGTGAACGGATTCCTCCTCGTGCATCCTAAAAGGGAACAGAGGTATATTCCTAAAGCTTAGTGCATGTCCCATCTGGATTTGCTATTGATTCAACAATGCCATCAAGAAACCCTCACATTGAAGAGATGCAGCCAGGAAAAAATAACATTTCTGATGACTTAAAAAAGCAGGGATGATTAGAACTATAGTGGCTGAGCAAAGAAGCACTCTTTTTTGCAAGCGAACCACTCTCTCAAGTGACAGCTCGCTTCAATTGCATTTTCGTAAACCAATCAGTGATCAGGCATGCTCAATCTATAAGGACACCTTAATGACTATGATGGTGTCAGGAAAACCAAGTCGCTAGAAGTTCAGCGCTCAACTTTCTCTTGGCTCCTTCATTTCTCATCTTCCTCTTGCTCCCTTTCCTACTTCCCCATGATCATCCTTTGGAGCTCTCAACCTCCTAAATTCTCTTCACCAATCACCGCGACCACAAGAACCAACAGGAACGATCTATACAACACGCGCGCTCCCGGCACATTTGCACAAAAGAGTCGAACAAATTCGAGGATCGGCAACTGAAAGGAAAGCAACCGCAGGGGAAAAAAAGATCGAAGATTACAAACCTCGACGAAATTGGTGAACTTGGGATCTCTGTTGACCACCAACCGATGAACCTATAAATCCATCAAATCACGCACACAAGAGAAGACAAAGATTAGAGCCAAGCAACAACGCCAATTTCGGCCCCCGAAGAAACGAGGAGAGAGCGAAGAATCGAGCGAACGGGCGGGGGGCTACCTCGTACTCGACCTTGTGCTTCTCGGAGTCCTCGAGGGGGACGTAGTACTTGGCGAGGCGGGTCTTGCCCTGCCGGTTCTGCAACAGTATGAATCGGATCTGGCGGAATCGAAAAAGGCAAAAGCATCAGCGAACGCACGCGATCGGAGGGACGGAAATCCAACCCAAAGCCATTAAAATTCCGAAAGATCGAGCGATGGATCATCACCATATTTTACACGACGGTCGCCGGAGGAGATTCGCGGAGCAGAGAGCAGCTCGCGACGAGGAAAGGCGAGGAGGGGAGCGAGCGGCAGCAGCTTCAGCTTCAGCTAGGGATTTCGATGGATTTGGATGGAGCAGAGCTCGATTTGAACGTTGAAATTTTCCTGCAAATACGGTCGTCGGGCTGCTTTGATTGTCGCCGGTGGCAGATTGATAGCTTAATTTTGTTTTTCTATTCTTTTTTTTGGCTTTTCTTCTTCCCCTTTATTGCGTTGTATAACTTATAACTTTTATACTTTGGTCGTCTCTCTGTTGTTTAATGGAAAATTTAGTGATTTCGAATTTGGTATGCGCCGGTCTTTGAGCCAAATTTTACAGTGCTCTCTACGATCAAATTGTAAAAATTGCCATCATTGCTTTTGCAAATTTTCATTAAATTAAGAATTAAAATGTTTAAATTAGTCCCGGGTACATTTTCTTCCAAATGTGTTCTTCGCAGAAAGGTGTTCTCATAAAGTTATTTTTCAATACGCTTTTCGATTACAGTTTACCAACTAATTTTTTATTTTATTTTATGAATCTCTTTAGACTAGTCTTTTGTATTTACTGACTTTTCTCAAATGTTGAACCATATGTAATCAAATGAAATTATTTGTTTTGAGAACAAAGCAGTATCCAAAGTCAAAACAATGTTCTCATGTTGTAAATTCATCCCAAAATTTGATGATGTCGGTATCAGTTATGAAAAAAATGAGCCTTAATAAATTGGCGAACTCAAGTCTTACTCAATCTCCAAAGCAGTGCTTTCTTGCCTCTGCATTATACTACACAATTCTCTACTGAAGCAGAGTCTCATTCTAAGTTCAGTTCCACTGTTCCACTTATTCACTCCATATTATTATTCTTCATCCAGGCATTCGACCTACCAAAAATTCCCCGTTCCAAATTTCAGTCAACTACGAATGAACAAATGCTACAATGACAAGCCGAAGCGATCAGGCCATCCAACTCTAGAAATCGTGCTCGTAATTTGAGTTTGCAGCAGCCAAGAGAGCAGCTCCGATGCCTGACCCGTCCTTTGAATGATCTATCACCACGTTTCTTGATAGCTCGGTCCCTAGAAGTTCTGTGACAGCGCCGTGCATATATCCTCTGTATTTGGAATAGTTCTCATACAAGCCTCCGTCCATGGCCACAACCGTCCTCTTTCCGAATATGAGACCCTTCGAGTCTTCTTCCATCTTCTGCAGGATTCCCACGATTCCTGCACCAGCTAACCGGCCTCCTCGCTTGGCGATGGTGTCGCAGACTTCCACGACAACTTTCCTCGCACTGAAGTTGGACTCCACCTGATTTCCAGATTGTGAGCAAGCAATTTTAAGATTATATCAAGCATCAACTTCCTGAAGTACATATAGCAACGCAAAGATAAATCACAGCTTCACAGAGGAAAAAATTTATTGTAATCACGACATATGGACAGAAGTCATCAAAAGCTCACTCAGTAACACGTCTCCCAAGCCTACAGTTCGTGGTACAACAGAACAAAGTGCCGGTAACCAAACTCAGTCAATCAGCCTCCCAATACCATGGTTTCCACAAATGAAATCCATACATCTGCCAAGTAAATTAAAGCGAGGAAGGATAAGAGGGACCTACTCCGGCTACATCATATAGGACCGACCCCACTTTCTGCAGATCATCAGACTCGTCTTTCTGCATTGCGGATAGATCTGGTGTCCTAAGAAGTTTGAAACACACTTCAGTAATGGTGCATCAATTAATTCATTGCAGCAAAGAGTCTAGCGAAGTTCACTTCATGCGACAGAGTTTGCGTGAACAATTCTCCAAGGACAATAGATTCTCAGCTATATACTATTGTAAGTTGCGAGTTTTCTCAAAATGGTGCGGTGGGATATTAGTATAAATTTCTAGATACTAATGATATACAAATTATCTGTTCGTAGTAATGATTTTGTAGTTATGACCAGTTAAGAATGATCAGTGATTACAGTCAGTGGAATTTAAAACCGTTCATCGTTAAGCAAAGTACCAACAGGGCATTGGGACCTTATTTTCTCGTTATGACTCAAGGAGGATCTCTAATGCTTATAACACCAGTCAGCTCATCACTTTTACACAAAGAACATCTGAACTTACCTGAGAAGAAAAGGAGTCAATAGTTTATCCGGTATAGATTTTCCAAACAGAGCACCTTCTTCAGCCATCCTCACTAGAGCTCGCCTCACAATTTCACCAAGATACATCCCAGATATCGTCTTCTCATATATCTGTCATGAGATTGGAATCAAGGTGCTTACATTCCACACATCAACAAATTGCTAAATGTGAAAATACAATTGACTATTAAATCTCTTACCTGCTCACCAGGGTTAATACTCGCTGCATCCATTTCTCTATCAAACTCAGTCAAAGGAAGGCCATTTGAGAATGCTCCCCATTCAGTATTGATAATCTAAATCCCACACATAATTATCAAAGGCGACACTAAGCTTCATTAACCATTACTTATGTACAGAGAAAAGAAGTGTGATTCATACTGTTTGCCCAGGAGTAGAAACATGGCCGTCTAGCTTGGGAATAGCATCCGTCCTTTCCACATAGCAAGCATTGGTACCGGTACCCAAAATAACAGCAACCATAACATCATTGTCCCAATATCTGGCTCCAGCTAATGTTGCAACCGTATCATTCACCTGGGATTCTTCAGTTATTGGCAATCGTTCTCTAATCAAACACAATTTAAGAGATGACGTGAGAAGGAGAGAGAGAAATCACATACCAGGGCAGAGACCCGCATATCTAATCCTTGTCTCTCCATCGCTTCATTCAAGCATGCAACCACATCTTTCCCAGCCTAGAAAAGGTCAGATTGTCTAAATCAAATGGCAACAAATAAGCAAAAAGTGGCATGTGAGTATCAGCAGAAATGGCTGAAAATCTGTAGAAAAAATGCACTCAACAATTTATGCTGCACCCCATGGACAACTGTAGGTACTTTTTTCAGCTTTGCAATTTTTGACTTATTGATATAATAGGAAATGCCCGATTGGGAGAGCCATTGTAACTATAGGTCCCACTAAAGTGTGGCTGCTTGACTTAAGCCAATCAATGAATCTCCAGTCGACAAAGCTTGTTTCTTGTGTATACTAAGTACAAATCGTTTCCTCCCTCCTCTAAAGTTTGTGGTGATATTGAAGATTTTAATGAAACGGACCTCACATATATCCTCAGTTTTTCCCTATTCATGAGTGCTTGGTCCAAACTTCCTCCTTGCACACTGTGATTTGGAGGGCGAAATCAACATGTTTCTATCACTCTCGTATAGCAGCATTTGCTGACATGCACATTTTCGGTTAAGTTACCAGCTGTACTTCTGCATCAGACATTGCCAAGAAATTGCCATACTGGCAAATTACTCTCGAGACAGGAGAATGCCATGGGAGGGGCTTATATTCAAAATGACTTCCACGATAGGATCATAAAATTCACATCTTTTCTTGTATATATAATGTTAATAAAAGCCCCTGAAACTGCAAATGTAATGCCTAATAATTGAAAATTTGCGAGCATTGGACAAACCGTGCCCGAGACTGCAAACCCCTTTGTCCATTTGATTAGTATGCCGGAGTCAATTGAAATCTGCTTCACAGGGAATGAAAACGTGAATCCTATCTCCCTCTTTCTCCCAGGCAGCAAGTGAAATTTTCCACCCTCCTTGTCTGCGAACTTCGCGAGACCGGAAGCAATGAAGTCAAAGAGTTCCTGCGAAGCAGTGACTGCTGAGGATTAGAAACGGGGGGAGCATATCCACAGACAAAATTTACTTCTCCGGCACAGATTTGTTTAGCAGACCTCCGAGGTGCCAAACATGAGCTCTTGAGGGATGGTCACTTGGTCGAATTCAGTGGCAAGTACACGGTCTTCCTTCCCACCTAACTGAACTCTCAACACTCGGAAGTTCGTCCCTCCAAGATCCAGAGCATAAAACAACCCCTTCTCATTCCTTCAAAGTGCATTATTTCATCAGGGCATATATGGAGTATACAACAGACAAATTGCTTATTATATCCAAGGGTGCATGATTGAAGCCATCTAAAAACCACCTTAAACCCAGAAAAGAATGAGTAGCCAAACTAAAACCTCATTATTTTAAACTGCCACCCTGTTCATGATACTCTCAGCCCGAGAAAAAACAAGTGAAAGAACATTTACACACTAAGACACCCTCAAAAACAAGAAAAGAAGGAACCCCCGTGATTTCCCTACTCAAAAACTCCAGACAGGCTCTACATCGAAGACCAGTCACGGACCCAGAAACGACACCTTAAACACCGCAGAGAGACAGCCACAGCCCACAAGAAGACACCCGCAAGTCAAACTCTTCAAACATACACCCATACATGCTTAAAAAAACGCTCACACACATACATACATACCCGCTGGGCAAGCTGTCAACGTAACTGAGTATCATCTTGAGATCGCTCCCGCCGTCGGCGGCGAGCCCCGCGCGCATGTCGGCGGCCATGGCGTCCGCCACGTGGCGGAGGACCGGCAGAGGGGTGGCGCACTCCTTCTGCAGCTTCTTCAAGATGGGAGCCACAGAGACCAGGGGGGCGGCGGATCGGGCGGCGGTCATCCGGAACCGGGCCCCGCCGCGGCGGCCGCCCCCCGGGGATCGGCGGAGGCACGGCGATCCGACGGCCGGCGAAGCTGATGCCACCAACATTGCCCACGGCAAGATCTACGCAAGAAAGGAGAGGGAAAGAGAGAGAGAGAGAGAGAGAGAGAGTTGGGACGAGAACACGACGAAGCGACCCTCTTGAACTATCCGACGTTACGTTGGAGAGAAAGAGACAGAGGAGGACGTGCTGGTGCGCGCAGGCATGAGCTCTGCCTCCTTTATTTCTTTTTTGGTGGGAATTAGGTTGCGAAATTAATGGCCAAAAATAAGATTTTGACAACAGGGTACTGAATTATTTACATGATCTTCTTGTTTTTCAAAGGGGGCAAAGGTTGAATTTTTAAGACAGCCCGTTGAGAAGTAGCCAACAACCAAACCGGTCGTTCGTTACCTGACAGTTCCTGATGAGCTCGCAGCCGAAATAAATAGTTATTGAATCGAGGTGCGAAAGCGAAGTCGTGGGTCTTTTCTTATTTTACTTGAAAATTAAGGAAAAGGAGGGTGGACTCCAGAGGATCAAGACAAGGATTGGGGGAGAGAGGGAGGGAGCTGGGGGCGGAGGAGACGATGATGATGTCCGGATGTGGACTCGGCGATCTCCGCTTTGTTTCTTGCTCGGCGAAAGCCGCCGGGGATATGCTAATGTGCGGTCCCGTGCACAGTTGGGTTCGCTGTGGTTCTATTGACCTCTCGATGCCTGAGGTTCTTTTCTACCATTTCCTCTTTCCTTTTCATCTTTCTTTCCTTTCGGTTGACTAGGAGTTTGGGATCGATCTCACATCGAGTGACACAGCGATCCATTTTGGGCTTGGATGCAATTCATGTGAAAACTCGGTAACCTAGGCCCAAGATTGAGATCAAAGTACATGTAGTCAATGTCAAGACGACATGATCAAAATTGGGCCGATGCCCTTTATCGAGGTCATGTGACCTCTAGTGATATTGAAAAACTTAAATGAGATCTGTTCCTTTTGAGACGATTGCAAAATTCAAAAAATAGTTGCTTAACTAGGATAGCTTCACTAGTGGTGAAAATGGCTCCAGAATAGAATCCAAAACTTAACAATCAGACAAGTAACCACCGATATTATTCCGAGTTGAGTAGGCTTCAAGTTTAAAAAATTGGAGAACTTGTTCTAATTGATAAGTTTTAAGTTTCAATTGGAACCGAAAACCTAAAACAAGTTTTTATGTTTTTCTTGTTTTATATCTTCGTATAATCTATGACATTCAATAGCATGTAATATAAAATTGCTAGTCTAGTCTTTCATTTCCGACAATATCATGATTAAAATTTTTACTTTATTAATATTTCATAATCTTCATGTATCTAAATATGAATTATGATTGATGGATTATAGCAAATTGTGATCATTAAAAATATTGATTCAATGCAATTGTTTTAATTAAGAGTTCACATGAAACTTAGGTAGACTATAAGGTTTCAGGTTCCTAGGCATGCAAGATAAGTTTCAGGTTCCAAAAATTATGGAACTTATTCTAGCTGATGAATCCCAAATTCCAAAAGTTAAGAAACACATTCTAACATGTAGGTTTCACATATAAACCTAAACGAAATCTAGGACCACTCAATCCTAAGCTTCGCAAACCCTTCTCTCTATCTCTCTCTCGTCATCATCTTTTCAAAATTAAAAATTAAAAAATAATAACCATAGGAAATTCAATAGCAACAAGCGAAAATCGTAGAATCTTGAGTTGGGTATAGATGAAGACTGAAGAGTCACCCTCTCTTTTCCCAAATAAATATATTTTAGTCGGAGTGAGATCTATTCTTCGAGCTTCCACTGCAAACTCCCCCTGAAGTGGACGTGAAGAAAGGAAGCTGAAGCCATGTTATACCTTGATATCTTTCCTTCCCTCCTCTTCACAGGCTTCCCACTTGTAACCATCACCGCCCCCCTAAAGCAAAAACATACAAGTCCTTCCAATTTCCTTCCAGCATCCTTTCTTCTTCTTTCCAAATCCAAGTCCCTCTTGATAGTTCTCTCGATCAGACGATCATGGACGGATTGAATGTGATGACGAGGAGGGTCGAGATCGATCGGAGAGCACCATTCAAGTCTGTCAAAGAGGCCGTTTCGCTGTTCGGAGAGAAAGTCCTCGCTGGAGAGCTGGTTTGTACCAGCAAGCTCAAAGAGGTAAGAGTATGGCGGGGTTCTCTAGTTCTAATCCTTGATTTTTTGTCTGCTTTTATCAGCTCACTCATTGTCCATATTCATAAAGCTCCTCCAAATCCTTTTTGATTACTCTGTTGTGATCATTTGGGGACATGTGGTTCAATTTTATCGAAGTACATGCAAGAGTTTACACACACATATTGTCACATGAGACTTCACAGGAGATCACACATACATTTGTGGGTACTTCAAAACGATGCATCCTCTCAGAACATCAGCCAAGTATCATCACATGTGCTCTGTGTAATATATGTAAAGATTTCAACTTGAAAACCATGCAACGATTCGCATAATAGAAATAGCAAACACACCAAGATTAGTATATATAATTGACATATTAAGTGATGTGGCAAGCTATTATGAACCGTTGAATGAGATCCAGTTGTTTAAATCTTCATTTGGCGGTGTGACACATCACTTAGCTAACCAAGTTTGTATGCTATAGTTCACCTGGCATTGGTCTGAACATAATATCGGCAATTGGCATATGATTCATATCACCTTGACTAGTACCCTCGACGGTGTTGCCGTCGGCTAATTTCGTGGGTTCAAGACCTTGCTTTACTAGAATATTTTGGTTTTGTCTTAAGCTTGTGAAAGTACAGATCCTAGAAGTAGAGTAGGATTATAGGGAAGAAAATCAAGCATTCTCAAACTATAGCTTAGGAATTACTCGCACTTCTACAAGCTCTCTGCCGAAGTCTTGCCTCTATGCATTGCGAATAGAAAATGTCATTTTTTGAGATCTATAATATGTTCAATGACAATTAATGAGTAAATTATTAAGAAAGAAATTAAAAGGAGAAAATAAGAGAGACTTTGTAAGTTTATTCTATTAATAATTATTTTGTATCTCTCTAGTGTCATTGTTTTAAATTCTTTTCCTCCAACGAAAAGCATTCTTGTAGAAGCTAAGCTTGCGGGGAGATCAAGTCTTCTCTTAACGATGATTCTCGATCGTCACATGTGAAGGAATAAAGGTGTTTCAGTTGCATTTGCTTTATACAATAAACATATATATATTAGCAAATGGTTTATTTTACTACAATTCCCTAAGGATCAAAAGGGATTAATTATATACAGAAGAAATTGCTTTTTGTCTCTCAGTTGAGCTTGTATAGGAAAAAGAAGTTCTACTTTCCATTTTCGTATTAACACGCTTCTTCCAGTCAAGTCTTTATATTTGCCCAAATTTTCTATGCAAATTTCTCTTGCACCAAATCTAACGAGATTCAATTTATGGAACCGTCAAGCAACATCGAAATAAGATCATTTGCCTATGTGAACTTCCATGGTGAATAATGAGATGGGTAAAAAAGTAAAAGAAGATCATAATAAATAAAATGGCGTGAAAGTGTAGGCATAGTTCATTGATTATCTTGAGTGGAATGCACATTAGTAGAATTTTATCTATAACACTTCAGGGTCCTTCGACATTCATATCGACTAGAGTTAGCCTTATTTAGCATCGAAGGAACTTGATTATAAATTTTATGTTAGTAAAAGAATTTGATCAGGCAAATTTAAAGTGTAGGGCTTATAATTAAGACTAAAATAGAATTTTCCCATTTAGTAAAAGTGGGGTGGATTCCTATGTATATATACTGAGAAACCAGAGTTTTGCTAGATGCATCAAAATGGAGTCAAACTGAAAAGGCATACGAATGGCGGCAACGGTGACGAAAGCCTCACGGAAGAGCTGAGAGAGACGAAGC
Source organism: Eucalyptus microcorys (assembly GCA_014182515.1). Classification (NCBI taxonomy): domain Eukaryota; kingdom Viridiplantae; phylum Streptophyta; class Magnoliopsida; order Myrtales; family Myrtaceae; genus Eucalyptus; species Eucalyptus microcorys. The sequence continues at coordinate 13,895,593 of CM024567.1, read as the reverse complement.
AGAGCCTCCTAATGGCGAGAGAGGAAGGCCTGTCCATGGCAAAGTCACTATCTTCCCTTCAGGAAGAGCTCGCTCGGACCAAGCGCGAGCTCCACCATCTTAAGAAGCTGGAGCGCCACCGGGATCCCGACTTGGACACGAAACAGAAGCACCCCACTGAGGCCGTTGTTGGCGGCGGCAGCAGAGGTGGCGGTGGTGGTGGCGGCGAAGATGACAAAGAAGATGTAAAGTTCGTGGAGAAGACGACAACGGAGTTCCAGAAGAAGCGGTACGTGACGTTCACCAACCCCGTGTCGGTGGCTCATCACATGGCGACGCCACTGGCCACGGCGGCGGTTGATGAGGCGGTGCTGCGGAGGCATCCCTCGTTGAGGAAGAAGAAGAAGAAGGCGCTGATTCCGCTCGGCCATCTCATCGGAGGGATCTTCTCGAGGAAGAGAGGGAACAGAGCTGAAGCTACGACGTCGGCGCAACATGCATGAGAATCAACACAAGAAGCGCTCGAACACGAAGTTTGGTCGAACAATGGTGAATCGATCTTTGTCTTTATTTTCATTACATGTTCGTTTTCCTCAGTATACTTGTCTGCCAAATCGGAGAAGGCAGATGATAAGAATCGTCTGCACATTGAAGTTTCAACGGGCCAACTCTAGTGCTTGGTTCCGAGAAACGCGTATGTTTTTTTTTTCCCGAATTAGTGGATTTTATTAACGATTGGTTTAAATTGAAAATCAAAATTTTTAATCTTCTTTTTTAACAGCAAAGAATCAACGATGTTCAATTCAAGTCATAACTATTGCTCATTTTGAACAAGTCTATCACCACCGTCCTATCATAATGCTAGTGAAAGTAAAATCAGGGTTATTTTACGCCACGATATAGTTGGATCTATACTGTTGAGGAATCAAGGCTTCCAACTTGGAAATTTCAACCTAATGCTCCAAACCACTTGGAGGTAAGCTTTATACCACTATGGATATAGGGTTCTTCCTACTTAAGATGTGACTTCTTATACATGAAATTTCATGATTAATTATGTGGTTTGATTCTCTCCTAACTCAATTCATCATATTAGTAAGGTATTTCACGACCTAGATTGTTAGCCATTTGAGATGGTTCCTTGTTTCGAAAGAAAAAAATAGAAAAAGGAACTTGATATTGGCGGCCTAAGGAATATCGTAGCCTAAAGTTGTGATGGATTTTTTTAAGTGAAAAGCATTATGGAGAATAAAAAACCACAACTAATCCTACGGCAAAAGGAAAAGGCACTGGTGGAAACCAATTAGGAGTAGGAGTTTCCCATCTTCACATTCCATTCACACTTCCCACTTCTCTTTCCTAAGAGAGGAGGCATCATGAAGGCATAAAGGCCTCCCGGAAAGCCGGTGTGTTTTTCCCTTGGAATAGCTGTGTAGTTAGAGTATATTTTTCATTGCCAAGGCCAATGGGACCTATCAACTGTGATTGTGAATCCAGGCTTTCATTGACAAGTAGGAATATGAAACTTATAACCTCATAAGATTGAAATTTTATGGATGATATGATTGACAGAACTAATTACAGTGTAGCAACTCTATCAACAATTCAATGTAATCTCGCTATTTTTAGAATGTAGGATTGACTTAATTTGATGGAGCAAATCCGGACAACTCCTTTACAAGTCACAATGTTTTACATATATTTACATCGTTCAACACCCAAAATAAGGGCAAGTTCTTACTTCTAAAATCTTGACATTATCGGCAACAATAGAAGTCTTAACATGGATGAAACTTTTTGCTGAATCAATTCGACATTAAATTTTTCATTAATTTCACGCAATTTAGAGTCTAGAAGCCACAGTCGAGGGCAAATATGCCCTCCTCGCCACCGAAGGGTCGTAATTAAGGCTTACTCGGGTCTCTGGACCCTCACATCGAGCCTAACTTGTTGCCCCGACCTGCATATTAATAAAAAAAAGAACGACTTTTCGGGTCGGGAGGGGCCTGGCGGAGCAAAACATGGCCAGGCCGGCCGCACTTTTAGCTGAACACCCTTTTCTAGGCCCGCCCACATTTATCCCCCCGTCCATTTCGCCCTAGCTGGCCGAGGCACAGGCTTTTGAACCGTGTTACGTCCATTAATAATACCTTATGGTAACTCAAATCAAATGTGCAATACATAGCGTCACACGCATTACCGACCAAGTCGTTGGTCGGAGCTGATAAACCAAGTGTGTATATTCAACGTTGTAGCTCGTGATAAAAGCAACCCAACGAAAGGAAAACTCAACCACATGAAAGGCAATGGAAGCTCAGCATGTATATCTAGAGAGGCATCACATTTTAACAGCTCTCATCAAACCATGACATCAGATCTTCTCCTCCCGTCGGGAAACCCGTCCTGAGACGACGATTTGTTGAAGAACTCGATGCAGTCGGCGATCGCTTCGTTGTAGTGGGATTGGGATGAGTAGTACGAGCTGAACGAGCTCTTCGGCGGCTCGGGCTTGTCGCAGCTATTCCGGTGCCGCAAGCCCACGGCCACGGGTGAGGCGGACGAGCCGCTGCGGGGAGCGAAGCTCGGGAAGACGAGGCGCATGATGATCTTCCGGAACCGGTTGAAGAGCTTCATGGAGGAGAGATTCAGCTTCGAAGCGGTGATGGACGACGCCTGAGATTTATTAGGAGGGAGTCTTCCAAGCGATGATTCTTCTCCTCTAACTTGTATCACGAAGCTCTCCTCGACCTGAGGCTTGTTATGCATAGTATTACTTCAGTTCAGCAGTTTTTTTCCTCTCTAGTTTACTTGTTCTTGAGAAATAAGCTACTATGGAAAGTGTAAAATGCTATCGTATAGGTCACCTTGGCACTTATATACAGAAATGGACGGTGCTCAGATTAATGATTTTGTAATTTGGTCGTTCTTTATTAGGGGAGACTGAACTAGAGAGAATATTTGGAAGAAAAGAACTCTGCAGCCCATGTGCCCAAATCATTTGCACGGGCTTTGCTTGTCCTAACAAAGCATAGTTTGCTAACTGGGTCTGTTCGGTATTCTCGAATTAATTAGTGCATACTCAAAGATTTTCTTTCTTGATCATGTCCAACGGAATGATTGCACCCTATTGTCAGAGTCCAGCGGTTCCCAATGTTCGATCATCTGCCAAGCAAACTAATCATTATTGTTGGTGAACATCGATAAACTTGAGGAGTTATATAGGGACTTATATAAACGTTTCTCCAGAAATCCAAGCGACGTTGCATTGTCTACTTAGGTTGAAATAATGCTGACTTTGTCCTATGAAAAGGTCCCTTGCATAGAATTTAATTGGTTGGACCACTTCGTAAAAAGTTAACAGGGACTGTCATGCACTTCCACCCTTTTGGATCCTTGTGTTACAAAGCTTGTAATTATTGACTACCTAAATTTATGTATGTGCCCATCCCATGATGGGTTATAGCGGTTGTTGGGGTATACGTGTGAGGATCTTAGGCGAAATAATTCTCACATCAGGAATGTGATGTAAACATATCAATATTCAGCTATGTCGACCTAACCAGTAATATTGAGACAATAATTTGAAGCAAGACCACATATGTGTGGATCAAAGTCCAGTGAATATTTCAAGAAAAGAAAATCGCGGCCGTGACTCCCTAATTGAGGAAGAATGGCCTCCGCCGGTTTCCACTGAACTTGGTTGGGCCGAGGTGATGAGGTAGAGGCTGAAGAGCAGATGTTGTGTTTTAGCTCCAACATTCGTTATACTTGACTTGGCCAAGGTGGAGATTTGAGCTGAGATAAAATTGGAGAGGAAGTGTACTTAAATTAAGGGAAAGCAGTCTTCATGCCGAAGACTTAAATGTTTCATGCCAGACTTAAATGTAAAGGGAAGATTTGTTAAAATACACGCGTGAGGATATTAAATGAAAAAAATCCTACATCAAGGATGTGATGTAATGTGGAGCAATTACTATCATAATTAACTTATAACATTAGTTTAAATAAATATGGATCCACTTGAATAAGTTGACGGCTCAAACTCGGCCTCCTTCTTGGAGATTATACGGATGAAGATATGGGATCAACCTACCAGGAGCGATGCCAAAGTCGACCTTCTGATAAAAAAAAAACGTTGATGAGGTAATTTCTCTCCAATGACTAGTAGACAAACATATTTGTCATATATATTATGTGTGTGTAATATATGATGAGCTAGCAATCCATCAAGGTTGAGTGACCCCCCGGGGGGGTTCCCATCAATGGTTCCTGATAAAGAGCTAATCTGACCAACGGGCGCACTTGAAAGAATGTGGGCTCTATTAGCTGTTTCAACGGCAACATAAAACTCAAGACCGCATCATAGCTCGTCGTGTCCTTGCTCACTTTCGAGGTTTGGAGGATATGCTAAGACAAACTTTACAAAGTTCCAACCAGTTCAATGTGTCAGAATGCCTTTCTTTATTTCTCATTCCATTAAAAGGTGACGTTAGGACACAAAGGCCGCACTAGGATAAACCAGAAATGCAAGGGTTCAATGCATCGGCATCGATGCCCTAGTACGTGCCATCATGATTTTGTTGATCCGCCATCGGATATGTACACAGTACATCCACTAAAGTCTTCTCTTTAATTATATTAAGAGAGGGCTTGATGATCTTTATGTGCCTTTCTCCTACATACGCAACATAGTTATGTAATTCTACAAGAGATGGAGAATAACTCTTCCGTGATGTCTCCAAAGTTTAGTTTGTGTGCCCCTCGAGGTAGAGGTGACTTCTGTAAGATGGATAAAATAACCCTCGAGGCTCGAATATTTAAGGATATGACAGGTCGTAATGGCAAAAAAAATTTTTGCCGATGTTGAGAATTCCTAGCCATACGAAACTTTAAGGGCCTTAAGTAAAAGTAAAGTGATTGAGATGGGTTCATGACCGATGAAAGCTTGTCCTATCCCTCAAGATAAGGTCTTTACTGAAAGTTCAGCTTGTCCTATTACTTAAGATTGGATCTTCATGGAAAGTCCATGATTCAACTTGATTGATAAAGCGACAGTAAGTACAATGAAAGACCAGGTTGATGGTCATATTTGTTTCGTCTGAATATTAATGATGTGATGAGATCAAGAAGGGCTTTAGTAGATAAGGATTGATAGTCACGTCTCTCCGAGGAAAACGGTTCAAAAAGTTATAGATTTATTCTATAAAGGCTAATACAATCTAAATTTTTTTAATTTTATCAATTTAGTTCTAAATCTTTTAAGAATTTATCAATTTAATACTAAAATTTTCAAATTGTGTCAATTTAATCCTAAACATTTTAATGATTTGCTAATATAGTTCTAAACCTTTGAGGATTTATCGATTTAGTTCTTTCAGTCAATTTTGACTAGAAATCTCCACAATGGCAAGTAAGTCAATGCAATCTATCTCACACGGCATAAATGATGTTGGCGTTGATAATTATTTAATTTTTTTTTCTTTTCTTCTTTTCTATCATAGGACCTTGGCGATGGCCAATGAGATCGACCTTGCCCAATGAAGGCAAGGTTTGAGTAACTTGAGAGCTTTGACACTTTTAAAGAGCTCTTAGAAATTTTTGCTTATAGATTCCAAATGCGTACGTTCTCTCTTCTCAAATGAGCGCCCCTACTTATAGGTACCTTGGAGAGTGTGGAAGGAAATCGAATTGGAAAGATGCTGAAATCAAATCATAAAATATTTCTAAATATAAATTTTAACAATGTCTCAAATAGTATTTACAGTGAAAAGAAAAAGAACCAAAATATTTTCAGGATTGCTTTACATGAATTTCATTACATCAATATCTTCTCGGATTGTATTTTCCTAATCAAGCGATTAATATTACTTGATTTGAGATCTTGAAAAATTTTCATGTCTACAAATGCCCCGAACTTTCTGTCATGTCTAAATGCATCATGTGTATGCCATCCAGGGTTTCAGATCCCTCGCACGGGGACCCATGAGTTTGGCAGCTTCGCCCAGGTTCCTCGAGGCCGGGACAAGGACCCCAGCACCTATGCCTGATTCATATGTACTGTAAACCTACTTTTTAACTCATTTTCAATGGATCGGTGATATATCGATTTCCTAATTTTTTTTTTTTATTGCAGGTCTGAATGGGGTTAAAAAAATAAAGCCCACTTGAATTTAGGCTAAAGTGGGTTTGAAAAGTGATGAATCCTTTAACACATTTCAGTAGAAAGAGTTAAACAAAGAATTAAAAAGTCCAAAAAGAAAAGAATAAGGCCACAAGACGATTTCGACTGAGAACGACAGAAGAAGACCGCCATGCCTTATCTTGTCTTTTTCAATTTCAACTTCGTACTTGACATGATTTTCATCAATTTTTTTAGTTTATCGATTCTATTTGTATATCCATCTCAAATTGTAGCGACATATAGGACAAAATCTTCTAGAATTTTTTAAAAAATAATTATGTTAAGTTTTGTAAACTTTAGCATAAACACAAGCCAATTCATTTCGGAAAACGAATTGAGATGGTTTAATTAAGTGAGTATGGGTTTTAGTGAGTCGGGTTGGATATAAATAATTACAAATACAAACAGGTCCATATGAGTGTTTTTTTTTATTATCAAATCCATATGAGTTCAATAGGGTAAAACGGGTGGATTTGTTTTCAGCTTGACTCAAACTTGATTCAACCAGCGCATTTGACACCTCTACTTATCAAGAATAGGTGTGAAGCTACTTGGTCGCATAAGTTACATATTATCTAGAGAATTACTAATTATGAAATAGTGATAAAAGTCAAGAGTATAATGTATATGACAAGTGACTTGCTGCACTACAAAAATGACTTATTTTAGTTGAAGACATGGTGCTCGTTATCATTCTACAAAAGAAGGTACCTTTTACATAAAATACTAAATTTACTGATGCACTGATGCTTGATTTTCAGTAAGGATACTAAAAGCATATTTTTCAAAAGTTAATTATAAGTTTTTCAATTTTTTAAGTTATTTTTACTTTTATTAAATTTTAAATATAAACATCTTCTATTTTGTTGTTTACTTTTTAAATTTGACGTGTAATTTTGTTGAACTAATGTATTTACCTAAAGCTTACGACAAAAAGAGTTTAAAGTGGATTAAATGGACGGTTATTATGGGTTTTAATAATATGAGTTCAATATGGATGGAGAGAGAGAGAGGGGGGTTACAATTTAATAAGGTCTATACTTTGGCCACCATAGTGGTCAATGCTTAGAAACGAACTGGATCACGAGAGCGAGGGTATTGCTCATCATTCAAAGAGGATCCACAATCCTTCGCATTAATGCTATTTTCACACTACCATCCTTAACCTAACCCGCAAACTCTTCCATGTAGGTGCCCTTGTTTGTTGGGGCGGTGCTTACACACGTCTTCATGCTACGCAAGTGCCATGTGAAGTCTTAACCCACAACTCAACCTAACTTTCTTCACTGACTTGATGAGTCAATTTATGGAGTTGCCTACTTTTCAAATGCAACAATTTAAAAAGAAAAATTGCTAAGAATTAGGGTCCGGATTAGGTCGGGTATGAGATGGATTTGGATTGAATGGGTTATTGGTTGCTAAATTATACTGCATTAAATGGATCAATATAAATTAAGTAAGTTAATTTGCATTTAATCATATTTTATTCACTCCAATTCATCCATTTGAAGGGTCTACCTGGTGAGGAGGCTTGGTACACCAAAATGCCTATGCTCAAGTCCTTGGTTGCTATGCCCAAGACCCTGGTACCCATGCCGTCGAGCTTGAGTCACTAAGGGGCCTCAACTTGTCTCAAATGCTTGTTTCATAATTTTTCTGTACCAAATATAGGAAAACGACTTATATATAATTTATAAAACGCAATAAAATCTAGAAACATAAGATCTTTTGAAAAGACCACCATGCCTTTTCTTCTCTTTTTAAAATTTCAACTTCGTACTTGACATGATTTTCATGATTTTTTTTTTTTTAGTTTATTGATTTTATTTGTAGATCTATCTCAAATTGTAGTGACATATAGGACAAAACCTTCTAGAATTTTTTTAGAAATAATTATGTAAATTTTTGTAAAACTTAACATAAACACAAGCCAACTGATTGCAAAAAAGAATTGAGATGGTTTAATTGAGTATGGATTTTAATGGGTCGGGTTGGATATAAATAAATATAAATATAAATAGATCCGTATAAGTTTTTTTCTTTTTTTTTGGTCAAATCCATATGAGTTCAAGTGGGTAAAATGGATCGATTTGTTTTCAACTTGAGTCAAATTTGACTCGATCCATTTGACACCTCTACTTATCATGTATAGGTGTCACGACCCGAACTCCGAGCGCATGCACATCCCCCCGTAGTCAATACAATTATGCAACATCCCAAGAATTGTTGCCGACCCATCCATTTTATCAAGCATACGGAAGCGTAATCATAAACTCCAAACAACACAGAAATGGGATAGCAAACATAAGGTTATATTTTTACAAACCACACATATTTTTACGACAGTGACTATGTACAGAAGAGTCTAACACAACATGGTGTATTTCAAAAAGAAGAGCTTCTAGGCTATCTACGCTCTGAGCTCCTCATCCATGAGGCCAAGTCTCTACCTATGACCCTGCTAGACTCTTCAATAGACTAGGGTGAGTGGTCACACTATCCAGATCAGACGGCAGACCCGTCAATATCTGGCAGAAGCTACTGAGGCATCCATACTCCATTGCCTGTAGTCCTCTGCTCCTTGCCTGTTCACCCTCCATCTAGGGACCTGAAAAATTTTAGCCCACTATGGGATGAGATCACATCTCAATGAGTTAATCCCCTAAATCCTGATTAGGAGAAAGGTATACTCTATATGCAACCTAATCACGTTTCTCACAACTCTTTTCATACCAGCATTTTCCTACATGTTAGTGTCGATCAAATCATACGTAACAGTATTGAGCTTTCACATCATATGAATATCTTAATATGAGTATATGCAAGAACATAAATATCAACGTAAGCACATGGGCCACAGTCAATGCAACAGATAACAATCTTTCGGCATAACCGAGCATCGTCTCGCACCGTTGAGCACGGCAACACCTACACTCAGACGGCATTCCAATTAGGAGTATCGGTCCAGCATCCACTACGACCGACATCCGTTGACTTGAGACATTCCCGAAAGAGTATCGTCCGGCCCCAAAGGCTCGTGACAGATTCTCAAATAGCATATGTAATTTTGTTCAATTTCATCATTCAAAAATTAGTTGTGTATCTCAGCCATATCACTAAATAAGCAAATTTCCAATAAACATATCATTAAAAACAATCACACGTTACTAGTTGCTTTAACCAGTAAAACTGCCTATTTGTGCACTTCAAAGTTTAGCACCAGAAATCAACTCAGATGAATTCGAAAAATTCTCAAACTTGGACATGTGATAAAGAACACGTAAAAAAACAATTTTCATGAAGACACTGAGGCCCATATCCCTCTGGATTCGGCCCATTAATTCACTCAATCCAGCACCAAAACCGGGCCCGTTTCCAGCGGGTCTGTTTTCCGAAATCAGCCTAGATTGGGGTCTGAAACAGGTCCGTTTGATTTGAAATTCGAGTATGTTAAATTAGAATATATAACAAACAACTTTTGTGAAGGAATCGTTTGAAAATTAGAACTCTAAATGTCAGTAAAGACCCGTAGAATCCTTACAGGTCAGGATTTCCAGTGTAGTCTAACTTTCTGTTTAAAGCTAACGAAGCTAAAATTGTGTTCTTTTTAATTTCTAAAAATCATGATAAAATTATATGTTATAATTAAAGGTTTCTAAAACATTTCCTCAGAATAAATTCACCTCAAAATCGCAAAAAATCTCCGTCTACAAAAATAACAAACCGCACGCGCCTGGAAATCAGTTCTGGAGCAGAGTCTCTGTTCTTGGCCAAACTGTCTTCTACGGTTTTGATCTTGTTATTTAAACTAAGACTAAGCCTTTCTATGGCTAATATAACCTTTCTAAACTAATATTAACTATCTTTAATCTCATCTAAACCTTTCTCAGCTAATTTCAACCCCTAAACAGAAGTACACAACTCCTATTCCAGTTTTAGGAGAACAACTCACTTAAGTTAAACCACGCACTTCTGGTGCTGGCGGTGAGGTCTCCACTCCAAGAGGTGCCGAGACACCTCAAGATGGTTCTTCTTAGGCCGGCGAGGCTCTTGGCCTACTACTAAGGAGCTAGTTCCTTAGCTGAGCCGGATCGAGCAGCAGCAGCAGGAGTTTCTTAGGGGTGAGGCGGTGAGCGTTTTGCTCGAACGGTGGGTTGCACCACTGAGGGAGGAGTCCCACCAGCAAAACAGCAGCAACAGCAAAGAGAGGGCTGCCTCCGGTGAGGACGGTGAGCTGAAACTGCAGAAGGATGGGCTGTTGGTTGGCGACAACAATCGTGGAAGAAGCTGCTCAGTTTTCGGTACAAAGAAAAAAGAATTATGCAATTTTTTGGAGGACTCCGAGCTTGCTGGTGACGGTGGTTCATCCTCAAATAAGGGCCACGGCCAAGAAAAATGAAACATGGAGGTAGTTGGGTCAAAGCTTCTATGGGTCCAGAAAATTTGTAACATCAATACCACACATTCCTCTATTTTCTTGTTGCTGGTTTGTCGTCTAAGGGGAAACAGGGGAGGCCGAATATCCTAGCGTAAAGAAAAAGAAGACGGCTTTTTATGGCTGTGAAAGGAAAAGGAAAGAAAAAGAAAGGAGTGTCGCATGGTGTCTAGGGGGAAAGAAGATGCACGGATGGGGGGTGAGAGGAAAAGAAAAACAACTCATGGAGGGTCCCTCTCTTTCAAATTTCCAAGTTTGCTAGTACTTTTTCCATGGAAATTTTAAACTACATCACTCTCAAATGACCCACACCTCTTACACATTCTTATCTTGCCCAAATGAGATGTAAATGGGGGTGGAATCCCTCGTAATGTGCAGGCATCCGAATTTGCAGCTAATTCCCATAACTTTTCCTTTTCCATTTTATCCTTTTCACCATCTTATTTAAGTCCTTACAATTCCTTCTCCAAATGTTCCACCTTAAATGCCCAAAAACCTATTTAAAATATGGCATTTCCGTTATTCTTTTAATTTTCCGCTCTTTCATTTTTCACAAACAATTCCCGTCATCAATAAATTTTGAAAAGATGCAACAATATCCCTAGGATTAATTATGACACATGAACGTTCTCAATTTCTGAAATCAGAATGAATTTCGCGATTAAATTTAGTCAAACGTGGTTTCAGCGCGACCTAAACCATTGAGTAGTTTTTGGGAATTTTCGATCCAATGGACTTGTGGTCGATTATCTTCAAGCCACTATGTACATCTTCGACGCATTGGCAACTCTCGGTTGTCGTGAAAAATCTCGAGGTTTCAATTATGGACACAGGATACCAAAATAACAAAAAAATCAGTTTAATGTCGATCGATGAGAATTTTGTAATTAGGTGGAATCACCCATGCCTAATTATATATCTCAATCGAATCGAACTATTTCCAGTCTCTGATAGATTTTCGATTGTGCCGCAATGACCCTCGTAGATTAACACGGTCGAGTAATCGATTCTTGGTCGAATTCTCAAGCCTGTTGCACTAAAATCCCTTACTGACTTCCCCAACTAGTCTAGTTATCTCATGAGTGATCAGCTCAGAAAATAGCACTATAAACACGTCGATGAAAATATCAATTTATTCCATTGAAAACAGAAGTGGAAAATCAGACTGTCACAATAGGTGTGAAGCTACTTGGTCATATAAGTTACATATTATCTAGAGAATAACTAGTTACGAAATAGTGATAGAAGTCAATTATATATGACAAGTGACTTGCTGCACTACAAAAATTACTTATTTTAGTTGAAGACATAGTACTTGTTGTCATTCTACAAAAGAAGGTACCTTTAACATGAATAAAATACTAAATTTACCGATGCATTGATACTTCATTTTCAATAGGGATACTAAGAAAATATTTTTCAAAAGTTCTTTAAGTTATTTATACGTTTTTTTGTTTTATTTATAAACATATTCTTTTTTGTTGTTTACTTTTAAAATTTGAGGTGTAATTTTATTGAAGTAATGTATTCACATAAAGCTTATAGCATAAAGAGTTTAAAGTGGATAAAATGGGTGGGATCAATATGAGTTCACTATGGACACACAGAGAGAGAGAGAGAAGGGGGGAGGTACAATCTAAAAGTTTATAGTTGTACTTCAGCAACCATGGTTGGTCGATGCTTAGAAACAAAATCGTTCAGGAGAGTGAAGGCATTGCTCATCATTTGGATAGGATCCACCACCCTTCACATTAATGCTATCTTTACTCTACTATCCATAACCTAACCCTTGAGCTCTTCAACTTAGGTGCTCTTGTTAGTCAGTGCGGTGCTTACACACATCTACACATTGCACAGATGCCATGTGAAGTCATAACCCACCACTCAACCCGACTTCCTTCATTGACTTGATGAGTTAATTTATGGAGTCGCATACTTTTCAAATGCAACAATTTAAAGAGAAAAGGTACAAAAAATTAGGGCCTAAGTTAGTTGGTGGATGAGATGGATTTGGATCGAATGGGTTATTGGTTGTTAAATTGTACTATATAAAATGGATCAATATAATTTAAATGACTTAATTTGAGTTTTATCATTTTTTATCTAATCCAATCCATTCATTCAAAAAGTCTACCTCATAGCGAGGCCTGGTATTTCAAAGTGTATGTCGGTCCTAAGCAAGACTTTAAAAGGCTTCCCGTTTCAATGGATTCCCCTTCGAGTGAAAATGGGTAAATCCCATAGGGCTCTCCGCCACAACCCCCCTTCGGGAGGGTAAGGATCCCACCCTGGATTCCTGCGACGCCTTCGCCAGTGAAATACCTGGGCATGGTACAGGAAAATGAAAGCAGGAGCTTAAACCCATGCTCAAGTCCTTGGCTCCCTTGTCCAGGATCTTGGTACCCATGCCTCAATCCAAGGCGGTCAAGCTTGGGTCCCCCGAGGACGGGCCCAATTTTTGGCTGGCTGGGGCCTCCAACGCCTTCGAACCTGAGGTCATTCTCGAGTTTTTTTTCTCAAATGCTTGTTTCATGATTTTTCTATAACAAATATGGAAAAATGACTTGTACATAATTTATAAAACGCAATAAAATCCGGAAGGTTAAGATCTTTTGAAAATATATTCTCAGCAAAATTCAATTTTCAAAGAACTAAAACGGAGGGCCAACTTCGAGATGATAACAGCCTTCGTCACGCGCCTCTTCTCCTCTCTCCACGTCGACACCACGCGACTCCCCCACGACGGCCATCTGTCCCCCGCCACCGCCACGCGTAGCGTCGCACGATCCCGCGCACGACGGAAGCAATAAAACGGGCACGTCCCTCCTCCTCCTTTGCGACTCTGCGGGAAGAAGAATTCAAAAGTAGTTTGCGAGAAGAGAAAGAGGCCAAGAAAGGTGAAGAAGTTATGGCAACGACTCACCCGGAGATCCCCGGCGAGCCCACCCACACCGGCACCGCGCTGCTCGACACTGCCAACGCCGCCATCCAGAGCTTCGGCCCTCTCAACAAGATCCACCAACACCTCTGCGCGTAATAATCGTTGCTTCAATCTCACTCTGCGCTTCTCTTTCGAAATGGGAACCGAGAGCCTTGTCGTCGTCACCTTCTGATTCTTCTGCGTTGAGCCTTCGTCGAATTTGCAGGTTCCATTTCTACGCGCACGACATGACGCGGCAGGTGGAGGCCCACCACTATTGCGGCCACCAGAACGAGGAGATGCGGCAGTGCCTCATCTACGACGGCCCCGGCGCCGACGCCCGGCTCATCGGCCTTGAGTACATCATCTCCGAGAGCCTCTTCCTGGCCCTGCCCAACGAGGAGAAGCCGCTATGGCACAGCCACGAGTACGAGGTGAAGGGCGGGTACCTCTTCATGCCGGGCATCCCGGGCCCGATAGAGAGACAGGACCTCGGCAAGGTGTGCAAGACCTACGGCAAGACCATCCACTTCTGGCAGGTCGACCGCGGGGACAGCCTCCCGCTGGGCCTGCCCCAGATTATGATGGCCCTCACCAGGGACGGGCAGCTCAAGGAGGACCTCGCCCATGGTAAGCCGGTTTCTCTCGCGCATCCCGTGAACAGTCGGCGTGCATGAGTTGAGTTCCTGATGTGGGTGCTTTTGGGTGTGCGCGTGCAGACGTCGAGAAGCGATTCGGGGTGTCGTTCAAGAAGGAGAGGGAGAACCGGGCGTACATGAAGGGGCTCGAGCACGGGATACACCCACTCGCGAACGCAGCCGGGAAGGGGCTGGAGACGGAGCTGAGGGAGGTGGAGTGCAAGCCCGCGGAGTCCGTGCCCAGAGTCTTTGTTTGAAAAGGGGGTGTCTGTATTGATCGTAGCCGAATGTGTTTTTGTGTTGTGAATAGTGTAAATGTTGTGCTTTCTTACGGTCCTGTTGCGTCTTGAGATTGTATAAGAGGATGTGAAAAGAAAATTTCTAGTGTATTGCGCTGATTATTTGTAGAGAAACCCTAGGAAGGCAGCAACGTACGTGGGTATGAAACGTTCGTTGTAATGTCTTCCAAGTGAAAGTAGTCACTTCAACCTAAAGCAAGTCTGGCTCTTGCTTCTTCCTTCAGCTGGTCTTTTATGTGTTAAAAAGCTTTGTGGGTGGTTCTGAATATCCCACAACGTACTCAGTTGAGCAAGTATGAGACCGGGCTAGTGATAGAACTGGAACTTTGCTTTGTCGGCACAAGAATGATACCTGGGCCTCGACAGTATCAGAGTGGGTTGAGCTTATTTTATCTTCTAATTAATTAACCATATCTGAGGCAAGGTTCGAGAGTATTATCATTGAACTATTTTATCTTGCGGGCTCTAATTACTCTTTCAAAGGTAGCCTTCAAGAATGCGATTTTAATGAGTTTCTTCTAAATATTTAAGCTATTAAAGTTTAAGGTGAAATGAAAGGGGGTGGCAAAGAGAAGGGATTTTATTGAACACTAGGGTCCTTTAGGCAAATGACGTTGTCCATTAATTTTTTAGGCCATATTTTGAGGGCAAATTGAAGATTTTGTCCAATTTGTTAAAGGATCGACAAACGTAAGACTTGTCAGGCATCATTGTTGCCACATTTTCCCCTTTATTTCAATGTTTTCGTTTGTGTAACTTATCAAGCATCATTTTTGTCACATTTATTTCAATGTTTCTATTAGATAAGATTGGCACTCTGACTCATAATTTTTCATTAAAATCACGTTTGCACTCATAATTTTTCATTAAAATCACGTTTTGTGCAAAGTTTTGACGCGGCTCTTTATTTGAAGTTGCATTTGAAGACAATCTTATTGCCAATTGAAATGAATCGGCAAAGTTTTAGCTTTTGAATTTTTCTGTTACATTGAATTTCAATCCATCTGAAGCCAAACTCGCGTCCTCTTTTTTCTTTTCTTTTTTAGTGAAGTAAGGTATTTATTACTAACTTTCTTAGATCGAGCAACAAACTAATCAACCGACTTATTGTGTTGATTGAGAATGAATTGTATTGAGTATGTCTTGAATTATGTTTTGAGTATTCAACTAGAAATGAGTTTTGATACCCAAATTGAAATTTGTGACAACCCGATATGGAGGTATAGTGTTGATATAGGAGGGCTTTGGTGGGTTGTGTCCTCGCAGGATCAGTACTTTTTTTTTTCCTCGAGCTATTAGGTTTTAGGAGAAACATAAAGAGTCTTACGATTTTTTCTGACCTCCTTTTGTAATTCTTGAATTT
Organism: Eucalyptus microcorys; assembly: GCA_014182515.1. Lineage (NCBI taxonomy): Eukaryota > Viridiplantae > Streptophyta > Magnoliopsida > Myrtales > Myrtaceae > Eucalyptus > Eucalyptus microcorys. Next base: position 13,879,778 of record CM024567.1, on the reverse strand, counting down.
TCATCATGAATTTTAATTTCGTTGTAATTTCCACATTGGTCATAACAAATTGTCTTTTCATCTTTGCCCAATTACACAACTAATTAGATGGTAAACTAGTATACTAATTAAAAGCAGTTTTCGACAAAGACAAATGAAATAATCTAATTCTTTAAAACCCATATATCCATTCTTCCTCACAATTGGCTATAAATCGAGCAATATATTTGATGGTCGATTGTTCATTTTTGCTAGTAAAAATGACAAAAGTAGACATTTTGAAACCTATTGGAAAAGGTTGATCACTGGCCTATTCAGAATGTGGTTTCCTCTAAACATGTATGATAACATCCTATCTAATCCTAATTGTTGTCAAACTTTTTTGACGAAATGTGTTGGGTTCAATTGCAAATTGGTTGGCTATCATGGCCCCTAGATGGTGGTGGTGGTATTGCCAAATTATTTATGTTAACTAGAATGTTAGGCCTAATTGGAATATTCACATTGGGTGGTACCAACAGAGCCATTGGTCTCACATTTCCAACATCTAGCAATTGATCAGCATGGCAATTGGTTTGATATGCCAAATTATTATTACCAACATGGTTATTTTGACCAACTTTAACCCAAAAAAATTGAATAGCAAGTAACAATGTACCCTGTTACCACTTAATTTGTTTGTAATGGTTGGTCAAATGATCCAAGCCTCAACAGGGCATCATTCACTACATTGATGATGATCAGCGTAATCATATTGGATAATGGCTTGTAATGTAGTTGACCAAATCTATATGTTCCCTCTTCGAACATTATTCTCACGGTTGACACCATGTTGGAATTTGGAACATTGCTCTTTAGTGTGATGCATCGGAAGATTAATTTCATCGCAGCAATTATCTTCTGCCGCTCTCTCAACAACTTAAGTATCAAAATGCTTTGTGGTCTCATTACCAATTTGTGGTAATGAGTTGTGGTTGCCAACGACATTGCCAAACTCTTGTTGATTTCTAGTTCTTGTCATCATAGTCTCCTTAAATCAACAAAATGTGTCCCACTATTCATCCCAAAAAGATCTTTCATCAAAAGTATCACTGAAATATCTTTGAAGACTATGGATATCCAATATGAATCAATAAAGTTTGTGAAAGGTACATCATTGATTCTAAGCTAGAAAATAAATGACAATAAATTTAAAGATACAAAGATTGAAGGCAATTGTGGTTAGCTATTTAAATTGCATAAAAGTAAGGATAAAGATAAATTTGCATGATAAGTGAAGGAGATCACATGAATATAAAGTTCAATTAGGACATGTTGTCAAATCAAGATGCACATTCACGAAACAGATAGCACTTACTCTAATACCATATTAGTAAAATCCAATTCAAAAGCTTAAACTAATAGCTGGAAGGAAATCACATAAACATAAAGAGCATTTACGACTCCTTATCAAGTGATGTAGGACACTATTTCAACAATAAGTGGTCATTGAATTTGAAAAGATTAACTTCATAATACTATATTTAGAACAAATAATCCTAATCATATTTTTGGTTACACTTATGCACAAAAAGTTGCAAATTCCAAAATGAAGGCAATAAACATAACGACTCAGCGGTTATGTTTTTTTTGTCAATTACTTAATGTCAATGACTATGTGACAAGTTGTTGATTGTTTTTTCATCTATGACTTCTATTGTTCACCAAAGTCTACTATTATTAACTAAAAAAAAGGTTATATTGCAATAAAATAGGCAGATTCAAAATCTGGCTTTAACTAAATTAATAAATGAATAAATAAAACGAGGGTCAGAGGATAATCATAAATTTTCTTCAGCGCATTTTAGGATCATAGTCGTCTCCACTTTAGTCGCCACTGAACATTAGACTGCAGCACACCACACAATCCGGACCTCCTCTAGATCTGTTCTGCATCACAACATTTTCTAAGTCGGTCCCTAGATTTTCCACTCAACATGACAAGGGTTCGGATGGTTTCGCACTAAGTCACGATTAACTTATTCCAAGATATAACTAAGCAAATCAAAACTTACACCCGCGGGCCCTCTCCTGTCCAAATTCGCAAGAACTTGCATCGTCTCTTGCGCCATTAAATAAAGACAAGACCGCATCCTCCGCTTCAACTTCTAATATAGAAATGGCCACCCTGCCGCGAGAAAGTAACCTTAGTTTTACGTGCACTAAGATTTGCGACGATCTCGATAGATTCCACAGCCAATAATCAAAAGAACCCACCCGACCCGCCGTTGCATCCGAACGCCTTCCCTCCATCTTAATCGGTGACGTCACAAATGACGTACGTGTCGAATATATAAATATCCGTCTCGAAGGACCAAACGAATGAAGAAATGAGAAGCGCCCCGTCGGCAATTTGTTCTTTATGCTCGGTCAAAAGTCTTCGATGCGTGCGGGCCAACCGATCCTGCTCCCTCCTCTTGCGTCCTTTGCTTTCGAGACGGTTTTTATAAGACGGAGCTCGCGTCACGTGGCCATTCATTGCTCTGGTCTGCCGAAACGTGGAATCGAACCGAAGGTCGCTCGGGTTACGACGCATGCGGACGGGTCGCTCGAAAGGGTGAGTGCGAAATCGCAACCTCCTCGCTGAAAGCAGCAGTTGCCAACTTGCCATGCCCGCATTACATGCTGTCTTCTTCCGTCGTTCGTCCCACGAAATGGTTAATGATCTTTAACCCTATCTGATCATTGTTAAATCCCTCGCTAATCTTTTCACAGAATGGGACATAATCCTCAATTAATTTTCTAATTAGAGTAGTTGAGCTGCGGTCACTAAACAAACCAAAGCCAAGGCGTGACTCCACGTGAAACCATCAAGGAGAACTCGGTTAATCATAATCACTCTGTTTCACATTGTCACAAAAAGCTTTGATACGACAATCGAAATGACAACATTGAGACCTCGTGAACAAGATCCTAAGTAAATAATTGAAAAGGTGGAGTTCCTAATGACTCGACATTACATATGCCAAACGCAAGGACGATGTTGATTTAATATATACAAGTTAGTGAATGGACGACCGGAACCCAACCGTGTCCATTAGCTACGCCTACGTGATTAGGTGCTAACGCTTGATTGATTGAAAACGCCTGTAACAAAAGCCAAAATGAAGTTGATGATCAATTGAGTCGTCCGCTGATCTTTTCTCAAGACTCGAGCGCCTTGTAAATCACTACGAAACAAGGGAGGATGGCCTTGGGATTGGACACGAACAGCTCCTCCATGTTCGAGTAGACCCCGGCGTGGCCCGCCACGGAGTCATACGACCCGGCCGCCGCCGCCGCCGCCGGCGAGGTCCCGTCCTCCTCCCCGGGCTGCGGCGCCGCCCCATCCTCGGCCACCCGGTGTACCCGGCCCGCGATGACGCGGCACACGAGCATGGCCCGCCGGCCGTCGGCGCACCGGAGCGAGTCGTGGGCCCGGCCGCTGCTGGCCGTGGTGCACACTCCGCCCACGCCCCCGCCCCCGCCCCCACCCCCGCCCTGCGACCTGGCGTGGAAGCCGTGGCGGATGACGGTGCAGACGCCGCAGCCGGGTACGGAGCCGCACAGGCTGGTCGAGCCGCCGGAGCCGAGGGCGCACGCGAGGGTGGTGCAGTGGAACCGGAGGAGCTCGTTGCCGTCGGCGGCGCAGCGCGGGTTCCGCCGGGCGCTGGCGAGGGCGCGGGTCTTGACGGCGTCCCGGCAGTCCTCGAAGCGCTGGATGGTGCGCTGGGTGTTGTGGACCTTCAGGATCCGCTCGATCTTGCAGATGGGGTTGTCCTTCTTGAGCCAGCTCGACTTGAAGATGATCTCCACGATGTGCCGGCCCGAATCCTCCGGACCCAGCTCGGACACTGCCCAAAAAAAATAAATTAAATACACAATATGTTAAATGCACAATTAATGTGGGAGGAAAAATCGTGCACCAAGATAAAAAGTAACTGCGGCGTCAAGAAAATAACAATTTTTACCCCAACTTGTCGGTGGGGTCACGATTCGTGCCAGTAATATTAAAGTCCGATGGGCACGAAATGAATAAAGTGGGTATCGACCAACGATGCTTCGCCACGTAAGAGAACGAGAGGGCAATCCCTCCGGTCCTCATCGTGACAGCTGTGGCACTGGGGGTTGGACTAAGGCGTAGTAAAAGCTAGTAAATGGTCCCCCCATCCCCAACTTAGGAAAAAAATAGAAAAAATTCCGGTCCACCATCGACCGCTTATGTCAAAAAGTGATTATAATTAAAGATATGCCAATTTCGCGATTTGATGCCTTGCACCATATTGGCAAAATGCAAGATTCACGGGGGGAATGATCTATAAAGCGGTGGTTAATTGGGAGGCAAAGCTTTTCATCAAAAGGCGGTCCGCCCTAATCAGTACTAATCTCCCTTGACCGGGCGAAAAGACGATGATTTATATAGCAAATGGTGCTCTGTGATGTGATATCGTGGCATGGAACAAGGTGACAAAAAAGCGATTCCGGTAACGCGCATATGGAAGCAAAGCGGAAGGAAAATATCCTCTGGTAACGGGCAAGTTTTTTACTCTATTCCTTTTGTTCTCTTTCTGCTTTCGTTGCGAAAGAGAATTTAGGCATGGAAACGGAACGAAACTCGACAAGAACGAGAGATGTTATCGAAGGGTTATGGAGAAATACCTGCATGACGAACTGCCTGATGGAGCTCCAGGCTCTCGAGCTTGGGGAAGACTTCGCCACACTGAGAGCATGCGCATATGGTTGACCTGGGCGTGAATGGATACCTGATGATGATGATCGAATAGAAACCATCTTTGTCATTCGTGATATGAGAGCCTAAACTTAACCTAAGATAGGTGAAATCGTATGGTGATTGGTCGCCGTGTTGGCGTGCGCACGGCAATTACCTGCTGGGGTCAACGATCATGTGGCACTCGTAACACCCGGAGAGCTTCCTGAATTGCATGCCCCTAGACGACCCGCCTCCGCCGCCATGGGATCTCGTCGACCCGCCCAGCGACCGGGAGGAGGAGGACCCGGCCCCGCCTTTCCGGCTCAGGAGGCCGGCCTCCTGGCCAACGGAGCTGCTCTCGGGGGAGTTGTCGGCCCGGTGGACCACGCGGGTGTTGCCGTGGACGACGTCCCGGAAGCTGCATATGGAGCTGCATGAGGAGCCGACGGACTTGTTGTTGTTCTTGGACGGGTCGTGGACGGCGGAGCCCTCGACCTGCTTGCACGTGAGGAGGTTCTTGAATTGGTCCCACGACGACTGCGACGGCGGCGGTGCGGGCTGCTTTTGCTTTTGCTTTTGCTTTAGCTTTAGCTTTGGATCTTGCTCGCGTTGGTGCTGGTGCTGGTGCTGCTTCCCGTCGTCGTGGGGGTGGTGCTGCTTGGTTCGCTTGCGTTTGGAAGGAGGGGCCGGTTTTTGCTTGTGGCTGGCGGAGTTGTCCGGTAGGAAAGTGAGGAGAGCCATGAAGAGAAAACCGAGGAAGATGAAGATGAACAAAAAGGAAGAAGGAAGAAGAAGAGGAGGAGGAGGATGAAGTTGCCGGGCGTTCCAAAGGCTCTCTTTGATCGAATGAGAGGGGAGAGATCCAAGAGAGGTCTTAAGGGGGAGGAAAAAGTGGGTGGTGTGGTGGGCTCCCTTTGTTTATAGTTCTTTTCCTCTAATTTTTAACTCCTCCTTCTCTCTCCTTCTCTCTCCGTTTCTCTCTAACTTTAGGTTTTGGATAAAAAAAACTTGTGTACTGGTCTTGTAGATGGCGAGTGCGCTCTTTGCAACCCGAGTTGATGATTTGACATCTGCTTGACTCGGTCCAGAGATCGGCTCGAATGCCAGATTCCCTCGCTCGTTTGAGGTTGCAGCTCGCCAGTTATACTTTCTGGCGCGACGGGAGTGGACGTCGCAGCTGTTTAACTAACCCCCGCGGCGGATTGGTCCGTCAACGCAAAGGACTTCCAATCAGAACCGTACAATCTCTATCTCTCAGTCTCAGTCAGACATTAAAGATCTTGACGAGATGGGTTCTCTCCTAGTGAAATTGTTTCTGGTGGAAGTAGAGTTTTAGATGAGCCTGCCATTCCTGTAGCTAAGTGCGGGGGCTTAGGTTACATCTGCAGGCTAGGGCTGGACTTGGACCCCACTTCTCTAATTATGAAGATGTGAGAGTGAGAGAGAGAGAGAGATCATGTGGTGTGCTTTGGACATATGAACTTAGTTGGTAGAACATGTTTGGTCAATGTTGTCCTGGTTGCAGCTATTCCCCTTGTACTTCTCACCCTACTCTCAGCCAGTTTTTCTCCCCTCTATAAAACCAAGCTACGGGTTGATGTGTTCTTATGACTCGGTGAGTCAACTCTCCTTTTGCCAGTTTGGTGTTAGTTTATAATGAGGGGGGAATATGCAATAATTTTCAATTAATCTCCAGTCCCTCGGGCCTCTCCGACATGAGTGCTATCGAGTAGGGCCCGTGTTGGCTCGGGGGCTGGGAAAGGGGAGGGGCGTTCCGGTCATTTCGTAAATCAACTATAGAGGAGTTGTGGGCCCAGATTCGGGGAGGGAACAAAACGAGAAGCGGATGCGCCGAGGAGAGTCGTATACGACGCGCGGAAAGGACCGGAAACTCGGACCGCCTGCCTGCGAACGTGCGCCTCCCCCACTTCGATCTCACCGTTTGCATTGCCGGATCTGCCCCTCTTTACCTATACATACATACATATATATATGTATGTATATATTCTCCAAATGGCCCATGAAACATCCCCAAATTACAAATTCAAGACGGGGGACAACCCCCCTTGATTACATGTTTTACAGTATTAATCTCTCTTGTTTTATTGAACATATCTTAAATCATGTTTATCTCGCTTTCGATGACAACCAACATGCCCGACCACTGCCGATGAACCGTGAAAGAAGAAGAATGAAAAAGAAGGGGACAAGAGAGAAAAAAAGGGAAAGGAAAAAGAAAGAAATGGAGAGGGAAAATGGTATGGACATGCTCGGCCTTTCGAATTACATGCATTTATGTGTCGTTCTTTGAACTGGTCTATATGCAGTGCTCAATGTTTATGGAAAGTAAATGTCGAAGACAGCAAATACATTTATAGAAAAACTATAAATTGGGAGAGATATTATTGCATTAACAATGTTGTCGTAGGTTAGGCTAACGCACTGCCAGAGGACATGAGGTTAGCAATAAGACTCCCAAAAGCTGACTTGGCAAAGCATGATCATGCTAAGATGGCTTAGAATTGCTGTAACAACTCAAAACGTTTCTTCTTTCGTTTATATTCCGGGATCATTAGCGCAAATCAAACGAATAAGCTCGACCATCAGGCAAGATGCTTCTCATTCCGTTGAGAGTCAATCGACTATAGTTTGCAACGAACATGCAAAATCTTTCTATGAATGTGTATAAACGTGGGTCCAAGTAAAATTGACGCGAACAACGGCTACACGTGCCGGTCGATGTCAGCCATTCGTTCAGGCCGAAAATCAGTGTGGCGCTTCGTCCAGTGCATTGTACCAAATCCAAATGTCAATCTGCACACCCACGCTGTTCATCTTATCATATGAATGCGATTTGCAAAGTGCGGAAGCAGACCAGCTCCATGTAGATCGCCAAATGAAAAGACAACGAGAACGGAACAAAACATCATCGGTGGCTGGCTGGCTTCGCAAATGATCGGCTGAGAATCTCGCAACACCCCTTCTGACCTGCAGTTCAACCACTCCCCTTATCTTTCTATTTTCTTTCCTTTTCGTTGGATTAACGGCAGTGATTATTCAGTTTGCAATCTTCTGATGGCATCTTCTTTTTAAGAGAGAGAGAGAGAGTGGTTGGAGATTTGGCTAGCAATTTGTTTCAATATAATACCGAAAAGCGATGGCTCAAAGCGATGGCTCCTTGTCCTCCACAACCATCGCTCTGTGTCCGATCCATGATGGGCAAACGCTCATTAAACAAATCACGCAGCTAACAAACTATGCTGCTACAAAAACCTTTAAATAAAGAGATGGGGTTTGTACCAAAGTACGATCCTTATTAGATTAATTGCCAGAAAATGCTCTGGACACCGAGTGCTGTCTTCTGCCCACCGCTCCGAACTTTTCTCACGTTGTTGCATCATGCAATGTATATTGGACGACAAAGACAAATGTTTGATCACCTTTCTGCTCCTAATGACACTGCCAATCTCTAACGACAATTTCCTCTATGACCCTCTTTTTCTTATTTTTTCTTCTGTAAAGAGGTGGCTAAGTCGCGCGAGCTTGAGCGTTTGAAACCCAAGAAATTTAACCTTTTTGCTCACGTTAAGCAAGCAATTGAAAAGGAACATCTTTCATTGCTCTAATTTGCTCGAGTTACTCATTGTAAATGCCATACTGAAATAAACATAGAGTGACCAATTTATGGAGACATAGTACAAAATGAACCAAATTATAATATACGGGTCCTTCTATTTTTGCTTTTGCCCTAAGTAATCCAAGGTTGCATGCATAATAAGCAAATAGAAAATGATAATGCGTGATACCAACGATCAAATTTAAAATATCTAACTAGCCTAATAGAATTTTACTAAGAACCAAATATTCTAACAAGACTAACTAATAGTTAATCTTCACTTAAATAAAGGGGAAAGTACCAAAAAATCATAAACATGTTACATTGGTGCCAATTTAATCTTAAATTTTTAATTGGACCAATTTAATTCTAAATTTTTTTGCATTTGTACCAATTAAATCTAATTAACTAATTATGGTTAGAAATTGCTAATATGGATGCAAGCTATCCTACATGACACAATAAACGTTGACGTGGAAATTCTACATTTTCTTAATTATTTTTTATTTTCTTGCATTTCATTGTGGCCAGCATGGGCCATGGCCCTTGCTTAGGCCATTGCTGTCTAGAAGCCACAAGGTCGAATCCTTGCCTAGGCCACAATGAAAAAAAGAAAATAAAAATTCAAAATTCAAAAAAACAATAAATATTCTTATAATTTGTTCATGTCATTGCCGATCGGGCCACATAAGGCAGCCAACATCCATGATAACGATTTCCAGTCAAAATTGATCAAAATGACTCAATCAATATAAATGTAAAAGTTTTATGACTAAATTGATTCAATTGAAATATTCAGTACTGAATTTGTATTAATGCAATAGATTTAATACATCTTTTTGGTGCTACCTCCCTTAAATTAACCAAAGAAAGGAGAAAGAATCGGCTACGTTGGAGGGGAGGCCATGTGAGCTAGGGTTTTCATGTGTCCTCCTCATTAATCATGAGAACGGAAAGATAGGCTTTCATGTGTCCTCGCCCCTCGTATCCCTCACGACAGGTCCAAACCCCACGTGCGCTTCGTTTCTTTGGTGGGATTTCCAAGCCACTTGACCTGGCAACATTAATTTTCTTATATATGAGCCCATGACATTAGCCTCGAGTAGACCAAACGAAGGTATTACACTACGTAACTGCATGGAATCGAGCGAAGGCAAAAACGAGTTTCGATCAAATTAAGTTTTGACACGACACGAACGATGAGGAAAGTGGGGGGGGAAAGAGTTTGTTCAAAATTTGAACATCTTGGTCTCTTGGCGTATGGAAAAGGGGTGATGTCTCCGCATTAAATAAACGTTGCAGGGTCATATTCATGTCGGGGAGATATAAATTAGGGTGGACCATATTTTAAATTTTTAGAAGTAAAGGTACTTTCACGATATATTAGGAGCTGGGGATACGCGTACCCCTTTGATTTTCAAAATAAAATGGGGGAACCGATTCTGGGTCGAGGATATAACGAGGAGATGCGCTTGCCCTAACTTTGATGAACGACATTTAAAAAATCGAAGTCTTTTTTGGGGGATGAAAAGGGTGTCTGATTCCCCCCCTTTTGAAGAATTCGAAACGCTCTTCCTCTTAGATATGTTCGCTCTTTTTTCCTTTTTATGGGCCATCCTGGGACAATGTTTGTAAGCTATTTCAAACACAAGAATCGACTGAAGATTTTGTCGTTGATGTCATGAAACTCGAACTTAGGTGGATCGATGCCAAATACATTAACTTGTGTAGCTAAATTTATGTATTCAATAAGATGCAAAGCCCAAACTCGAACTTAGGTTGACTGATGCCAAATACATTAAGTTGTGTAGCTAAATTTATGTATTCTATAAGACGCAAGTCCCGATTCAAACAAATTGCCTTGCCAGAAAATGAAGGTTTCCATATGTTTTCTAGCCTAATAAGGGAATGGTGGTTACTTTTTCTATTATTTCATCCTCGCTATCTGTGACATGAGCACAAAACAAGATTGGGTCAATACTCTTTGCCTTAACCGATCCAATGTGTTGATTCCATCATGGTGCCATGGATATATAAAGTTATCTTTGAAAGAAAGGAATATGACGCAAATTATTTCTGAATTTGTTCCAATGTGTAATATTATCCCTAAATTTATAAGTTGTACAATGTAGACATTGAACTTTGGTTCAATGTGCTTTTCATCCCTAAACTTTCAATTTATTCAATCATGATCTTTAAACTTTGATTCAATGCACTATTGTGATGAAGTCTTAAATATTTTCATATAATTTAGGGATTAAACTGAACATTTATCAATAGTTCATAGATCATAATAAACAAATTAAAAATTTAGTGAACAGCATTTACTCATTTGGCCAAAGTTCAAGAATGTCATTCTTGAATTTTTAATATGTTCAATGTGATCTTGAATTTTAGTTCAATATGCAACATCGTCCATGAATTTTTAATCTATTCAAATACAATTCCTAAATGTTCAATGTGATTGTTAAACTTTTAAACATGTTCATATAATCTAAGGACCATATTCAACAATTACCAATATTATAGGGACCACATTAAAAAAAAAAAAAAATTAAAATTCTAGGAACGTTATTAACTTGCTAGGCCAAAATTTATGTATCACATTGTACAAATTAAAAATTCAAAGACTATATTGCACATTAAATCAAAGTTCATTGACTATTTTTCCTATTATCCCTAAGTGAATCTAAACAATGATAAAGGCACAAAAGATCGACCCTCTTCAATATATAGAACACCCTACGCACACAGACAGAATAATTAATTTACATAATATATTGTGGGTGAGACTATTTGCACATCTTTCTTGTTAAAACAAACCCTTCTTAAGTTAACTAACCAAATTGGCTTTCGATATTGATTAAGCATGTATTGATACTTAATTTTTTTAGGCTATAATCTATGGGATTGCTACTTACTTATCTCATTTTGTTTAAAAAATTTTCCTTTTGAAGAGAGTAACTTCTAGGGGTGAGCAACCAAGCCAATTCAATTAGTGAACCGGTCTTAATAGGTTTGATTCTAGGTTCTATACACTAAATTGGCTAGTTCTATATGGCAACCTAATACCAAATCGGTTTTGAATTGTTTTACCCCTAACCCCAAATACATACTTTTACTCTTTTTCTTTTTTTTTTTTAAAGATTGAAAATATTTGTTGAAATTGAATATGTTTGAGATATTATCCTCAAGCAGAAATAATTATATATATGTTTGACATCTACATATTGTATTTATCATAAAGTGGGGAAAAGTGTCAAAAAAAGTCCTAAACCTTTTGCATTTGTGTCAATTTATTCATAAACATTTTCACTTGGTTTCAACTCAGTCTTTTTTTGCTAATTTTGGCCGGATTTTGCTAACTAGACATCGGTTAACTGTCGTGGCATGATTTGCGCCAACATGGACAATTTTTAATAATATTTATATACTTTTTATTTTATTTTATTTTATTTTCCTTTTCCTTTTTCTTTTTTTAAATCATTTTCCCTTCCTCAAGAGGGTCGCCGAGAAAGGCGACGCTCGGTGAGGTCAACCTCCACCTCACTAGCCACTAGGGAGGCTTGAGCCCTCGCTAGAGGCCGTGAGGGCTACTTGCGCTAGGCAGTGAGGCTCGCCCTCCCTAGATCTAGCGAGGGTCAAGCCTTGCTAGTCATGGGAGAGGCCCAACCTCACCAAATCCAACAAGGTCGAGCCTCGCCCAACCTCTGATGAGGTTAGCTCGAGGCCACCCAAGCTATGAGGACAACCTTACGCTAGGTAGGCGAGGCTCGCCCTCACCGATGGCTAGGGAGGCTCGCTAGAGGCTGGTGAGGTCGACCTCAACGTCATCAACCATCGCCTCTAGCTGGTTGCCAACATCCAATGATCGGCTGGAGGAAGGAGGAGGAGAAGGAAAAAAAAAATGAAAAAAAATAAAAGGAAAATAAATTAAAAATATTATAAAATATTTATTAAAAGTTAATATCGTTAGCTATGTCGATGACCGTTACAACTAGTCAATAAAATCCGATCAAAATTTGGTCCAAATTGGAATAAAATTAAATTTAGAACTAAATCAAAATAAAAGTTTAAGACTAAATTAGCATAAATACAAAAGGTTTAAGACTTTTTTGACACTTTTCCCTCATAAAGTGAAACAAAATAAAAGAGCTAGCCAATTTAAGGCCAATTCAAAGGTCAATATGGTAAGTTTTAAATCTATAACTTACCTATCTTGAAATTGATTACTTTTAGTAATTTACTTCTTCCTTCAAAATGGCAAAAAACCTACCAATAGAAAGTACATTGAGTTAGAAACTCAATTTATGATTTATTTTATTTGTTTCTAATCGGGGGAACTAGGTCAACCTGTGGTTGAAGACAGTGCCGTAAGGCGTATTAATCCAGCTGTAGGCATTTAACCCACCCTCACTCACTCCAGGCGTGGGAGGCTACTATACTTACCTACCTGGTAGTAGCCAGAATCAAAATTTTGACGTGGTGTCCACCTTCACCACCGTGAGGCCCTCTAATTCCCTGTTTATCTTTGTCTTCTCAACGAAAAGGAATAAGAGAATCGCGCGGAATTTCTCACCCTGGGCGGTTCTCCCACCTATCTCCTCCGTGAGCCTTTTAAGGACTTGCTCAGGTCCAAAGTTAGAAACTCAATTTAGGATTTATTTTATTTGTTTCTTCCAATATTAAAACAATAAAGAATAAACAAAGAAAAAAAAGTAAAGCAAAGTGTGAGACTGTTCTGCCACGAAGAAAATTACTAATATCGTTCACAATCCCATAATTCCAAATGATTACATATATGTAGAGAGTAGCAAATTTTTTTTTTTATGAAAAAAATGAAGAGCGTAACTAGGTTTGGCCATCCATCAAAATCATGTGAGCTTAGATAAAAGCATAAATGAATTATGTCTTAACGACTCAAATTCTCAACATCACATGTTAAAAAAACCAACGTATTCATGATCGAATGGAGAAAATTTATTTTTCAACTTTGAAACATTGTTCTGTCATTAAAAAAAAAAAAAACATTTTCTTATCAATTTTAATTAAAATGTCATGTTCTTGAACAACTATTAAATCGGATATAAGGTAATTATATTTTTAGGTAGTTACTTAAATGTTGTATGGGAAGGAGAGATAATGAAATGCATGGAGAAGAGAAAGAGAGATATGTTCACTTAAAGTAGCTAGGTCAGTTCACTAAAAAATATATTTTAGTCAAAATGATGTGAAAATAGCCACCACACCCTCAAACCCAATTCAACAAATAATGGGTTACCCAACAAAAAATGGTTTTAAGACCAATGTAATCCTTTTTTGTCATGGCTCACGTTAGCCAAAAAAAAAAGGCCACCAAGTAAGTTTGGATGATAATAATAATAATAACAGATCCGCTCGGAGACCCGAATCTTATCCAATTACTTGACAGCTCACTACCGAGAAGCCGAGAAATACTGGTCCGATCCAATACGACCAAAAAGGGGGTTTCGGCGGTTCAGCTTGCTCAGTTCCCGGTTCAACCGGTCGAACCGGCAGGGTCGTCCGCCGAGTTCGGTCCAGATTCGAGGATACGTTTCACCATGGGCCTAAGAAACGGAAAAACCCGTTTCTTTTCCCACGGTCGTACGGCCCCGACAACTCCCGAACTCGAACGTCACACGAACTGAGGAGGCCCATACGGAACCCCCTTAAACCCCTCCCCGATCGAGAGCGAGTTCGTGTGGGGTTTAATGCCGTCACACCCTCTCTCTCTCTCTCTCTCTCTCTCCTCGTCCGGACACCGCAGAACCGCGAAGAAAGCTTTCCCCTTTCGAGCTCCCGACCCCAGAATTTCGTCCCAACCGCGCAAGAACATGTCGGGGAATCAGTCCCGCGCCGACTCGGTCCAGAGCCGCAGGGTCACCTGGGAAGGGTGCAGCGTCTTGCTGGACATCAACGACGGCGACCGCCTGGTCTTCTCTCGGCTCACCGAGAACTCGTCGGTGGTTTCGGAAATTTAACGGCTTTGTTTGTTTTTTTCCTTCCGATGCGAATGCCTGGAGTTGGGTCGGTGGTTAATCGGCGTTTGGTGGTGGTGTTCGGTGTTTTGGGATTGTGCAGGACTTTGAAGATCGGGAAAAAGAACTACTCTTTGCGGCCGCTCATCGGCTGTCCGTTCGGTTCTTTGTTCCAAGTCGAATATGGAGCCGAAGGGTCGAAACTGTCTCGCCTTCTTGAATCGGCTGAAGGTTTTTCTCGCTTCCACCTTCCTTTCGACTATTTGATGTGCTAATGCCCAAAAAAAAATCGTCCTTTATAATTGAAAGGCTTGCATTGGTGAACGTGTTCAATTCGAGTCAGGTTGCACGTCCAATGAAGTCCTTATATTGGAAGTCGCGTAAGGATTGAGCCATGTTAGAAGAAACTAAATGCACGTTGTGAAGTAGTAATGGAGACTGGAAGTGTTAATGTTTGGGTGTTATTGAGAATTATTTTCTGAGTTGTGATATGAGTTTCCAATCCAGCTCGGTGATGCATGCGATGTTTTCCTGTATTCTGGCAGTGTAAGGGGGTCTCTGGCATTATAGCATTGAATCAATATGTCATACTAAAATTCAGGCTACAAGCCAAAACAACAGAAAAATGCACCAACTGTGGAGGGAGTACGAGCAGAACAAGATTCTTCATTCAAGGTGTTATAATGTTTTCAATTTAGAGTGCAATTATGAGGCTAATAACAGTATCAATTTAGATCGAGCAGCACACAACAAAATACTTGTCATCTGCTTGTTGCATGCTTTGACTTTAAGTATCTATGAATATTGGGTTTCGTTTCATTGCTGACGTATTCATCACTGAGCTTTCACTTTGGTCCACCTTGTTAAGACGTCTTTGTTACTTGTCTAGTCAGTAACATCCAAGAAAATGGTGATTATCAGCCAGTAGAGGAGCACAGGGATAATAGAGAACTTGTTGACAACAACAAAGCTCAGAGTCTTTCTGGTGAAGATATAGAGGAATTGCGGAGGTGAGACATCAAACTACTTTTTTAGCTGGAGGTAATGGTTGACAGCCTTTTCCAAATAGATACACAATTTCCGAGTCTGAAAATAAACTCAGTATATCATCAATCTGCTCGCCTCTGTTAACAATTATATGAGTCTAATAACATATACATGTAATAAAGCTGGCAACTTTTCAGTACATGAGAAGTTACAGAGGATGGGCACTAAGTCTTGTATATTGTATACACGCAGCCAGTGTGCCTGCTATCAGTTAGTGTTCTTCATTTATCTCTGTAATGTGTTTCTGCTTAAAAACCCATCATTCCTGTGGAGCGTGCCACTATGAGGTGAAAGACTCTAATATATAGTGGTCTTTCATTAAGTAGTAAGTGATTTGAGAGATGAGAATTTTCCACAAAAAGATATAGCAGTCTCTCTGATATGATAGTCATGTAAATGTTGCCAAAGCTTATCAGTCTGCTGCAGACAGGGTGCGACTGGTGATGAAATTATTGAAGCTCTAATTGCAAATAGTGCTACATTTGAGAAGAAGACGGCATTTTCACAGGTTATTGCTTACTCTTGAAGCAGTTTTTTTCCTCATGATATGCAAAATATCAGATGTCAAACTTGAATGATAAGCTGACTTGCATTCTATCTTCAGGAAAAATACAAATTGAAGAAGCAAAAGAAATATGCTCCTAAAGTACTGTTGAGGCGAGCTGTGGCTCGGAGGTTACTTCTTGAACTTGTTCCTTAGTGATCTTGTTTATCTTCTTTCGCACTTTATTCATCTGAATTGGCAGCAGTTGGCATTTTCTCTTTCCTCTCTTCTTAAAGATCTGACAGAAATTTGGAAGTTGCTTTAATGCATCTGTGTGTGGCTAACATGTTGATTTTATTCCATTTCTTGGTTGGAAGGGGAAGCTTTATGAAGTTCCCTTCATTAAATGGTAGCTTTATGAAAGGTGATGGCCTATCAGATTAAAAGTTCAAAACTTGAGGAGTAGAAGTCCTGCATGAAGAATTTAGAACTTTTCTTTAGTTTATAAGAGCTTTGTATTTCGTTTGTCAAACCAATTATATGCATAGTGCTTCTTTTAGGAACATTCTAGATTAACTGGCTGTAATGCTATGAAGTATTCAACTATTCTGCTTAATATGAGAGAGGGTGCAATGATAGAAAAAAAGAACCATGGGCTGCATATATGAGACTTTCCCAGAATTAGTACTCTCTTGGAATTCATTCATCGTATCTTGATGAAATCACTTTCTGTGTCTTAGATGTATTTTAAAAAGATACTTAGCAGGCATCTTTGTGTTTGAATATTTGGAAGAGTTTTTCCGCTCTTTTTTTTCCTTGCATATTGATTACTTGTTTCCTTCATTTGACTCCGTACTAACTTGCGTTTCTCTTCATTCCTTTCAGTATATGCGAGACGTACTTCACAAAATATCCAGCCAGAATAGGGTAATAGCAGCAATCTTTCATCATTGCAGGCTTATGTGATTGTCATTTCATTGAGTAGTGTGAGTGTCCATCTAGGCATGCAGGGCAAATCTGTGCATTTGTGCGCAGTAAGTTATGAATTGGCGAATATGAGTACCCTAGTTTAGGGAGTATAAATGGGAAGCTTCCCGCTCATATGAAGGCATTTCCAATTCCAATGCGAGAGGAAGGTCCAAAACCAGAATAGCTTTAGGATGTTAAAGAAAAGCTATGAGTGTGAATAATTAAATGGGGGTTTTTCTGTAAAAATAAATATATTATGCTTCATATATCAACATGTAGCTGGATTTAGCTATTGAAGTCATGGACAATTAACCACTAGGAATAAAGCTGAACAATGCCCATGTAATCAATGCTGAGAATGACAATTAGAGAGTTGTTTTATGATTTCTTCCTGCCTTTAGGTTCATGCGAGTGGATACATTGTCTCTGCTTCTTTCCATGGCTAATGTTGCTGCAAATTCTGACATTCTTGTGGTGGATATGGTTGGTGGTCTCCTCACTGGTGCTGTAGCAGAGCGCATGGGCGGTTAGTCCATTTGATCTAAACCATTGATCATTGCATGTAGTTGTTAAAGTAATAGGGACAATGCTTTGTTCATCTATTATTCAAAAGCAAAAGAATAGTTTATTTGTTTGGACTAATGAAAAGCAAAAATCACCTTTTTTTTTATAATTTCCTGCTAAAATTTTAAAATTATTGTTTAAATTTTTAAAGTTATGAGAAAACTTATGTGAATCTACACTTCAAAATTTATATATTATTAAGAATAACAACGCATGACTCGTTCAAATTAAAAATATTTTGAATTAGTCCAATTTTATCTTGCGTAGTTATTAATATTTGAATTAGTCCATTCTTATCTAAATTTGAGCGTGAGTTCCGCTTATTCTTTAACTCTAGGATAGCATTTTGAATTTTGAATTTTGAATTAGTTCGTTATAGTAATAACTATAGGAATAACTACATGAGATAAGAAAAGACTAATTCAAATATTTTGAATTAGTCCGTTATAGTAATAACTAGAGTAATAACTATATGAGATAAGAATGGACTAATTCAAAATATTTTGAATTTGAATGAGTCATGCGTTGTTATCCTTATCATATATAGTGAAAGTTTCCTGTGCTTAAGATGAAAAAAAGTCAATCCGAGTGAGCTGCAAGATTTGAATAGTCAAAAGTCACTCTAGACAAACACTTAGTATGTGATTTGTCGTTAGTTACTTTTCATTTCTGATGAAAAAAGTTCAACATTGATTATTTGTTTGAACACTCACCAAGATGGATCATCTATTGCCAAAATGAAGAGTAGGCACTATGCCATTTACTTTAGTAAATTTACGACTGTTTTAGTCACTTAAGCATGATCTTTGCATGCAAAAATCTTGATTTTTTTACCATATTCATGTTTTCAACAGGTTCAGGTTATGTATGCAATGTGTAT
Organism: Eucalyptus microcorys; assembly: GCA_014182515.1. NCBI lineage: Eukaryota > Viridiplantae > Streptophyta > Magnoliopsida > Myrtales > Myrtaceae > Eucalyptus > Eucalyptus microcorys. Next base: position 13,861,511 of record CM024567.1, on the reverse strand, counting down.
CTTGAAAGTAGCCCATATCCTATGGACATAGTGAGGATCTTCAATTTCAGTGATGAAATTTGTAAAAGGTATGCATTTGAAGCTTGTGCACTACAGGAGTTGTGGCTGCAACTTTTATTAATTGAAGTGAGTTTGGAAAATTTGTAGAATTATATCATTGCTGTTGCCACACCTAAATTTTATCTTTGTAAATTCCATGTCGATGTGTTATGTCTTTCAATCAGTCAAGTAGTGTGAGGAAGGAAAGATGATATCATTCGCAATGAATAATAAGACGATCTCTTCAAAATTTTCTAAATTATATTAGGAGTGATTGAACGAGACAATTTCGAAAAATTCAGTGTAAATGAAAGGAAGGTCCCATTTGTATGATAACTTGGTTTGATGTGTGGTACCAGATTCCGCTATGTTCATCTATGGAGAAGGATTCTCATGATTGCATTTAATAGTAGACCCTTTATCTGCTTGCACTCTGTGGCACAGACTATACTTGGAGGCTAAAGAACTTCTTTTGGGGCTGTGATAGGTTGATTAAGTTATCTATTTTATCTCTTTTTTCCCAGAGGATTGTTAGCAAAACGTGCTCAATTGTAGAGGCTGTGTTATTGTTCTCTGGTGTGAAACTAACCTACAGTTTTTCTTTAATATGTCAAGGACCTCTTATAACTAAAGTCATCTAATTTAAACAAGTGTATATGGGCCCTATTCACTACATCTTGACTTGGACCATTTTTTAGTGACAACAGTTTTGTACTTGTTAAAACAAGCTGTATTACTTTTCTTAATTGGGACATGTTTTGCAGAATCTTCTCATATAGCCTAATCAATGAAACTAAACAGCTCTTTTCTTCACTCCTGGAATATATGAATGCCAGTCATTAGATAATTGCTATTGTATATTCTAGCTTATACTGTTTCTGTGCACTCACTGCTTACGTTTTTTTTTTCCTTTAATCAGAATTGTGAGGACGTCTCTCAGTGATTTATGTTCGGTTCAAAATGATCCATCTGAGCAAATGGGTCATGATGTCTTCGTCACTGCAAATGCATCAGATGTAGGTATCTGTCTTCCTCATGAAATTTTGCTCTGTTGTCAGTCACCTATTGACCAGGATTCCATCTGTTCAGGGGCAAATGTGTTCTCATGAGACACTTACAGAACCAGCTGTCATGGAAGAAATTGCTCCTCCATCTGAAAATGAAATAAGCAAATGCAAAACCCCTAAAGCAGGAGATAAAGCATCCCAAGAAACCATTGACTTGTGGAAAGCAAATGGTTTTTCTAGGTAGTATGACTCTTGCTACGTGCTCCTTTATCATGGACAAATGAAGGGAATTTAGTAATCTAAATCCAATCTGCAGTCTGATTGTCGCAGCTCCTGAACTGGATACTTGGAACACGGTGAAAGATCTCATGCCCCATCTATCACATTCAGCTCCCTTTGCAATTTATCACCAATATCTCCAGGTTTGTGTTTCCAATTTTTTCTCTCTAATAATTGTAATGAGGTATTGGACAGAATTACTTGTTAATTGTTTTCTTGACTTTTTTATGCTGAATTTTTAATTCTTTGTTGGTGTCATTCTAATGGCGAGCAGGCTAGCATTTCATCATATTGTTTAGTTTGCTCTCTCAAGTTAAGCATATTCAAGTAGAAGGTATTATGCAAGCTATGTACAGGGAATAAGATTCCCTAGATGATCAAGTTGAGCTGGAATGATTTTGTGATTTAATGCAGTTTCTTAATGGAGATGCGTACTGACAGCATCCATTTTCAATAAGCTCTATTGTTTTCGCACATCAAACTTCTTTCCACCTCTTTCTGTTGAATTGATACATTTAGGGTGTGATAATTTTAGTAACTTCTTGCTTCATTTGTCCAAGTGCAGCCTCTGGCAACCTGCATGCACAATCTGCAGATTGAAAAGATGGCAGTTGGTTTGCAAATATCAGAACCTTGGCTGCGCGAATATCAGGTTTCTCCAAATCTTTAACGAACAATTTTTGTCTTCACTAGATGTGGCAACTGATGTGCACAAATTCAGCTCCTTAAAATTACGTTCGTAGGGTACAGGATGCTTCTTCGAATGCTCAATCCGACTTCTGATATGATTTTGACTTCCCTTTTCATTTTCCTTTGTTTCTTCGTGATTGCAGGTTCTTCCTTCAAGAACTCATCCATGCATGCAGATGAGTGCATTTGGTGGGTACATCTTAAGTGGGGTTAAGATTTGTAATCCAGAAAGCACATAGAAAGGATGGAACTCGGTCGCGTTACATCCTTGTGTGCTTCCATATTCTTTGTCAACTCAAGTTCATAAGAGGTGCCAGCCTGCGACCACAAAATTTCATTCCATCCATTTGTGTTTCATATTCTTATTTAACTCCTAAGTTCATAAGATGTTTCAGCCAACGACCGCAAAATTTCTTGACATGAGTTTTGTCATTCACTTGTGTTGAGCATTCTTGTTAACTCAAGCTCATAAGATGGGTTAGCCAATGATCGTGAAGTTTCTAACAGGAGTCATGCCATTGTTTTCTTATTTAACTCGAGTTCATAACATGTTTCCACCCATGACCCTAAAATTGTATGGCATAGTTTTGCCTTTCTTTTGTGTTGTGTATGGATGGTTGAATCTGGTAATATATGATGTTATTTCCTGGAAACCAAGTTCTGTTATTGCATTGGGTTTGATTCTGTATTTTTCGTTTCTATGAATGGAAGTGCGTCCATGTAAAAGGTGCATCAATTTACTTTCATGAAATCTTGTATTATTTCTCTCGCAAACATACACGAGTAACGCGGGCTTCATGGAACAATCTGATTCATTTTTCTAATGCGATCTGATAATTTGCAGTACAAATAATGCCACGATAGCGTAAGCCATTGCAGCATTTCTTACTCTAGAAGAGGTGAAATTTGCAGATTTCAATTAATGTATAACATCAAGCAATCTTTGATTGACTTTTGCTCAACTCTATCGTTTTGTTGATGAAGTAACTTATTGCGAATTCTTTGGTTCGTTGTATGGATAATTTATCTTTTGCTGAATTGAGGAAATGAACTTAATCCGACGTTTGAAAACCCGTTCGGGATACATTGTGGTTGCTACAAATATTCTATATCTTCATATTCATTTCGAATTAGTGAAGAAAAAATGACCGTCGGTCCAAAGACAAGGGATATCGTCTCTAGTCTCTACCACTAATCACTGAATTGTCGCATAATTATTCATTTTGACCTCGTATGGGGGAAAAGAAACAAAAGGCACGAGAAAAAATCCGTCATAAGCTAATGCCTTTAGGAGATTCTTTGGGAAAATGCGAATTCGACGTTTGCAATATGAATGATCTGACTTCGATTGGATCGAGAAGGTAAGCTTTTAATCTGATTGAGAAAAGCTGATTAAAAATTAAACAATAATCATAATTGACATAAGGGTGGGTTATTTATATCTCTTATATGACTAAGATCACCCCATTTACACATGTGAATAGTAATTCTAGTGAATAGTAATTGACATAAATGGTAACCTAGCTTCTAGAAGCCTAATTTTAGGTTAGTATTCAAAGTTTTGCCTCATTAATGCCCTCTAGAAGCCGTGATTACAAGAGACAAAGATTTTGGTCTTGTAAGAAAGGAGATTGACGCCAATAAGGGGGGAAAAGTGAAGAAGCAATATTGGCTCTTGATCTTGGATGATCATCTTGGCAAATGAAGGGTTATGATCTCTTTTTGCTCTTTAAGTTTGGAGTCATGATGAGGTGAAGAATAACAATGCATTAGACATTAAATGTGAAGATAAAGTTCTTCTCAAAGTTCTTCATTTTTCCTCATTTTTTCTCTCTCTATCTCTCACCACTTAACCCCTATACCCATTTCTCTCTCTCGGCTTATCTTTCTTTCCCTTCTCTTTCTCTCTTGGTTTGTTGCCCCTCCACCATTGCCACCCTACGTCACCATGCCCCGTCGCCTTGCTGTTCGCAGTGAGCCGCGAGCCGCGAGCCGCTAGCCGCCGCCTCCTTGCCATACACCTCATGCCATCCCTATTGTCCACCGTTATGAGTCACCGTGCCGCCGCCTGTCGTCGAAGATTAGAAGCCGGTAACCCTTATTTAAGGTGGTAGTTACGTTTAGGATTAGGGTTAAATTAAAGTTAAAGATAGTTAGATTAGGGGATAAGTAGATTAGGATGATAAGCTATCATAGATAGTGATAAGTGCTAGTGATAAGCTATCATGGATGGTGATAAATACTGGTGATAAACTATCATAATAAATGACAAGTGTAAGTGATAAGCTATCATGATAAGTGAAAAGTACATCTGATAAGCTATAATGGATGGTGATAAGTTATTATGAATTGTGATGATAAGTTATCATGATAAGTGATAAGTGCAAGTAATAAATTATCATAATAAGTGATAAGTGTCTGTGATAAGTTATTATGAATAGTGAATGTGATAACTTATCAAAAATGTGATAAGTGCTTATTATATTTTAAATTTTAAATGTGATAAGTGCATTTTATATTGTAATTTTAAATGGGATAAGTACTTATTAGATCCCAATTTTCAAAATGATAAGTGCTTATAAAATTCTCATTTTAAAAACGATAAGAACTCTTGAAATTCTATTTTCATAAATGATAAGTATTTGTGAAATATTATTTTGAAAGATGATGTGCTAAGTTGATAAATGAACTCATCGTGTGATATTATATTTATGAAGTTATTGCATGAATATTTTGGTGGATGAATAATCAAAGAGTGATCACATAGAATTATTTCATGGCATTTTTGTATGTAAATATTGCTAGTGTATAAAATGTGAGCCATAAATACTCTTACATTGGTTAATGAGAAAGATAAAACTTGGCTTGAGTGGTTGATGTGCTCGTGTGATCATATAATGGTTCCGTACTCATATATTTACGAGGGACGATACTTTGATAGATTTCGAATGCTCCCATGTCAATGAAATACCATTTGCGGATGGATTTTGGAACAAAGCTCCGTAATTGAAATGCCATCTTCAAGTGAGATCAAAACAATGTTATGTCCAATGGGTGAGACAATGCCCAATTACGTTGGAAAATCACCGACACGAGTGTCGATCGTATCGAGAGCGGTCATAATAATCTAAAACTATAGTCTCGAGAATAGCATGGTAGTATGAGATGCCATGCAATTCAAGATGCCAACGTGTGCATAATGGATGAGCGTTAAATGCATATTATGAGAGTGATGTTATGGTTTGCACATGTATGGCATGGATTATACGAGTTGCATGAGACACGTGCATGAATTAAATGTCATTTTAGTAACTTATGCATGCAACATGTGCATGCTTGATTAACCCTGTCTATTGAATTGATGAGTATGTGAATGGGTCAATGATGCCTTTTGAGATGTCCTAAAAGAATGAGGGTTGTCACGAGTCCAAGGATTGGGTCGTGACAACTTCTAAATCCGTTCTCGCTCGTATAATGGCCGTTGGGGGCGAAGTACGATAGAGTTGATCGAACATATGCATGTGAGTATGCATATAAAAGAAAACCAATAAGAATGGATTTGATAGTGATATTGGCAACAAAAATAAAAGTTTGTAAGTTATTGTGTTAATCTATATAATTTTTTTATATTCTACTTGGCAATTTATCATTAAATTTTCTCAACAACAATGAAATAACTAGATTTTTGGAAATTTCTTTTTCCTATAAAATTAATTTCTATGGATATAAAATCTAACAATAACAAACAAAAATATATTGCCTTTAATATGTCCAGGATATTTGTAACAAATAGAAACTAAACATGTGAAATTTTTAATTACAGTAACTAGATCCTTTATAGAAACAAAAAAAAAAAAAAAAAAAAACTCAAAGAATGAAAGTTAATAAATTTGGGGGAAAAATCAAAATAAGGACCCGAAGTGAACTAATTTTCTCAAATAAGGACTTGAAATGAACTTTGTGTCAAAAAAATACCTAAGGTGGACCCATTGTTTCAAATAAGCACTCAAAGTGGTTGAATCGATTCCAAATAAGAACCTGAGCTTACTAATCAACCAAATATCCGTTGGCTATCAAGCATGTGATATTTCTACAACCGGAGTTTGGGCAATTTTGTCCAAAATAAATCTAGGGAAAGTTACCAAATCCTAAAAAAGAAATAAAAAAACTCTAGGTTTTTTATGGTCTCCCCCGTTCCTTGTACCCATCCGTTGCAAAGTCAAAGACCAAAGTTCTCCCTATTCCTTGTACCCATCCTTTGCAAAGTCGAAGACCCAAATTCTCCACCGGTTGAGGTACGAATACAAAACCAAGAAGAAAACTAGATGCTTCTTTCTTTGTTTGCGGAGACCCAAATTCTCCGTCGGTCGAGCAAGGCGAGGAGCGACGAGAGTCGAGTCGCGACGATGACCGAGGCAATGATTTAATTGAGGTGCAGCGGGGGAGAAGAAAGAAGAAAACGTAAACATCTAAATGAATAACCTAAACTTAATTAATTAGAATTTTCTCTTTTTTTTTCCAATCACAAATTTCTGACAAAATTGTCCCTATTTTAATTGCTAGAAAATGTCTGCCGGCGAGCTAAGGTCCTTAATAGAGATTAACTTGATCACTTCAGGTTCTTATTTGACATAAATTGACTTCAAATTCTTATTTAAAACAATGGATTCACTTTGGGTCTTTATTTGACACAAAGTCCACTTTGGATTCTTATTTGAGAAAATAGATTTACTTCGAGTCCTTATTTAGAATTTTCCCTAAATTTGGGGCTGCCACTCAAATTGCAATTGAATAATTGATGACAATTTTATCATTTTTATAAAAATTAGATGGATTTAGTTTTATAAGGGCAGAAGGCGCCGCCCTAATCATAATTGATATAATTAACTAACAATTATCAAGTATTTATCATCTGTAATTACTTGAATATTCGTAAGGCAAAGAAAAAGGAGATAGATATTGCTTCTTCTTCCTCCCCGGGTTTAGGGTTTTAGCGGCGGCACAAACAGAGACAGAGCGAGACAGAGGCAGAGACAGAGAGAGATGCTGTACATCGTAGGCCTGGGACTGGGCGACGAGAAGGACGTCACCATCAAAGGTCTCGAAGCCATCCGACGATGCGGCAAGGTCTACATGGAGGCCTACACTTCCCTCCTCTCCTTCGGTCTCTCCTCCCACGGCCTCTCCAATCTGGTAACCCCTTCAAAACCCTCCCTTCCCCTCCCTCTTTCCGCTCCGGATTTTAGCTGCTGCGCTTATTATGTACCCGGTTGACGGACCCTCGATCGGGTGTGCCTATGTTGATGCTGCTCAGGAGAAGCTGTATGGGAAGCCAGTCACCGTTGCGGACAGGGAGATGGTGGAGGAAAAGGCCGACGGGATATTGGCGGATGCTCGTTCCGGCGATGTGGCTTTCCTCGTCGTCGGCGATCCTTTTGGGTATGGTGATTCTGGGTTCCGGCTGTTTTCGGTTTTCGCGTCTGCCCTTGTTCCAAAATTCAAATTTGGTTATTTTGTTCATCTCGATCGGTTATTTGTGTGATGGTGCTATCTTAGCTTGCTTTTATCCGAATTGTAGATGGCAAGAGTTAAACTTTTGTTGCTTGAGTCGAGTTTTAAGTAATAATGATGAGCTGATGACGGTTGCTGTGCTGCCATAGGTAAATGAGCGTGATTGAGTGTTTTTTCTTGTATCAACAGTGATTAGAGTAACTGCTAGTTTGACATAAATGTACCAGGGTTTATGCATTAGTTTGAGAGTAAGTGCTCAAGTCGATGTTCTTCTCCTCTTTATATACCTTGGGAATTATTGCGAATTGCTTTTCTATCATGGGTCACATTAATGATCGCCCTAGGGATACTTGTTAAGAGTACTTAATAAAAAAAATTTCAATTTCTAATTTCAAAGCATTGGTTAACACATGTCATGGGAGATGTCAGTGCATCAAAAACCCAGAACTTTTCATAATCGTTCCTTTCATAAGTCCTTGAGAGCACTCTTTGACGAATTCTTCCTTCATTATTAATAATGGATGTGTTTTAAGCTGAAATGTCAAGTTCTTGAGCTTGATGGGGACTTAATTGACAGACATAGTGTGATCGTATTTGCGACCTCTGTAAGCTAATTCCATAGTAATGTTTCATAGCAATCAATGGGACACTCACCTCTTATTTATGTGTTACTTGAACTACAGGGCTACGACACACACTGATCTTGTTGTTCGAGCAAAGACATTGGGGATAGATGTCAAGGTTGTTCACAATGCTTCGGTGATGAATGCCGTGGGAGTATGTGGTTTGCAACTTTATCGCTATGGAGAAACAGTTTCGATACCATTCTTTACTGAAACATGGAAACCCTACAGCTTTTATGAAAAGATTCAAAAGAATCGTATGCTTGGTTTGCATACACTCTGCTTGTTAGGTGAGACCATAATTCCACAGGTTAAAAGTTTGCAAACTGGTTGTCTTAGACCTCTCCAATTCTGTTTTGTTCAAATGCCATAGTAATGATCGTCCCTATTATCTTTTATCACTGTAATTCAGTTTTCACTGATAGATACACTCAGTGATGTCTAGTTTCTTATTGGCTCAGACATACGTGTGAAGGAGCCATCTCTGGAATCTTTGTGCAGGTAGTAGGCAAATTGATCTAGCACATTTTTAATTGTTATCATTGTTATCATTATTCTGTGAATTGACTGTTCTAAAGATGGATTGTGTGCCCCTTCTTTTTCTGTCAGAGGAAAAAAGGTATATGAACCACCTAGATATATGACGATAAACACGGCGATTGAACAACTCTTGGAGGTTGAGAGCCTGCTAGGGCAAGATGGTAAGTCTGAAGTTCTTTTCTTCGTCCGGTTGTATACACAATTTTTGCAAGTAAAGCCTATTCTTCTCTTTTAGTCTGGTTGATATATGTTAGGACTTTTTGCAACTAATTCTCAGCATGCATAATTGGACTAGATTCACTTGTTCAGTCAGTCAAATGCCAAGCACATTCCATTTCACAAAATTGTGTTAATACATTTGTACCATTTCCTATTGCTTATTTAGAAATCAAATTTTCTGATATTCTTGCAGAATTAATTTACTAAATTAGTTGTTGCCTGGCACACTATCAATGGAATATTAGTTTAAAACATGAAGATGATTCATTTGGTTATGCTATCAGTAGAGTGAACAAGCACTGAACTTTGAACATGGCAAGAAACACATAAATGTGTTCCTAGATTGTGTTTGGGGGATCAATTCACTTTAGATTGAGCTAGTTGTTTATTTTCCTTATAGGAGATTTGCTCTGCAAAAAGTATGTAAACTATGTTACAGGCTTCTGGGATAGCTTACAAATTAGATTGAGCTGTTAGTTTGTTTGTTTCCCACATAGATTTACTTTGATTATGCTTGCCCACTTCCGTGGTAGTTTATTTTGGACACTGGAGTTCATATTGGACAAACGTAGGGAAAGAGATTTGAATGGGAGATGTAATCTTGGGATAAAGCTGAGAGAAACTTATAGTGCGACTTTTCTGTTAAATTAAATCAGACTACACTTGTATCATACCAAAAATAAAATAGAACTTACAATGTACTACCTTTTATAGCTTTAGGTGGATTAAAATTCTGCTAAATGTGAGACTACTGGCTAGGCCAAAATATGAAATAATATATGATCCGTTCGTTTTCTGGAAAATATGACATTTCTGGAAATTTTTTTTCAAGAAGGCATTCTAGAATTTCCAGTGTTTGGCTGAAATATGAAACTGAACTGGAAATTTTTTTCCTTTGTTTGAAAGGAAAAAACTTGCTTCTCTTTTCCTAAAGAGATGCACTATTAGTGTGATATAAGCGCTACACGTGCTATATCATCATATTTCAAATAAAGTGTTGTTGAAATAAGTTTTCCTAACATAAATACATTTAGAAAGTAAACAATTTGTTTTTTTTTAATACGGTTTTTTATCAGCATTTCTTTTTCCTTATGGCCAAAATAAGTATCCTACTTGAAAAGAGAAATTAGGTTACTTTTTGTATGTTGAATAATAGAAGCTTAACTGATTTTTGTTCCCCTATGTGATAGATGCTAACTATTTAAGTACAATTTTCTTTTATTTGTTGTTGCAAGATCTGTTTTTTCCCCCCTTTCTTTGCATGTTATGATTAAGAATCAAAAGTATGTAATCGTAAGTCTAATATATGGAATTATGTTACTAAATCTCAAGTATTATATATTATGAATGCATGACATTGTTTGAATGATCAATTTGTGAAAAAAGTGATCCATAGATCAATTATAATTGATAAATAAAGTCCTGCTATAACTTCTAACGCATGAAGATGACACATATTAGAATTGACGCGACAACATCTCCACTTTAAGAAAAGTCTTGTAATTCTAGTAATAATAAAATAAAGAGAAAGAACACATATAAGTCTTTTGGCAACGAAGCTAAATAAAATTTTTTAATGATTATGTTCTCCTTTGTTTAGGAATTTCTCAACCTATGCCTTTGGAGATTCGCACTCTTCACAATGAATTCCTTTCCCATTTTCTCACTCTCCACTAAATAGTTAAAGACTGACTGATCAAAGATAACTTCATCAAATCCATAATTTTTTCATCACCTCATAGTAGAGTTTAAAGTAATCAATCCTATCTTGACCCAATGACTTAATCGTCCATGCCATCTCTTCAAGTTTTTTTTGAAGGTGTTTCATAGTTATAACTTATAACCTTGTTGGTACATCTTCATCTTTTACGAGACCTATTTTCTGAAGGCATAGTAGTTGATGATGTTTTTGATCCCTTCATTAGCTCATCAAAGTCTTTGCTCAAATTAACGGGTGTCATAACTTGTTGCACATTGATATCTCCAAGCTCCTTAGCAAAACTTCTGGTGGGCATATCTTTCCCTAACCATCAAAGCCATCTCATCATACATATCAATTATCTTTGCCCAAATTATCTCGTTTGACTTCTTGTGGATTATCTGCATTGACTGGTCCATCATTCTCATGAGAAGTATTTGAACAAGATAATATGTATGATGAGATGGCTCTAGTTGTTGGAAAAGATTTGTCCACCAAAAGCTTTGCTAAGCAGCTTGGAGATACTAATGTGCAACAAGTTACAAAAGGTGACTCCTTAGCTATTGATTTAGGTGACGCCTTTGATGAGCTGATTAAGGGAACAAAGACATTCTCATTCATTATGCCCTATTAAATGAAATCTCACAGAAGACGAAAATGTACCAAAAATGGTAGTAGTAAGTATGAAATAGTTTTAGAAAATTTGGAGAAATGGCATCAGCAATTAAGTTGATTGGTCAAGGTAAGATTGACTACTTTGCACTGAAGTGATGAAAGTTGATGGATTTAATGAAGTTATCCTTGATTGGTTTTTTGACTTTTAAACTGGGAAGTTGTTTTCCTTATTTTTAAACTTAGTTTCCAGTTGACTGAAGTCGTTTTCCTTTGACTAACTTATTTTTATACACCAAACAATGGAAAAAACATTTTCTGGTAAAATATTTCCCTCCAAACAGACAGCCATAGTTCCCTTCTTTCTCAAGTTTTTGGAGTTTGGTGCTTTCAATCTTATCTGTTGTATCTTGTGTTCCCTTGCAGTTTATAATGAGGATACCCATTGTGTGGGGCTTGCGCGGTTAGGAAGTGAGGATCAGATGATAGTAGCAGGATCCATGAGACAACTACGCACAGTCGACTTTGGAGCACCTCTTCATTGCCTTGTCATTGTTGGAAGCATGCATCCTTTGGAAGAAGAGATGCTGGAGTTTTACAAACTCAAAGGGAAGACCTCAGAAGCCTAAAGTAAATGGGCTGCACATTAACATCTCTCATGTCAATGTGATGCCGTTTGGATGTTCTGGTCGTTAACCGCAGATTAGCGAGTTTGTTCCTAGTGGAAACCAGTGCGATCCTGCATACCGGGAAGCAATTGAAACAGTCGACGTCATAGCCTCTTGTAACTCCCCAAGGTCACCGGGGGACAAGCGAAACCTGTTATATCCCGGAAGAATGCCCTGGAATTCCTGCACGAGCTCTATTCAGCTTGGTGGTGCGGAATTGCTTTTGCCAGTTTCCAAACGGGTCTCTTTAATTTGTTACGGAATTGAATTATTGGAGATGAGTACATCAACGAAGGTACTTCTCTTTCGATTTCTTGTGCTTTAAGAAGGTTCCTCATTTCGTTGTACCTTGGGTTTGTTTTTGTTTAAGTTTTGAGAACGATAAGGGACGGTGCTGACTAGCCCAACACTATAGTGGAAATGTCACTGTCCTGACCGCAGCCCTTCGCCAAAGAGCTGGTGCACGGGGGAGATGTCATTAGCGGTCCCCCTAAATTTTTATTATTTTGATAAAGCAGCAGCTGCAATGTCTGGGACTCACGACCGGATGACCAAATACGTGCGAACATAGTACCAGTCATTTTTCAATTAGTCAGTCCTTGAAAGCTCTAGAGCACATCCGGACCGAAAACATAGTCTGAGGTGATTCAAGGTACTGAATACTTCAAATGCATCAAATGGACTTGTCAAAATGGGCTATAAATTTATTTCTTTACCAATATTTGATGACCTGTCATATTATACGAATTATTTATATTTAGTCAATAATTCATAACTGGATTTAGATTGGTGAAACTCAAAAATAATATGGATATTAAATGGATTCATAATTTATTTAGATCAACCCATTTTTATGATTTTTTTTTTTTGTCTTTACTTGATCTTTGATCTCGTTTGCTCCCCCTCCTCACCTTAGTTTGTCTAGATTTTGGTTAAATATAGAAGTTTTATAGCATTATAAGTCAAATTGGGTATTGATTGCTAAATTTGTATCGCATGAGAATTAGTCAAAACAGGTAGATTGAACCATTTTTTACCTAGTTGGACCCACCAATACGAAGGGTCCACCACTTTCAATGCAACTAGTGTTACTCCACTAATCCAAAATATCGCGCGCCCCCATCATAACACCCCTTAATCAAGCATTAAACCTTAACCGCTCCTTAAGGCAAACGACGGGGCATTGCTTCACCCTTACTCCAGCGCCGTCCCCGATCCCGACCGCTCATTCCCTGAACCATAAAAGAGACGAAAAAGAGACGCCCCACGTGTTCGACCGTCCCCGTCAGCCGTCACCCCATCACCCTCCGTTAGGTTGTCGGTGGCCATCTCAACAGCCCAAAATTCAAACGCCCCCACTTCCAGGCGGACCCCACAACGTGGACGGCTCTCGACGTCCGTCCCGGGCCGCGCTAATCCCGCCCCAGACAGCAGGAGAACAGCAGCCGGGGGAGGCCCTTTTCGTCATTTCGCAGAACCGACACAACGGAAAGAACCGATCCTCTTTCGCCTCGCCTCGCTGGTTTCTCTCCCGGTCGTTGACTCACTGTCGTCTGTCGGTGCCCCGAAATATAGCCTTTTCCCCACGTCCTCCGCCGGTCCGACCCGGTCCAGATCCCGCCTCCCACCGCGGTCGGTTGATCCGTCGCTGTTCGCATTCGCTCCTCCAAAATCTCTATCTCCCTCCTCCCTCCTCCTTCCTCCTTCCCACCACCTGCATTTTTCCCCTCCTCGCGAAACAGATCTCGCCATTCTCGTAGGACGATGGGGGCCGAGAAGCGCTCCAGAGGCTGGTGCGGCTGGCTCCTCGTGCTCCTCATCCTCGCGGTGGTGGCGGCCGCCGTCGTCGTCACCGTCAAGAAGAGATCCGGCCACGGCGGCGGCGGCGACGAGGCGGCCCCCGTCCCCGGGCCGCCCGGCGCCGTCCAGAAGAAGTACGCCGACGCTCTCAAGATCGCCACGCAGTTCTTCGACATCCAGAAATGTAATGCCGACGATGGACTCCTCTCTCTCTCTCTCTCTCTCTCTCTCTCTCCCCGTCTCGTTCTGCATTCCCCGCGCAATGCCGTGTCTCGGCGCTTGATTTTTTGCTCGGGCGTGATAGGTCTTTAGTTGGTAGATAGTAATGTGTTTGTCCTTTGCGTAAATTTCACTTTTTTTCAGCATGCGATGTCGTTTTGCGCTCTGATTCGGTGCGTTGTGTGATCACACTGTGGATCGCTTTGTTCTAGAACGGATTCGTCCCATCTAGTGGCGTTACAATCTGTGTCTGGCCGGTGAATTTATGTCTCAGTTCTGTAATGCTGGCTTTGATCCGTCTGAAAGAAAGGCCTGGCTTTGCATTTTGTTCTGCAATTTGATGACGCTTTACTGATTTTGGACGTAAATCTTTGTGGGCTGTGCTGCTCTGCTCTGTCTATGTAGCTGGTAAACTGGAAGATAACCCCATATCGTGGAGAGGCGATTCGGCTCTTAAAGATGGGAGCGACGCTGACATAGATCTTTCCAAAGGAATGTACGATGCCGGCGATCATATGAAGTTTGGCTTCCCGATGGCTTTTACCGCCACAGTGTTGTCATGGGCGATTCTTGAATACGGAGATCAGATGAAGGCCGTTAATCAGCTGGACACCGCCAGGGGCTCGCTCAAGTGGATTACGGACTACCTTATCAATGCTCACGCTTCGGACAATGTGCTATACATTCAGGTAGTTGTCTCGAATAGTTCCGCCTCTACAGCTTACCATTGTCTTTCTCTGTGATTCTATGAAATGACTTTCTGATTTTGTCCTCACTTCACCATCACGGGTCTGTATTAGCAGCAACACTTCCGTTCTTTTTCCTCCAAAAATCATTAGCTTCCTTTTCATCTCTCACGGAAGGAAAGTATTTGATCCCAATTACAGAATATGCATCATTTACGTTTGCAAAAAGATGGCTCTAAAAACTAGAGGTGTGTTTCAAATTTTTTCCCAGGTCGGTGATCCTGATTTAGACCACAAATGTTGGGACAGGCCTGAAGCTATGACCGAGAAAAGGCCTCTCACTCAGGTGAACACCTCTACTCCGGGAACAGAGGTTGCAGCTGAAACTGCTGCAGCTATGGCTTCAGCATCTCTTGTTTTCAAAACAGTCGACTCCACGTATTCAAGCACCCTCTTAAAGCATGCTGAACAATTGTTCACTTTTGCTGATAAATATCGAGCTTCGTACAGTCTCAGCATCCCAGAAGTGCAGACATATTATAATTCAACTGGCTACGGAGATGAGCTCTTATGGGGTGCTAGCTGGCTTTATCATGCAACTGGGGATCAGTCATACCTGGAATATGTTGTGCAAAATGGAAATAAATATGCAAACTTTGGAAGTCCAACTTGGTTTTGTTGGGATAATAAGCTTGCTGGAACCCAGGTAATTTTCTGATTCTCTTCAATCAGCAAATCAGTTATATATCTTGGCTCACTATCTAGGTTTTATTTTTTGTCACTTTCAAGAAAATTAGAGTACAACTTTTGACACTTCCATATGTCTGTTGTCCTTGTAAAATCGAATTACTAAAGCTATTCAACCGAATGCGCACACATTATGAACTTAATGCAAAACTTATTGTGCATGCATTATGAACTTAACCCTAACGTTATGTGATAATCTCTTTGTATAGAGCTGGAACGAATGATCAGTGATGTAGAGCCTAGACTTACTAAACTGTAGCAACCTCTTTGTTTAGATAACTCATCAACCATGAATTTTCAGCCATCCACCATGTAGGCACATACAGTATACACCAGCAAAACCACTCTTGCAGCTACTTTAAAAAGACACTTTTGCTAAGAGATAGATAATGCACTTTGACATGAATCGTGACTTTCAAAATCAAAGGGGGCTGCAGTCCTGCTTGACTACTTCAAATTCTTTGCCTTGTTGCAGGTTCTGTTGTCCAGATTGAGCTTTTTTGGTGCTAATGATCTGTCAAGTTCCATAAAGAGTGGCCTTCAGAGTTACAGAAAAACAGCAGAGGCTGTTATGTGCGGTCTCTTTCCAAAATCGCCAACAGCTACAGCCAGCAGGACAGATAGTAATATGCTGCACTTGTGCTCCTCTGCTGCTTAGATGCAATCATCTCATGCCACTAATTTTCTTTTTCCAAATCTATTTGAATCTGACAAAAGTTATAGTCATTCAAAAGTAAAATCATCTACTGGTCACATGCATTGTTCATCTAAGCCAAGCTCTAAGAAAGAAGTAGATTTTCTTATGCCATGCCACTTAGAGTCGCATGTTTTGCACTCAGAAGGTGAAATGAGTACTGACCTCATTTTTCAATATAAAAGAGGATAAATATCTGGCACATCCCTTGATTGATAGGTGGCTGATACAGTAACCAAAATGGGAAAGAGGATTATGGGAAAATAGTTTGGCGATTCTCCTATGTCTTTGAAAAACCCCAATCTAGCTGTTGCCCCTTCCAAACCTTGAAAGTGAAAACTTACACCACTGTGTGTACTTGGGCTCCATCCTTAGAATTGCTACATCTTACTTCAGAAGGAATAAAATCAGCGCTACTTTTAATGTGAACCATGTGGTCCTGTTTTTTAATGATTTTTGTTGTTGCAGGTGGTCTTATATGGGTCAGTGAATGGAACGCTTTGCAACACCCTGTAGCTTCTGCATTCTTAGCAACTATATACAGTGATTACATGCTCACATCCCGAACTGCAAAAATCTCATGCAGTGGACAAACCTATAGGCCTTCAGATCTTCGGAAATTTGCCCAATCTCAGGTAATTGGATTGCTGATCTAGAATCTGAACACATTGATATGAACACCCCTTCAGCCCATGTTGATTTATGCCGTCTAACCACGTAAATTCTGGACGTTGTCCAGGCTGATTATGTCTTAGGTGACAATCCCATCAAAATGAGCTATCTGGTGGGTTACGGTGACAATTACCCGCAATATGTGCACCACAGGGGAGCTTCTATCCCTGTCAATGCCAAAACGGGCTGCGCTGATGGTTTCAAGTGGCTGAACTCGACCGACCCTGATCCCAATGTGGCCACGGGAGCACTTGTCGGTGGGCCTTTCCTCAATGAGACGTACATCAATTCCAGGAACAATTCCATGCAAACGGAACCAAGCACTTACAACAGTGCTCTTATTGTGGGCTTGCTCTCAGGTCTGGTCACCACATCATCAGTCGTCCAATCCTTCAACTGAGGAGCTTGAGTAAATAACTAATGAAAATCTTGTATTATATGTAGCCTTACGGGGTAACCTATTTTTTAGCAAGTCTAGTACTGTTAGTTGTCTCTTGTTACTTGGTTTACCTCGCCATAGGTTCTTGGCTCAACTACGGTGAGCAGTTTTATGCGTCGTTTGTAATCATATTCATATATAATGCCACGAGCTTTATCAGCAGAGTCTGGCAAAAAGGAAACAAAGAAAAAAAGCCAGCAGAGAAATGGGGCCAATTCCATAAAAAAGCACGAACTTTAGATGTTATCCCGAATCTAACCCGAATTTTATTTTGTCTCAAAAAAAAGCACCAACTTTCACTCGTGTCCCAAATTTGGCCCGAACTTTATTTTGTCTAAAAAAAAAGCACCAACTTTCACTCATGTCCCAAATCTGGCCCTCCATTAACCCTCCTTCCACAAACATCCGATGTGGCATTTCCACTCAAAGTCTGATTTGAAGATGAATGAAGTAAGTCTATTACAAATAGGCTTCACATCTCTATTTAACTACAATATGCATACGTTTTTAATATCTCGCTTTAAGATAATGTAATCTTGTACTTCCAACCCAACTTCTGACATTGAAAACAGCTTGCCAATTGTTAATTGATCTAATGGCCCTAACTATGTGCCTCGTCCCCTAAAACTGAAGCTGCTGCATTATTTTTCCCATGAGAATCATCTGTAAAGTTCACCTTATTAGAGGACAAACTTAAATTTAACACTTCCTTCAAACACTCAAATGCAGCATCGTTTGTACCTCAACAAATTTGGACCTCTTCGCAGTCGACCCATAGGGCAAATAGGAGGAGCGCGTTTACGGCAACACCTAGATCCCATAAATTTATGCATCTTCTCGGCATCAAGTCCAAAGCACCTCCATGGTACCATTCTGTATCAAAGGAGTAGATATCAAAGTTATTTATGACATTCAAAAAACAATGAGACTCAATGCACATTAACTTCACAACTTTCACGGGGCCAAAATTTCCGACGGAAACAACGTCTGCGAGCGATCGAGCTTGTGTGTGTGCAAGAGCAAGTGTCTCCGTGTGAGAGAATGAGCAAGCAAGCCAGTGCGCGAGATCTTCCAACGAATTGAAGACTCCCATGCTTGAACTCGCTGAGGAAAGGAAACCCTATAAAGAATTCTCCCCAATCTCATGAGTCGTGTGTTAGAGAAGAAGAGAAAGCCTAGGAACAATTTTGTCTTTATATCCATGTCAACTTGCTGTGTTGGATATTATTGCTGACGTGGAAATGCCACATTGGATGACTGTGGAATGAGGGTTAACGGAGGGCTAGATTTGTGACACAAGTGAAAGTTTGTGCTTTTTTTTTTTTACACAAAATAAAGTTCGGATCAAATTTGGGACAACACATAAAGTTTGTGCTTTTTTTTTAGACAAAATAAAGTTCGAAAATTTGGCAACAATGTAAAATTGCCTTTTTTGTGGACTCTGCCTATGTTGTGGACTAGTGACAAAGCAAACGTGATTATTCTGCATTCAACTGCTGGTACGTAGCCAACTTTCTTCTGCAAAAACTGGAAATTCAGTGATATTTTCATATGCCGTAGCGAGTATGCTTAGACACCTTGCACATCGTTTTATTTAAGTTTTGGTTTTCCGTAACTATTTACTCCAGATATTATGAATGAAAATTCATTCTTCTTTTCTGTAGTTTCATTGCATCATTTAAATTATTTGAGAGCTGGAGCTCTTTGTTCTCTTAGGCTTGCTATGATTAATGGGGGGCAACACATGCTGTAACGCAGTTCAATCATATTGTGACCATCTGCACATATTGAATTTGCAGCATCTTTGTAAGATTTTATTTCATGGGGCCAATTCCATAAAAAAAAATACGATCTTTAAGTGTTATCCCAAATTTGGCCCGAACTTTATTTTGTCTAAAAAAAAAAACACGAACTTTAGGTGTTGTCTTAAATCTGGCCAGAACTTTTTTTGAGACAAAATAAAGTAAGTTTATTACAAATAGGCTTCACATCTCTATTTAACTACAAGATGAACACGCTTTTAATATATCGCTTTAAAGCAATGTAATCTTCTGCTTCTGACCTAGCTTCTAACATTGTAAACAGCTTGCCAATTGTTAATTGATCTAATGGCTCTAGCTATGTGCCTCGTCCCCTGGAACTGAAACTGCTGAATTATTTTTCCCATGAGAATCATCTGTAAAGTTTACCTCATTGGAGGGCAGACTTAAATTTAACACTTTCTTCAAATACTCAAATGTAGCATCGTTTTGCTGTGTTGGATATTATTGCTGACGTGGAAATGTCACGTCAGATGACTATAGAATGAGAGTTAACGGAGGGCCAGATTTGGGACACAAGTGAAAATTTATGCTTTTTTTTAAGACAAAATAAAGTTTGGGTCAGATTTGGGATAACACCTAAAGTTCGTGCTTTTTTTTAGACAAAATAAAGTTCGGGTCAGATTTGGGACAACACCTAAAGTTTGTACTTTTTTATGGAATTGGCCCTTATTTCATGTGAAAGATTATAGCACCAGATCCCTTTCGAGTTAACAGAGCTAATGAGTACGAGTCTAAACGTATTCTTTGACTTTCCACTTGTTGAATGAAGACGTTGGAAGTTTCTTTATACAAGTTTTCAAGCAACGAAGTCGAAACTTTCAGTGTATTTCAGTTCTCAGGCGAATTTGAGCACGTTGTCCAAAATTTGCGGTTCGAGTACATCATTTCACTTTTACATCATGCCTGATGCATCAAAACACTTCTACAATCTTATAGGTTATCATTTCATTTTTACATTATGCATGACGAATCAAAACACTGCTACAATCTTCTAGGTTAAGCATGATATCCGAAAGGGAGAGTGAATATTGCATGGACATAGCACATGAAGAGAGCAACTAATGAAAATGAAGCGCGTGTCAATATGAGAATGTTATGTCGGTTACCATATTATCTGTGGGATACTGCTGTAGCACAGACGACTCCAGAGAGAGGAAGTATGTAATCCCAGCTACTGCCGACAGAAAGCATGAACCTAGGACACTGTGTTGTGAGGTCCGTCGAACACTACAGCTAGATGGAATTGATAAGAGTTGAACTGAGCGATTTCTCTTCCTTTTTTAGCACAAATTAGTCGGTGATGCCGGTCACGAGATCAAGTTAATGCTTATCTATAGATGGCAACGACCCTCAAAGAGTGGTCGAGCAGTGTTGATGAGCATTGACAATTCACACGGACGTTCTTTTGTTCCCCTCAATTACATCAATTCTCTCATACATTCGGAGCATGTAAGTTCTCTCCATCTCATTTGTCAAATCACGTGGTCACACATAGGCGGGACGAACACCATTCGGTGTCTAAAAACCAATTGGGCTCAAGTACTTTGGATGTGTATAAAAAAATTTCTTCCATCACTTGGGCCATCTTCTTAATCTCATGACACATGTCACTACCACTACAACATTTCAGTGCACGGTTCACTCCACAACCAAAACAAGAAGTACAATGTCCTTGGGGATGCTTATCTCTTTGACAACAGCAAGTACCCCTAATCTTGAGCGAAAGAGAGAGGGGTCACAAAAAGTTCCCACCATTAGTGGCATTTGGGTATAATGCTCATGGTACAGTCAAAAGGCACAGACGTGTTCTTGTAGCCTGGTAGGCTCCAATAATGCAAATGAAAAAGTTCAATCCGGTCCTTTTTCTTCTATTTTTTTTAAGTTCCCATAAGCCTAGCTGACTCAAATCCGTCCAATGTACTGTGCCATAACCCTAGTAAGTTCATCCCCCCTCTGATGAATTGAAAGAGATTCCTGGTAATGAAGAGACATGTAGTGGACACTGCAAGGTCCCTTTTTCGGCCTTCTCCTGGTCTACTTTTTATCTCCAGTCACGACTTGTTTAACTTTATTAGCATGGAACTACAAGTTGGGATAGGATAGGATTTCATTTCGATTCCAATCGTTCGGCCCTATATGATTATGGAAAAGGTGCATTAACCCTGCTGCTCGGAGACCCGATAGACCTCCATGTTCTCTCGAGTCACCCACTTGTGAAATTATGGACCATGCAATGGCACATATCTGCGTATGCATTGAAACACCATATAACTAGTGCACACAAGGTCTGTTCTCCTTGCTCTTCTTGGTTGCCTGATTTCTCTGTTTTCTTTTATGACAACCAGATATTCATGTTCGACATCAATACTTATGAAGATGCATTTTGCCATTTGAAATCAAGTATTAATTCAGCTTACAGTAAGATAGGGATCTCCCCACAGATAAGCACCAAATGAACACTAAAAATAAAAATGGACAGAGTACAAAACAAGAATGGATCTACATCCCCATTGAGCTCACATGCCCTTGATTTATATATTGGTTTTTGCCATTCTTGAACCAAAGGTGCCTAGCTGTTGTATCTACCGCTGGAATAAAATGTACCAAGATCTCCCTGCTTTCTCTACCATATCCACTAATATATATGTTTCTGGAATTCATCAGATTTGGGTCAACGAACAATATCGGACTTGGTGCAATAGTATCCCGCTTGTTGCTCCTTCTCCCAACATAGTTTAGAGGCCACTCCCGAATGCTCGGGCACGTACTCCTGCAAATAATCAATCGAATCGAATCGAATCAAAATCAAAAGTAAATAATGTTGGAAGTAAATAATCTTGGGTTTACTAGATCTAATCTCACTATCCAATATTTCACGTTGACTTGACGTTTACATCGTAACCTCACAAGGGAACAACTCGCGGGTCCCGTTACATCGACGAGGTGCTATTCGGTTTCGTCGATCATGTTCGCTAGGTTCTTAACCAGCGAGTGCACGTTTAAGATCAGGTGGATCCGAGATCGGACTCATCATTCGCCGAGAAAGATGGTTCGAAGAAGTTTATCGTGAAAAAGAAGAGATTAAGAAGAAACTTTTTGCTGGCGAGTATGCAGACGTACTTCAAGCTTAGACATGAG
The DNA here is from genome assembly GCA_014182515.1 of Eucalyptus microcorys. Classification (NCBI taxonomy): domain Eukaryota; kingdom Viridiplantae; phylum Streptophyta; class Magnoliopsida; order Myrtales; family Myrtaceae; genus Eucalyptus; species Eucalyptus microcorys. The sequence continues at coordinate 13,839,406 of CM024567.1, read as the reverse complement.
TTCATGAGGAGTCGGGGCAGAGACGATAATATGGCGAGCCGAAGGAGAAACGAAGCCTTCATCCACAGCCTTGTCTAAGAATGACAGCAGCGAGTTGTAGTACCCTTCCACATTCAACAATCCCACCTGCATTTTCATCCAAACTATTGTTATTATTTTCATTTTGGTCTTTCAAGGGTAATCAAGAAATTCTACAGTCCAGCCTTCCTCCTTACCGGCTTATCATGAATGCCCAGCTGAGCCCATGTGATGACCTCCAGGAGCTCCTCCAAAGTGCCATATCCACCTGCATCATGTTATGGTCTCAGCTCAGATTCGCTTTATACCATCATCTGTTCTCGAAATATATGTTTGAAGTGATGAAGAGGTGTGCCTGGCAAGGCGATGAATGCGTCGGCATGGCGCGCCATCTCTGCCTTGCGTTGGTGCATCCCGCACACCGGTCTCACTTCTCCAATCGTCTCTCCTGTTATCTGCATTCAAAAGAAAATCAAGCTGCACTCGTTCACTTAACCGAAAAATCATGCTGCAGCGACAGTATCGAATGAGGTTCATGTACGATCGATCACCTCCCGTGGCATCAGAGTCCTGGGAATCACTCTGTAAGAAAAAAAGTTAGAAGGAAGCATTAGGCGATAAAATGATGCGTAAATACGTTGTATTTGGACATGAAAACAGAGAGACTTGCATAATGGCAGAATGATTACCCCAACACGTGGCGACCACCGTCGAAGACGACCTGGGAAACCAGACCCATCAAGCCAATGCTCCCTCCACCGTAAACCAAGTCAATGCACCTCTCCACCTGCAATTTCTTTTAGTGTTAGGAGTGACGTGTCCGATTCAAACTTAATCAATTCTCTACAGTCTCTTCAATAATTTAATTATGCCCCCCAGCAGCCTATCGCTATCATGGTCAACTTTTGGCAAGGGCAAGAGCCAATGCCTCGCTGTAAGTAAGCGTCCCGTCAATAACACGACTTAAAACCAAGAGAGGATCAATGGCGAAGTAGTTGGCGGGAACGTCGCCGGCGGTCGACAAAACCCGCCCCCGTCGCCGTCGAAACAAGCGCGCGCGCGACATGAGAACTATGAGTATATTCCGGACGTAACGAGTCGAGAAGAATTGGATTAACACGCCCTTTCGCGTGTGGACTTTATAAATGCGGTAGACTGGAGACATGCATCGAGGAGTTGAGAACGGAAGAAGAGAACAAGAAGTCGAGGGAAAAACAGAGACAGCAACGAAAAGGGTAGGAACAAATAAAGAACTATGGACTCACGAGCTGGTGGCCGAGCTGGATAGCAGCGAGTTGGTAGCTCGGGTTCTTGCCGGGACTGCTTCCGCAGAAGACGCAGACGCGCTTGAACCTCGACGGCTTCGCCCCACCACCATGTTTGCTCTCACTATTCTCCATTTCCTTTCCTTTCTCCCAAGCTTCAGTTATTACTGTTATTTGCAGAGGATGAAGAAGAAGAAGAAGAAGAAAGAGAGAAGAGAGAGAGAAGAGAGAGAGAGAGAGAGAGAAGTTGAGAAGCAGAGTGCTCGAGCGCAGAATGTGAGGAAGATGGTGGAATTTGGTGTGTTTTTTGTCTTTAGTTTCTTGCGGAATTTAAATGCCCCCGACACCCATCATCATCTTTCTCTCCCTTGCTATCTTAGCTGTAATTTCTTTGATTCTTTATTTCACATCGTGTAACATGATGCTATTAATTTTTCCTCTTTCAATTATCTAAGAAATTTGCTCGAGTGGTAAAACGTGTTGGTGTGACATCACCTTCCTCCTAAATTAGCAAGGACAGCGAAAGTACGTTTATTTCGTGAAAAATTGAAAATTGGAAATTGGAGACCATTTTCTCAAAGAGTTAAAATATAATGGAAAGCCATAAAATAGTATACATGTGATAAATTTATTTTAAATTAATTTTTTTACCACCAAAAATCTCTAATTGATACACTTATACAAATTTACCCTCCGTTAGTTTTCTTTAAAGTTTACTATCGGATTATTGAGTTTTATGATATATGGTAATTGACAAGTATAGCAATTTGGATTTTTACTATCCGTTTGTCACGAGTATACATGTTTGTAACTTTTTGTGGCACTAATCTAATTTAACGAGAACTAACAAAAGGTAAATTTGTGACAAATACACTGGATTGTTTATTTTGCGTTTGAGGTAAATTTGTTATAAGCATATTAGTTCATATTTTTTATAGTCAAATTTAGGATAAATTTATCACGAGTTTATCCGTTTGAGATTATTTCGTGATATTAACTTTTTTCCAAAAAAAAAACAACTACTTGGGTTGCTCGCAAAAATGAACGAATGAAATATATTTTTATAATATTATCAATAATGAAAATATTCTTTATTAATTAATCATTTCAAATAACACAAGCGGTAATTTCACTCAAAATTTGAGGTCGAATCTCCTCCGCACATTTTGTTTAGCTTCGAATGCCGAAGACCCTCAACATCACCATTAAAAAAAGACTTCGGACAAGATTCATCGTCCTTGTTTCGTTTATTTTATAATAATTGGGGGATAGATGTCATTGCTTACGATGCCGCGATTACATCTTGTTGAGCGGTGGGTCAAAGAATGATGCATGTTTTTAGGGATCCTTTGATAAATAGCCCTCGTGATGGGATAATATCTGCATATAAGACGACACTATATTCATCATTTCTGTAAGGACCTTTAAATCATAATTTTTGACCCACCTGTCTTCGCAATTGACATATCATGCCTTCGCGTCGGACTCGCATTCTAGTCAAACCGAAGGTTCGGATTTCGTTGTAATTGTGCCCCCTTTCAAATTGCATTAGAATTTCTGTGTCTCCTCTCTCGAGTCAAAAATTAACATACATAAAGAGAGGAAACACTCTCTCAAGAGACATGAAAATCATCCTCTTCAATTACATTTTGTATCCTTTGATATGAAGACCCATACACTGCGTTCTCACACTTTACACCCTACGATTTAGATGAAGTTACACTTTGCACCTCCTGTATTCTATATTTCCTTAGATTCCAAGATGTGAAGCATATACGTCTTAAATTATTTTTGAAGGTGTAAAGTGAATGTATTTACTTTTACAGAATAATACAAAATTAAGATTTCGTTTATTTCGCAAAAAATGAACGACTTAATAAACACTTCCCTAAAATTTGTTAACATTTTCCTTTTGTCAGGTCAAACGGAGTTAATAAAAGAACTTAATTGCACCAACTTAACAAGTTTTAGGACTTAATTGTATTTTTCAAAAGTTTTAGAACTCAATTACATTTTCATAATAAGTTTTAGGATTTCAAAATACTAATCCCTATTTTTAAAACAGTAAATGTGCAGCCATTGCAGGAAATTCATTGCTTTTGAATAGGTTAAGATACATCATCGCCTTTTTCTTAAAGAAAGGCAGACAGCGATGTATTAATTTGCAAATATTGCCCAGACTAGCAAAGCAGGATCACCCAATGCTCTACGGATCTAAAACTTTGTCCACTTATTGCCCTTGAACGTTGATGGTGATTGAGCCAATGTAAAGAAATTTAATACAAGCAATCTAATGCACTCTTGATTTTATATGGAAAAATTACCAAAAAGTTTTAAACTTATTGCACTTAGGTCAATTCAATCCTAAACTTTTCAATTTAATCAATTTATTCCTAAATTTTTTTAACAATTTGCCAATCCTCTCGAGCAATTGGGGCCAGAAATCACTGATGTGAATATCAATTGTCCTATATTGTACGATTGGTGTTGATGTGAATAATTTTGTAATTTTTAAAATTTTTTATTTTATTTTCTTTTCTTTTTCTTTCCTTGCTGACCGCTAGTGAGGGCTTTCGTGCCTATGTCCACAACCAGCAAGGTCGCAATGGCCTCACCTAAGGCCATTGTTACCCTGCTTGTTGGAAGCAAGGCTGCCTTTGCCCAAATATGGTGAGGACATTCACATCCTCGCCTAGTGGCCTCACTAAACATGATGAAAAAAAAAAACAAAAAGAAAAAAAAAAAAATTTCATAAAAATTACAAATTTTTTTTACATTAGCATCGGTCGTGTCACGGAAATGACAAATGTTTACATTAGTGATTTCTACTTAAAATTGGCCGAAATGACTCAATTGGCAATCTATCAAAAGATTTAAGGCTAAATTGACAAAATTTAAATGTTTATGAATTGATTGACACAAATATAATAGAATTAGAACTTTTTTGCTAATTAACCCACATAAGACCGCTTATATAGGATTTAGGCGCATACAGGTATACGGACTTCTGTTTTGTTAAGCGAATTCATCTGGTAGAAGAGAGTTCCCATTTCAATTTTCTAGCGTAGAAGATACTTTAAATCCATAAGTCCATGCACTGTTCAAAGCGTGAGGCGCAGAAATAATTCGCCACTAAAATAAAGCTTCAGCCCAAGATCAAGATTTGCCCTATAGACAGCACGGTGTGCATAGGGGACGAGATAGGTTGTTTGTATTGTCAGTTTCCACATATCCATGAATCATATCCTTCTAGGATTTCTACAAAAGAACAAAGCGTGACTTTCCTACAGGATTTTTGCATTCCGCTATAACCCTATTTCTTGATTAACCGAATACTTTTTGCCATAGGCTTCCCATCAAAAGGAGGTGTTGGGAGTCGTTTGACCCCACATATTATTAGTTGCATAGGGTTTAGTATTGGCATTAGGTGTGGTTAGGAAATGCACACATCTTTGGAAGGAGTTGTTTTCTGAAGAGTGGGATCGATCGCCCTTTTCGTGGCTTCTTTTGGATGAGATGTTTCTTGCTGGCGAGGCAACGATCTTTTTCTTTATATCTTTTGCCAATTTGCACGAGCGTCTTCAAGCCCATCAACGTGTTTCCTAGCTTCTACTCTTTTTCTTTATTTGCTTTATATTTATTAAGTGTCAGCTTGATGGCCGTTGAGATCTTGATTATGCGATCGCTCGGTCGGAGAGCAGCCACGTAGCATGATGGCAATATTGCCTCTTCACCAAAAGTATCGAAAAGGCTAAGTTGTCTTACATGTCCACTGCCACACAAGAGAGATTGGCTAGCTAGCTTGGTGGACGAAGCATCATATCTCTGCTCGTGAGGAAACATAATGCAAGAGGGTCGCTACTTGTCGGCCTCTCTTTCCTTCTTCGAGAGCTAAAAAGCTCGAGGCATTCTGTGGGGTAGCAAAGCTCATGGGTGAATCTCACGCTTGATGATTGGAGCAGCGAAATTCCGGGAGGTGATGTACATATCGAGACTCTGACAAGTGATGTGTCGATTGGGGAGTAGCTCTCCTTTGTCCCAAAATGCGGACTTTCAGGTCCGGCTCAAGTTGGTTGAATCTTTCTTGTTCTTGAAAGTGATGGGGCTGGTGTCGCATCTGATTCTAGCAGTGATGTCTCCCGACACGAAACCTGAGTTTTATTCCATTTATTCTCGTATTATGGTCAATCCGGACAACTGAACTTCTACATGTATTAAGGAATAATTACACGGTAGAAGCGGCTGTCTGTAAAACAGTCTTGAGATCGAGAAACTGACAAGTACTAAGATTAAATTCAAGAAGACCAGTTTAATCATGTTCAGAAACGATGACCAGTGCATTCGTATTTTTCACTTAAAAGCTAAGTTCGAATCATAACAATAGCGCATTCTCTGAGGTCACCTCAAATTGTGCATGAAACCAGACACCACAATTGGATGCCTGCAAAGAGCTATAAATGCCCAGTTCTAACAATAGACGAAATTTTAGTGCATCCCGCATAAAACTGGCTCATTTGTAAATTTCATACCGTTGACCTCAACCATCCATACACCCTGCAGATGCACGCGTGCGACGTTAAGGAAACTTTTAACTCGTAAATTGTTATAGCCTTATAGTCTTAACTGAAACACCGCTTGAGCAGAGGGAAAATAAATAAACAACCGATGAGATTATGCTTCAAATACAGAATCCAACCAGCTGACCATCACAAGATGTGCATAAGCAGCTGCAGACTGGAAAGTTTAAATCTTTCTATGGTACACGGCCGCAAATCCAAGGCCAAAAGCTAAGCACAATAAAAGAACAGCATGAATAAAATAGATTCAACCAAACAAATAAAACTGTAAGTAGAGGAACAAAGATGCTGTCTACCCATAAATATAACTTCATCTCTAACATGTAAAGCTCACGCAGGGGCAAAATCCAGGTACTCAAGACTCCTCATCATTGGAGTGGAAGACCAACTTCCCCAAATTATCAGAACTCGGTGCACCATCCTTGTAAATTCCTTGTTCATTGTTCGTTCGCTCGGACCATAAAAAATCTACACTACAACCTCACTTTCACCAAAAACCTCCTCCTCACATTTCCAGGAATATTGCAACTTGAGAGAATGCGACACAAAGATGTAAAGAAAAACATGAATCAAGGCTACCAAATGCCATTGAATGCTTGATTTTTATTGGCATAATGGCAGCTGCCACTTTTAAAAAACAGAAAAATAAAAATGTTCTTCTAATCAGGCAGAAAAGAACCCATAGCTACACCAACTAGGTAGAGCAGAAGAAAAAAATTGATACAGCTATTAAACACTTAAAAAACAGACTATTGTACAACATTCTCTCACCTAAAGCAATAAACCTACGACCACAATTCACAGGAAAAAAATTCTACCGGCGGCCATAACCTGGCGGCGGCGGCTGCCAATCACCTCTTCTGTCTAGCGCAGAGTAAGGGTTGCTTGATTTTTGTGGGCCCATATAGCCTCTGGGATGGTTATAATTTCCTCGAGGAGTCCAGCCTCCACGCCATTGGGCTTGAGCGGGAGGACCTCCTTGTACATGGGAACTGTGGTGACTATTATAGGGCTCTTGATATTGATAAGAACCACTCACATTGGGAGGCCGCTGGATAGGTCCAGGGGAGTACCTGGATGGACCATTATACTGTCCACGTGGATAGTTTGCATGCCTAGAATGAGACCCATTACCCGGAGATGCTGATGGGTTGTTTCTTTCATGACCGCGAGGATGAGCTGTTGGTCGAGAGTGGGGTCGACCGTGACCATAATCATGGGAATCTCTTGAACTTGTTGCATTTGGGTGCTGGTGGAAGCCTGGGGGAGTTAGTGCGCTCCTAGGTGGAGCTGCTACAAACTGTTCTTGGTGCCATGAAAGTGGGCCCGGGTAACGTGGAGGTGGAGCATGCCCATAATTGGCATAACCATTAGCATCCACTGCATTATACTGTAAACTGTTGACAACAAGCCGATGTGCTGCGTCTCCTAGCTGCCGCCCAGACATTGTGCCAGGGGGATTTTGCCTCTGGTAAGCCGTGTTTGAGTTGCTGGCGATGTCAAGAAAAGTATGATTACAAGGTGTTAATACTACTACAAGTACGTTTTTCTTTTTTTTTGGCTGCTAATCTAGAAGTGCTATTATGTGATGCACCACACAGTCAACGAAGGCCAACAAAGTTAATGGCACCAAAAAATTAAAGCTCAATAGCTTGTTCATATGATATGCATCAGAAATCACTAAATACCTTCCATTCTCCCAAGGCCTCCTTCCAGAATCCTCGTGCCACAGAGTAGGTGCAGGTTTGACATCCTCCAATTGCACAATCTGAAAGGAAGGCAAAATTAGTGCTCAGATCAGGTTATGGGCTTGTTGACAAAAATATGTCCATGATCATTTAGTCAATTTACACAAAAGTGTTAAGCATTCCCTTCAGTGCTTCCACAGAAACTTGTTACGTCGAAGCAGCAAGAAAAAGTACGAACTGAATCAAGAACCCAATCACAAAACTAAATGACAAACCCGAAGCAAGCAATAAGCTACCTGATTGTTGCATAATCCTTAGTGTATTTACATTGTCATGTTGCATCACAAAAGCACCATTCGTTGAAAGAAAACAACATTAAGCACCATCGTGACTAATTACTAAATTCAACTACATAATCTCTCCTATAAGTTATGGTGACCAAAAGACAAAAAATGTCGATAGATCAAATTGTCTCCTCACTTCTCACTGCCAGACCAAATATCCTTTGTGCAAGCAGCCTCCAAAAGAGCATAAAGGTCAACAGTTGTCAATGTAACATCCCCAGAATATCATGTACAATCACCAAGAATGTACTTATAAAGGATTGAAATTAAGCAAGTCTTTTGATCATTGCGAAGATTTCATTGACTTTCACAAGTTGAAACTCTGTGAATGTACCTTCTTGGGAAAGACAACGCCTGCAGGTGGTCTTGTTATATGTTTGTGGGCATCTGGTAGTCTGTATATGACGCATCTGAAACAGCAAAGAAACACAACAAAATTAATAATTTGCTCATCTATGCCCAGGTAAGGTTCACCTCAGATTGTACTAAGTTCTCCATAGCTTACAAGACTTCATTGTTCATGATATCTTCCATGCCAGCTACAGGAGATCTGAAAAAAGGAGGACATGGATCTCCAGCGCAAGGTGAAATATAGCCATTCATCCCACCACTGCATGTAGCTCTAAAAAGTTCAGACTAATGAATAAAAACAAATCTTAGAATCTATATACGAGAAAGATCATACAAGCACATGACTCTTTAGTCATCCAAAAATTCAAAAGAATTCAAGAGCAGGCAGATTGCTTGACACCTCAGAATCAGACAATATTCTTACCAGTATAAAAATCCAGGTAATCATCACACAGGCATAATATTTACCTTTGAAGTTGACAGTGGACAGTACTATTTGTTTCAATTACCCAAAATAAAAAATAAAAAAGTACTGGACATGACCAGATAACACTATTTATGATGACTGTCAAACATTGCTATGCAATCTTTTACCAAAGTATCATTCTACCATCCTGCTTTTCCACTTATTTAGGGTCGTTGCCTACACTTAAGAACTTTATCCTACTTTTCACTCGCCCTCCAAAAAATTGAATTGGAAAAAAATGTTTTTATTTTCTAAAATTCTATCAAAAATAAAGGTAATACTAAATGTCCTTATCTGTACAAGTGGAAAGGTTTTCAATATTTTGCGTTAAATACAAATCAAATTGCAAGAATAGTGACATCTGAAAAAGTAAAAATAACCTTCAACAGACCTTAGTAATGAAAACTTATAAGTCATTAGTAGTTACTTTTTTTGCCCCATCGAGGTACTTGCTATCTATTTAGGAAGTCCGTGAACTCTATACGATCAGCATGTCGATGTCATTGTAGACTGTTGTCTTGCAACCACAAGGCACAAGCAAGATTCTTGGTGAGACAGATCTACATCTTCAAATTTCTCTTCTAATGTGGTTTGATGTTGTCAGGGTACATGTTCCGGCTAATTATAACAAGGTATACTTGTGCGATTGCCAAAAGTCTTGGAAGTCTAAAATATTAATATTTCTCAATAAAATGAACTAGGATTAAGAAATATTTCATTTGTGACAATTAAAAATGCATTTTATTATAAAAAATATTCTAGTACACAACAAATGCACAAGAACAGAGAGAGAATTTGGATTTAGATCCCAATACCTAACCCGTTTAAGTCACAATCAACGCATCACTGCAATTATCCCTAGACTACTCTGAATATTCCATGATCTAAAAAGCAACTTAAATAAAAAAGAAAGATGAAATGAGGAAAATTGGTGGCAACCCTATAACCAGAGATGGAGGGAGGCTAGAAATTCATTTGTGATGAATATCCAGATATGGTCTTCAGCACATTTCCCACATGTAAATAAAACCACTAACACCCCCTCCCAAGATTAAAGGCATCCATTCTGTATATGTCCTTACCCGCAACTCTTAACAAATGGAATATATCACCAGCACAATTCGTACTCACTGGCCTGGCAATTTCATAAGTTAAATTATTTTCAACACAAACCTCAACTCAGGTTTAAGTTGCTCCTTGATTTCAGCCCGGTCTTTATCCATCAACTGTTTACAGCGGTTGTCCAAAGAGTATATGCAAACTGAGAGAGGATGAGATGATGACACAAATAGCATGTCAAACATCACACTATTTCTTCGTGCTTCCTCCTCCTGCAAAATATTGGTAGCTCATCATCTCTCAGCAGGTGATCCGCCCAGAATTGTCTAGAGATATAGTACTTGAAAATTTTTTAAATGTGTACATACCGTTAAAGTATGTTCAATTTTCTCAACTTCTGCAAGAAGTCGAACTTCATCTATAAAAGGCAATTTGGCAATACCCTTCAGAGAAACATGAAGTTATACGGTCAACATCTGCTTGCTTGAATATGAAGTTTAAAGAGTTACATTTGGGAGTTGAAAAATGCAATGAAAAAGGGGAGAACCTGCCAAGAGTAGCGTTTTCCATTCATATCAACTTCAAAATCTGTAGCATAAAGCACAAGCTATAGCAGATAAATACACCAGGCCAAATCAAAAACATAGTCTAAGGTTTTTCTAAACAAGAAGAAGAAGAACTACCAATAGGATAGAAATCGAAGATGGGTGAATTTGGATCAGTCATTAACTTCCTGTACTGCTCTGGGAGGGCATGGGAACTGCAAGAAATTGTATTCCCATTAAGTTTAGCGTTCATTCTGTTTACAAATAAAAAGATGAATAAATAACAATTGCCACACCTTGCAGCTGGGAAAACACCAAGTAGCTGATTGAAAGGTCTGAAAGGAGAACCTAGCTCAAAGCTTATATCCAGCTGACCAAGCTCCTTTAAATCAGAAGCAAAGGGCGCATAATGATATGGATAGAACCTAAAATAAAGAACCACCAAAGAAACAAATCATTACTCAGACATATCGATTAGCTGTCCATATAATATTTAACCCGTTCATAGAAACAAATTTCACAACAGTTCTGTAATCATTTGCGCTAAATTAACTTGACTGGTAATTAAAAAAAAGAAAAGATTTTTCCTTTCACAGACATTACAACAGCTGGCAGAGAGGCCCTCAAAGAAGTCCTGATTATTATTTTAAAATACCAAGGAAATTTATTATATGACTTTACTCTATAGTAGAGTCCTCAAAAACTACTGACATATACAGTAGCATGTGAATGTTCTGATAAAGTCAAAGTAGTCGGAAAGGAAAGTAGGCAATCCCTGAGAAGACAAACATCAAACAAGATGTCTTTAACAAGACTATTGAAGAACAGTTTCTCAATATACCAAGTGATAAGATCCTTCCAAATCACTGGCCTTGATTTTATAACCAAAGACTTTATTTTATAACATAAAATCATCTGATAGACTCCTTAGCCAATTATAAAGTTGATGGAACACATACTAACCGGCGCACAAGCTTCTTGGAAAAAAAGAAAAATCACACGAGCGACAATCAAGTGCTAGACATAAAAAGTACCACGAGCCTCTAAAAGCTATTCAAGCTAAAAAAGAATGACTACTATCATATTTTAAGGATGAAACTTACCACTGCCAAGAACAAACTCCCTCGTAGTAATAATGCATTACCCAACATAAGCCTTCTGTGTACTTCAAAACCTAACCAGACGATACAAAAGAGTAAAAATGAACACTAACAGTAAAATGCAAAGGATACTGAACAAAAAACCACTACAATACTCTTTTACTCACAACATCTCTCCTGATTGCTTCAAGTTCTTCTGGACTCCTTGCAGAAAATTTTTCTTCATAATATCTTTCTTTCCACCCTGGTGTTCCCAATTTGATCTGATGATCAAGAAAAATAACTGTAAGAAACAGCAGAAAAACAAAAGGAGATCGAATGAAATAGAGCACATTATGAACACATTGTGTTTGGCTTCCAATCCATCTCCAAGTTTCTAGTAAATTGAAATCGCAACATTGATGATAAATTATACATTTTGATTGCCATCGTAGCCATACTTTAAGCAGAACCTCTATGCATAAAAGAAAATGTACATAGGCCATATCAAGCTTCCAATGCATATATCCAAGTTTCCTAATTGTACGTTGACTACGAAAAACAAACAGAGTCATTTTAGGTTTCTTAACTTGCCACTTCTGCTGTGAGCAGGTTTAAATCTAGAAAAGCTTTTTGATATGGATTTATATCTAGAGAAGTTTTATTCCAGTCAAATGCCTCATAAATTAAAAAACTTCTGCTACGCATTTTGGCTGTATAAATGGTTTGTTAGGACACTAACAGCATACTATGATGTCAACAAGTATATAGGCACCTTGTCTTCTTCCGGGTTTGCAGAATTAAAAACATCAGACTTCTCACGTAGTAATTCCTTAAGCTTTGCCTTCAATTCTTCCTTATTCTCATACACCTGAAAGAAAAAAAAGGTTGAGAGACAAAACTAAGTTAAAATTGTCTTGACTAAACCCAAGCCAGCACATAAGACAGGTGTGCCCAAACAATATAACGAGAGCCATTTATAGAAACTGACATTTTTAACTGCTTAAGAAGAAAAAAAAAAAAAGTAGTCAGCAGTAATTAACATTGGGGTGCTTCTCGGAAAGAAGAAAGCTACCTCTTCAAGACTATTTTCTGCTTCAACAATGGCTGCACCTATTGTTGCCCCTGAAGACAAACGTGCAACCTTACGTGCCTGTGAAGTTGTATTACCATCCGCAGTCTGCTTCCTTTTGTTTCTAGCGTCAACTTGGCTCCAAGACTCAGTTCCTTGTTGCTCATAGGGAGAGGGTGAAGGACCTGAAGCAAGACGGGAACCCTGAAATCGAGAAACTGGAACCAAAGACTCAGGTTCGACTTGAGGGGCGGCATCATCGCCTCTTTTCTTTTGAGCCTTATCACGCTTTATCCTTTCTGATTGCCGCTGAGACAAAGGTCATAGAGGAGGAAAGCAAAGATTTAATTCAACCAATAGATAATACAGCATCTGATGCGCATGATTCATTTAACATGAAGCAGGACAACTATAAACTACAAAAGCCACTAAGCAAGAGCTGAGAATGACTAAATGCAAGATTGCCGTTCCTCTGATTATGGCAATCATGTCCTCTACTTCAAAAAGCATCTAACACCAGCATCTCCTAATAACTATGCTGGGCAAAAAGTTAAACAGGACAAGGTAAAAGCAGAGAATTTGAAAAGATAAAAATAGTGAGAGTGATACTGTAAATTTTCTTTGAATTTTTGGACAAAGGGAAGTGGATGGAAAGAAAATGAAGATAAGTGCGCTGAGGAAGATAATAACTATCAAATTGCCATAATTATGTAGTTCAAGATGCAATACTTATAACACCTATCTAATATTAGGGTAAAAGATATATTAGGGCCCCAAAAAAAAAAAGAAAAACAATAATGCTCTGACTGTCAGCTCTTCTTATATATCTCTTCCAAACAACGCAAACTTCCAACGCAACCCACATCCTTTCAATCTCCATTATTTTTTTTTTCCGGAAAAAAATCTTCCATCCACAGTTCCAAGCTAAATGTTAATTCCAATGGAAGGAAGCCTATACTTAATTTTTTGTACTCTTCTGCTTACTTTCCTCTATTGCTTCATACTTAAATCCCAACCAAAAACATCAAAATTTCACCTTAACAACAATAGGAACTGAAAACAACTTCAGGACGAGTGAACAAACTTTACTGATAGCTACAATATGTATAACCACTCCTTTATCTCCGCTTTATATAAGCTTTTTATTCTTTCTAAAATCTTTCAGAAAATTTCATCTTCTTCTTCCCTATTTTCACCCATAGAAGTCTGCATCCCCAAGTTGTAGAGTTCACTTTCTGAGAATAACATCAGGAAATTCCTTTGTCCCTTAAAATTCACCCACAAGCAGATGCACTAAATGTTAAAATGTAGCATTGTTTCTCTCTATCTATCCAGTTGTCTCATGCCCTGCTCCCATTCCATGAGTGCATAAGTTTTTCCTCAGAATTGCCCTCACCCAGGCAACTTCCTAGCCACTGAGCTAGTGATCTGGAGCAGTGCTCATACTTTCAAAGGATCCATCATCAACTTCTCTTCAATATGAGCATTTCAGTCTCCCTACTTAAATGCTTATAGTACTAAATGTTGGATCCTCCCCAGTTCCAAAATTATTAGCTATGGAATAAATTCAAACCTATTACAACACCCAAGAGATGAGCATTAAGCAAGTACAGCTTGTAGTCCCAGTCCAACAACAGAATTCTTCATCTAAGGGAAACATATGACACAACAAACAAAGAGGGCAGGTGCAGCTAAGTCCTTCACAGAAAATAAAGCATCATCTGGACAAGACTACATGTGGATGTGAGAAATAGATATACGAACCTGATGCAATCTTGCTCTTTTCTGAAAAATTTTATCTTCGAATGAACCTACAGCCTGAATGAAATGCTCAACCCTGCTCAGATTCGGCTGAAAAGCATAAACAACAGGAGGGCAAAATGGTAAGCAAGTGACAATAAAATAATCAACCACTAAGACAAAAATTTAATTGAATACCTTGCTTCCATCAGTCAAATATCCACCCAATGCTCTAAATTCCTTCTTATAGACTGCCATCAGCAAGTTGATCGCACCCTGAAACAAGGAACAGAAGAAGTTTGTGCCATCATTTTTACCATAAAAGTCCTTACAACTCGCCCAAAAAAAATTGTCTCAGTGAGCACAACAGTCCGACACACTACGAGTCAGAAGAATTATTAGATAAGAGCCACCACCCACCTAAAAGCGATACACATTTCCAATATAAGCTATATTGTTAACAAATAGCTAATCTCCCATTTTTAGGACATCGCAGTTTGGCATAAGTGAAAGTAAATGCATATTCACAAAAATTGAACACTAAGCATTACTTCAAGCATCAAAATGCACCAAGTGCTCAATAGAAAATAGATGAGAGGCTGAATAGAAAAATTCAAACAAATATCAGGCGGATAAACAGCCCGTATCTTCAACCAAAAGCCAAAAACACCAAATGCTAAATGTCAACCTACAAGGAAGTAGTATACACATGGTAAATCGCGCACAAGTACAGTTAGTCCCACCTTGCCTTGCAATTGCATTACCTCAACATAGGCTGTAGAGGTCTTAGTTCTATATAGAATCTCAAAATCAGTAAAGAGGCCTATGATGTTTTAAAAATCTAGCTTTCCACTAAAATGTAACCCAAAGATCCAAAGAGCACATCAACATGCGTGTTATTTGACCTTAAAAACATCATCCAACTCTGAAGTACATAGCGCTGCAAGGAACCTTAAAATGCATACGGAAACTCCAGCACTCTTGGCTCTATTAAGGTACATCATCTTTAAAAAATCTGACATGCAGAGTTTTGTAGCAGCTTATTCTCTCTATCTCTCGATTCTTGCCTCAGAGAGAACATTAGCGTACCTCGCGAATTTCCAAGGTTGGCATGTGAGGTAAAAAATCATTGCCAACGAAGAAGCAAATGAAGATAAAGTCATCCACGATGCGCTCAAAATCTACTTCAAAAGGAACATTTGGAATCCTGAACTCATACTCCAAATACTCCCTGAGAGTCCAAATGTTCAAAAACTGTATACAAAAAAAAAAAAAAATCAAAGTTCAGAATATGTTGATAGCTCTGGTCATCAAAACTCATCCTCTACTCAATCACATATAATCAAAAAATATGCCCACAACTAACCTGGTATGGCTTTTTAACAATGCCAGCATCATCACCTTTTTCATCAAATTCTCCTGACTTCTTCTTTGCCTTTCCCTCACAATCTGCTGCCAAATGACCCATTTGGCCACACAGGAAGCACTTGTCCTGTTGACCAGGAGTGAAAACAATCTGCAATGCAAGGACAATCAATTATTAACTGGTGATACAACCTCTTGCTTTGTGGCTGCGAGAGAAGTCTGAGTCTGATAGAACCACATCTGAATGACCTCTTAGAACAAATAGGCTAGTATATAGCATACATATCTCTCGGATATGTGTGCGCGTAAAATGGACTGCCCGGAAAATCATTGACGCTGAGCAAAAGAATCTCTACAGGAAGATGTATCCAACCTCCTAAGATGTTCCTCCATCCAGTTTTACTTAGTGTTTCCAAAGATGAGTTTTTCCTCAAAGTAGACAAGGCATGACCATGGAGAAAAGTTGATATTTCAAAAGATAATGTTAAGCAAAATTTGTTCACAAACCTCTCGAAGAATCGAAAAATGAATTTCATGTGTGGCCAAAGCTAACATAATTAAATCAGCATCCTGCATTAAACAATGAAATGCAGAGCATAAATTAGTCAAACAGAGGCCTATAATCAGCAGGAATATCCTGCAGGGATGAAGATCATGCTGAAGGAAGAGATATACCAAACCATACAGGCAATGCCGTGTATTTGGATCATATCCAGGAAGATTTCTTTGGAGACGGATATATGACATGATCTTGTGTTCCCCTTCACCAGGAACATTCGCATCAGAAAGGATAACCTTCAAAAAATGAATCAATAAGCAAAAGCTACAACATCACTACCGACATAACATCACCCCTTCGATTGTATTCCACTTAAGTTAAAGAAAAAAAAGTATCTATCTCTTATGTGAATCATTTCTTGAACAATAGAATCCCTGGAATAGTCAGTGCTAAAATCACTCAACTGTACACTTTTGGCATCAATCAGTACAGCATCAACATATACAGGGCATACCTTGACACCTTAAGCAAGAAAAAATGGCCTACATATAAAAGTTACCTTAATAGATCTCCACCCAGGATCATTATTTAGCCTAAGATGGATATAATACTGCAGTGCCACTGACAAAACAGCCATGAATTCTGTTCCAGGAGTAATGACATTTGAATCGAAAACTTGAGATTCGTTCTTGGGAGGTAGCTTCCGGCCTTCACTTTCAAATTCCTGTCTTAGCCGCTCTTCTTCAGCTGCCTACAGGAGAAAAATAGCAAAGATCACTAGCTGAAAGTTGAGTGCAAACAACAAATATATGCCACACAGGATTACTGTCTTCCCCATAGCATATACAACGTAGAAGAAATATCTTGGAAAACTGGGACATCTGTATACAGTCATTTTCAAAATGCACTGACATGGTAAGCTTGTAATGCATCATGATAACTGCATCAATACAACAAAGAAACATATAAACATGCAAATGAAAGGAAACGATGCATCATGTACCAATATCTGCACTGGCATGCGAAGAAATAAAGAACTTAGATAAGTGTAACAAAAGCAAATTGTCATAAGAACTAATCAAGTTAATTTTCATTTTAATTAAGTCCATTCAGAGCATGCCATAAATCGTCTTAAAATGTAAAATGAATTGCAGGGAGTGTTAGCATAAAAGTAAACACATACCGCCTCTGCTGCATCTTTAGCTGCTCTAAAACGCCTCGACCGCTGCTGATTCATTTTTGCTCTTGGTGCAACACCATCTATTAGTCATTTACATACAGTTTATCACAATTTTGATTTTGACATGGTAAATGGACAGAAAAGTTAAGGGTTTATTTTTACCTATAGCCATATATAACAACTTTCGAGGTCGCACCATCACAAAAAGTCTGTCGATATAGTCAAACATGCACTCAAACACCTCATTGAATGTTGTTGGAGCTGGCTGCAATGGGTGAAAAAACAAAGTCATTATCTTTACTTGAATGAGTTAAAAATCAAATGATAATGCAAACTTGATTCCCACAAATTACACAGTATAAAGCAATAACTTCATAAGTTACTTTGAATTTATTGATGGTACCAGGAGAATAAGCCAAGTTACCCTCACTGAGAAGGTCTAGCTATAACTTTATTTTATAAGCAATAGCAGAGCCAATAACGAAACGAAGAATGTGCAATTTTCAGCATGGCTCTTTCTAACTTAATTCCAACCCAAGTTTGGATCATGCAAACTTCAGACATGCATAAAATTCTACTTAACGCAGAGAATAGTTAGTTTACAATTCATGCTGTAAGAGTACATTGAATATATAGCTGAGCGTAAGTTGCGCTGGATTTGCGATCAAATAAATATCACAGACGAATATCTAGTCGCTTTGTGCTATTAGGTTGCCAAACCCATCGATCTTCAGGATGCCCAACACAATTTCAGTCATCATCGTAGAATTTCCGAAAAGACAGAGACGCCAACTTCTAGATAAGTATTACATTCTAAAAAGTCGAGACGGAGACAACAATTCCATCCTTTCAATACTCTCCCCCTCCTAATACCCCGGTACCGACCATACCAAACACGTCCTATCTGCTCGCCCGATTGCTCCGCCATCTCCCAGCTTGAAACAAAGACCAGCCAAGAGAGGTCGGCAGAGCGCATCGAGAAACAACATACAGGCACCGACCGCGCAAAAAAATCAACAATCCCACGAGAAAATCACGGCGGAAGGAAAAGAATCGGCAAGCCGTACCCTGTCCTCGGGGTGGAAGCAGGGGTGGATGATCCCATTCATGTCGAGGTAGAGGTTGTCGAACTCAATGCTGTTGGGATTGGGCTTGCTGGTGTCGACGGGGATCGGGACCCCGTCGATGACGACGGGCTCCTCCTCGACGACGTCGACCACGACCATCGGGTACTTCTCGGCCAACCACCGGTAGAACGCCGGCACTCCCATCCCGGAAACCCCGAGCAGAGCCGAGGCTCGCGAAGGACGAAGGAACGAAGGAAGGAAGGAGAAGAAGAGGAAGCAAGAGAGAGAGAGAGAGAGAGGGGGGGGGGCGGGGCGGAAACCCTAGGAGAGAGAAATTGAGAGGAATTGGGGAGGAAGGAAGGGAACGTAAAACTTTGAGAGAGCTGGAGGTGGAGCTTGAGCTTGAGCTCGAGGTTGGAGACGTTCGAGCGGGACACGGCGTCGCGTCTTGCCGTTGAGAATTAGGGCAAAAGCGAGGAAGGATGGGATTGATGACTTTGTGGGCGATTCTGCCCCTGATCTCGATTTCCTATCCATTGAAGGTTGAGGCTCCGTTTTTAATAGCGCTCCTATATTAGAAAATAATTTCTTTTTTAATTTTTCAGAATAATTTTTAAGTGAAAAAATATGTTTCGTAAATTTCCATTTTCAAAATAGAAAAAAAAAAGAGAAATGTATTTGATACAACTACAATTTTTTTTTTGCAACGTATAATTTCTTTTTCTCTTTTCTTATTTTTCATTGATGCCATCGACCGACGATCGACGGCGATGAATAGCATTCAACGGTAGCAATGGCCAGCAGTGGTTGGATAGCAGGGGCAGCAATGAGGGGCGAGGGCCAACAAGGAAGAAGAAAAAAAAATAACTTATTTCTAATAATTGTTCTTAGGAACAATAAACCACTTTTTCTATTTCTTTTTCTATTTTAAATCTATTCTTCTGTCACTTCTCTATTTCGAGAACAAAAAAATTAATCGACCTTACCAAATGAATTTCTATTCTTTTTTTTTGGTTATAAGAACAAAAGAATAAAAAAAAAAAAAACAGGAACGTTAAACAAGCCCTAAATTGCAAATGTCAATTGGACTTGCAATTTATTGTTTGAGGACTTTTCATTTCGATTCTGATTAGAACTGCAAGTAAGATGTGTTTATTTCCACTAAATTTTGGAATCGAATTCTTGCAAGTATTAACCATCAAATGGTGCATTCGTGAACCATTCTTTATATCGACAGTGAGCTTAATTAACAAAAAAAATTTTGATTTTTGGTTTTTGAAGTTGGTTTTATTTTTTTAATTCTCCTTCGAGTTTTGGGAATTTCTTACGCAAGAGATATACTATTTGCACAAGACAAGTAAAGTGGTTGGAAGGAATTGAAAGGAAGCGCGATGGAATATTCCATTGTCCGGATAATTTAAAACAAGAGAGAAATGAGGCGACGAAACAACAAAGCTGATGAAGGGTGGGCGGACCAAATACAGGGCCCATGGTTTCAACAAAATCATGAGATGGTTTGGCCCAAGTGAACGCTCGTGGGCTCGGGTCCAAGAACGAAATGACTTGCCCCGGCCGACCCATTTCGTGCTTCGGGCCTATTGTTTTGGGTGGGCCCATAACGTGGCCAATTCGCGACCGGGTATTATTGACATGCGAAAGTGCAATAAAATATTTACAACATCTTAGATTGAAAATCACACTATTTTAATAATGTACATATCTTCACTTGTATATAAACATTAGTAGTGACTGTCTTTATACAGCATCCAAGTAAAACAAAATAAAATACATAAGTCGTAGGATGGGTTAAGGTTTGTCATCAATAGCACTCTTACGTCCAAAAACCTCCACATACAAAAATCAAACTGTACACTACTAGTTAACAACTTCGCCCATTTGATGAGTCGCCGTCACCATCAAAACCCCTCGATGGCCCAACCAACCCACCATCAATATTGACATGCCAAGCAACAAATCGATGAGGAACCCACTCTAGAAACCCCACATCCACCTCTACGGTAGAACTACACTTAGTGTATGCTACCATTGATCCAAGTACAAGCACATCCTGTATGTCTAAAAAATAAGAAGTGAGCCAAGGCCTAAAAGATAAAATTTATAAATTTAAGATAGAAGATTACTTTACCACCCAACTTGATAAGAAACAAGCGAGTGCACATTAATACATAAATCATTATGTATGATGAGTACATGAGTAAATATATTATATTTTTTTATCATGATATGTTGACGGAAGCTGATAATAACATTGCGTGATATTATTCATTCAAATGTAAGCAAGTGGCATTACATATTACAAGACACAATAATCACTAATTAATTCATTAATATATAGTTGTGCCTTCATATTTGTGTATTATATTTTTTACTTCTCCTTCCAAACACTTTCAATATATCTCAACACACAAAAAAACTCTACTCCGAGGCATCAAATACACGGACACATGGGGTATATTAACACACGAGACATCATCATCACTAATATAGAGTGACAGAATATATATAACATAATACTTTCTATACTTGATCCCATAATAACAATACACATTATAACATTATAATCACATCATTTCCCTTGCATGTACAACAAAATCAACACTCATTTTCAAGAATCAACATTTGGTACACATCTTTTCACGTAATGATAACCAAAATACAATTTGCCTTACTCTTTCAATTTTTGCATACACAATAATAAAAAATGACATACTTTCCACTTTTCACTTCTCATGCAAACAGCAATAATAGAGTCAAAATATCGATTATGTAAAGATCAACAACTCAGATAATCAACAACTTGACATTGACAACTCAAATAATTGACAATGCGAACATTGGCAACTTAGATAGTCAACCATGTGATTAAATGGCAACTCGGTAACTCATTCGAATTACAAATATATCACTTTTTTAGATTTAGTTTCACCAATTCCACTTTTATATGAAAATCAATTATTCATGACCTCAGCATCTAAGGACTCATCGATTTAAGTCAAACAAATACAATGATTCAAAAACATGAAATCATTATAACTTTCTCATACTTAATATCAAATTTCAAACTAATATTAATAGCCATAAAAAAAAAAAAAAGTCAAGAGTGCTTAATAGATCGATCTAACTTAATCCCTAGAGTGTCAGTTATCTCGAATGAAAATTTGAACAATTCATATTCAGGCTGCGTTTGGTTCAGCATTTTGAAAGTCTATAAAAAAAAAAAAAAAGTAGTGGAGTTTAATGATTCACCTCATCAAGACCTCAAAGATTGAGATAGAAGTTTTAATGTCACGTGGGACCTTCGCTTTTACTCACACTATTTGAAAACAAAAGTCGAAAAAGAAAGCTGAAAGTTAATGAAGTAAGAACTCTTATTATGAAGCTCGGAGATTTCTAACGATCCATTTATTTGGCTAGGAAAAAAAGAATGTATCTAGTAAAGGGACACATGGTAAGAATCAAAGGAGATGCGATAAAAATATTATATATGGCCCCATTTGATTTGTTTGATCAAATAACCAAGGGACGAATGGCTTAATCATATGGCTCCAAAGTAGATATTTGACAAATTGCTAAAATATCAAATGAATCAACCTGTAAACAAGGGCATAGATGTCTGCCCCAAACACTGACGATACAAAAAAAATACTTTAAACCCACTAAATCGTTCAGCAAAAATTATTAAACATTAAGAGGGACTCGACTCAGCAAATCTCCAACCTACAACTCATTCGAATCATAGTCTTAGAGCGTATCGATCTTTTGTTAGTAATCAATATAGCGGTACACATTTCATGGCCACTCAAAATAATGGACTCAAGAGCAAATGTTTATTAATTCAAACCTATTGGAATCACATTCCACAGTATACGGACATGAAAGATGCGTTCTGAATACTCGCACCGAAATTCCCACTTTCGACGTTGATTATTTTCTTTTCTCTACATATTGATTGATGCACGAATTCTCCGAATCTCACACCACAAGCCGACCCGGTACATTCATGATTGGACACAGTACCACAATCATTGTACTCGGAAGTCGGAACTCCACAAACGAGTGTCCTAGGTCCTGCCCTCAGGGACAGAAGGCCCCCACGTCCACAGATCTCCGACGTTACTCGTGCATATATTTCTCGAGAACATGCCTTGGGATCTTTCGACGATGAATGCGGGACGATGAGTTCTATCAGTCCGAAAGATCCGGCCAGACATAATGCAACTAAACCATTTTGCTAAGAAGATACCATCTGGAAAACCTTTTTGGTTACATCATTTTTTAACCATGGAAAGGAACCCGTTTTGGTTATTTTTTTTATAAAAAAATTCTTATTTATGACTAGCTCATTTCTCCATTTGTCACCATTGATACACGAATGTAGCCTCGGGCCAAAGTTCTCAAATCGGTCGAAAATATTGTCCTAATGCATTGGCATGGAAAAAGCACACAGGAACTATGTGGGATGAGAGGGTCGAATTGGACCGTATAATCACAAATCATTATTTAGACATAGCTGAGATTGCCTTCTGCGAACTGCAGCTTCAATAAACATAGATACGCTCATGAGCTGTTGAACCTAAGGTGTTGGAACTTAACCGAATTTTCATGTATTTTCAATTCAGTTCGAAATAGTAAAAAAAAAAAAAAAACTGTTTTTTTCATTCTAATTCAATTAGTTGATCGAGCCGAATTGGAAACTACCATTTCTCCTTAATATTATAAAGATAGAAATCCAAAAAATCGAATCGAACCGAACCTGAACCAAAGTCTTCAATTCGAATGACGATCCAATTCAAGGTGAACGCACACCCAAAATGATCCCAATTTCCTGAAAATCAGAGCCGATGGCCTCACGACCGATCCCGCTTGGGGAGAGCTCATGATGCATAAAACCACGAGCACGACCCTCCGTTCCAGTCCCCCCCCCCCCATCAATTGGTCCCCCCGGGCTCTCGAGCGATCGCATTTCGACCGCCACCGCCACCGCCACCCCCCCACCAGCTTCCCGGTCCACAGAAGTGGATCTCTGTCGCTTTCCGCAAACGCCTCTCGCAACACCGCTCCTCCTCCTTCCTCCTCTCCTCCTTTCTGGCCGCCCCCGCCACCACAAAAATGCTCCCCCAATTTAGCACCCCCACCGCATTTTCCCAGAATAGCCACCTCCCCTAGCGCTCCATCCTCCACCCCTCCATTTTCCAACATGTCTCTGACCATCAAACTCCACCTCGCCGCCGCCGCCGCCACGCCTCGCCCCGCCTCTCGCCGCCGAGAAACCGGCCGAGCGAAGCTCAGGAACGCCCGGCCCAGAGCGGTTTACCACGCCGACCCATTGTCGCACCACCTCGCCCGCCGCCCCATGATGCTGGGTCGCCATGCCGTCAGGACCTCCCCCTCCTCCACCTCCATCAGGAGCTCCCTCATCGACCCCGACGGCGGGGTCCTGGTCGACCTCGTCGTGCCGGAGAAAGACCGGGCCTTGAAGGCCGAGGAGGCCGCGGCGCTGCCCCGGGTGGGGCTGACGCGGATCGATCTGGAGTGGGTGCACGTCATCGGCGAAGGGTGGGCCAGCCCGCTGAAGGGTTTCATGAGGGAGGAGCAGTACCTGCAGAGCTTGCATTTCAACTGCCTGCGGATGCCGGACGGGTCGGTCGTCAACATGTCGCTCCCCATCGTCCTGGCCATCGACGACGGGACCAAGGACGCCATCGGGTCGTCCCGGGACGTGGGGCTGGTCGGCCCCGATGGGGATTTGGTCGCGGTTCTTCGGAGGTAAATGCCGTTTCAAATTCCCAAAAGAGAAGAGAACTTTTCACTCGCTAATCGTTCGTTAATTCGTGAGTCCGAGTCGGTTTCTTGGTTTGCTTTCCGCATTGAGGTGTGCGGGACGCTTTGTTAATTACCCACTTGCGTGAGAAGGAGTGATTTTTTTAATAGCCTCATTTCGACATCAATCTATGCAGGGGTCTTGCTAATAGCTCGCAGAAGGAATTGTTTCAATAAAAAAATGTCTCTGATATTCGAGTGAAATCACCCGCACTTGAA
The DNA here is from genome assembly GCA_014182515.1 of Eucalyptus microcorys. Classification (NCBI taxonomy): domain Eukaryota; kingdom Viridiplantae; phylum Streptophyta; class Magnoliopsida; order Myrtales; family Myrtaceae; genus Eucalyptus; species Eucalyptus microcorys. Next base: position 13,815,031 of record CM024567.1, on the reverse strand, counting down.
TTGCGGTGTAAATTATTTTGTTGTCAACGGCTTGCGGCAGGAATTGTTTCAATAGAATATATGTCAGAGGATCGAGTGGAGTCACCTGCATTTGAATTGTGGCATCAATCATTTCTTTATCCGGAACGACTGTGGCGATGTTTCTGCATTCAGAAATCCCGCTTGTAAGTCAGTTGTGTGTTATATTTTGGTGCAGCGTCGTGGGCGTGCGCTTGCGATGAGCAACAGCCGTAGTGTTTGACTATCTGGCTTCTTGTGAGAACTGTGGTTACTAGTTATAATTCGAAAGTACTGAATAAAATCTTTATTTTTTCTCTGTCAACATTTCATTTTATTTAAACATGCCAGAGTATCCTGTTGTATTGCATCAAAAAAAAATAAAATGCCATTAGCTTCCACGTGACTACACTTAACAATTTGTTCTTACTAGGAACCATTCACATTAACCTTTTGCAGTATTGAAATCTACAAACACAACAAAGAAGAAAGAATAGCGAGGACCTGGGGAACAACTGCTCCCGGATTGCCGTATGTGGAGGAGGCAATAACTCCTGCTGGGAACTGGCTCATTGGTGGAGATATGGAAGTATTGAAACCGATTAAATACAATGATGGGCTTGATCACTACAGGCTTTCGCCTAAACAATTGCGCAAAGAGTTTGACCGGCGTCAGGCGGATGCCGTCTTCGCTTTTCAGTTAAGGAATCCTGTGCATAATGGGCACGCGTTGTTGATGAATGATACAAGGAGGCGTTTGCTGGAAATGGGCTTCAAGAATCCGATCCTGTTGCTTCATCCTCTTGGAGGTTATACAAAGGCTGACGATGTTCCTTTGAATGTTCGAATGGAACAACATAGCAAGGTTATTTTGATAAACTTTTTTTCCTCTGCAAAATCCTGCACTGTAGCCTAGTAGGAACTATTTAGCATATCGGGCCTAAACGGAGCATGCCGTATATTCCTGCTGCTTGAAGTGTACTATGCAACCCAGAACACAATGGTCAATCTTGTTTTCCTGACTTGATAAGATAAGAGGAGGACATTAGTAAGCAATTGCTTTTCTCATACAACTATGCTGTTATTGTTGGTGAATTTGGTTTTACCAGAATATCAGTTCAACCAAGTTATACAATATTCTTGTCTAGATGGTATTAGATTATCTAATGGTCTGTTGCTCTTTCAGGTCCTTGAAGATGGTGTTCTTGATCCCAAGACCACCGTTGTGTCCATATTTCCGTCTCCAATGCATTATGCTGGTCCAACTGAGGTACAGTGGCATGCAAAGGCACGGATAAATGCCGGTGCCAATTTTTATATAGTTGGTCGAGATCCGGCTGGTATGGGGCACCCAACAGAGAAGAGGGATCTGTATGACCCTGATCATGGGAAAAAGGTGTTGAGCATGGCCCCAGGCCTTGAGAAGCTCAATATATTGCCATTCAAAGTGAGTACCTCCTCTCCTCCCAAAATGTATCTTCTGTTCTCCTGGAGTTTTTTACTCAATTTCTCTGCCAAATGATATTGGGCAACTTGCTCTTCTTTAAAGCCCATATCATTTCTCATAAGATACCTTCATAATGTTTTCCAGGTATCATTTAATTTTTCTTATGTCACAGGCTTTGAGCCATGTCCAATCAATCTTGTACTTGATGTTCTTGCTCTGTAAAATTTCCTCAACTTTTCTACTTCATGTTCTGCAGGTGGCTGCATACGACACGGTGGAGAAGAAAATGGCATTTTTTGATCCTTCGCGTGCTAAGGATTTTCTCTTTATATCTGGTACCAAGGTAGGAGATTTAATTTCTGGGGTTTTTGAATGGATAGTACAGAAAACATCAATGTCTCTTTATAGCAGCTGGAATCTGCAGAACATGTTCTATTAATGACTGTGCTCTTTCGTTGTTGTAAAGTAAATATTCTCTCTCTGTTATTGGGGTCATATTGATGAGTTTAATGATGCGCTGTCGAGCATTTAGATCCAATTAATTAATTCGAAGCAGTTTATGAGTTTGAAGATGATCAAAGCATAATTTGACATTGTCATTTGTGAGTATGTGCCTATACTGGAAAATATGCGGCAAAAGCAAACACTTAAATTAGATCTTCAACTTCAGACCAAAAAAAAATTAGATCTTCAACTAGCTGACGTCTGAAAACACTCACATGTCTGAAACAACTATTCCATTTTGCATTGTTTCGGCTAAGATCTATCAGGTCAGTGGGGCAAAATTGTGGATCACCTTGAGGTAATTAAATCCATTTGGTTAGATACCAAAATGAACCTCCTACTTTAAACCAGATTAAGATAAAAAATAAAAAATAAAAAGAAAGGCAAAAGTTCCAAACCACCGAAATAATGTGGTGATACCCAGTAGTGATTGACAGGGGTTTGAGGCCCCTCTGTAGTCATTTTAGATAGCAGAAATTGCTGTGAAGAATTTCTTAAAGACCAGAAGAAGCTTTTCCTAGTATGCTTGTCAATATGTACACATTGCAGAAGCAGCCTTGGAGCTGTAGACGTGTCCTTGCATAATGAAAGATCATGGGCAAATTACGTCCTAACCAACTGATCGATACTTGGATTTTTTACATGCTTAGAAATCATAAACTGACCATTTTGTTTCTGTGCAGATGAGGACTTATGCAAGAAACGGCGATAACCCTCCTGATGGATTTATGTGCCCCGGGGGATGGGAGGTACTGGTCAAGTACTATGAGAGTTTGCAAGCGGAGGAGACTAAACAGCAAGCTGCTGTTTTATCCACATAGGCCTGTAACTAAACACGGCGGTATTCAAGCAAGATGACTTTGCACCAGGGAGAAAAAATGCGATCGCTGCAGGCAATTGTCTGAGATTGGGTAGATGCTATCTTCATATTCTTTGTTTTCTTTCCCACCCTTTTGGTAGGCATGATGATGTTGAACAATTTATTGACTTTTTTTAAAACAAGAGTCGATGTAAAAGGAAAAAATTGCCAGGCTTTGGGATTTACAGATCACACATGATTCGATCTCTTCTGTTCCTAGCGATGCCATCTTTCAAATCTCATCTGATGGTAAGACGAGGTATTTTGCTGCTGATGACTGGATGCAGGGTACTTAAAAATTTGTTAGAGAAAGAACTCAACGATATGAAGATTGCAGGGCTCGTATCGATGGCCTTCTCAACGAACATCTGGCTTTATGAGCTGTGACACCGCATTGCTGTGAGTAGCATCAGCCTCTCCTATAATTGACCCGCTTCTATATTGTTACTTGTGTCTCATCAACTGGTTAATGATTCTGTCACCCTGAGCTGTTGGTTTATCTCCCTTGGGTTTGGAGTAATATGATTTTGACGTAGTATCATAAACCAATCGCTTGTCCTCGTCTAATACATACACCAAATGATGATCAATCTGCAACATATCAATTGATTCAGTGGTGGCATGTCGGTGTAGAAACCAATCGCTTGTCCTCGTCGAATATACACCAAGTGATGATCAATCTGCAACGTATCGATTGATTCGGTGATGGTGCGTTGGTATGGCACGGGCCAAGAACTGTAGGTGATCAGCTTGTACAGTAGCAGGACAATCCTCTATATTCCACCGCGAACTCTAATGGGCCGTGGGAGCTTATAAGGGGTGGTGGTTATCCATACAACTCAGCTAGGACCAAGATGATGCAGACTTGCTTCCGACTGCAGAGTGCAATTTTACTCGCGTAAAAGCCCAAGTAATTCACATGTAATCGAAACTAATGGAGGAAGTAATCTTTCTGTGAAATTACTGCACGTAATTCAGAAACCTGCTGACATATGAGCAAACCATGAACATGGTAAGTATGTTCGGTGCTCGGTATGATGAAATGAATGAAAATGTAACGACAGACAGACAGGTTCGTAGGCACTTGAGAAATGACTGGTAACAGCGGCGCATGGACAACGACAGTACGTCATTTGTTAACATTCACTCTCGGGATAGAAGAGCGTTCACCGGCGGGTGAATAACGTTCGTTCACTCATAATCAAATGACGATTCGAAGATAGCGACCCCAAGACAAAATCACGAAGAATGGGAAAAGCGAATGGGACCAAAAGTTGCAGTTCATCCTCCCCCGAAAGCCGGAGAGCCAAGAACATGCGGGGAGAGAGGTTCTCAGGTCACCGCCCACAAATTTTCCATTTTCTTTTTCCGCTGTCCAGAAGAATGAAGGAGAACGCAATTAATACTGAAAAGGCGAGCACATGGTCTCTGAGCTTGAATTGATTGACAATCTTCGACAGTTTATGAGAGTTTTGTGCATCGTGTCAGGACAGTTGGTCCACGAAACAACTGTATTGTCCTCTTCATTTCGCACCAACTCGCAGTGGGGCAACAAGCCTCTGATCTCGGGGTCCTGTGGCCGGGGTGCCCAGGCAGTTCCATGGCCACCCAAAGATCGGATTCTCCAGGGTCATAGCTGCGGAAAAATTTCGCAATTCTTGTGAAAATCATCGCAACACAAATTATAGAAAGTTTCATAATGGCGACACTCGTTCTTTATTATCCAACTGTCGTTGAGGAAAATGTCTCCACATCGAGCAAGATTTGTAGACCTGCCATTAATGTAATCAATCAAAAGACGACGGTGCGATGAAAGGGTTAATAACTAAGAGGCAACTTCAGCACCCAAGGACAGACAGTACAATTAAAGCAGCACGGTTATGCGAATGGCATTTGAGACTCTGGATGAGCCACACGCACCGATTCCGGATGCTTTCAATGCCCCGTGCAATTTCCCGACCGAATCGGTCCAGCTAAGAAGCTTCAAAGAAGGTTCGTGCAAAGAGCAACCGATAAGGGGAATAGGGGCGGCAGTTGCGGTAGGGGAGGTGAGGGTTTGTCAGGGTTTTTGAAGATTGTCCTACATCATCATGCCTTCACTTTGGAAAAGTAGGCAAGAGGAAGTAACATCGCCCTCTTGGCTTGATAGTCCTTTCAATCGCTTTCAATTGCGTCACCTGTGAACTCCTGTTGCTCGATATTCGCACCTGAATAATTCTAGCCATATGAACAAGAGTAATTCGTTAAAACAAACACTGACAATGCCCTCATGGAACACCGAATTCTGGGCTATCTGAATAGCACTGCGATTCTCACAAAAGAGCAGAATAGCACCATAACGGGTAATTCCTAGATCCATGAGTAAGCACCTTAGCCAAAGAAGTGAAGAAGTAGTTAAAGCAATGGCTTGGTATTCTACTTATGTACTCGGTATTCTGTGCCGAGAAATAGGCGAGTCACCTAAGGAAAAAAGTAAGCAATTGTAGAGCGATGATCAGTGGGATCTCAAGCCCAATCTGCATCGGAATCAACCTTTGAATTGATTTACCTATTAGCAACAGAACAGTCCTTTCCAACTCGATAGAAGTAGGACTAAAGGTGCGTGTGTCTTTTGCATAAGAATAGTCCAAGTTGTTTCAAATTCTTCTCGAACAGTTACACACGGCTCACATGGTTGGAAATCGGCCTGCTACCTGCTGCATCACCCCCTAGTCATCGAGTGCGACATTATACTTCATATATTAAGTCCTAAAACTTGTCAAAATGTTTCAAACGAGTCCTAAAATCGACGCCATCTAATTTCTTAACGGAAAAAGCTGACGTGGCCCCCGCGTGGCTTTTTTTAATCGTTTCTCTCTCCTCCGTTGCGAATAGATTAAAAAAAAAAATGCCACGCACTCAAAACGACGTCGTGTTCTCCTTTCTTTTTCACCATGTGTTACCTCCCCTCTGTCTGTACATCTTCTTCACCGTCGTCTTCCCTCTACCCCGTCCGTCTCTACGTTTGCTTTCGCTATTCCGAGCGAACCCTAAGCCCCAAATCGCATTCGTTCGAACCCTAAGCCCCAAATCGAATTTGTTCGAACCCTAAGCCCCAAATCGAATTTGTCCGTACCCTAAGCACCAAATCGAATTCGTCCGAATTGCGTTCTCTTGCGATTTGGGTCCTCATCGACCTCGAGTTCGACGCTCGTCGTGAGTTCGTGTTCTTTCCTTTGACGATTGCGAGTTCGTGCGAAGACCTCTCTTGTGGGAGTCTCGACATCTTAGCAGCGAAGCGATTGGCGTCGAGGACGACGACAGGGTCAGCGACAGCGATGGAGACTCCTCCTCACGCAGGTATCGCTCTCTGCATTATAGCATTTTGGGTATCTCATGCTACAATTTATTTTGTTTTGCAAAGGTACTTTAATCTCTGCATTATGCAAAACGATGTCAGTAGGCATCCTCATTTCTTCATTATTTGGAGTTCAGAGAGTTCAAGTTTGACACACATCGACTTTATGTTATCTTCTTTGACGATTGCGAGTTCGTGTAAAGACGTGTCTTGCGGGCATCTCGGCGTCTCAACGGCAGCGAGTGGCATCGGGGACGGCGATGGCGACTCCTCACGCAGTATCGCTCTCTACATTACAGCATTTGGGTATGTCAAGGTAATATTACGATTTTTGTTTTTGTTTTGCAAGGGCGTTTTACTCTCTGCATTATGGTTGTTTTGCATTTTCCAATTGTCACGATAAATTAGAACATTTGCTGCAAATTAGAACATCACCTCTACCGAAATGCGACAATAGGTCCCTTGCTCTCACTATTGATCATGTAGTTGCATTATGGTTGTAAAGCACATTATGCTAATTTGTTGTTTCTGTATTGATTGTTAGTCTTTTAACTTGAACATTGCTTCAATAATTTGATGATTGAAAGTGCTTTGCTCTTTGTTTCTGTTCCCTTGTAGGTCCAATGGCCGAGAATAAAGTTTATGTCACCGTTCGCTATGGAGGTAAGTTTAAAGTCGGCCCACCATTGGAATACATAGGTGGAAGAGCTGATGTTGCTGAAATAAATTTAAGTAAGAGTTCACTGTCTAGTATAATTGAAGCTATTGAGGCTTTGGGTGTGTGCAAAATAGAGAAACTCTTTTACAGAGTTCCTGGAAGTACAACTCTTGTAGACGGCATAACTCTTAGGTATTTATGGGATAACTCTGATGTGATGGATCAATTTTATCATCATCTGTGCTCTGAAAATATTAAGCTATATGTTGAGTATGTTGATGAAAAAAAGAAAGGAGCTGAGATGGGGGGTGTTGAGATGGAAACTGGAGGTATGTCTAATGTGATTGGGAATATTGATGATGACGATGCCAATAGGGATCTAGATGAGGAAGAGGATGATGATGCACATAATTTGGTGGATATGGAACAGTCGAGTGATGATGATGCACATAATTTGGTGGATATGGAATAGTCGAGTGATGATGATGACTTTGAACTAGTTGAAGCAAGGAAAAAATTAATGAAATTTTCAGCAAGACATAGGCTCCAAATTTTAAATTATAGTGAGGCTCCCAACCACCGGTACTTCCCAACCACCGACGTGGATGAGGCTCAATCGTTAGATGATTCTAGGTTTAAATGATGAGGGTGACGAAGAGTATGTTATCTCAATGAGGAAAGAGGTTCTTCAATCAATTTTAAATGATGAGGGTGACAAGAGGTTGATGTTATCTCAAGGAGGAGAAGTAGGTTCCTATCATATGATCAAAGTGGTACAAAATCCAATATTTATTGTTGGCATGACATTTGAGAATGCAATTGAGTTCAAAAGTGCAATTTTGAAGTATTCTGTGGCTGAACAAAGAAAATACACTAAGAACACAAAAAGCTTTGTAAGAGCCAGGTGTGCCCAGGAAAATTGTAAGTGGATGATCTATGGTGCTATTGACAGGAGAATTGGGTCATTTCATTTGAGAAAGTATATAAATCAGCATATATGCATTTGGTATCACTTTCGAGAATAAGAGAGTGTCTAGTAATTATTTAGCTAAGCACTTCATGATTCTTATTGCTGCAATGCCTAAAATCAAAGCACCGAGTTAAAGAAATTAGTCGAGAACAACTGGGAGTAAATGTCACTTTCATGATCGGTGTAGAAGAACAAAGCTGAAAGTATTGAAGGAACTACAAGGCAATTACAAGAAAGAATATGCACAGATGTACGACTACTTGGGAGAGCTTTACACTACTTGCAAGCCCTTCAAGCAATTTTAAATTGAAAGTTGAAAGGCCATTGCCAAATTCTCTACCATTCTTTGATAGGGCTTACATTTGCTTTGATGCTTGCAAGAAAGGTTTTTTGGCTGGATGTAGGAAGATCATTGGATTAGATGGATGCTTTTTGAAGGGTTTGATCAAGGGCGAGTTGTTATGTGCCGTAGGAAGGGATGGCAACAATCAAATGTATCCAAAGTGGCATGGGCAAAGTGGTAAGAATCGAGAATAAGGACACATGGACTTGGTTTATCGAATTGTTGAAGTCGACCTCGATATGTGTAATGGTGACGGATGGGCTTTGATAAGTGACCAACAAAAGGTATGCTTTTCTTTCTTTTTCATTTGTAAATTAATTGTGACATTACAATGCTTTTCTTTCTGTTTTCATTATATATATATACATTCTTTTTTTGGGTAATTGTTAAGGTCTCGTCCAATCAGTAGCTGAACTTTTGCCAAATGCGAGCATAGGATGTGTGCAAGGCACATATATTCCAACCGGGGTCAAAAATACAAAGGAAAACAGTTGATGAGACAATTTTGGAGATGTGTCAAGAGTAATAATATGTCGATTTCGAGGTGCATAGACAGAGGTTGAAAGAAATGACTCAGGAAGGTCATGATGATTTATTCCATATTGAGCCAAAACATTGGTGCAAAGCCTTCTTTGACACCAATATTAAATGTGATGTCGTTGATAATAATCTCAGCGAGGCTTTTAATGGCAGTGTGTGGAAGCTAGGTGCAAGGCCATTGTGAGTATGTTGGAGGATATTAGAATCATGGTTATGAATAGAATGCATACTCGGAGGGATGGATGTGCTAGGTGGACTAGAAATTATGGTCCAAGGATTCTGCATAAGTTACATGAGAATACAACTGCTAGTAGGTATTGCCATTTGATATGGAATGGAGAGGAAGGATATGAGATTACGGAAGGTGCTAACAAATATGTTGTTGATTTGAATTTAAAAACTTGTTCTTGTAGAGCTTGGGAACTTAGTGGAATTCCATGTTGCCATGCCATTTGTGCAATACACCATAAGAGAAATGATCCGACTGACTATCTAGCTGAGTGCTTCAACAAGACAAAGTATCTAAGTGCTTATCAATTCATGATGCCTACAGTGAGAGGACAGAAATTTTGGAATAAAACCAATAACGAAACTCCTCAACCCCCACCAATGAAGAACATGCCTAGTAGGCCAAAAAGGAGTAGAAGAAAGCAACCGATTGAGCTTGTAAGAGGTGATAGAATGACTAAAGAGGGTAAGCAAATGACTTATTCGCTTGCAATGTGCTTGGACATAACCGCAAAGGGATGTCCTTTAAAAAATGTATTTCCTCAACTAACGATCATCCGAATGCTTTGGGCATGTCACTTTAACATGTTGTTAATCAATGCTTAATATGTGCTTCTCGGGCCAATGCTCATGCCAATGTATGTACATCCAATGCTCGGGCTAATGTATGTACATCCAATGCTCGTGCTAGTGCAAGTATAGCTGAAGCTCATGTTCAATCTTAGGCTAATTCCACTGGACCAAGGCTCGGAAAAAGACAAGTAAGTTATTATCTAACAATTATTGTAAGTTTTATATGTCAATGTTCCAATTTAGTAATTATAAATATTCAGCTAAAGCTAAAGCAACGACAAGCATAACTGGGAGGAGGATTCGAAAGCCATGCCAATGCTTCGCAAGTGCCAATTCAATAGGAGACAATAGTAGGCATGTTAATACTTCTGCTCAGGCTAGTGCAGATGTAAGAGGGTGTAGTGCTAGTGCAGATGTAAGAGGGTGTAGTGCTCGTGCAAATGTAAGAGAATGTACTGCCACCGCTTCTACTCAGGCTAATGCTGATGTTAGAGGATGTACTGGTGTAGCCAATGCTGTTGGTGAAGTTCGTTCTGATCAAGGGGAAGGCATTTATTGTGCACCGGCCAATATAATGGCTAAGCATAGACCTGAAAAAATTCTGGTGAGTAATACCTCAATCCCCAAGCATACATGTATTGTGACTACATTCTCATGTTCAATGAATTTTTTATTATTTCAGATTAAAAGACCTGCCATTGGAAATGACATGATACAAAGAGAATCATAGGGAAAGAGGATGAAAATGGTAGGGTTGGGTGTTGATGCAAAGCCTATGACAAACCTTCATATTCTTAAGGTGAGTAATACTTTTAAAATTTTCTAATAGCAATTGCTTATCTTCTTAAGCTAAAAACATGCTCATTCTTATGTAGCCTAATACAACTGGTGCAAGAGCTACATCAACAAGAAAGGTGCATTCCCAAGTCGTCGCATAACCTTAGTCATATCATTCCCAAGTCGCCTTAGTCATAAAACAAATTGCGGTGACGCTTAGCCACCATTACAACCCAAGGCATTTCAACCTCAGTCATCTCATGCAACAGTAGCTCCTCCAAAGCACGTTGCAATGAAGCCAAAGGCACTATCGCAACCTGAGGCTAGTTCCCAAGCTCAATCATCTCAAGCTACAAGAGCTCAGAAGCATCTTGGTTTAAAGCAAAAGGCACCATCACAACCCAAGGCAAGTTCCCAACCTCAATCATCTCATGCAACATTAGCTCCTCCAAAGCATGTTGCGATGAAGCCAAAGACACTATCGCAACCCGAGGCCGTTCCCAAGACTCGCCATCTCAAGCTACAATAGCTCGGAAGCATCTTGGTTTAAAGCGAAAGGCACCATCACAACCTCAGTTTGCGGTGAAGCCGAAGCCACTATTGCAGCTCTCATCCATCCTGTGCTCATCTCAAGCTACGACAACTCCTCCAAAGCCTATTTCTGCGAGACCATATATAGGAAAAGCGCCTGCATTATGAATCAAGTGAAGGCCGGACCTCACTGGACCACCGGAGACCATCATAGTGGATTGATATGTTTGCTGAAATTAGTGTTGTTAGGTGAATTTATGTCAATCATTAGCTGGTTTTCTGTATGAGACATGTAGCGTTTGTGCATAGAATCTTTTGTGCACTAAAAGTGCATATTTTGTTGAAAAGAACCTTTTGTGCACTGAAAGTGCAAGCATTTTGTTGAACAAAGCCTTTTGTGCACTGAAAATGTAAGCATGTTGCTTTGTCGATGAATCGTGTTTCAACGAGTTATGTGGGATGCTTGGTTTTGGTTTGGATAATGCACGAAAGTGGTTGCTTTTCAGGATTGTTAATAGGTGATTGATTACTGAAATTGTCCATGAAGAATTTTCATTCTTTCAATACTTTTGTCATCTTCTTTCCCATTTATTGTTAATAGGTTCCAAAATTATTCTGGTGGCAATAGCTCATATAGTGCTATTGATAAGCACACAAATCAAGCAACATTTTTCAATGCGAAAGTAATTTCTCTCATGGCAAGCAATCGGTCTTGCAAACTACAAACTCACATCAAATTTCATTCACATCTCAATTATCCACAACTAGTATTCAAACTTACAAGCTTAGAAATAAGGTACTATGGAAGACTTAGAAAATTCCCACCAACTTTCACATTACACATAACCAATACAACAATATAACACATGCATACAATGAATGCCGATTGATATAGCATCTTCCCTTTCTTTACTCGTTCGAGCTCCTCCTTTAAACATCTATTTTTCGCCTTTTGAGTCTTCATTTCAGCTAGCAATGAGCTCACAAAAAGGAAAAAGAATCGCCGAGACGTCTGTCCACACTCGTCCACGATCGAGTTCATCCGGACGCGAGTCGCTGTAAACAGTTCTCACGGGAGTCGTTCTTCCAGTTACAGTCCTGATGTTCACAGCGAGCATGCTTGAAGATAAAATAATTGCGTCAGTTATAATTTCTACGGCAGACTATTACCCACGGAGGTCACCTTTCAAAGCCACTGCTTTTGGTGACTCAGGGCCTGAGTGGACCAGCCCTTTTCCTTTATCGTTTTTTAGCTTTTCCCTCTGATGTTTTCCCTCCTCCAACTCAGCAGCAGCCAATCTGAGTCACAGAACATGGGAGGGAGCTTCGGTTTTCACTTCACTTTCGGACACGGACAGCGCGCCGTGGCCCCAGTCGGAGTTACTGAGGTTGCTTTTTTGCCAACTTTTGCTTAGACACTCACTTAACTCCGCTTTAACTGTGATCAGAAAGGTGATGTTCAAAGCGTCACCATGAAAAAACCAGCTGCCGGTATTCAACCGATCCGTGTGAAAAGATCATCTACATGGCTTGTGTACAGCATAGTCTTTATATCTCTTGAAACATCTGTAACAATTAGCTGCAGGGCGTCTTTAAGGTCCCTCGAGACACCGATTTCAGAATTGTAACTCATCATAACCGTATGCATTTGATCGTAAATCCATACATATAGTACGGTACCATACAGAAATTTCACAAATTTAACTGCTAACGCCTCCTCGGTGAATGGTTTTCTAGAAATTTGACAAAGACTTCTCACAGGAGGGGCTAGAGCCAAAAGCTTTTTGCAAGGACAGAAAGATGGGAAGAGGGCAGAGTGACAGGCTAGACGGCTTTTGCATGCATGTGAGCGATTTGTGGGATGAAGTGTCAACGTTGTGGTGGTTTGATAATGTGCACATTGAATACTGTATCATTTGGGGTTGGCCAGGCCCTCATTTGGGACCCTTGTTGCTCCCCTTCTAATGTGCAGGGGGGCTCCTCGCTCTGCAACTTTCAGTAGGTTTTGAGCAAGAGCTCCCTCTTGGTTTCTGGCTGACCAAACTGTTCTGTTCGATCAATTTGGGGGCATCCATGGCGGACGCCAAGAATTCCCAGGCATCGAGCCGGGGGTTTCGCGCTCAACCTCGGGAAGGTTACGAGTTGTGCTATGTGCCTACGCTACCCATATGAGTATTCTCCTTGTGCTACCTAAGTCGACCGAAATTCATACACACGATGCCCATCATCGGAACATGACGCGACTTTGCATCTCGGCATAATAATCTCAATTAAGAGTATTCGGATAAAAAGCTCATCACTGGAACGTGACGCAACTTTGCATCTAATCCATCTCACTTTTCAAGCATGTGACGAGATTCATACTCAACCCCTGAAAAAGCATTATCATTACCATGATGTTAATATCGAGTGATGACGGTAGACATACTAAGTATTTACCAAGTGATACACGTCGGAATCCCAAGGAATATGTGAACCTAAACATTTACAAAAGCATGATGTCGCTTGTTAATGCTGAAAAACGCGTCTTAACATCTCTAGAATCGCTCTATTTGGGTAAAATCGCCTGCGAGTCTAGTCCTGTCGACGTTTTCCAACCCGTTTCGAGAAAAGCATTCGCCGAATGCTATTTAGCATTCGAGTCGAGCAGAAAGCGTGGTGAGAGGACATGCAGAGGAGCAACAACTTGGCCATGGCGATACGCATCTGACGTGACCCGCGGCCATCCCAAATCATAACACCCCAGCAATCAAGACGGTAGAGCCCAGAGCAAGAGGACTTGAAAGTACTTGAAAGTAGATCGAGGGCCGGATGGGGACGATGTGGCATTAATTTGTTGCATCGTTTGCACCGTGTGATGCCCCCAGCACACAAAAAATATCCCCCGAGTGGTCGGAGCAAGAGACCGATCTACTAAAATTGAACTTCAAGTGACGTGATAGATTGCAAATAATAAGCCTTCAAGCAAGTAGGCTATGTCGATTCAATCAAGCAGGCTCAGGAGAATAATTATTCATATATAAAGAATCCAATAATATATTTCGGGCTTTAGGAATATGCTTTCGGCTTGGGATAAGCGTTACTCTAATTTCCCGTGTTAACATCCTCGCGTAACTGAGTATCTCTTTTTCCTCCCTTTTCTTCATGTATGTAGATATATCCTCAAGGAGAAAAAGAGGAATGTAAACTCAAAAAGTTTACTGGAAGGAAGACAACATTCTCATTCAAAAAAAAAAAAAAAAAAAATGTCAACATTCGTATATTTTGTAAGTTTAAATAATTTGCGTAAAATATAATCAAAGTTGTCCAGACTTGCAAGATTTGAGAAAAGTAGAACCTAATTGTAAAGAAATTGTTTTAAATTTCCTTAAAAAGATTTTGAAAAATTGCTTCATTCTAGATAAATATCAAAATGTGAGTGTCGCAATATTTTTTTGGAAAAAGAAAATCAAAACCTAAAGTTAGAAGTCAAGCAAAGGGCGGATTTATCTTTTGGAGAACATACTTGATATAATATATATATCCTTTTCTTTTCTAATACTATTTCTCAACATACTTATTTTATTCCACATTTTTCTTTATTCCATATAAAATTATTTCATTCTGACTTATTAACAGTTTCGACAGTAAAAATGGTGTTGTAACTTTTAGGAGACATCTGACAAGTATCTTGTAATTGCAATCCCTTCACAAATTGCAGCAGTTTAAAAAGTAGTCCCGCCCAAATTCAAGGCGAGCAAGAATTAGCCGCAGCTGGCTGCTCGCAAAGTATCGCCCACTTTAATGGTCCATTGTTATATGCACACTCCACCACACAAAACAATTTCACAAAGAATACACCAAAACCCTAAATTTTACCCCCCAATCTCTCCCTCCCACTCACAATCACACCAGGCCGCCACCGCTCCACCATGCGTTGCCATCGACTTCACATATATCACCATCGCCCACCGTTGCAGTACCTCGTCGACATGCCCTTGAGCCGTCGCCCATTGTCGTGCAATCTCATCCTCGACACGCATACATCTCCATCCATCCAGGCTTGGGGCGTCCAATGGGGGACATGTTGCGGCGCACGCTGTGCGGCATGGCGGAGCTCGTCGAAGACCGTTCGACCGGACATGGGACTATCCTCTCGAATAATTGAGGTAGAGATGGAGAAAAAGCCAAAAAGGAATATGTATGGTTCAGTGCATAGATACAAAATAAAGAGTTAACACCTCACAAGCAACAACTAATTCATTTACTTTTCAAGTCAATGCATTTTTAAATCAGATGTCACTATACATAAAAGAAAATGAAAAAAAAAAAAAGATCCTTCAAAGTTCAAATACATCATACGTACATTCACAGCCACACTCCTACCAACTCTAATTTCCCTTTTCTTGACAAGAGCAACCCTAAAATGGCCGTCCATTTATTTGGGAGGCCAAAGAATGACCCTCGGTCTCTCACGAGGACAGAAAATGTCGTAACAGAACATGTGCGCTGTCCTAAGGAATCATGGAGAATTGGAGAAATGCCATTTTTTCCATTTTTAATTTTATTCCTCATTCCCTTCTCTCCTTTTCTTTTCTTCTTTCGAAATAGCTTGTGGCTTTTTTCTACTTAGAATCTATACAAACGCGGTAAAGGACGAAACATGGAGTTGGGCCAGGAGCCAAAGGCCTACACGGGACTTCAATGACTAGGAAGGGAGAAGGGAGGGGTCCTTCTTGTCCTTTGGAAGACCAACCACAGAGTCTCTCTCTAACGCCAACCTTCTCTCTCTCTCTCTCTCTGTGTCTCACGCCTCCTCTTTGGTCTGTCCTTTGCCCCTACAACCCCACATGCTCTTGCTTACTGTTCCTCTCCTACCCAAAAATCAAAATCGAAAACCCATTTCGAAAAAATAAAACTTTTCTTTATTTGCATTTTCGCCCACTTTCTGTCTCGCCATATATACCCCCACAGAGCCCCCCTCCCCTTTCAAACCACCCCCTTCGCTCTCTCTCTCTCTCTCTCTCGTTTCCGCCACACTCTCACCTCCTATTCATCATACTCAAATCCCTCTCTCTCGCTCTCTCTGAGCAAGAAAAATGGCGATCAAGAAGCCCAACAAGCTGACGCAGACGGCCGTCCTGAAGCAAATTCTCAAGAGGTGCTCCAGCCTGGGGAGGAGGTCCTCCCAGGGGTACGAGCAGGAAGGGGGCGGCTTCCCGCTGGACGTGCCCAAGGGGCACTTCGTGGTCTACGTCGGGGAAGCCCGGACCCGGTACATCGTACCCATCTCGTTCCTGACCCGACCCGAGTTCCAGAGCCTGCTCCAGCAGGCGGAGGAGGAGTTCGGGTTCGACCACGACATGGGCCTAACCATCCCCTGCGAGGAGGTCGTCTTCCAGTCCCTGACCTCGACGCTTAGATAGACAAGAAAGAAAGAAGGATTAAGAAGAAGAAGAAGCTCGGAGGCTCGAGAAGCTTTCTGGGGTTCTTTCTTTCTAGGGTTTTCGTTTTCTTGGGGTTTCTTGCTTAGGCGAAAGGGTCGAAGAAGAAGATGAAGAAGCTGCAGCAGCAGACTGCTTGCTTCTCTATGGTGTTTTTCTTTTCTTTTTTTTTTTTTTTTTTTTGGGGGGGGGAATTGGGGATGCGGGTGACTCTGACCATAGGGACGCCAGGATTATTATCTGGGTTCCGATCTGTAAATTTTTTTGCCAAGGCTCTGTAATTCTTGCTCCCCTCGCGGCGGTGTTCGGCGGTTGTCGGCTGAACCCTGCGAGAGAGGATCGAACTGATGTCGAAATTAATTATTATTAATCTTGAAATGGGGAGTTTCTTTTTGCCCTGATCTCTCTCTCTCTCTCTCTCTCTCTCTCTCTGTAACATAACATTGCAACTGCAAAGCATGATGGCAACAGAAGAGTCTGAAATTCGGGGACTTTTTGTCCTTGTCTGGTCTTCTCTCTCTCTCCTTCCCTCTTTCTCTTTCTTTCCTTTTCTTGGCTGTCTGAACCTCGTTTTTCCTTTTCCTCTGTAGAGTGAAATGTAAAGAATTGGAAAAGGACTCTGTCTATGTCTGCTTCTCCCGCGGCTAGCCTAGTGAAGCTAGAATTGAAAACCATGTCCACCTTTGGAACGAGCAGGAACGAATTTTGTTTTTACTTTTATCCCTACTTTTTGTACCTTTTCTACTTAAGTCCTTGCACTTTTGTATATTTAATTAAGTCGTTCTACTTTTATAAATTCTTTAATCAAAGTCTCTTCAATATCAAGTACGGTAGAATTGGCTATATCATCATAAAAAATTTATCCACATCGCGCTCGAACATTGTCTCCACTAGCTAATTTTTTTACATATTTTTACTCGTATTGTAATTTAAAAGCACATTCAAAGTTACTCAAGATGATTAGCCCATAAGTGAGCCCGATAGAGTTTCATGTTTATATATTCTAATCATATATATTTACTTGTGAATATGAAACCAATAAAACAGACATTATCATTATAAAACTTGTCAATTTATCGAGTTTAGTCGAGCTCAATTTCATCTGGAAGCTTATTTAAGTTGAGCAGTCGAGCTAATTAAACTGGATCGAACAAAGTCGAGTGTGGGGACTTTATGGGGTTTTCTACAGTTTCTTAAGAAAAGTTACCTCTCGAAAAGACTAGCTTAGTTCCTTTCTCGTCGGAAATGAAAGGCACGTTCCTTTTTGGACAAAGAATTGGAAATCGTAGTCAAGCAATTACAAAAGCATCCATCCTTGCGCAAAAGTTTTAAAGTGCAATCATATCTGCAGCGGCTGTCTATGGCCACAGATAAGGGTGGCCCAAAATTCAGACTTCAAAAGCTAATTTGACTCAAAAGGACTCACATGCAACTCCGACTCCTCGACGACCGAAACTAAATGCATCCTCCCAAAAAATGGATTGGGTCCGTCCGCCGATCAATGCGCACGGACGAGATGAGTCGCGTGTATCACGAGAGCCGAATCGTGCCATTCAATAAACCGAAAAATTAGCGATTTTTGTTCAGATCTTGGCCCTTCAGCTCCGTCAAAAGAGGGATTGAGGTTGATTGGATGAGAAAGTGGGATCGATGATGGGTCAACGTCCGTTTCGATACCGGGAGGCATGGGGGCGGTGATGAAGGAGAGATTTCCTTCCGTATCCGAAAATCTTATCGATAATTTCTTGATTTTTTTCAGCTCAATCGGGATTTTTCATTTTAAGGAAAAATTCCATTAATCAAGGGTGGGGTGGTCCAACAACGGCTATCGTGCAATCTGCCTAAAAAGGAGTAATGACCCACTTGCACGTCCCTCCCGTTCCCCTGCCAAAAGATAAAATTCGGTATCTCCCATAAAATTCAAGAAAAAAAAAATCATGTTCAGAAAAATATTATCATCACTAGCTAAAACGTCAAGAAAGTTCTTTTTTTTTTTTATAGTTTTTTTGGTGATATTATTCGCCAACTATTGCATAAATTTTCATAGGCATGGCATTCGCATTTTTCATTTTTTATTCGGTTGTTAATTGAAATGGGCGAATGGAAATTCATAATTTTGCACATTAAACCCTGCTCAGAGGGTAAACCTCAAAATTTCTCTTTCTACCTCAGTTTGTAATTAAAGATTTTGGGATTTGATTTCCGGCTAATATCGCACATCTCACATACACGCCTTCAAAAAAATAATAGAAAAGTCTCGGCATGCCTAAAATAATGCGGAGATATTTCTTTGTGAATCAAGAAATGACAAATTTCGAGATAAAAGCTTTATTTCTAAACCAGGAAGAATTCAGAGTACGGTCCCTCTCTCGAGGATTTTCCTTTCTGTCTTTTTTTCTTTGGCTGTATTTCTACTTATTTTTATTTTTATATATTATTACTTTTTTCCAGTGGTGGTCCAACCGTACAGTACAGTAGTACTAAAGCGGGCGCGTGCTAGTGGAATAATTAGCGACGGGTAGAGCGGTCGTTGGTTGAGGTGGTTGACGATCGCACGTGCCGCATGCTCGCGCATGCGCCATGGCCATGCATCGGCGTCGCCACGCCAATCTTGCGCGCGAAACGAGGGGCTGAGGCGAGGCCCCGAAACGACCCTCCGTATCGGACGAGTAACTGCCGGAGCCGTACCGTGGTCGCACCTTAACTGTACCACCGCTATCATCGCCACCCTAGTCAAAAAGCCCTACCCAATTCCCATCAATCCAATCAATATATATCTTCGGTCGAGATTCTCTCTCTCTCTTTTAACTTTCGGCTCCTGTTCATTTCCCATGCACCGGTCGGTATAAAGCGAAAACATCCGTCCCATATTTTTCTTTTACTATATTTTGAGGTCGTTTGTGCAGAAATTTCGAAAAAAAAATTGACGCTTTACAAGCAAATCCTAGTTATTTTACCGAGTTCCGTTCACCCGCTTCCGCTTCGCCCCTAGGGCAGGTGGCCGGCACCCCATTAGGCCTGTAATTTAATATGACGAGTTGGATTGACATTTCACGTAACATATAGCATCGAAAAAGTTACAAGAAGAATCTCTCGACCTTAACTTCGATTCAGTCCACGGAACGCGCTTCATGATAGGGTGCTGTTAAACTAAATACATTCGCCCTGATTCGGCAAAGGTCGAATCGGTCGTCCCTCCCTTCTTCGTTCAACTCAAGCACCGAAACCCGGAAAGTCAAAAAAGCGAACTTCGGAACGTACTAAATACGCTTTTTTCTGTCCTTGGTGGATGATGATGCGGACATCCTGCGACAGTCGCTGTTGCGATTTCGGAGCGTTAGGTTAGCAATCCCCCGTCTCTGTCTTTACAGCTCAAGCTCAGAAACTTGTCCCGCTGATTATGGAAGTCGCTCTCTCTCTCTTTGCGTGGTGCGCTCTTCTGCATAATGACGGACGGTACTTGCAAGAACGTGGTCTGCTGCGTGCAAACTGTGCATCGGATTAGAGAACACTCCTCGGATTTATGCAGGAAAGAATGGTAAAAAGAGAGCGCTTTATTTTCTTCTTTCTGCAGCAACTTTTACGGCAGGGACGCCACTCGTTCAACATGGTAGTCTCATCTTTTCATGAACGGCTAGGACTACTTTCTCTAATTAAGTAACCTAAAAATGTATGCTAATTAGTTCTTCCTAAGTAACGCGGTAGTCGACTAATCCCAAGACCGCCATGGCTGATAAAATAAGTTGAGGTCGACGCCAGCAGCAGGCCGCCGGCACATTAGGAATTCAGCGGCTCCTTAACAGATGTTTTTGTGATATTCCATGAGCGATCAAAATATAAAATTTCTTGACGTATTTGTTCATTTGTTTTTCACTGCCAATTGATGCTATGGAAGTGACAGCTTTTCTTGTACCAAGTACGTTGAACAACCGTTTTAAGAAGTCCTTGTTAATAACGCGCATTGATTAATTCAATTAGATGCGAGAATTATTCCATCGTCTTATTACCCTTTGATAGTCAAGCACTCAACACTGAAAGTTATTAATACTAAATTACTGCGAGTTCACGCTGAGAAATTATTATAGAAAACTATGATCCACAAATTTTTTATAATCAGAAGACTCTCGACGACCCAATTCATTCGTTGCATCGGGCGGGCTTTGCGCTTTTCCAAACTACATTTACGGACCACAGTTACAATCAATCCTTGACCTCGGATTTTGCGATTGTAGGAGCATAGCTTAGGCTCATAAGCATGTGACGTTCCTCCAAAAGTCCAAACTGCTCCAGAAATTCAACCCATTCCTCTTTTAATAAGCAGAAAGTATACTTTTTAATCTCGATGAAATTAAATTAAATTTTATATGATTGGGAATTGGATATTGGGAGCAGAGAAAAGTGCGCATTGAAAGTGCTAAATTAGAGGACAAGAAAAAGGCGGGGCCACCATCAGTTCGATGTGGAGACAAGGCTCACATGTGGAATAGTACATCAGGAAAATTTGCATCACCTATGCCTTTCACCTCTTCTCTTGAAGATACACATGATTATGTTGGACTCCAAATCTAGAGAGACCCAAGAGACAATTTTCCTAGTTGGATGATTCGTATATCTTTTCTGCTGCTTCATTGATTTTTCCCTTCTTTTTTTTCTAGCTCCTCCATTAAAGCTCGGCGACCATTCGGTAAGCCCTATTGATGACACATCTCTTGACTTTGACGGGACGATCCGTGACACAAGACCACGTTCATCTTTCCACGTACAACCGGTAACGTGCCATCCACACACCTAGGTCCTACATATGTTTTGCGCCACCAACATTCGGTATCTCGTCAAAACGAGATAGGGATGCCTTACTCCCATCGGTATTGGTCATCATCTACATCTACATGAAGGGGTTTTGCCTATCTATAACAAGAGAGGAACACAAAGTGTGTATCATTATGACACTATTTGTAACCCCAAAATTGGAAAGTGATTTCGTGGCTAGAAATTCAAAATTAGTAATTGCTACCAAATTATGTAGATATTTTCTAGGCGTCAGAAGGTGCAATTCATATATACCCATATGGACAAATGGGGCAAGTGAGATTATTGTGTTAGACGCGAGATAAATACGTATCGTAAGGACACTAGTTAAGATATATGAAAAGGTATTGATACTTTAGCGGTGATAAATGGATTTGAAATACATGGAGAAGAATATATACGGGGTTAGGGTATAGAAGACACTACTTTCATCGACAATGGAGGTACAAAATCAATGATCAAATGGCAATCATGCGGGTGTTATCAAATCAAGTAGCTCCAAAGTCACTTTGTGCTTGTGCTTGTGCCAACTTGGATGGCATTGAAACTACTTCTTGTTCCTTTCAAATTAATTAATCTTAGTTTAGTTTTGCCAATTGTCAAATCGGTGGTTGAGCAATCATTGCTTCAGACTGATCATCAGGTGGATGAAACTTCTCCAGGATTGAAGGTGGTGCGTACATTGTGTATGGAAAAGTACAAAATCTAGCTCACATGGCATTCTCTCATAGAGATTCTCAATTTTTTGGAATTTCTTGATAATTTCCCATTTTTAATCGATTTGGAGATTGGTTGAGTTCCCGTTAAAGATTTTTTTTAATGTTAAATCAATGCCTTCAGCTTCATTATAGATTTTTGGTTAGCTCATGCGACAGGAATCTATTTACATACTTATAATTTGGCCATTTGCTAGAGAAAGTTTTCACTTTCGAAACATGATATGCTAAAAATAGTGACTCAATCACGGTTTTGAATTTTGCCATCATATATTATTTGTTGCCAACCACTATAAAGCAAGTTACGTAAGTAATCGACAAAATGAATGATGAACACATGATATTTTAGAGCTTTCTCTAAACAATGAATTGAATTGAATGGCCTAGAGTTATATCGGCAAAATAAAAATTGTTATGATTAAATTGGCATCCGTATTATATATTTATGACTGATTCAATAATTTTCCCCAAGAAAGAGTAAAAGGAATAAAAGAAATACTTTTAGGAAAAAGAAAGGTAAAAAGAGAGAGCAACTTACTTAAAACACCCAGATATCAAACCAAGTGTTATTCATAGTTTACATGCTTAAAATAGTCGGCAATTCTCTCACCAAATTTTATACAGTGTCAGAACAAAGTGGTCCATTTTCAAATTTTCTCAAGTCATCGGTCCAACACTCAATTTATGCCGAATGTCCATATACATCAAATTATGAAATAGCGCATTTTATCTGACGGTCCAAAATTCGTCACCTAGAAGTGGTCCCAAAGAGCAATTTTTTTTTTTGGAATAATGCTCTCTAGACAGATAATCTCTAGTCACAATGTGAGGTGGGGTTGCTGCAATATTTTAGTACTAATTATTTTTTTCTTCGATTTTTTTTTCTGATTTTTTGGCAAGATAGAATTAGGTGAATTAAATGCTGGACATAGAGAACCACTCGTGTTGGGGGGTTGGGGGTGGGACGTAGGGCAAACCATGTTGGGGGATGCCCATATCAAACAAGAAATCGATCTCCTCTGTTGCGTGATCAAAGTGTAGGTAGCTTTCAAATTCGGATTTTCTAAGTCCTCTTCCGCAAGGAAAAAAAACTAAGAAAAACAGAAGAAGACAAAAAGCTCTCTCGAGCTAAACTCGATTTGGAATTTCGTTAAATATTTTTAATTTGTCGGTCCCCTTATGGGAATATTCAGTCCCTTGGGGACCTGAGGATAAAAAAATATCTGCAGCCACTGTTAGATCTGATATATACCTACAAAGAGCGATGATGGTTGGCACGTTGAAGCATGGCCAGAAGTTTAATCTGTTTCGTTTGACACAAATTATCACATAACATATGCCCGGGAATTTTTTTTTTTAAATCATAAATTTATTGTACGAATATCAATTCAATTTTAAACATTTTTACTTTGCTAATATAACTTTGAATCTTTGCACCAAATTCCAATGCGTCATTCCGATCAATTTTGAGTTGAAAATACCATTGTCGCGTCCAATCATTTCCAAGATTCCTAGGTGACATAGCTGGTGATCTAATGTGGACATATCTAGATAAAATGACACCGTTTTTTTTTTCTTAATCTTTCATTTGTTTTCTTTTCTTTCATTTTAATATCACCTTCTCTAGATGATCCTTCTTCAGCTTAGAGCCTCATGGACTTGTGAGTGTCGCTTGGAGTCACACAACACTAGCGAGGTGACGCAGTGGTTCGAAGGGTCGACTGTCTCAAGAGTCGAGGCTTGGTTGCAAGATCTAGAGGGTTGCGCAAGATTTGGTCGCCGAGGGCGGACCAGCCAAGTTTGAGATCTGGTGCGCTAAGGGTCAATTTGCAAATGTGGTGCGAAGAGTGTCGACTAGTGTGAGATATGGTTACCAAGGGTCGAATAATCGAGGATCGACCAATGGAGGTCTACTGCGATGAGGGTCGCCCATTGACACTTGCAAAGGGTCGAGGATCACCTAGTCGAAGGTCGCCTCTAGTCGTCGTAGATGCTCACCTCTAGTCGGCGTGGTGACCTGGAGAGGAAGAGGAAATAGGAAACAATGAAGAGGAAGATGAATGGTGACTAAAGAAAAGAAAAAAAGAAGAAGAAGAAAATTTAAAAAAAAAAAAAAAAAAAGTTAAGTTAAACAACGTTGTTATGTTTTCAATAGCCACGTCAAATTGCTAGCTATGTCACATGGGTCGGCCAACAGTGACTAAATGCCACGGTGGTAATTTTCAACTAAAATTGATTAGAAAAATTGTTATAGAAAATCATCAAACTATTTAGAAATATATTGACCAAATTAAAATGTTTAAGATCGAATTGACAGTCTTAGGGTCTGTTCATTTAACAAAAAATTGGCAATTTCTGGAAAATATTTTTGTAGAAGTCATTTTTCAGGAAAATGATAATATTTTCTAGTGTTCGGCTAAAACTTGAAAATGTTTTAGAAAATATTTTCCGGTGTTCGATAAGGAAAATATTTTCTAAGACTTCACCACTTAGACATGCATCACTTACCGACCTATAAATCCATCAAATATGAACTTGCCTTTAAATTCAGGCAAGCTTGCTTCATATCTTTGTTCCCTCATTATCGCCAAATGATCATCTACTCTAAAAAATATTCGTATGGATTTTAAAAAGAAGTAAAAGAGAAAAGAAGCAAAGCATGTATAACCCTCATGAGAATCTTCCAGTTGAGTGGCCTATTCTCTCCCTGCGTCTTTTGTGTTCTAATAAACAAAAGAAAAAAGAAGCAAAGCATATAAAGCCATTTGTGTAAGTAATGTACAACGGTAGGGTAGACCAAATAAAGAAAAGGATAAGCAAGAGTGTAGAGCGCGAGCTTGAGATCGACGAGCTCGAGGTTCGCCTAACAACAGTCAACAACTAGCCAAGAAAGAAGAAGATGGGAAATAAAGAAAAGAAAAAGAAAACAAATAGAAAAGAAAAAGGAAATTAAAAATAATTTGAATTAAAAAAGAAAAAGAAAATTAAAAAATAACTTATTGGCTTATCAAAAAGTTTAGAATTAAATTGGTACAATTAAAAAGTTTATAACAAATACAATAAGTTTAAGACTTACATTGTCCGAGCTTGTTGGGTCACCATTATATCACTTCGTTATCATCATCTAATTGTCTTTCCACATAAGAGACCTCAGCTGGATAATTATGATTTATCACATCCAACCGTCATTTTACAACGCATTGAGACGCTCTGAGATGGTTCATTTGAGCCTACACCCCAAATCTTCCTAATGGTTGTTGCCGGTGCGACAGTGTCAAACTTTATCTTTCAACCGTTCAATTCACCTTCTTTGATAGAAAACGATGGAGTGAAAAACTAGGATCAATGGTCGAAATTCGTAACATGCTTTAAAGCCAACAATCAGAGATATTTTTTTTAACATATTCCCGTCATCATCCAAAGGGGAAAATTTCTTCTACGTGACAAAAATACAAAAGTTTTATAACTATAACCGGAAACCAATTACTCCAAACTAAGAAAAGATTAACGAATGAAATCGAAAGCCCTCTCCTTTCAAATCTATCAGGTCTAATGAGTTTACAATATTTTTCTCAGAAATAAAACTAGCACCTAAAGTTCTTGACATAACATTTGAAATACCCAAGAAATTAGAAAATGAAGTCGAATTGAAATATATCCCCCATTAATATATCTATATAATGTCTGAACTTTGGGACGTAAAATTCGAGAGTATTCCCACTTAGTTAAAGAAAGAAAAAAATATTTATCTAGGAACTTGGGGGGCCGTTGGCAAAGAAGGTAAACTCTGCATCACTTTTTCGGAAATGAAATCGAATTGAAATATATTCATTATTAACATATATGTGTGTGTATATATATATCCCTTTTAGGGAATGACGAAGGCTTCACTTTATCTAACCCTATTAAACGACTTTTAATTGCATGCATGCATGGAACGCAAATGCTCTCCCCGACCTACAAGATTTACATGTGGACGAGAGCGATCAAGAAGACAAGTTCGTCACGTTGAAATCGAAGGTGCCGACACCACGCCCACGTTCACGAGAAAATTTCTTCCTCTTCACATTCGAAGCAGTGTCGAGATCGTGCGATGCTGTCTGGTTTACTGCATGCGAACGGTATTATTGGGACATTGTCTCTTTTGTCCCACCAACTGGGGCAACTTGAAATAAATATGTAGCAGCCTTTCGTTGAATTCTCGAGCAATGGATAGACATTTCAAGAGGAAACATGCACCGAGCTTATATATATTTCTAACTACTTTATTTTCACATATGCTGGTAAGGTGAATTGTCTCTGCATTGTGCCATGGGCTGGCGACTAGGAGTGTCAAACACGTAAGTTAGATCGGTATGAATATGTATATAGTCCTTCTAGCTCAATAAAAGAAAATCTTCATTACTTGGAACTCATTAGTTCTCCCTCTCTCTCAAATAAATATGGCAGTTTCTTTGTGCTGTCTCCCATTCATAATAATCTCAGCTTCGTGCCTCTAATCCTGTGAGCGGAGTCTTATCCCATGCACATGAACACTGAATGATTTACGTGTATCCATAAATGAATCGGTCCGGACTTGAGCAGGTCCTTAAACTGCTCAAAGGAGGTAAAGGCGGGAGAACCTCCCTGGGGTGAGTGACCCCGTACTTGCCTTCCCATCCTCTTGATCGGTTGGATAAACATAGACCGGGAATTTGGGGGTCTGTAGGCAATGGAGGTGGGTAACCAATCCCAAAAACACTGTGTCTGTGGCAACACAGGCTATGACTGGGCTGGCATGGGGTAACAAATCCCTGTCCCTCGCCCGGCGTGATACAGAGTGGGTGAAATTCCCACGACTGGCTGGCCATGCCTTTGGCACAGTTCCTTAACCAACTAGGCCAATCAATCCCCCGGTTATTGTTGGGGATCCTGGGTTCTCCATGTCCTAGAGAAAAAGAGAGAGGATAACAATTGAATCGTGGATCGATAACAATTGGTTTAAGCATGTCTTAATATTTTCAATATTCTAAAACTTCCCAACACTCACACCCGCAAGCTGGACTTTGGCATGATAATAAGCGTGGAAATGTTGGCAAGGGCAGCCAATAAGGGGCTTGAAAGGGTTGGCAATCAGGGCCTCCCGCTATGATAACATGTGAAATTATATGGGGCAGCTGTCAATTGTTCCAAAAGTTCAAACAACCCTCTCTCTCAATTGACTTCGGATTGACAAAGATAATGCACTTGGCCAGTCAAAGGGAGGCGTGAACTGTTCTTTCGACGGATATTAGCAATGCAAAAGTTACGATACACGAACCACGGCATGGAAATCGATGAATGGGAAGGTAGGCGGATGGCCAGCCCCCCCCACAAGTTTCACAGCTTCAGAGGAGCGGCTGCCATTAATTTGGGTGGCGTGGGGGATGATGAGGACGTGATGTTTTGCCCCACAGCGTGAAGCCATGTGCATCGTATCGCATGTCCTATGCACGGCCCTCGTGGTCATGTGGCGTGTTGGCCGTGTGTTATGGCCGAATACAACAGCTTTATCTCATCGACCAACTACACAGCTTCTTTTGTAGGGACTACTGAGCTTCGCTCGAGCTATTGGCTCTTTCCATTTCTCTTTCCACCTCATTTATCGTCTGACGTACTTCGCCAATTCACCACTGGACTATGTAACAAGCCCGCACGGGATGGGCACGGCAATATACTAGATGTCGCAAGAGCTCCGAGCACCCCATGAGATGAAAAACTCTATCCGCTGCAGAAATTTCAAACTCGGAAAAATTTTAAGGTTATTAGGTCGGGTGCAGGGATGGTGCCTCTACACGGCAACAACCGTGAAAAGCCCACAAAGGGATGAACAAATGGCCTTCAGGGTTCAGCCTATTGAACCCAATAAGCAAATGGGCCAGAGGATTCCGAAACTCTTGTGTGACATACACAGGGGTATCCGCTGTTTTTCGTTCAAGGAATGAGACAGTATTGAGTTCCTGAACTTGATACGTACAAGGATTTGCTCGTTCTCGCGCTCGTTTCTTCCTGCACTATTCAGACACGACATCATAATAAATGTTAGGTTTTGTATTAGCTGTGTATGAGGAATGAGTATCGAAATTATGTATTGGTCAGTAAGAGACGGGCAAGTTGCAAAGAGATGGAATTAACAGAAACATAACTCATGTACAGATGCTGGTTGCAAAATCCTGTCATTTGGAAAACCCGGTAGATTCAACTTCACCAGTTGAACCTCCCAACTTGCAAACTACCACATGAATATGAACATCCGGTCTTAGTAATATTACATCATCTTCTGTACCCGAGATGTGTTATTTTCCCCGTCGCAAGCTTATTGGCTGCTCTTGCCTTTCGAGGAGAAGAATCTGCTGAATCCTCTCTGTTGCTTCTCGGGAGTAGGACCTGACGAGGAGGACGAAGAGGTTGACAAGGTGGGTCTGTGCTTTGGACGTTTGGAATTGACAGGAGATCTCAGAAAGCTTGCTTCACTTTCCGAGGGGCTGCACGGGAAGTTATGAGGATGCAGCGGCGATTCATCTCCCATTCTTTGAAAACTGGTCGTTGAGATGTCGTCCATCTCAGCCTGATCCATGTCTTGCAAGTCTGTGCCCCCGACCATAGTTTCATCCTCCTTTTGAGTCCTCTCGTTTTGCTGGGAACTTGTGAGCTCCGAATTTGGATGTAATCCTTTTAATTGTTTGCCCAGTAGAAAAATTGTTTCTTGACACTCTGCTAGCTTCTCTGCTGCAGCTGCAAGGTCCTTCTCCTGCAACAAAACAAACGGTTTGTCACTGGATAGAGAAAACACATAAATGGTGGCATTTCAGCTTTCCTGGACTCTAAAAAGTAGATTAATTAACATAGACGGGCAAACAGCGGACACTGTGAACTAAGTCTGACATATAAAGATTGTATTGTGACTCACTCTCCACAAAGTGGCGAGGATTATCTACATGTTGAAAAACTAAACCAAACCATATCAGAGCTGGTATTGTCGCAGTACATAATATTAACTACCCAAAATATGAGAATTCAAAATCAAGTCCTGTCTTAAAAAATGTAAATGGTAGTGGAGCCAGGAATTAAAGCAGGGATCCTTCATGTTGTTAAGATCAACCGTGAACTGTAAGATGCAACTTATTTACTTCTAGTTCCTACAAGTAAACATGGCAATCTATGAGAAAGCTCTGCAGCTTGACTGTAAGGCATAATCAATTACTTGTGGCACTGCTTCAAGCTATAAACCCGCACATGCTCCCAACTAGAAACGAAACGAGCAGAGCTATGAGTCGGAAATCAAATTCAGCAACTGACAAACACAGGAGACATCACAAGCAGATTAAATCAAGGTGAAGGTGAAATTTTGGTTTTTTGTAGAAAATGTTTAATCCATCTACGGACCATGAACATTAAGGATAAGGACCAACCTGTTTGCTTTTGTCAGCATCACCCTGTGATGAGCAGCTCCCATTTCTACATATAAATGGATGATCCAGGAATCAGAAAATAGAGTCAACTTACATGAAAGCAAGGATGTCAATAGAAATACTGAGATCGAATGAATGGACCAGCGGCAAGCAGCGTTCCCATGTGTCAAGCTACGGACAAATAAAGTGAACTTTGTTTGGGGGGAGAGTGCTCATTTGCTAAATAATGTGAAGGAAAAGAGAAAGGGAGCAAGAAAATAAGCAAGCGCTAAAACATGGGGGAAAAAGAATTTTACTCCAAGTAACCTTTTCCTGACCAGTCACAACTAGCAATATCATGCAGATTTTTCCCGGAAAGTATTATTTAAATGTTAGGAAAAAAGTGTGATGCAAAGTGAAAACCTCAGCAAACGTTCTTCAAGATCCTTGCATCTGGCCAAAGCTTCTTGATGACCTGTCTTTTCCTCCTGAAGTTCATCGTCCTGGCTCTCTATTTTTGCCTGCAGGATTTTTATTTCAGCTTCTAATTCTTGTCCACGTGCTTCCAGAGATCTGTATGACTCTGCCATACACTTCAGCTGAGTTTCAGCCAAGCTGTAAGAATTTTGAGAAGCGGCCAGCTGTGTCTTCACTTCTCCTAGCAGCTGCTCCAATTCTTGTAACTGAGTCTTCGTTATCTCTAAGTTCTCAGTTGAGATGGCTAAGTCCATGGCCATTTTGTCTTTCTCAGATCTTAATTTCTCATAATCCTCCAAAGAGATTTTCAGCGAAGTACTTATTTCATAGTCTGACCCTCCATTATCATCAGAAACCTCAGGATTCGGAGTGAGACCAATGATGTTTCTGCAGCCATTTTCGTATCTCTCTATTGAAGCATCCCGTTGAATAACCTTATTCTCAGGCAGTGCAACCTTGTCGATGCAATCAGGACTGCTAACTTCTGATTCAACATCCTTGTATCCAAGGATATTAAACTTAAGCTCTCTAGCCTTATCTAAAACAAGAGAAAGGTCAAGAACATAATTATACAAATTCGCATCATTATTTAGCACTTTATGGAAGGTGGCAGAAAACTCCTCAATTTTCCTGTCTAACCCATCGCCATCAACAGATATGTCATGGACTGTCATCGCCTCTTTGCCCAGAAGCAGTACAAATTCATGAATTTGGATAATAGAAGCTGCCATTTCTTTGCTTAATGTCTGATCAGATCCATAAACTGGCTTGGCATCCCCCATCCAATCGAGATCCCTTTCATCAGGGGCAGAAGTGTCTTCAGGACAAGTTTTCCTATCGGATAACGCTTCAGAACACTGCTTCTCATCAGAGATGCAAGACATGGGGCGTTGATGAAGTGTATCATGTGCATCCTGCAAAACTTGTTTGATATCCTTCAAAATTTTGTCCACGTCATCCTCATTCGATCTAGTGTCAAAAATTGAAGAGATACTTGATTGCAGCTTCATCAATGTCATCTTCGTGCCAGATTCATGACTTGCTGATAATGCTTCAACATCAGAACATGCCCCGCTGGGAGATGAATCCACATCTTTGCCCCTAGTAGTTTCTCCTGGGGCACTGTTGCAAGGAGTATCAGGTCCCTTAATAACCGAACCATCAGAAACAGAAATGGATCGGTCTGAATCATTTGCCAACTTCTCCATTTCAAGAAAGTCATCCATAAGCTCCAAGTTACTCGCATTGTCAGCTTTAACTGCTTTCTCAATGTTCTCTCCCTTCTTAAATTGAGAGAGCTCAGAGATTAGTGCCGTTGCCCAGGACTCGGCGCAACTTCTTTCATCTTCATTTCCATCTTCAGACATCGAGGTCAAGCTAGGGGGGTTGCTGGCATTATGACTGAAAGAAGCATTAGCAGGAATTTGAATATTCGATTTCAGTGAGCTTCTATCTTGATTGCTGATCGGCAATTGCGCTTCTAGAGTTTGAAGTTTGCTAGCAGTCTTGGCACACATGTTCCTTGTCACCTGCAATTCACTATTGCGTTTTGCTAAAGCTTCTTTCAGCATCTTTGTCTCTTCTTCCATTGCCAACAAACGTTCTGTAAGGAACTCATTTTCCTTGTGGGATTTCTGCACATTCTCAAGAGAAAATTCTGGCATAGGAGAAAGGTAAGGGCTAGGAGGCCTGACCGGAGATCTCTTCACGCGAGACTCTCCATAATCTCGACCTAAACTCTCGACCTCCATCTTCATTTGGGCGAGTGCTGCAGGACCAGGCAATTTCTTTCGCACTAAACCGCGCAATCTTTGGCATTCTGCCTCTAGCTTGGCTATTTTCTTGACACCCTCCATATGCTGTTTGTTGGCTGCTTCTGCAGACCTCACACTCATGTTCTTCTCTTCATTGCGTATTTCTAGTTCTTTAGAAGCAACATGAAGCTCATATTTAAGGGAATTAATCTCCCTTTCACATGATTCGATATCGCTCTTTAACATCTCGATGTCTGCCTCAGCCTTTGATTTTTCTTCACTGATCTTAATTAGCATGTTAGAACGCTCTTGAAGTGACCTCGAAAGTGCAGCATTGTCAGCTGCAGAGCGAAGCAGTTCTTGGTCCAGACTGACAATCTTGGCTTCAAATTCACGCTTGATTTTTTCCCACTGCTTGGTTTTGGAAAGAACAACTTCTTGTAAGTTCTTTTCATGTTCTTCCTTCAGATTCCGTATCTGCCTCATGCACTCCTTAAGAGCACCGTCCAGATGGGATGCACGATCTTCGGCAGTGAGCTTCTCAAGAGTTACAGACTCTAGATGACCTTTCAATGCCAAAGCTTCTGCCTCAGCCTTTTCCCAACCTGTCAAATGATTCAGTTAGAAAGGTCAATAAAACAAGTGCATTCTGCTCTGCCAGTATTTCTCACGTAACTTGAATAGCTTGGCAGTGTACCTGAGACAGCTTCTTCAGCAACTTTCGTGTGCTGTTTCACCAGGTTTTCCTTTGTTGTTATCTCTGAATTGGCGGCAGATAGGTTTTCATTTAATTCTTTAATCTGTTCCTCAAGTGTTTGAACTTGCTCCTCATATGTCTTAACTTGATCCTCTAAACCGGTGAGATGTGAATAGGACTCTACAGAAATTTGAACATAATTTGGTTTCTTGTAGTTATCCTGTGAGCAGCAAAGGGAGAATATCGTGTAAGGACATAAACAAACAAAACGAACTTGCATTGGAAAAAAAAAAAAAAAAAATTCACCTAAATTTAGCCTAAAGGGTTATTGAAGAAACAAAAAACTAGAAATGAGGGAATCAATTCAAATGGCACCTTTTAAAGAGGAGAACAATCAATATAGGGGATATAATAGTGAATGTGATATTTTGCTGCACCTAGAAAGATAGCACTACCGATTTTGATGAGCAAATAACGCGGAAAGAAAAGAACCTTCAAGAAAGATTAACGTAGGTCAGTGTATGTACAGGAGTCAATCTACTAAGGAGGGAAAGGGAGAAGGCAAAATTTCATCTGGGACATCTACAAGTTCACATGTATATGGCACACTGATGGTTTAGGCAATTCATCTAAACCAACAATTAAGAGGACTTTACCACAAAGTAGAAGAAGGCAGTTCACCTGGAAACTGGGTTAAGAATATATAAACCGGGAAGTTCCAGATATTGCATTCAACTAATTGGAAAAATTAATACCTAATTCTGCTTAAGAGCTTCTCTATCATCAGAAGTAAACATTCTGATAGACATTGAACAAATGCAAAAAATAGTCGTAGCCTTCACCAGTTTGGCAGAGACTTGGAGGATGGATTGGAAAAGGAAATTCCAGGTACTCAGAACATAAAGGCATGGCCCAATCTTTAGTTACTATATCTATCAGCAAACGAACCTGATCAACCTGGGCCTTTGCCTGTGTTAAGGCAGCACTTGCAGAGTCCAATACAGCTGCTGCTTTCTCAGCAGAAGACTTGTCCGACGATTTTCTCTTCCATGGCCAACTTCGACGGTCCATGTCCAACAATTACTTAGCCCTATAACGAAGTGAAATGCAACACATTAGTGAACATCTGGTTGCACACACTTCCCAGTATTAATCCAACAGTATCCAACAATAATAGAGCAACACCTGTGAGATATATCTTCCAATCCTGGTGGTATCCTATGCACACAGATTCCTGCACAACATTTGATATGATCAGACGACACCAGGGAAGGAAAGACATCTGAGTGGGACTGATTGCATATTAACATATATGATAGGAAGTGATACACAGGTAACATCACATGCTGAAGGTCTGGTAATTCAGGCAACAATCGGATGGCATAGGTATTCCAAGTCTTCGAATTCTTTTGAAACAAAACTCCTATATTGTTCATAACTCTGCAATCCCCTTCATATATGAGTTAAATTTCGTCCCTGATGGAATAAGCTTTTTAATGGAATTCAAGCTGAAATCATGTTGAAATCTGACCAAACATATTCCAAACCAGAGAGACTCTTATCTGTTCGAATAGTATACTGTATCCTAGTTGCTATTCTTTTTTTAAGCCAATATTCTAGTTGGTATTCAAGAAAATCTAAAAAGCATAAACCGGGTTCTTCAATTAAACTCGAACATCGCTCATATCTTTTTCAGTGTGCAGCAATATCAGAGCAAAATATTTTAATTGGACTGAAAATCTAAAAAAAAGAGAAACTGTTCAAATGAAGAATGAAAACTGAACACAAAGTACAGGAACGAAAAGAAGAAATGCTGTCAGCGGGCATATTGTCGTAATAGATCCCACAGACCAAAAAAAAAATTTTCACTACGAACAGAAGATGAGAAAGTAAAACTTGGCAAAATAAATTTCGAGGGCATGAGAAACAATAGGTTGCCAATTGGACTATTTGATGAAGGAGACTTCAAACCATTACGACTGCAACTACTACTTAATCTTTTAACATCCAGCTGAATAAAGATCAGAAGAACTTCTTCTGTTCGACGTCCCAGCCCAAATGAAATGTGAAGGAAGTTCAGATCAGAATACGAGACAGCATTTTCACTTTGTTCAAGCGACATAGTCAATGACCAGCGATGACAAAAAAATCTCCATCGCTTGTTTGCCAGAAGACCACAATTTCTCTACAGATCATGTCTGTCTGCTCTAACTTGCATTTCCCCAGATTGAGGATGTCGATTTCGCAGTAGGCAGAGACTGAAGTTGGCATCTCTATAGACCCTTGCTCCACATAGGTCTCTAAAATTAATCAATCAAAAGAAGAAAAGAAAAGAAAAGAAAAGAACAGAGCTGTCCCCAACAAGTCAATACACGAATGAGTAAACATCACACATCCATCGTCGAGGACAAAGATGGATTCGCAATGCAGCTCTCGAATCAAAACATCCCAGAACATCGCCACGGTTTCGTTAACGCAAATTCAGCTCGGAAGAACGACCACTCGGAAAATTGATGTGAGCGAAGACAAACTCCCCCGAAGCAAAAAAAAAAAAGTGATCGAAGCACTTTAAGCAGTAAAGGATCTCGCATCGACTTAGAAAGGAAAACTAGAAACGGGAGTAGGAAATGAGAACGGGGTTTTAGATGATAGCCAAAGACGATGAACTCGAAAATGGAAAAAAGGAAACAAAAAAAAAAAAAAAAAAAGGCGGCTCCAGCTAGGGAGAATTTCCCGCGGCGAAAACCGAGACGGATCGAACACATGCACGAATCTTTGCAGAGCACTAGCAAGCGAGCACCGGCGCCCACCAAGAGCTGGTCATCGGGATTTGCGACTCAACGGCGACGCATCGGACGCTTACGGCCAAATTCAGCCATCGCCGGGACCATCCGCATGGTCCACAGTCCCCGTAAGTGGACCTGGAAACGGCAGAGAATCCAGCGCGGAACGTCCCGCACCGACAGCGATGCGGGACGAGCAACGCGCGCGCCTCGAGCGAGCCAAAACCGAAAGAGCTCGTTCGCCAGACGATCGGCGACACCGTAACCCGGAACTCGAGAATCATCGGAAAAAGCTTCTCCGTTCTGTTTCCCCCCGGGCGGGCGGGCGGGCGGACAAAGGCAGAGAACCAATGTAAGAGCGGAGACCGCCGGATTCGGAATAGGAATCGAACTCACCGGAGTGAATGAAGCTCCAGGAGAGCGCGCTCGAGCTCGAGCTCGAGCTCGAACGCAGAAAGAGTTCGCGGGAAGCCAAGCCAGAGATCTCCCGACTCAAGGCGCCGCCGGCCGGTTCGGCATTAACCGTGTAGCTCTTCAAGGACACGGACGCGGACCGACGACGCCGGCGGCGGTGGTTACGACGGCTGCGACGGTGGCGGTGGCGGTGGTGGTGGTGGGCGGAACGCAATGGAGAGAGAGTTCCGGAGTTCGGAGTCGGAAGTGTCACTTAAAAGGCAAGACGTTGGAAAAGCTCCAAAACACATCATTAAAGCCAAAAAAAACAGTGAAAAAAGAAAAGGAAAAATAATAAAACAAAATGAAAAAGGAGAAGGAAAATAAAAAGTAAAAAATAAAATTATTTTGTTCCTCTAAACTCGATTAATTAATGCCTGATTAAGTGCGTCTTAATTTTTATCTCGGAAGTCGAATCCCGGAGCAGGGCGTGCCATCCGCTCGGGGGTGCGGAAGGACGGATTTGCCCCTCGCGGGGGGGGGCAGCTGAGCTGGATCCGATTTCGTGGGCACTAAACTCTGCTCTTCGGGGGACGACTTTGGACCACTCCGTCACTATCCCTCTTCACCGCCAGCTCATTATCCCTGTAATCATTTCGGAATTTAATGTTTAATCGGATCCGTACCCAAGTAATTCCCCACGGATTTCCCCGATGCGATCGTCGACGACTCCATACACATGATCCAATAGAATAAGTGAAATCCACGTGCTCGCTAATCTTCACATGATTCGTTCTTAACATTTTAAATATGACTTATAGAAGTAAATTTAGTCTAACACGCAAAGCTCGCCGCCATGCCACATCAGAAGTCCTATAGATTGATATCTCAATTTTCTACTCAAATTTGCACCGAAGTAATTGCTTATGAATTCTTTTGTAAAGATCTGTATTTATTCCGCTCATTATGAATTTTTTTAGGGGGTCTAGGCATTATGAATTATTTTGTTTCTTTTCATGTTGTTCTTTCCTTCTGTGTATAGAGTTATGGTTTGGTTTTTAATTCAAGGGATTTCGACGGATTAGGGAGAGTAAAAAGGGTGGGGGAATTCGCAGGTTTAATTAATGAGCCGTGCCATCTTCGTGGCATTTGTACTGTCCTGGTAAGAAAAAACCAAAGAAAGGAAAAGGCAAAAAAAAATTGTACCGTTGTCGCGGTGTGGCCTGGGGGCCCACTGGAGAAGATTTCTGTTGGAGATGGACGGTGATCCGCGAAGCCATGCTCGTCGCCGCCTGATTTTGGGGACAATGTAACCTCCGACCCGGGGAAAAACCTGCCTGATTTTTTTTCACCCGTTCCAAGTTAAAACCGTCAAAATTGCCTAGCGGTGGTAAAAATTTCCTTCTTTTTGGTACGTTCGGCAGATCTAGTGTCGTTATTCATGTAAAAAGCAAAATTGACTCCAAAAACGTGTAAATCGTTCACCGACGATAAATGCACAGAGTTTTATTACAATGTAGTACGAATGTGCGATGTGATGCTTTCAATGTATGCAGAAATTTCTACTGAACGTGACGTGATCATGTCAGAAAAATTTACCTTTCTTCAAGTCACTGTTCAATGGTTTCAACAAATGGATGGATGGAAGCCTTCTCGACGTTCTGCTTCGAACTAGACAACAGCCACGCACTGGGATTGTCATGATTTATTCATGACAAAAAAGTCACATAAAGTTAAAAAGATTCGTGATCTCTTCAGAGCAATGCACTGAAGCCACGTGACAAGTCAAAGGTAAGCCAAAATTCATGTTGGTCGTGTGTCAGGTCAAACCCAGAATCGTCGGCAATCAACAGTGTAGAAAATCAAACCTTTGTCGTGCCCTCAATCCACGACAGCATAGGGATCGATCCTACTTCATTTGATTCCGACTTATTCCATGGTCCAAATAAACTCCGTATTAAACCATTCATTCGATAAAAATAGACTGCTCAATATAGATGCTTAACATAAATGCTTAATATGTCCCCAACACTGCTTGAATCAATGGAGAATGTTTTATCACATTTCAAACGATGTTCACATGGGCGCCCGACAAAAACTACCGAATAAATCTTCTTGCAGTGTGAATTGTATTTACTCAGCTCGTTGGACGTTTCTCGTTGGCTCTGAAATTTCAAAGGCTCTCCCTGGCAGAGCAGAGAAAACCGCGGAACTGGACGAGACACTGTTTCAACGAGAACGGCAAACATAGACACGTGTATATATATATATTAAAGCTGTAATATCACAGCACAACTCCTAAGATTCTTTTCGTCTGTTGAAAAGGGCAGAAAATAGGAAAAGTCAAAACCCTGCGATGTCGGCTCTCATTGAAGTTCCAGCTGTTAAAATCACCGACGTTCAGTCAATTTTTCTTTTTTACTTCAGCATGCTCGTTTTTACCGTGATTAAAACTACGGAATATTAATTTATCCATAAAAATTTACCTTCCAATAATTTTTGTTAAATTTTATTATGAAATTATTAAGTTGAATAATATCTGATAGTTAATGGATGTATCGATTTAAATTCTAACCTTTGTTGGTTAGTAATTTATAATTTTCCGTGATATTAATTCAATTTAAAGAAAATCAACATGACTAAATTTGTAATAAATGCATTAATTTGAGGTTTATCACAAATAATTTAAAATAAATTTATTAATGAGTTTATGATTTTTCGTGATATTAATTATTTTTATTAACTTATCTCGGGGCATTGGTGGCTGTCCTGGGTGCGATCGCATGACATGGATGTATGGGATTATTCGTTTGTTTTGTTTATTGGAAAAGCACTTGTCGAATGAGCTGCTGTACAGCCATGCAATTGCAAGAAGATTTTGACAGCCTCCAATA
This sequence comes from Eucalyptus microcorys, assembly GCA_014182515.1. Classification (NCBI taxonomy): domain Eukaryota; kingdom Viridiplantae; phylum Streptophyta; class Magnoliopsida; order Myrtales; family Myrtaceae; genus Eucalyptus; species Eucalyptus microcorys. Next base: position 13,776,912 of record CM024567.1, on the reverse strand, counting down.
ACGCGCTCCTCGGAGAAAATGCTTTATATATGTTTGTGTATATATTATATATGCTTTTTTAAGCCTTGGTGGATCATCGCGTTGAATTCAATGTTCTTAGCTCTTTCGTGAAATTCAGCCCTTGATAAAATATAGTGATCGGGTCAAAATTATTTAAATGGAAGAATTAGTTCGAATGATGGCACCTACTAAACTTACAACAACCGAACTCCGGCTTTCCCAAAAGAAATGAAAACGAACAGTCACTGTCCATGGAGTCGCATTGATCCTTCCCCTTCTTTAGAAATTCCGGTTGAGGTCGACAACTCTCCAGCAAACGATAGGGAGTGGGGCTATCGGCAATTTCCGGTCGGGCCGGAACGTTTGCACCGGGACGAGGTAATGACAACTTAAGGTCCATCGCATGACATATCAAGTCGCGTACAAATATTTTCATATTCACATGTTGTCTTGTGCTTTCGATAGGGGTGAGTATGTTTTCGAAGTAGAACCGGGAACTTGAAAATTGGACCAAAGGAAACCGCTCCAATTTCATATTGTACGATATGCAAAGTAGGTTTCATGTTAAAAAAATTTAGGAATCCATTTCAATGAGTAGGTTATAGGTGAAATCGGGAACTTAGAATCTAGAACAAATCTTTGTGTTTTGTTTGTTCTATATCTTCGCACGATCTTACGACACTATATGACGTTCAATTATTAGTATAATCTGAAATTAGTAGTTTTGAGTTTCCATTTTTGTGATATTCATGATTAAAACTCTTACTTTGTTAATATTGCATAAAGAGCTATGATTAATAGACTGTAACAAATGATAGTCATTAAAAGTAATGATTTACCGTAACCATTCAATTAAGAGTGCAAGTGAAATTTGGTTAGACCTTGAAACTTGTGATAAGGTAAGTTCTAGGTTCGTAGATATGCATAATATATTTCAAGTTCAAAAAATTAAAATACCCACTTCGATAAGTAGGTTTTAAATTTCAGATATAATTTAGAACTATGCACCTCTAGCTTTCAGTATCTGATTAACGGAGAAATCACTCAATTTCTACGAAACCTTTTGATCATCGCGTCAAAAGAAGTACACAGCGTTTGCCGGAATTAGACGGTACGTATTTATGAGAGGGCTGCGTAAGTCAAGCTGACGATGACATAATGAGCTCAACCAACTTCATCGTATTTAAATCCATCTATTACCAAAGAAGCCACCTTTCACCTGACACCGTGGTAGGTCAATTAGAAATCGCAAGATAATGCTGCTCGAGAAAAAAGGCTCATAGAATACGATGTCGTGCTAAAAATGGAAATTTACCTACTTTATGACGATGATGTACATTGCTGGTCTTGTACTATTGTTGCGACGTATCGTGGCGGCGATTATTCAATCTCAATTGAATGGACATTCCATCTAATTGCTTTCTCTTTCAAAGAGAAAGTGGTATCACATCGGGAGTAGGCTTTTGAAAAAGAGGTTAGCATCATAATCATGATCGTGATGCAAATTATTTTCTTGGTTAATTGCAGAAATTAGAGATTCGGCTGCAATCTGGTCCGGTTCATCTTTCATTATTTATGAGCATGGTGGTGGGGGATTTTTCCAAGTGCGAGGTCGAAGTTAAAATGAGAATACGCACCACCGACAGCGGCATTTCTTTTTTCAAAATTTAGAACAAAAAAGGGAAATTATTTGTGGGGTTGCAAACAGGGGATGAATTTATTTCTTGTCCGATTGTTGCATATAAGGTCCAAAAAAGATGTCTGAATTTATTAAGAGTACGCTCGATGACGAACAATGCCATGCGCATCGCGGCATAGAAGTGCAATCGTGTGGGCATTGTGTGGTCATGTGTACTAAATTGGTCGTTCATAATTGAGCTCATTTAAGTAGCGAAATTCTACGTCATATTTGCATTGTAAGAATGGATTATTATACTTTAAATGGTGCGTAAGCGAACGTTTCTTACAAATTATGCATCCTTGATGAGAATGAGATGATGATTAGGATGTTTCTTGATGAAGAATTCAAAATATCTCAAGGCATCAATAATGACTTCAATCTATTTATGACTAATTTTCTTAGAAAAAGAAGTTATCGTCAGTCCTTGTATTGGGGAAGTGGGCCCAAACTCACTGGGGGCATGGGTGGTTTCGAGAGGGAAAGAGGCAATCTTAACATCAATCACACGACTGAGGTAACATAACTTATCAATCACATTATCATATTCTATATGCATTTCAACTACTTTGCTTTTAAATTTCGAAACTCCAACGCTTTATCAATTTGCTTCTCTAGGTGGTGTTGTCGTGTGGTGCGACCTTCGTACAAGATACTCTCTCTTTCTCTATAGATGGATCGTCCGTGAGGAAAGGGGCAAATTACAATGGTGAAGCAGGATGTGGAGGATCGCACGCCCGAAGGATGGTTCCGTCGCCCGATGCGTCCAATTCGGATCCATTTATAATGTTGGAATGATGGTTAGCCTTAAATTTAACTCAACGTCCATGATATTACGCATATCAACACGTCGAAGCCTATTCTCATTTTTTTATGTCGTGAGTCGTATTTGATGCTAGCTGACAAATAACTGGTCATGAGTCGAATATAGGCGATACCCACGTCGCAGTAAATCTCGAATAATCATCAAAGCACACGGGTCTGTACTCGCAAAGATGACCCGAGCCACCGTCCCGCCGTCGGATTTCCCCGCCGTCGGCCGAGGACGACGAAGAAGGACGGGGCCAAAAAAGATGCGGAAACCCGCGGTCCCCACCCTCCACCACCGGGGGAATTCTATGTTGGTTGAGGCCTTCATGGGGGCGTGGGGACCAGGGGCCACGCCCACCGACACGTGTCGGGGGAATGGGCCACGTTTTCTCAAAACGCCCCCGGTCGCCCTGCTTTGGCCCCGGATGCCGACAGCGTCGGCAGGGACGGAACGCCGTCGTTTCAAAGCATTCCCCAGAAAAAACAGAGAGGAGCAGGACAAGACAAGACAACATTAATCTCCGCGCAACATGATTATTATTAGTTAATCGATTGAATTTTTGCCATCATTGACTTCTCTCGAAACACGACGCCGCAAAACGACAAGAGCAGGAGGCAGAAAAACAGTGCGTAATACGAAACGACACGTCGTAAAACTCCCTGTTCTTTTTTTTTTTTTTAATTATTAAATTTCGTCTTCTTTGAAAGGCCAAAACGGACTTGCACGGCTCCAGAAACACCGCCCGGGTCGTCCTCCTCTTTTTTAACTCACTTCTCGCTAAGCGACGGGCCGTTTTGATTACTCTGTAGGCACGGGTCCTCCGGCGCACGTGATGTCCCCGGGGTTCCGAAGCCACGCCGAACGAAAGAAGGCATCTTTGAATTGAGGAATTATCATTGCGTGAATGCAATGTCTCTGCGTGCTAAGCCGAATTCGAATCATTTAAAAAATGGTGGGCGTGCCACATGTGTCGCATGTGAGTCTCACCAGATCCAAGGTTGCAGATATATTTTTTAGTCCATACATCAAATTCACCAAATTTTGAACAATTTTAGCAATTCTATACGCGTCGATTCGTACAGACATAATGTGGATGCGGCCACTGAAGGCTTTCCGAGAGGAGGGGCTCAGCAGGAAGAAATCCAATGGGCAAACTTGACATAGGAAATTCACATAGTGTGCGATAAAATAATCATGAATTTTGATTTGGGTGGAGTGATGGGATTATAATACCAATTTCAAAAACTCGTCCCGACCCATTTGCCGTCATATTAGGGGTGTGTTTGTTTTGCAAAAAACAATTTCCAAAAAAACATTTTCCTCATTTTCAGGGTTTGATTTATTTAGAAAAATGAGTCGACAAAAAATGTTTTCCTAGTTAATAGAAAATAATTTCCTTTCAAAACTTAAATTCAAAAGGACGATTTTCTTTTTAAAAGAATCGAAAAACATTTTCCAAAATCCATTGTTTGGTCGTGTTTCTAAACACTTTCTCGTTTTTAGTTTTACTTTTGGCATTTCGTTTTTTTTTTTTGTCATTTCTTTATTCTCTATTTTAATTCCGTCATAAATTCGTGAAAATCATGAACAACAATGCTCACATTAATCAAAAGAATGCCAGCCAATCTACTGGGCCTTCTCCGCCGTAACTCAAGTACGAAACTTGGCAAATCCCAGTCCGCCGCAAAATGCGTTCGCCAGAGATTCACGGGAAGCATCACGGGTGGCCATCGATTTGACAAAACGGCGTGGATTTACCATAGGAAACGACCTACTTTTCACGGATTGGAATCACAGTGCTAGACCTCGAGGATGGACCCCGAATCAAAGGACTCTCCATCAGAAGAAGCTAAAAAAGCCGGTGGTACGATCGGGCTTTGCACCGCGACGTGACACCTCCGGCGAGCAGAGGAAGTACAAGCTACCAGAAAAAAGATGGAATAATAAACACGGAAGGAGAGAGAGAGAGAATTAAATGAAAAACGATGAACGTGGGGAAATCAGCTTTTTACTTTTGACCTGACAAAAAATAAATAAATTTAACTTTATACTTGTTATTGGACTTTATAATAAATTCGAAATAACAATGGGAAAAACCCCAAAACTTTTTTTTTTTCCAAACATCGAGACATAAATCGATGACCTCGTGTCCCCCCCGTGCCCGAAGGAGACCCACCTCGCTAAATGCCTGATTTGGCAGCGGGTCGTTTTCTCGTGATAATGCACTATTTGAAGTACTTCCCACTAATTTCCGACCAACAAAAAAAAAGTATTACCTCTAATTAATAAATAACACTAATGGTAATGTGCTCTTGATTAATATTATCCTTAGTTCTAAATTATTTAATTCTATTTAGTCTTAAACTTCTTCTTTTTGTAAATATTTTAAGAGTTAATATCATAAAAAACTTCAAAAATTTTTTTTTATTGCTAAAAATCTTAAACTTGTCATTGTGATATAAATACCCTAATTTTTTTTTTGTGTTATAGAAAATCCGAACTCGTACTAATGTGACAAATATATTCCAAATAGAATTGAAATGGATGGTATATATATTACACATTTTTTTCATAATAGAAAAAAAGTTGAGGGTGTATATGTTACAGGAAGTAAGTTTGAGGTTTTGTGAAATAAAAAATAAAAAATAGGATATTTACGATGGGCATGTTGTGGGATTTTTTGTGGTATTTGCCTAATTTTAAAAGACAAAATCACGTCTTTTGATAAACAACACCGACGGGTATACATGTGATGCCCTCGAATTCGTTACTTAGCATCATGAAATTACGCTATTTACTGTAGATTTAAAACTCAATTGTGCCTTTCAATAAAGATTTGAGACTTGATTATACCGGTCGGAAGAGTAAGGATTTGATTATATCTTTTCAATAAAAACTTCATAATTCAGTCACTATATCGATTGCAATTTGCACATATGTTTTATAATTTGTCATGCACTTTTCCCATTTAAACAAGATGGCCATTGATGGAACCTCATCAGAACGCTTAATTTCAACGGTTGTGTGATTTTTTTAGTTAAAAACCCTACAATTGATGACATCTTAATTAATTATTTGAACATAGATTCTTTCTTTTAGCAGTTCATAGAACCTTGCTGAGGCGCTTAATGAACATGATGTTTATGATATAAAAGGAATAATTAGGCAATTTGTCGGTATCATGCTACAACATAATCACATTAATATAATGTAGCTAAAAATTAGAGATAATATCTTATCTTAGCCGGCAAATAGGATAATATAAGTAGGTAGATGAACAAGATTCAATCAAAGCAATTTGTCTAGAGCATTATAGAAAAAAGAATAGAACCCTCAAATCAATTTTAGTAAAGACAATGCTCCATTGAGCGATTGGCCGCTGCATTTTTTTTCTTTTTTTAATTTGATCTGATTATTTTACGAGGAACGAGGTTTGCTGTCGTTCGCAGCTTATTTAAAATCTTTTATTGTCAACCCTTAAAGAGCAAAATATAAAAAAATGAAGTAAATAAAGGGGAAAAAGGCCAAAAATTAATTCCATACGTCGATCGCCAGCTAATAGATTGATGTACCCACTTTCAGCGACAACGACTTTTCGAGGGGTGGTCGATTCGTGACGGATTTAATTAATTAAATTAATTGTATGTGGGTTTGATATCATCGTAACACTTTTGCTAGTGCATGCATGTTTGGCAAGGAGAGAGAGAGAATGCAACTATAAATTGATTAATTCTGGTCCCTCTTAAACTTGTCATTAAATCGATAAATTGACATCATAACAGGTTCGAATTTTATCGCCGGAGGCATGCCGACCCGACAGCCCCGAATTGGGTATCAGCGAATGGAATTTTAGTTGAACTCGCCGTTCCGCCACAAACTAACTCGACCAACTTCTGGAGATGAAATCCTGACGGTGGAAATTCTTCATCGTTATAGCCTTTGGCGACGGAGCTGTAGTATCTCCGGCGACTTGAAAGGAGGATCGTTTGACTAAGTCCATTGGTCAAAGAAAGGAAAAAACAAGGGTGGATAGTTAAGAGCTTATTGTCACTTGACTTTAATTAATTTTAGGTAGAAAGTCTAATGCACTTAAATAGAAAAAGTAAATTAATTTTGTAGCTCGTTAGGTGATTTAGGCACGCAATTATAATATCCGGAGCCGACCTCCGCGACAAGAACTGGTCAGCTTCTTCCCATGCAATTAGCGGATAAGGATTAAGGTAAACTAAAGAAGTGTTTAGGCGAACTAACGTCACCAGCTTTGCATGACAGCTTGGCTGTCACTTCGGAACTTGGAAATGCACTATTGAGTAATGACAATGTAAGATGTTGATCGGCCAGGCCCACGGCCGGACCATCCATGGGGAGCTAATTTTCGCTTGAGAAATTGTATATGTTGGTGTCGACCGCATTATCTAGGATGACTGACATCTACCTCAGCTAGATCGGATAGACTTCATTGATAAAGCATGAAAATGTCTAAGATTAAATTGACAAAATTGAAAAATTTATAATCACATTGACAAAAATACAATTGATTTAAATTTTTTTGGACAATTTAAGTTAATTTAAAGAAAAGGTGAAATTGTTCGAATGTGGATAAAAAGGTTTGTAACCTCCAAAAACAACTTCCATCAATAAAAGTCATAATGAGTTTTCCCAAGTGCTAAGCTCCTCTTCATTTGGTTAGATTTGTGGTCAATGCTGGAACCTGAATGATTTGTCAAATTCGGATGATCTAGAAGTATGTACGGTTCATATTATTTGCTTAAAATTGGCAAATGGGACAAGTGATAGTTGAATTTTAGCAAGATCCCAATCACGCCCATCACGCTAGATCTGGCTAGAAAATTCAACAAAATTCAATCAAAATATATCGATGGCAAAGGAATCAAACAACCCTAATCGGCAATCGAAATCTAAGTTCATATTGTCATGTCGCCAAAGTCAAATTGACGGACCAGAAAATTTACCGGTTTAAGTCTAGTATAGAGGTCTCTATGGCTTTTGAGCTAATAATAGCAACGACACGCTAGGGTTGAACAAAGTGAAAAGCATGTGAAGGGAATAAGGGAATTTCTCTCCTCCTCTCTTTTTTCTCCTCTCCAGGTCAAGGCCTTCAAGTTCACGGATTGACAATGTCCTCTTTTCGGAGAGTATCGTTTCTTTTAGGTGATTTCATCAACCTACTGAATAAAGAAAAGAGAGAAAGAAAGAACAAAGTGAAAGCTGCAAGCAGCCACCGAGCTATGATGCTGCTGCTGCACTTTGGGCAACCGCTTGCTTGCTTTTACAGCGATATAGGAGCTGTCAGATTCAATCTCATGTCGTCATATTCGTATCGATCATTATTGGTGCCTTTTTAGTTAGTGTTATTTAACGTTTTGGCAACGGATTACTCCTTAATTGAGAATAGGTCGAAATATGAAAAGCCGTGTCGGATTTAGATTCTGTCGAGTTCGAGTATAACTCGTCACAAGAGAAGATGGAGAGGAGACCGTTGATCTAGGAACTCATGGAACAGCCTTGACTTCCGGGACTAATCAAGTAGAGTCTTTTTCTAAATCCGTGCAATTGACATGCCGTTGAGTTCGTCGCATTCGACAAATGACCCCCAAATCTATGGGCAAATGCATCTCTCCACGCGATCAACGGGAGGGTGGAATGTCAAGTATGCATCTTATTTTGATCTCGGTCGCTAAATTAAATATATAAATGTAATCATCATGCCTAGTAGTGAGATTGCGTCTTGTATATTTTCTAGATTTGTTCATTTGAGGGCAAAGTGTAAATAACACAATTTCCATTTAAATACCCAATTGGATCGGACTAAAATGATTGCAAAGTCTGGAGCTCCAATTATATGCATTAGGCATAGGGCATGTAGATGCCGAGGAGAACTTTTCATCCTTTGCTTTGTTTTGGCCAAGAAAGGGAAACCTTTGCTTTGTTCGTACGAAAGAATTTCATTGACGGTCCCCACTCCTCCCCCCCCAAAAAAAAAAAAAAAAAAAAAAAAAAGGGAGAGAGAATTTTTCCTTGGATTCTTTTTTTTTTTTCAATTGCCAATTTTTATTTTTTATTTTTCGAAGCCGTGTCCAACTGTCTTTTGCTACTTTCCATAGTGATTATGGTCATAATTCTCGTCGATTTTCTTTTTGGTTTTGTTCTTTGTTTTTTTTTTTGTTTGTTTGTTTTTGTTTTGGCTTTATCTTGGTCTCTCTTTAATACGATCCAATCATGCTATCTCCACATTTTCCGAAAATGCTTAGCGAGTTAATCGAGCGTTTAATCAAAGATAATGATGCGGTTTACCACGTCCTCTTCAATCATCCCAAAAATCCCCCCACAGTCAAATCAAGCAATCAAAGGATCATTTTGGTATCCCCCCACAGTCAAATCAAGCAATCAAAGGATTATTTTGGTCACAAGGCCCGAAAATTGGAAAAGAGAGTGTTCACACGCAAATGAAAAAAAATACGTTATATTTACCAGGATTAAATATGTCTTAGATATTCAGCTTTAATTAAAAATGAAATTGCGAGAGTCCCAATATTTAAAAAGAAAAGGGGTTAAAAGTTAGAATTACCCTCACATAAATAAGAAAAAACATTGTGCATAAGCAATTACGCGAAGAAAAACCTTGTATTCATTAAAAATGAAATTGTGAAAGTCCCAATATTAACAAAATAGAAAAAAGGTTAAAAGTTGGAATTACCCTCAAACAAATAAGAAAAATCACCGTACATAAACAATTAAGCGGAGAAAAGCCCTGTATTCATCAAAAATGAAATTGCGAGAGTCTCAATATTAAGAAAAAGAAAAAGGTCAAAAGCTAGAACTACCCTCGAAACGAATAAGAAAAATCATAAACATAAAAAAGAAACAGCTCATGCCAAACCAACAAGGTCTATTTTGGTTCAAATGGGTCTTTTTTTAATTTTTTCATCACTATCATCAAAGCCGAATTGCAATAAACAGCACAAAATAAAACTAAAATCGCCGTGGAGGACACATGCAATAAAGCGAAGAATGCCAGATCAAAGATCTGACTTTTGCAAAAGGAAGAAGGTATTGAATAGACAAATAAAAATGGAAAATCAAGTCGCGTCCAATTTCAACGCCCAATAAAAAAAAAATAAAAAAGGTGTATAAGCCTTCAAAAGGAACTATACCTTCTTTCATTCTCTCTTCATCGTGATGTGACCCGAACCGGACTCTATGCAATTATGGGCCCTCCTGCTCAGGCCCGCCCTTTTATGACGTCATACTTTCCTTCTATTGAACGGCGGGGAAAACTCTCGATCTTTTTGAAATGCATCTATTTCGAAAAAAATAAATGGCGTAAGATTTTTTTCGAAAAATAATCATTTATATCGTTTATAAAAATAAACAAATATAAAATATTTTCAAATACTTTGATTGTCCATAAAAATATTTAGACATAAATTATGATCGATAATGAAAATATTTTTCATTAGTTAATTATTTCAAATGATATCAACGATTATTTATTATAAATTGTTTCTCAAATTATTAATTTTTCACGAGATAAACGAAATCTTAGTCATATTCAACTCGTGTTGCCCCATGTTGTGCTCGTGAGCTTTCTTGCGCTGGAAGTTTTTGTGCATGAACTTTTTTGTAATGTCTTGTTTCTTTTCTTGTTCCGACTCGGGTTGCTGATTCCTTTCTTGTATCTCTTTCAGTGATTAGAAAGGAGAAAGCGTGAGCAAATTTGGCTGAGAACCAACACCAGTCTAAAAGAGGGCAGATTGCATATTGGCCCCCAAATTTTTAGGGTCGTTATACAAATTGTCCCCAGGCATTTCAATTTTTACAATTTTCCCCATGTATTTTAGAAATTGGTCATGATGTGTCTCCTAACATTAGCTCTGACCAAATTTTGCTTGGAGTTTCGACCAAATGAGAGCACATACAAATAATAACTAGAACAACAATTTCGAAATATATCATATGTGAGAGTATATGACTAAAGTTTCGATGAAAATTTAAATAGAGTCGATGTCAAATGCACGTTAACACATAATTCTGAAGTATATGTTTGAGCAATCCCTATGTTTTCCTCTCACATGTATAGATGACACTCAGCATGTTTGCCTTCCCCAGCTAGTCACGCGGAGTCACCTGACTGTGAGAAAAATTCGACTGGAGTCAACACTAGAGGCCCATTGCCATAAATTTCAGACATTGAGACGTCCGGAATTAATTTGCCACTGTCTCGAAATCTCATGGGGGCAAAATGGAGTTCTCCTGTCATTAAAAAAAATAAAGTAATAATAATGGTACTTGGGTAAAGGAAAGATGCACTCATGTGCACCTGTTGGAATTGCTTTGGTTAGAAGGAACTCCAAAGATGAACCACCCCCTTTATCTTTGGCCAGGAAATCAAACCCTAAACCCTATATTTTTCTAAGTGGTTTGTGCCAATTAGAGTGTCTTACCCTCGAAATTACATGTGAAAACCGCCTATCCCTTTTGGTGCTCAATGCACGTCGAGCGTGATGACACGGTGCCATCACCGCGACAATCATCACTCGAAATCCCCGTAATGGATCCCCCCAAAATTGGACTTCACTGTCGTCACGGATCGATGGCTCTTGGGTCGGGGAAACCATTGTCATTACTCGATCCCTCCCGTTCATGATGGTTGAAACATCATTACTTACAGCTAAGTCGTGTCTTTCCTTTTCCTTTCCATGATCGCGATCCTCCCTTTCGTTTGACAATTCCAAAGCTCCTTCGGAGTCTGCATCCGTCAGGAGAAACGACAGGCCGGGAAGGGGAAAGGGCGAGATCCAATGATGCGTCGCTTAGTGACAAAACACCCGATCATGATTGCGCATCGACTTTGCGTCTTGTTGGAGCTTCGTTTGGTGAATCTTTTTGCGAAAATTGAAGGGGGGAAGTCTCCTTTTTTTTTTCCTTTCGAGAGGGGTAAAGAATAGGGGAAAAGCCAGCTGATGCTTACCACTGTATCAATGCGTGCTAATCTTAACCTAACCTCGTTTGACTCCCACCAAATCGCTAGAATTTTACGTTATATTAATGAAACTAGGTCGTAAATGAGTCGGTATATCCAGCTTTGGTCAACCACTCTTGTTTACCACCATCGGATGACACGGGCGTCGCGAACAAATGGGCATTCGATCGCTTGTCGGTCGTGACGAGACTCGAGGTAGGATTCAGAGCGTCCGGGGTCACGATTCTAGAGATGATCGTGGGGCCTAGCCTGGTCAGCCCGTCCGAAGAGCACGACCATGTCGGAGAATGCTTTCTTGCAAGGGTCCACATCTTGGAGGAGCTTACCCTAAAGATGGTGTTAGGTACTCGGTTACTTCACAAATGGGGAAGACAAGGAGGGATAACCTTAAAAACCCTAACGCGTATCACCGCATGCAGGCAGACAAACGAGGAAGCGAGTGGTCCATTCGCTACTTTTCCTTAACGTTGGATTCTTGGATGCAACAACGAACCAAAGCTTTGTCCTGCTCGAATTGCCCCTTTCGTCCTCTCTGTCTCTGTCTCTCTCTGTCTCTCTCTCTCTCTCTCTCTCTCTCTCTCTCTCTATGTGCAAGCATTCATTGCTTTGAGGGCACTTGCACTTGCAGGTGCAGGTGCACGTGCGCTGCTCATGTGATTCGCAGGCTGAACTGCTTCCATGGATTGTCCCTCTTACCATCGCCCGGTCGACGAGTAGAAACATACTAGACGCGTCGACGTCGGTGTTAGCGCTATCTATCTGTGCATATGCTGGTGTTGTCCATGTCCTGGGGATGAAGTGATGAAGATGGCAACTCGCTGTCTTCTTTCGGCTTGCAGAGATGAGGAGCATCGAGGCTCGAACATCAGCCCCGTTTCCCATTGACAAGATGCCCTTTCGGGGTTTCCATTCCACGCATTTTCTTGCTCCTTTTTCATTAGCATGGCCAGCTATGTTCGAGTATATCCGACTAGGTCACATGATTTCCACGATATCTTTCCTATCAACAAGAGTCGCTCCGGATTCTTATTATAGATTTGCGCAAGGGAGAATAGAAAATTTAAAGGAACAGATTAGTTTAGCCCTTTGGAAAGCTTTCTCTATACATGATAAAGTCACTTCGATTATCTGAACTATTAATGGATCATCCATATGCATATAACAATCTCATTATCTATACTCTTGAAAAGCTCAAAGAAATTTCCTTCTCAACATTCTCCGTTTAGTTTAGTCTCTTGGAAAGTGCAAAAGAATTTTCTGCTGAACATCTTCCCTTAAGTCTAGTTCTCTGGGAAAGTTCAAAGAAGGCCATTTGGAAACTCAAAGATGTATCCTGGAAAGCTTATAGAGATTTTCTCCTTAATATCCTCGCTTTAATCCAATTCTCTTAAAAAACTCAAAAAATATTTCTTATCTAAATTCCTCCCCTTAATCCAATCCTCTTGAAAAGCTCAAAGAAATTTCTTCCCAACATCCTCCTTTAATCCAGTCCACTTGGAAAGCTCAAAGAAATTGGATGTAGTTGATCCTCGATCTCAACGAGCGCAGGACTCAAAAGACAAGTCCGTACTCTTTGGATTAACACCATAGAGCCAAATAAATGTGGACCATGAGCTTCTCTAACTAGTTAAAAAGTTCAATAATATAATCAACATGGCTCGCTGGTTTCTCGTGGATGACTTGACATCAAACTTTGGTTAATTTACTTCACAAGGCAAAAAAAAAAAAAAAAAAAAATCGGAAAAAGAAGAGAGTGTATCATTTTCAATTCGATAGCAGAAAGTTGAAGAAGAAGACAAGATGCAAACTAGGCCCACTAACATTTGGGCTTTGAATTCTTTAGAAGGAATTGATTGGAATTCTGCAAGATGTTCACTTAATAATATAGCAAGCGTCCTAAAATTCATCCTTAAAGTGCGAGCGACTCTTGGAGCAATTGATTCCTACGATGTTCGGTAAATATTATTCAAAGTTCCTTCCGTAAATATTTCTACATTTGGCAGTGTCGTGCAGATCGAATATTTCGTAAAAGTTTTTTGTCCGTTTGGAAACACCTTAAAGCCTTTCATAATTTCAGATGTGATGAAAAGCAACCTTGATTGTCTCTTGTAGATGTTCTTTTATTCCTCTCCAAGTATTTTTCCCCAACCGCGTTCAAATTGGCAATGGTCCCCAAAGGTCATGGAGCCCATATGTGTCAACTTGGCAGTGAGAATGCCTTCTTGCACAGGAAGTTTACATATGTCAACCTCCAGGTTTCTCACAATCTAAGTTCTCAAATCACGTGTGGTGTCTCACGAGAGCCATCATTCATTATGATTTCATTACTTCGGCAGTTTATTTGTTATCTTTAGATTTTGTGGCGAATAAAGTCAATCATTCGTTATTTGCCTATGCTTTTTCTTGGGATCATTTATATCTTATACTGTATGTTGATAGTATTCTTGTCACTGTTGATCCTCCTCTTTTTTTTTTTTGGTCTTTGAATACTTAACTCTCTCACAAGGATTTGCTATGAAGGATCTTGGACCACTTCACTATTTTCTTGGCATTGAAGCTCATCATCGTTGTAACGATATGCTTTTATCTCAAGTCAAGTATGTTAATGACCTTTTGCATAAGTTTGATCTCATTAAAAGGTGAAGCCTATGTCTACTCCCTAGCTTTGAAGACTCTGTTGTCTGCAAATGATGATGAGCTGTTTGACCAAAAAAAAATAAAAATTGATGGTGAGCTTCTCACTTCTCCAACATTGTATGCATTACAATATGTGTCCATGACTAGAACCAATATTAGTTTTCTTGTGAATTGATCAATTCATGCACTAACATAGACCTCATCTCCAAGCTATCAGAGGTATGTACCGATATTTAGCTGGCACATCCACCCACCGGTTGCTCATTGAGTGGTGTTCTTTCACTTCATTGACTACTTAAGCGAATGCAAACTTGGCCAAGTGTTCTAGTACTTGACTATTCACCTCGAGCTTTTATATTTTTCTAGATGCTAATCTTGTTTCATGGATTACATAATAGCCTAGTCTAGTATAGAGGCTAAGTATTATGTAGTGGCTTGTTGTGTTGCTGTGACTACTTTGATTTGTTTATACTTCATGACCTTGGGGTCTCATTTTTTTATTTTTCTCACCATTTTTTATGATAACATCTCCACCACCTATCTTGCTTTTGATCTCATGTTTCATATTAGCAACAAACACATTGAGTTTGATTTTCTTATGTTAGAGAGTGGGTTGCTTCCGCGATCACATGTTTCACTGTGTGTCTATAGCGGATCACCGGCAGACATTTTCACTAAGAGATTACCTAGGCCGCATCATGCGTTATTGATACAATCTCTTAGCTATTACACCTACTTCACATTGAAAGGGGTATTAACATGTAATTTATATGTACTAACGGGCCTTTGTGCAATTATGTTCTATCCATTTCCTGATTGAAATTAATCACTCTTATAAATATATATCACGCAACCCTAATTGAGGTGAAATCACCATGAATATTTTATCGTTATTTTCTTTCTAACTCTAAACATCATCACAATCAACACATATTATTCAATGTTTTAGCGATTCCAATAACACATGAAGGGCAACGAATTTGTGTTTAAGTAAATTAAGCTAGCCAGCAGTCGTCTTCTTACCTCTTGCGATGCACCTGAAGAAGCACCTAGAGACTACACCCTGAACCGTTTCTTGTACCCGGTGCATCAGCCTTCTCTCTCGCGAACCATCTTAGTTTCTTGTACCCGAACCACTCGATTAATTGGGTTAGAGTCTTCTTCTCCTCGTTGGCGTAATGTAAATTGTGCACCCATGACAATCCGCCAGCTCTCAAGATTCGGTCTACATCGAACATCAAGAACTCCAACTTCTCCGGCTTCCTCCCCAACATCCAATCTACTCGATGCCCCAGTTATGTCGAATACATCGTCATGAACCTGGGATCCAAGCTCAAGAACAAAGGGAATAGACCCTTGCGGCAATGAACTCATTAAATGGGGCATTGATGGTTAACGTGCTTGCGATCCCAGTCACATTCTTCTCAGCCATCCGAGAAGCAACTTAGAATTTTGCAAAAATGATCAAGCGTTCATGTCAACACTGCACATGATGTCGTAGATCAACGACAAATTGTATCAATGCAGAGATGATTGCAAAGAGAATGGAAATGATGATGGCAAGTGATGGAGTTTGAAAAAATAGGATTTTGAGTGTCCAAGACTTGGACTCCAAGTCATGATTTGGTGGGCAACAGTTAAATACAGATCTATTTAGAGATTATTGTGGGCCTAGCCCGGTAAGGCCTGACCCGTCCGGAGAGTACACCATCTAGAGATTACTTTTGAAAGTTCCACATCTTCGAACTTCACTTTAGGCCTCACACCAAACCCTAAAATGGTTTGAGGTAATTGATTACTTCAGAAATGTGGAAGACAAAAATGGTACCTTAAAATCTGGAATAAGGACAACATAAATATTATAACTTTCGTTAGACACGAGCATCGGTAAGTAAGGCTTGACTTAGTTGACAAAGGGCCGCATCTACTGCGACTCCCAATGAGCTGCAAAGTAGCTATCCAAGTGATGGGACCGATAATCTTGGACGCAAAGCGCTTGGGTACATTGATATAGCTACGAAAAAGTGAAACTGACATTATCATCAAGTAACGGATGTCATGGATCTCGAAAGCCATTCATGATAGAGACTGAGAAATATGGGTGATTACAACTGTTAAATTATTGGCGAAGGACCACAAAGTCTCTGGTGATGGTGAACATGAAGAGTGGAAGAGCAGCCATCAAGTAGTGGAATTATGTCTAGGAGTCGATTAACCCTTTGTGAATACAAGTTACTGAATTCTAAGGGCCGCGTAAAACGTATTTGCTTTCTTTGCAATCATTGTTAATTATTGGTAATAGCTATAAATACTAAGATTGTGATTTCTGTAAATGACCGCCAAACCCTAGTTATATATCCTTACATTTCAATACCCTTTTATATGACTGGCCACGATTATCTCCCATTTTCATATTTTCAGTTTTCTCGCCAATTACGTTTCAAGTCCAAAATTCAGTAAAGGACCCTTCACATTTATTCTTAATTTTTACATCAATCCATATTTCAAAAGGTTCTTCGTCGAGCGAAACAGCCGGCACAGACCCCATTCACTACTTTTTTGCTTTTCTGGATTCTTTCACCATCTTGGACGCACAAGTAACCAAAGCTTGTCCTGCTCGAATTGTCACCTATCATCGTCTGTCTCTGCAAGCATTCCACTTTGAGGCACCTGCATTGCAGGCGCCTGTGCGTTGTTCATGTGACACCAACTACTTCTTTTGTCCGTGTTCTTTTTCGGGGTTCACGAGACCCGCAAGCTGAAATGCTTCCATGGATTTTTCCCTTGTACCATCACCCCGTGCATCGACCTCGGTCCCAGCAATATCTATGTGAGCACGGGTTGGTGCTGTCCGTGCGCCAGTGCTAAATCGATGGAGATGGGAACTCGTTGTTTGCTTCAGCTTGAAGAGAGGAGGAGCATCGAGGCTCGAATATCAGCCCCGTTTCCTTGCATTTTCTAGCGCTTTCTTTTCCATTAGCATCTCTGAAGTTGCTGGAGTACCCGATTAATTCCCATAACTTTCATGATCTCTTTCCTTTCAACAAGAGTCGCCCCACTTTCTTATCATAGATTTGCGCGTGAGAAACAAAAGATTCGAAGGAATGGACCAATTTGGCTTTTTGAAAATTATTCTTTAAGATCGATAACAGTCTCATTTTCAGTACTCTTGAAAAGCTCAAAGAAATTTCCTCCCCAACATCCTCCTTTTATTCCAATCCCTCTTAAATAACTCAAAGAAACCAGATGTAGCTACTCCCGATCTCAACTAGCATTGGACTCAAAACACAGGTCCGTATGCATTGGATTAACCCAAAAGAAAACTACATTTATTTCCAGTACTCTTGAAAGGTTCAAAGAAATTTTCTCCCAAGCATCGTCCCTTTAATCCACTCTTTTTAAATAACTCAAAAAAAAATTGGATGTAGCTACTCCCCAATCTTGATGAGCACAGGACTCAAAACACCTGTACTATTTGGATTAACCCAAAAGAAAACTTAGACACAATAATTCGAACTCCACTCCGCTCGCTGTGTTGATAGTGCACCAAAAGTAGAAAACGACTCAACTCCATAACACCATATAGCCAAATTAATGTGGACCGTGGGCCTCTCTTATCTAGTTAAAAGTTCGATAATAAGAGGTCGGCATCGCTCGCTGCTTTTCTCGTTATACGACTTGACATCAATCTCAGTTCAATTGAATTCACCAAGACAAAAGAAAAGGAAATCGGAAAAAGAAGAGAGTCCACATTTTCAATTCCATGGCAAAAAGTTGGAGAAGACAAGATGCATACTAGGCCCGCTAATATATGGGCTTTGAAGCCCATCTAAAGGACGGATTGGACTTATGCAAGACGTTCACATAAAATACCAGGAAAATCAGGAAAAAAAAAACACAATTTAATCACAGCAAGAGTCCCAAAATCCATCCCTAGAATGCAAATGACTCTTGGAGCAATTAAGTCCCCATGATGTTCAGTAGATATTATTTAAGCTTCTTGGGTAAATTCGCAACGTACTTCGGCATTTGGCGGTTTATTGATATTCGATTGATGAAATTAAAAGGACCCGATCGAATACTTTGTAAAAGTTTAGTGCCGATTTGGAAACACTTTAAAAAGCGACTTTGAGTATCTTTTGCGGATTTATCTTTGATCCTTCTCCAAGTGCTTCACAGGCGGCGTTCGCATTGGCGAGGGTCCCCAAAGGTCATGGAGCCCTCCATGTTCAGCAAAAGAGGTGCTAAAAAGTCACCTCTTTTGTTGAAGCTCCTATCCTTTGACAGCGAAGTTTTTATAACTTGACCTCAATCATGATCTCTCGATCATCATCAACTCAATCATAAAACTGCACACCCTCATATGCTTCCTTTCTTGAGTAGACAAGCCCACATTTGTTTAGTTCCAGTACTTGTTATGGCCCCGATATACCTTTTTCTTTTCTCATTTTTTTTTTGTGTAAGGGATGAGCACAGTTCGTATTGAGCGCGTATGCATATGTTCGAGAGATGATCGATGACCGTGTTGTGCCCTCCTCATTCGATGTTAAGAACGTGTGTCAATATCGGAACGTTCCCCGACCTCCAGGTATCAAATCGCTTATACTTTTGCCAGTACTCCAGGAATTCCGACTACCCTCCTACCTTACAGCTAGTGGATTGCAAACTCAATATCTCTATGTCACGAAGAATCAACAGGGCCGCTGCCAATCATGCAAAATGTCATGCAAAATGTCATGCAAATAAAGAGGATTACATAGGCCTGTTTGTTTAGGATTAAGTAGATGGCATAGTTAAAGAATGTTCCCGAAGCACTTGTGTTCAATACTTCATGGAGAGTAACTCAATTTTAAAGACAATAATTGTACATTATAGAAAAGCAATCGGTAAGTTCCTTTAATCGGTTGCTTGGCAAAACCCCTTAGTACCCTTTTTAGATGGAAACATGAAAGTATATTTTTATGTTTTCCTGTGAAAATTCAACCAAATATTAAAACGAAAAACAAGCGATTTCACGGCACTCCATTACAGAGTCAGATTCTTTAATCCTTTCAAGTAGTTCTTATACAGGAGTTGAGCCCACTGCGCAATGGCCGTCTCTTTTTCTTCCCTCGCCGTCCCGACCAAAGGGAGTCACGGATGTTTAGACACCTACTTACAATGTCTTAAGTACTTGCTTTGCCAATTTTCTGTAGGATACTCATACTCCTAGTTGTTTACATAATCAACTACTCACCGTTTTTGCGGGTAGTAGAAAAGAAAGTTTCGAGAGAGCAGGAGAAACACTCACCCAACCAATGTCCCTGCAAAGGAAAGATACTGATTATCTTGCTGAAGCTCCTAAATGAACAGCTCTGAACACATTATCCATGCTTGCCTTGATTCTACTTTCCCTATACGCAAGTTGATTGTGCAAATCACAGACTTGAAATTGGGCATCGTTACCATAATTTAGTCACAGAGGCAAGGACACCCTTTCATCCCACAAGGGGAAAAGGAAAGCCATAGAGCATTCTATGGAGAAATATGAATCACAGCATGAAGAGAAACTTTACAGCAGTAGTATGTCAACTGGAGTTGGTAACGTATCTGGATTGGTTGGAAAGAAACTGGCATTATAAGGACGTGGGCATTGTGAGTTTCCAATGTCAGCTCAAAGGTGAGTTTTATCTAATCCAAGCTCTATGCTACAGGAAGTTCAAAGTGAGATACCTTGTTTATGATATTTCAATGAAATATATGCACAGATTGTCACAAACGATCCAATATATCTTGCCTGAAGCTGATAGCAATCTCAGTGTTTCAAGCAATCCATTGTTGGCAAGTCCACGTAGTAGATACCAACAAGGGAGTCAAGTAAAAAGGCTCATAAGCAACAACAGGCTACTGCAAGAGAAATCTACTTTCCATACCAAAACAAAGTCAAAAAATTACAATTGCCTGCTTGCAGCATTAAGAAGGCACGAATGTTTGTCATCTAGTAGCTCACCAAGCCAGGGAAACTAATGCTTCTCAGGAAATACAGAACAAATACAGCAACTCGTATGTTATAGAACCGATTTATAATTGCCCACTACTGGTTTGCAGTGGTACACTGGTACAATTGACGCGTATTATTCCATGTTTTAACAGATTCCAATAGCACATCGAGGGCAACAAATTCTTGTGTGAATAAATTAAGCTAGCTAGCAGTTGTCTTCTTACCTCTTGCGATACACTCGTAAAAGCACCTGGAGGCTATACCCTCAACGGTTTCTGCAAAACCGCAGATAAGTATACTTCGGATTTGCCTGACCCAGATGCATCCTGCTTATCTCCCACAACCCATTTTAGCTTCTTGTACCCGAACCGCTCGATCATTCGGGTCAGAGTCTTCTTCTTCTCCTCGGTGGCACAATAGAAATTGTCCACCCACAGCAATCCTCCAGCTCTCAAGATCCGGTCTACATCGAACATCAAGAACTCCAACTTCTCCGGCTTCCCCCCAACATCCAATCCACTTGATGCCCGAATTATGTCAAATACATTGTCATAGAAGGGGAACCTATGATCCAAGCTCAAGAACAAAGGGAACAGACCCCTGGCTGCGATGAACTCAGTAAACGGGGCATCGATGTTTAACGTGCTAGTGATCACAGTCACATTCTTCTCAGCCATCCTCGCAGCAAACGTACCCGACCCACCTCCAATGTCGAACCCAATCCTAATTCCCCCACCACCCAATGCCAACACGTCGTCGATGACGAAATCATTCTTGCCTCTCGCCTTGACAAACTTCTGATTCTCATTCCCACTAGCCAAATCAAGACAACCAGCACACTCTCTAGTGGACTTCTTAGTATTCACACACTCAAAGCTCTTGCAACCAAGGCCGCTCCAACTCATCACCTTCTCACTAATCGGCTTCCAGAGAGAGACAGGAAAAGGGCGAAGACCCACCTTGGGGATAGACTTGGCGAAGCACCTCCGCCGAGGCAGAGGCTCGCACCCGCGCAGAATCAGCTTCTGGGCAAGGCTCCAGTCGTCGGGACAGGGCC
Organism: Eucalyptus microcorys; assembly: GCA_014182515.1. Taxonomy (NCBI): domain Eukaryota; kingdom Viridiplantae; phylum Streptophyta; class Magnoliopsida; order Myrtales; family Myrtaceae; genus Eucalyptus; species Eucalyptus microcorys. The sequence continues at coordinate 13,755,745 of CM024567.1, read as the reverse complement.
CCGTGACCTTGTAGCTCATGTACTGGGTCAGCAAGTCGACGGATTTCTCGCAGGAATGCCCGACGGAGGCCACCATCTCGGTGATCCCGGTCCTCGAGTCCTTGCCCAGAGGGAGCGGATGCGGCCGGAGGAACGTCTTGAGCTCGGTGGCGATGTTGGGTCGGGAGAGATCGATGCTGTCGTAGCCGAGGAGCTCCTTCTCCATCTTGGCGAGCTTCTTCTGGGAGGAGGCGATCTCGCGGAGGATGAGGGAGACCTGCTCGGAGATGAGGGAGATGTTCTTGCTGTGGTGGTGGAGGAGGTGCCGGTCGGCGGCGGTGGGGCCGGAGTTGGTGAAGGCGTAGAGGGCGAAGACGTTGGTGGCGACGACGGAGAGGAGCATGAGGAGGTTGAGGGCGGAGGAGCAGATCGTGGCCCGCCTGAACCGGGCGGTGCCGTCGCCTATCTTCAGGGAGACCGACCCCATTGCGGCGGGCCCTCGCCGGTCGGGATCGATCGGGGGGGGAATGCCGGCGCCGCTGCGAAGGGCGGAGCGCGTGAGATTCGAGAGGAGTGATGAAGCGAGTGCAGATTTGTAGATTCGGGTGGGGGATTATGAAATTCAGGACAGTGGCGAAGTGGTGAAGAAACAGTGCTGTCTTGTCGGTGCCCGGGTTTTGGACATCGACTTTGGACCGTGTGGACTGGTTGGATTGGTTGGATTCGGGCTCGGATTTCACGGGAACTTATTGCGCTCAACAAGATCGACCCGTTTTTCAAAAGATTATTTTTCAAGCAAATAATTAGTATTCTTTCATACCTGACTCAAAACCTCTTTTTAGTATTTTGATCTCATTTGAAAAATGATTTCAAGTTCGATTAGCTCCAAGAAGAGAAAAGAGAGCGGTTATGAATTGTGTCGGCCTGATCTGACACATTTATCAGTGGAGAAAAGTTACTTTTGAATTATTTGACCTAATTAACAATTAAATTTTTTAATTTTCCTTTCATGTTGGTTGTAAGTAAACCTCTCAAAATGTATCATAGGCATGTCTTTTAATCCATATTTTATGAAATGCGTTGTCATATGAATCAATTATATTTATCAAATGGATCGTAAATGAATTTAGACCAAACTCTATAAGTTATAAATGGGTTTTAATATTGATATTAAATAGGTTTACAACTTATTTAGACTTTAACTTGTTTTCATGACCCTCTCTTCACTCCTCGATCACACGTTTGCTCATTTCGTTTTTGCCTTAGTCATGTGATCTCCTAAATTGAATTAAATATAAAAATGTTTTAAAAGGGATTAAATAGGTTGGGCCGAATCATCCTCAACCCGGCCCGAGCCCAATCTAACTGTCCCTCTCGACGGCTCTAGTTGTCACTTGCCAGTGAATGGCGCGTCATCACAAATAAATATAAAAAAGAAAAAAAAGAAGAAATGTCCACGTCATTGTCATTTTCTTCTTGTGTTTTCCTTTTTCCCTTCCACCGCTCCCGCGAAAATCGGAACGAAACGACACTGTTTCGCTGTCATTGCAGTGCCCCCATCTATGTCGGCTCGCCTCCATCGATCACCGACGACGACGAGGAAGGCGGACGGCGGCGGTGGCGACGGCGATCTCCATTGTTCTACACGCATCTTCGAACGAGAAGCAAAGCACATACACTCCGTAATCCCCACCTATTTCCCTTCGGAATCCTCTTCTCTGAGAAAGCGGTGGATAATGGGAGCGTCATCTTCATCGGATCAGAAAGCCTCGCCGGAGCAGCGGGAGGCCGAGTCCGCCGCCGCCGCCGCCGGGGCCCTTCCGATGCTCCGCAAGGCCTTCGCCGACCTCGCCGATCCGCGAACGAGCGCGATTCCCGTCGCCTCTCTTCAGGTGCTCCGATCTGCGCAGACGTGCTTTCCTTTTCAATTCTGGTGCGCGCGTAGTTGATTTTAGGTCGCCAATTTAGCTGCGAAACTCATGTTTACTCAATTGAATCAGCGCTGCTTGAGCTTACGCTGCGATAAACCGATTAGCTCGGCGACGAGATTGCCGCCGGACTCGTTCTCCGGGTTGCTGGAAAACGTAGGGGCTTCTATAGTTGACGTGTTCTTCGTGGCTGAGAAGGGTGGATTGAGTTGGGTGGAGTTTGTGAAAGGCTTTGTTAAGTGCTGCGGGAGGATGGCCGCGTCGATGGTGGTTAGTAATCTGCTGAGAGTTTTCGCTTTGGCGGCGAATAAGGCGGGGCATCAGGTGGATTTGCAGTTTGAGTCTGATGAAGCTGATTGTAAAGTAGGAGGACATCTCGTGCCTGCGGATGTGCTGATGCTTCTCTGGATGTGCTGGACGATGTTGTGGAGTAGTAAGGTTCACAAGTCGCCGAGAAGGAAGGCAGCCTTGTTTCTGCCGGATATCAGTTGTCTGGTTTTGTCGGCGGTGGTGTCGTGTGCTGACAATGGCAGTAGTTTGAATCTGTGGAATTTTGACATTTTTGGCTCGGAAGTTCAGCTTCCTGCCGGGAAGTTTGTTGCATGGGCTTTGGCGACGGTGCCAACTCTCCCAGATTGCTATTCGCAGTTTATCCATGAGCATCTTGGAAACTGTTCCATTTCACAGGTACTTGGTTAATCTTTCAGCAGTTTTATTGTTCCCAAAATTTATTTTCACGAGGAAGGTGTTATCTTTGTGATATGCAGCACTCGAATTTTATATACATGTTTTTGATTGGCACCGTGAACTACAGGATATTGCATAATTCTTCTTTTTATTTGCTACCTGTGAATCTGTCTAATGCGTATAACTGTAAACAATACCATGATTCAGGGGTTCTGGATCACATAATTTACTCATTTTAATAAGGTGATGCATCAGTTTCTAAGGTTCACTAATTGCAAAGGAACCTGCATATCACTGGACAGGAAATGACAGATCAATTGCTTATAAAAGCGAAATTTGTTATTGTAGAATTTGGCCATGTAAAGGAGTAGAGTTATTATTCAAGTATTATGGGCTAGTTTTGGATGCTTTGGCGGACATTAATATTAAATGTCTTTTCTTTCACTTGCTTGTTCTCTTCTTCCTATCTCTCTCGCTTGTTATTGGGGAGATGCTAATATCTCCCTTGGAAATTGAAGTGCATCATATCTACTGGCTTTTGGCCTCTGTTTGAGCAATACGTTCGATCCACTTTACAACCTTACCTCTTAAGGTCATGTTTTCACCTGATGTGCACTCTCAAGTACTCCAGAATGTCAGCTGTACAATGAAACAAATAAACCTGTTTGATGTTTCTTTCAACTTCTTAAGAACGATGTGATAAGCCATCTGATTATCTGCTCTGTAAATCTGCTCCAAGTTTTCCCACCAGTGATGTCACTTCCCATGACTTGCAGTAGATGTTCTTACTGGGTCAAGTGTTGGTATCGTCACGATTTATGTGAGTTAGTAGGGTTTAAAAAAGTAGAGCCTTTTTCATTGGGGGACCAAGCAACATGGTGTAGATAATTCAAGTATGTTGATGAAGCCTTAACTCTGTTCCATGGTTCTCTCGCACATCTTAGTAACTCTTGAAATTGTTTTCCATATCATGAAGCATTCTTGATGATTTGTGGTTCATCAAAGTGGTCAGAAGTGAGCTTCAATGCAATCCTCCAATCTATATACAAATGGATCTGTAGTTCACTCTCTTTTGAAAAAATAGCAGGATGAACTGGAGCCTTCAAATTCATCATCAGGGGACATCACTTCAGTAGAGACATCTGGGGCACATCTACTTACCCCAGGAAGGGCGTGGGCTATTTCCCTTACAGTCAGAAACGCATTGAGGGAAGAGATATTAAGACATTGCTTTTTCAGCAACTGTGACAAAATAGAAGAAAACCTTCTATATAGGTTGGCCATTTCGCCTTTTGTTCTTATTTTACTGTTCACAATGGCTTTGTGGAAGGTTTTTATGTTGCTGTTAAAGGCCTCAAATATTGTCATCTTGCAGCATCAGAAAAACCTGCAAGCTTTTAGTGCTCAATTTCCGGAAATTTATTTTTTGGGTATATTGTCTGTGAGGGCAGATGGGAATTTCACATCTATTTTATTTAGCCAGTGATGCTCAAATCTCCGTTACCTTTGTGTGTACGCACGCGTGCGCACGCCTGGCTGAAACTTCACCTGATAACTAATATTACTCCCATAAAGTTTGTGGCTTTTGTGACCCTGCACTTCTCATGATCCAAACTGCCAAATTCCTTGTCCCCCTTGATAGTTGCTGTAACATTTGACTACACCCCTCACATGGACACAATGATTTCGATGCGGTATAAACCAGCAAAGTATTGCAACAACCTTTAACTGTTACATGTATATTGATATCCAAATGCTGTACATACTTGAATATAATGTGAATTATCTACAATTTTTACCTGAACAGGCTTTTATATCAGGTGTAACAAGAACAGTTGACTCGTGTACTTTGATGCATTTCATATATGCTCTCTAGTTTTTTGCTGGAACTATTGGACAGCAATTTCCTACTGGTGATCCTAAGGATGAGCTACTTATGACTGCATTAACTTCTTTCTAAGATCTTTTATTGACTCTTCGTAGGTCATCTCTTCATGGGAAAGGATTGAACAGATTCTGGTCAAATACTGAAGGTTATCGTGGTCCACTGCTTATGTTGGTTTCTGGTTATTCTGGAGATTCTCATGAGGCTAATACTAGAGACAAGAAATGGATCATTGGTGTACTGCTACAGCAGGGCCTTGAAAGTAGGGATCATTTTATGGAAGCCCGGGAAATCTCTATGCTGTTGATCCGATTTTCCATGCATATTTACCCTCTGGTATAGGAGATAGAAGCACTGACAATTGATAACATTTTTTCTTGAATTATACTGGTGATGGAGTTAATTCTGATCACCTGGATATCATTATCAGGTAAGGAGAAGAATTTCATATATTCCCACTTGCATCCCTCTGCAAGAGTATATGAGCCGCATCCAAAGCCTGTGGGACTTGGGTTTGGAGGAACCATAGGCAATGAGAGAATATTTATTGATGAAGATTTTGCTAGAATTACTCTTCGCCATCATGCTGTGGACAAAACTCATCAACCAGGGCCCCTCTTCCCAAATCAGGTAGGTACTTATTTTCACAAGTTATGTTTCTAATTATGGTTGAGAAGACTAAATATGCATATTGAGGTGGCTTCTCCTTTGAAGTCGTTTTGCACAAGTTTAGGATGGTGGTACTCCACTGATCCCTTTTCTTAACTTTATTCTTTTCACTTACAAGAGGGGTACAGACTAAAGCAAGCTGAACCTTTTTTTTTATTTTGGGTTTCCCCTTTTCAACAATGTAATGTTTTTTCTCTTCACTTGCTTGGAGCAATTGCTATGTGATAGAGGATTTTTTAACTATGACATACCGCAAGTGGAGATTTTATTCCTCATAAGTGGATCTGTGACTTTGTAGGGATATCTTGCTACTGATGCTTTTATATTAGAAGTTGAAGTTTGGGGATTAGGGGGTACAAAAGCCAAGGAGGTGCAAGCTTCACTTAAGAAAAGGGAACAACTTTTCACTGAGCAGAGGCGCAAGGTAAGGCTAGAATAACCTTATCTAAAGTTACAAGAGTGTTGCATGCCAGTGTTATGCACACTAGGTGATGGGCTGACGAGCAACACTATAATGCATCCTGCACAGGTCGACTTGAAGACATTTTCCAGCTGGGAAGATTCACCCGAGAAGATGATGATGGACATGGTGAACGATCCGAACAGCGTGCGGCGGGAAGACCGGTGACACGAATCTCAGAGATGAAGTTCATCCAGTTGACTTTTGATGCTTCCCGTTTGTTTGGAGGTTGAAGGTTGATCAGGACTATGCCAGCCCCTTGATGTGGCTAAACTTCGAAGCAGAATCAGTTAGGCCTTCAATGACAGTGCTGACAGCTGAGGCGCATGTACATACCGGATACTTGTGCACCCGTCCTTGCCTTGTTAGCCAGTCGCATGTGTATAACCACTCAGTTGTGTTTGCTTCCCCATTTGTATGATTCTGTATGTTTGATGATGTAAGTGACGATAAAAACTTCCTCTAGCATCTCTGCTTGTAGGAACTATGCTGACTCGAGTGACGAGGGCACTTTCTGAGCTAGTCCCGGTTTATAAGGCTTCTCCATTGATTTTTGGCTTCTGGATTCTCCAAGAAGACAGAAATAGATTGAAGCAACAGTACTCGTAGGAGCTGTCTCATAAATGGAGTCTTTTGGAGTTAATATGCCCATTTTTACATACCATATCCAGGTGTTATTCGAATCAACAACCAAAAAAAAAGGCTTGGGCTTTAACTTGTTGACAATTAGCTCGGTCATGGGGGATCAGACGATGGATCCGCCAGCTAGTGGTCCTGATCGCTGATCTAGTCGTCCATCAACTGACGAGCGACTCAGGCTCTTGCACGTGCACCTACTACTCAATTTGTACATTCCGAGGGGCAAGGGACGTTCATGCGCATGACACGTTTTCCGAACAATCACTCTTAACTTCATCCCCTCGGAAAAGGATGAACTAGGGTCCAAAGACATCAAACACGACCTGCGATGCCCATTCAGACAAACTACACCAGCATCAAATTCTTTTAGTTTTGACGGGGAAAATTGCTATCACGAAAGAAGTTCACTCACGTCTGGGAATTATCACCATGAAAACGTAAAATCAAAATTAAAAGAACTGCAGATGGAATTTTTTGTTCTCTTTTGGCATCTCGGAGGAGTTCTCAAATAACCGAAACCTTAAATGAAGCAAGAATGCCGATAGAACAGGAACGACACAAGCTAGCATAGGAAACAATCTTCGATGTAATGTTCTTCATAGTCACCCCATCTTGGCAGCACACCAGGTCCAGTCACATCGTTTCAGCTGATGGCTCTGGCTGTTCACCCACGTGCAGTGTCTGCTGCTGCTACTCCGCCTTCCTTGGCTGTCAAACGAGCCATAAGAATGCATGAGCTTCACACAGCTTACATGTATCAAGATACAGTCAATATGGTTCCATGACAGGTAATGTTCCACTGCATTGAGATTGGAAGGAAAAACTGATGGCTAAAGCACTCGGCTTGGCCGAGACTCGCACTGAGAGTTGAAAGCTACAAAAATGGTAGAAAAAACTCACACACACACACAAGTTCAAGGTAAAATATGCTAAACTTAAAAAAACTTCCTTTTTCATTCGAAGGCAGGGGGTATCAACTAAGGCCTGAAGACAAGAATCACACACGAAAAAGGCTTGACAAAAATTTTAGTAATTGTGCCTTTTTTACAATTATGAGATGCAACACTGTACTCTTACTGGACAACGCTGAAAAAGGTTCGATTGACACACATCTCTGCAGCCTGCCTATTCTCCCCAAATCCTCAAAACATTCGAATGCTGATGAATAAGCCAAACAAAAGGACTGCGGTAGACATGATACTCACAACGATTTTTAAGCTACCTAACATGACAACTAAAATAACCAGCTGTCCCCTTTTCTTTTCTATACTCCACTCACTGCTGAATCAATTGGAATGCAATTTCTGGGAACATAAACTGTTCACTGTCACGTTCCCTCTCGAGTTTTTGGCCCTCCGTTTCGTTGAGCCCCGAAAGGAAATAGGCAACTTATTAACCCGTCTGAGTATCAGATAGGAAGATCATAGAGCATGGATGCAGCATGTCCATGCGATTTGAGATGGGAAAACCATCAACCAATTCGTTCTAAAACGGAGATAAGCTAACGAATTCAAGAAATCAACCATCTTTTCCAACAGCGTGGGCCACAAAATGGCAAAAATGTGATCTTTTCCCCCTCACAACTCATGCGCAAAGACCCATGAAAGGTCTTGCCTTTAACCAGACAGACGCCATTCGAACTACTAGGATACGGCTAAGTTATGCGCAATTAAGGACATCCGGAATCAAAAATCAACCGAGCATAGATCCGCGCACACCAACTGTTCGACGCAATGCAACAGCGAGAGAACACCCAAAAACCGAACCGGAGACGAGATTCCCCACTGACCTTCGTGCCAGGCGCGGGCTGGCGCAGCTCCGCTTCGGGGATGATGACGGGCCAGGCCTCGCCGGCCTCGCGGAACATCTGCTCCGTCTCCAGGAACTGACCCTTGTCGAGGATCATGGTCCGTATGCTCTGGGCGTTGGTGGTGGTGCCGTCGAACACCTCCTCGACGCCGTTGACGAAGGTGACGGCGATCTGAGGCGGGTGGTCGTCGGTGCGGCGCTTGACCACGACCTGGCACGCCGGGTTCGACTCCTTGGCCTTGCGGGCGTTGCACTGGGCCAAGAACTCCATGCACGAGGCGATGCGCGGGTCCAGCGCGTTGAACTCGATCTTCACCTTCGACAGAAACTTCAGCATCTTCTCTCTCTCTCTCTCCGTGCAGGCACGGCGCAGGAACTGCACTGAGAAACCAACTCTTCTGGAGAAGCTTCCTCGCGGATCGATGCTCCGGCGAACGAAAGTGAAGGTGGGAGAAGTTGGGCCTCTAATTGCCTTCGTAGCCCGTGCAAGGACTCTGCTTTTCTGGGCCTGGGCCCAACCCGGTGACATTTCGGACAAACCGGAATAGTAACGAAAAGAGCAGCTGTACACTTGCAATAATCTCGACATGGGTATGAAACAAAGGGATCGTTTGTCTACAGAGTGAAAAAGAAAAATACTTTTGGAAAAATGATTAGTTTGCTTTTGTTTGGTGCTATGCTAAGTAGCACCACCGACTCACAACCCGCGACATGACACGATTTGTCGATACGTCGTTTCTAAAAAAATAAAGAATTTCAACACGTTATATATTAAATATATTTTTATGTATACATGATACATTATCGTTTTTATGATTATTTTAATCAAATTAATTTGATTCAAGTTTACAAATAAATAAATAATAATAGAAGAGTCTATAACGAATTTATACTAAAAATAGTAATCTATGATTTGTTAACATCATTCATTATTTCAATTTGACAAATTCAACTCCATTCTAATTATCCATAAAACTTAAACGAAAAAAACAAGTAATCCATATTTTGGACTCACATATCAATGTGTATCAGAAGAGAAGAAAAAAAACTTAAGGGTGAATTGTATGTCATGAGAAGTGAGAGTTAAGAGAGAAGAGTAGACTAGATTTTTTTTCTTTCACCATTTATTATTTTTTATATTTTTTTTAGGGTTAATACCCTAAAAAAACCTAAAACTGGTATACTTGTGACAAATTTACCCCAAACTATTTTTTTGACCATAAAAAACCCCAAATTGGTACACCCGTGATAAATTTACCCCGATTGACCATTAAAAACCATAAACTGGTACATTTATGACAAATTTACCCCCAAACTAATTTATTCGACCGCAAAAAATCCCAAACTGGTAAATTTGTGACAAATATATCCTCCCCTAAATTGGATTAATACCACAAAAAAAATCACAAAAATTGTAAATTGTGACAAATAGAGTGTAAAATTCCAAATTGGTATACTAGTCAACTATCACGTGTAATTTAACTTAATAATTTAATAATAAAATTTAACGAAAATTAACAAAGGGTAAATTTGTCACAAATGTACCAATTTAGGGTTTTTCAAAAATATACCAGTTTTTTGTGGTCGAAAAAATAGTTTGGGGTATTAACCCTTTTTTTTTTCAAATTTAACCATTTTTTTTTACATATTTACATTTTGAGCCCTCGTTTAGTGAAAATTTTTAAAATTGACCCGTGCATATTGGAATCACTTGTCAGAATTTCGAGCTCGTATGTTAGAATTCTCGACTCACAAGTCGGAGAGTGTTGGGAGAATTGACTAGGTACCGAATTTTCTAACACGTGTTAACCAAATATCGGATGGTGACTCCCAGAAAGTGTTAATGCTTTATAGGTGATAAGTAATCAAAAATGTTTTCCGATGTTTAGATTTCAGTTACAAAATGACTTCTATTGAGCAAAATAAAAATTCATCTTATGAAAATAAATAAATAAATCAATGTGTTTCCTTCTCCCTCTCTCTGCTAATGGCTGCCTCGAGCCTCACTAGCCTCAGCCAAAGTCGAGAAGAGGTGCAATTCAGCAAAAGTGTTTTCGCCTTTTTAATATTTAGGAATTCTCCTTCTTAATTTTATAGATGAGTATTTTCTTTGACCGCAAAGTGTTTTTGATTAACTAATTATTTTCGGTAAATTAAAGGGGTGAAAGTTCAGAAAACTAATTACGGGGACACACTTTACCTCAGACAAACACGCCGAGATTGGTTCTAATTGAGAGCAACCGGAAACAACATCGTCTGGCTTTTAGTGACGTATGCACCACATCTTTTGGCTCCAAGCCGATGTGCCTTTTTACGTGCGTCGGCTCTCTTACGCACTTCATTTGTCACATAAATTTTCATAAATGGAAGACTTGGCGATGGATACTTATGTCCCTAAGATAAAAATTTGTGTATCTTTTTTACGATACGAAAAGTCGGGTACTTGTGTCATGAGTGAAAGTCAATAATTTTCATTTTTTCCTTAGGAATCTGGCCGTCAGTTGTTCCGACATCTCTTGCACTTTGGTGATTTGATGAACAAAGCCTATGTAGTTTTAAACCCCAAATTGGAGAATTCAATGTCATGGTTACAATAATATGATTACTAATGAACAAAGTTTTACTCACTATTACACTTATCAATAATACTTTTCGCACCACCGGCCGTGGTGACTCTGCTGGGTAGGCTTCAATCCTTTGAGGGAAGGTCAGGAGTTCGAAACCCTTACAACGCAAGTTGCAAAGAGGCTGGCGGGCTATTAGGTGATTGACGCGTGGCGCCGGGGTGATGGTTTGTCCGCTAGCATCACCTGGGGGTTTATGTGACGGCTGTCGGCCAAAGCGGTTCCTCTAGCACCAAAAAAAAAAAAAAAAAAAAATCGCAAAATCATAAGGAACTATACCAACTAGCCAAAAAGGGGACTGGTCGACCCTCCCCAAAGTTTCTTGTGAATTTCCCCAAGTATATCAGTTTTTACTTTCTACAAATTTCTTTGTGGAATGGAATATGACTTTGTAAACATGACCTATATCAATTGATCAAATGGTTGGTGAACAAAGGATTGAGCTTACCTCAATTTAAGGGTAAACAATTCCAGTTCCCCTTAGAACCTAGAACCTATTCTTCTAAAGCCTACAACCTACCTATTAAAATAAGTTTTTAATATTTTGGAACCCAAAACCCACTCTGCATAGTTTGTATTCTAGAACTATCTCGTCACAAGTCTCAGAATCAATTTCAGGATTTATCCAGGTTATACTTATATTATTAATTGAATAATTATAGTGAATCGTTACCTTGAATGACTATCAATCCACTAACATATGAAGAATATGGACAATAGCAAAGTAAAAATCCCAATCATAAAATAAAAGTTTAGACTAGTTATTCCAGAATCTACACTCACAAAAACATACCTAAAACCTACTCGCCGTTGAATCAGGTTTTTTAATTTTTGGAATCTAAAACCTACCCTGCATACCTTGAAACTTGGAACCATACTCACCCTCGCCTTAAAGAGGTGGAACGCTGGGTATGGTAAAAATCAAGATTTCAATCCAATCATTAAGAATATAATAAGTTGTGTGCGCTAAAAATTACAAGTGCACATATACGATAAACTTGAAATTTCTTTCAACAAAATTACTTTATAAATATCAAAATATTAATAGGTCAATTCCACCAAGAGGTTGTAAAAGCAAGAAAATTTCTTGAGAAGAACAAGACGAGAAAAAAGAAAGGGCAAAACAGCAAGGGAGAATTTCCCACACAAGCTTTTCGAAGCTGAATCCGATTGTATTGAAAAATATCAAAAATTGCTGGAGACAAACTATTTTTGCCTCGAAAGGCAAGCAACATAAGCAGAAAATGGGGCCGCAATTGCACCGCCATCAGGAAAAATGTACATGCAGGAACATTTCTGCACAAGCATGTTCTTCCCTTAGGTACCTGTGATCTCCCTGTCAAGTTTCATTCTTTTTGCATTTTGCGGCTCTGCCATGCCACTGCTGCGTGGCGGGAGCGATGTATCGTGCTGATACGCGCAATTGGCTCCATTTCTACACCCCCTCGAACTATTGAAATATATACAAGGCTTCATTATTTTACCCTTTGAGTCTCTTATTTTAGGATTACTGGCGGGTTCCTGAATTGTCAACGGTTGGTGGCCGTAAGGGTTACCATACTGTTGGGGAGTCTCTCGTCTTTCTCCTCCATGTTGCTGGACCAAGCTCTTGTAATAATTGAGATCTTTAGCTGGTGCGGCTGTCCTGATGGTGGAGGAAGAAGAAGCTTGCATGAGCGTTTGGGGAGGAAGCGGTGCAGTCAGTGGCGGTCCCATTCTGACGCCGGCAGGATGAGAGTACAATGATGGCCCACTTGTGTGAGAGTATGAGAGCCCGCTTGAAGAAGTAGCTACTAAAGGCATTCCAGTTTCTACACTAGTGACATAGCTAGGAGGATTTGAGAGACCTACTGAACCTGCCCGCGTGTTTGGTGGGATCTGCATCTGCGCTTCGGTGATGGTCCCGTAATCTTTGACCAACTTTTCGATCATTTTGGGGTCACTCAGAATCTGAATCAGCAGCTCCTGGTCAATCATGTTTCCATGCTCGTGGCTCTTCATTAGTGCAGTGAAGGCAGCTGTTGCAGCTGCTGCCACATCGGGTTCTACACCATGCAATGTACTGGAGGTAAGGTTCTGATTGGCGGCAGTGTTTGCAATGACAGGTCCCATGGTCTGAAGTGGATGAGAAACTCCAGAAGCCAGTAGTGATGGATGTGATGTGACCGGAACACCAAGTTGGGGAACAAAGTCAGATGATGCGTCTCCTGGTGCCTCTTCATCTTCAATGGGCAAAATTGGCACCAACGGAATTTGTGAATCATTCTGATCGAAATCTTGCAAGTCTGATGAAGCTACAGGACTGCACTTGCAAGAGACAAAAAATAAGTTTGTTGAAGAGCAACATCACAGGCAAATATAGCCAAAAAAACATAATTAGAAAAACAAAGAAAAGATAGGTGTCCTACTTTTGAGGAATGGCAGATGGGCGAGGATAAACTGCTTCTAGCACTCTCATCTCCCTCTGATTTTGAACATCAACCTCTTTGCTTTCCTCCCCAGCAACCACTTGCCATTCATGAGGAAGCAAGAACTACATCCATTTATAAGAGCAAATGAAGGTTCGACACTAAAGAAAAAAGGCTGGAACAACAAGGTTTACAGGATAACTTGGGGCAACTTACTCGTGGAGGACACTTCCATTTGCTTAGAGGGATTTCAGACACCTTAATCTGTAGGTTATTGGAAGGATGGGCTGCTTCAAAACCAGGAGGTAGAGCATCATCAGAGCCAACTCCAGTTGAATGCAAAAGCCACGAGGTCTTGGCCTGAAGGTGATCTTGAGGACCAAACCCAACTTGGACAGGAGCTTCATCTGATAGGAACAGCTTCACCTGTTTTGGAAGATCATGTGATCAAATAAAACTTAAGTTGACCAATTAAGAACGGGGTACCAGCATCATCCCCAAAAGCAAATAAAACAGCTTCAGAGCATGAAGATCATTGAGGTACCAAGAAAAGGTTAAGGAAGTATGGTTTTAAATCTACTTTCGGACACCTTTAACAAGCATTCAGTAGTGAAGCACATCACACACGGAGTTTGGGAGCAAATTTCACCCTGGCAAGCTGCACAAAGGAATCTCACCAAAGTAATTTCTCTGTTCATAGTAAATACACCTAGACTTCACATGGTTGATGGAAAGTTCTTGTATTAAATAATGCATGTTCTAGTAAATAACCAAAACAACAGATATAGCCATAATAATCTGCACAGCAGTGGAAAAATGTATCCTAGAATCTATAGAAATAGAAGCTTTCCTACCAATAAAAAGGACTTTCAAGCTTTTTTGTACCACTATCATCATTAAGAAACAAACTATGGAACAATCACATAACAAATGATGAAGCTGTGTGCCAAGCCATCTGGTCTGACTTTCTTCAATCAGCTCACAATGGCCTGTGGACAACTTTTATCATATCAAGCAGAAGTTACATGATGCCAGCAACTAGGCTCATCAACCAGAGTAAATATAGCAGCAATTGTCCACAACATGATAAATAAGCAATACTACAAAGCATAAAAGGAAAAGAGATAAAAGAAAAAAAAAAAAATGATTACAGAATAGTAATCATAGTTAGACAACCTATCAACATTATATTACACCCAGCTTAGACGTACTTGAACCCTACCACAAGGACTTCAACTTTTGAAAAAGACCGTGCATAAAATACTGAGGATCGTTTGCTCATCTTTAGAATCAGTAAATTAAGACCAGTTTTTCTCTTTATGGGGAATAGAACTCAGTAACCACTAACACATAATGGGGGATAAACTCAGAAACCTCTAAGATAACTATCTCATTTAACCATCTCAAGAATTGTTGTGCAAGCTTGAAAGATAATTGCTCTCGGGTTTGCACAGAACTATCAAGTCGAGGCTTTCATTCACTTGTGCCCCAGCTCAATAGGATGTCATACACCATAGCTTTTGAAATGAAAAGAAAAACTGTCATGTGAAATTCAGAAATCAATCACTAGTGACACTGGGATACCCCTTCACAGAAGCACGCACAGAGAGAGAGAGAGAGAGAGATCATCCGATGGTAGAGACAAAAGTCATTTCATCAGAAATGGCTTATATTCAGCAACCTAGCACGAATCTTACAGGCATGTTCAAGAAAGCACGGTAGCATGAAAGAAACACAACCACTTAATAATGCTCCATCACAAAAGGACCTTAAAAATCAGTAAAGCCAAAACATCTAAATGTACTTGAGTTGATCCTAACAAATCAATCAACAGAAATGTAATGTAAAAGTGCAAGACCTAATGCTTACAGATCCATTATAATCAAGCAGACATCCTGAGAATATTCAAGAACAAGATTATTGAGATTATTGGGGTAAGACAACCACAAACTTGTTATCAGTTGTTGATGCAGTTGGAAGGCAAATGCTGAATCACCACGATAGGAATGAAGTGCCTTGCAATCAATCAAGGAATTGAAAACAAAGAACTTAAAGACAGCTACCCATTCAAACTATCTCAAGAAACTAAAACTTTAGTACGGTTTAAGAAACTTGTGTATAACCAGTTATGAATACTAGATAAGAAAAAATGTGATTTAATATACTCCAAAATTTATTTCTAGTGAGTCACAAACTATCTCAAATGGTTTCCCGTGTTAAATCTTCCTGTGTAGCTTCAAAACTCTCCAGTCAATGTAAGTACACATAGTCCAACCAATGATTGTTCTATGAACAACAACCTCATTGTTTAGAAACAGTTTGGCATTGAAGGATTTTGGTGCCATGTCAAACAGTGGAGAGCCAATTAAAGTCTCAGCGACCCAGAAATTAGCTTTATTTTTGTAGGGAGCAATTTTAATGTGAATAAACTGTATTGTACAGCACTCAAAACATATCATCTTGATTCATAATGGTATTTAGTTGCTTTTAACCTGCATTTTCACCAGCATTTCACAATCTTCCGCTTTATCCTGTGTCATATATTAAGTCCTTGTGCCGGAAGCAACTATCTTTGGATAGAATTATTCAGAGTCCGTGATTTACAGTTAAAGGTCTTTGCTCTGCCGTCATGCAGTTCTCAGATTCCAATAAAAGAGTCAAGTGTTTCTGTAGCTGAATGCCCTCATTTCAGCTTAAAGTAATTGTAGGGAAGGAACAATGCGTCAATTGAGATTTGACTGCTTAAGTATTGTCAATAACTTTCCATTCAGTTTCAGCGGGAACTATTGTCATTTCCTATCTTTTATTCCCTCAGGAGAGCTTGCAACAGAAAATGCCAATAACTCAAGATAAATCTTCTCCAATGGTCTGATTGACAGCACTAGAGCCTCATTACACTAAAAAAAGATGTTCAGTTCATATCACCTATCGTCAGCTATTTGTAAACAGATTTTAGGAACTACTGAAGCATTTTCTTCCACAAGAGGAATTACTCACCCTTATTACCAGGAAACCACCCTTAGTCATTCTACTTGTTTTTATTCTAGTCAACATTACAACTTTGCACAAGGATGAATACACTAAACGCCAGGTCATTAATTACCGGTAAGTTTCTCACTATCTTAACTGACTGAACAAGTTGCACCAACCCATAGATGCTAGAGAGCACCAAACTAACTAAAGTTTCCTAGCATGAATACTCAACCCACTATATGCTTCCACTTAAAACAAGCCCTCATCTTTCCGAACACATCACGACTTCTATGTGCTTTCAAAAGTCTTCTTCTCTCCATCACTTCCAAAAAAGAATGCAAGCATCAAAATCCAGCTAAGTGCTTCTGCGTCGACACCCAAGAAAAAACCTTTCCTATCAGAAATGAAACTGGGTAACTCAAAGACAACCTCAAGAGAAAAAAAAAAACACTTTGGACACCACCACAGCCCCCAAAAATGACATGCGCAATGTAACGATAAAAGCATCACACAACAATGCATAAGTTCCGAAACTCGACTCAGATTGCCTCAACTCCCACGAAGTCCGCAGCCTTATAGCCAAGTTTCGTTCGCCACATCCCATAAATCAACCTTTCACCAACAACAACTCGCATCATTACCTGACAAAGGTTAACGTCCGAGGCCCAAGTGACCCTTTTCCATTTCTGCGATCCCCGCATGTTACCGATTCCTCTACAAAAAAACACTCCTTTTTCCCCCTCCCTGCTCCCGATTCTCGACGCGGGCGCACGATCGAAGGCAATCGCTACGTGATTATCAATCGATCGATTACTTCTTTTTTTTCGCTTTCGATCTCAATCGGAGACAGTCCCGGAATTCAGACCCTCCTATTCCTCCCCCTCCGCAATCGAAGCCCTAACGGACGACACCGTCGACGCAACCGGCGAGGCGGGGAACGACCGATCGTGATCGATGATGGATCGACGTCCAGGTGACATGTCAGAGAGATCCGAGGAAACCCTAGATCCTCTGGTTCTTTCTCTCCTGCTGCTTCGCCGCTCCTATGCAAATGAAATGAGATGTTTTAAGCAGAACCTGTTTTTCCATTTTGAAGTGCTTCTCACTGTGGTCGTTCTAAATATATATGATGGCACGGCCGTGCCGGGGCAAAATTACCGAAAAAGTCATAAACCGGTCGAACCTTAGCCGGTTCGATTCCACCCGTCATTATGACTTGATTCTGATTTCTCTATTTTTCTTGAGATTACCGATTTCCTACCATTTCGAATAGAATGCTGAGACAAACCTTCTTCGTATAAGACCTGCTTAATTTAGTTTGGAAAACTATATGAAACCGCGTTCCATGGCTCGAACTTGTGTTCAATCCTATTTTCGGTAGGAGTAGTTGAGAATTAAATCCAATTCTATTCCATTATTTTCCTACCCGTTTCAGATAGAATGCCGAGACAAATCTCCTCCGTGTAAGACCTGCTTAATTTAGATCTGGAAAATTGTTCGATTTATGAAATCGTGTGTTATGGCTTGAATCCGTATTCAATCCTATTTTTTGTAGGAGTGGTTGAGAATTGAATCCAATTCTTTTCCTACTTGTTTCGAATAGAATGCCAAGACAAATCTCCTAATTGTAAGACTCGTTTAATTTAGAACTAGAAAATTGTACGATTTATGAAACCATATGCTATAGCACAAATCCGTATTCAGTCTTATTTCCAATAGGAGTAGTTGAGAATTGAATACAATTATTTTCCATTATTTTCTTACCACCATTTTGAATAGAATGCTAAGATAAATCTTCTTTGTGTAAGACCTGCTTAATTTAAATTGGAAAAATAGTATGTTTTTATGAAACCGTGTGCTATGGCTCTAATCCGTATTCAATCATATTTTCGGTAGGAGGGGTTGAGAATTGAATCCAATCCTTTTCCATTATCTCCTACCCGTTTCGGATAGAATGCTAAGACAAATCTCCTTTGCATAGGACCTACTTAACTTAGAACAGAGAAAGTTGTATTGTTTTATGAAACCGTGTGTTATGGCTCAAATCCGTATTCGATCCTATTTTTGGTAGTAGCAATTGAGAATTCAATTCAATTCTTTTCCATTATTTTCCTACCCATTTCAATTAGGATGTTGAGATAAATCTTCTTCGTGTGAGACCTGCTTAATTTAGATTGAAAAAGTAATGCGTTTTTATGAAACCATGTGTTATGGCTCAAATTCGAATTCAATCCTATTTTCGACAAAAGTAGTTGAGAATTGAATCCAATTCTTTTCCATTATTTTCCTACCCATTTCGAATAGAATGTTGAGACAAATATCCTACATGTAATACCTACTTAATTTAGATTGAGAAAATTGTACGGTTTTATGAAGCCACGTGCCATAGCTTAAATCCATATTCAATCCTATTTCAAGTAGGAGCAATTGAGAATTGGATCCAATTCTTTTCCATTATTTTCCTACCCATTTCGAATAGAATGCTGAGATAAATCTTCTTCAAGTAAGACCTGCTTAATTTAAATTGAAATTATAGTACGTTTTTATGAAACTGTGTATTATGACTCAAATCCATATTTAATCGTATTTTCGATAAGAGTAGTTGAGAATTAAATCCAATTCTTTTCCATTATTTTCCTACCCATTTCAAATAGGATGCTAAGACAAATCTCCTTCGTGCTACTTAATTTAGATTGAGAAAATCATGTGGTTTTATGAAGCCAAGTGCTATGGCCCGAATCCGTATTCAATCCTATTTCTGATAGGAGCAATTGAGAATTGAATCCAATCCTTTTCCATTATTTTCCTACCAGTTTTGAATGGAATGCTAAGATAAATCTTCTTTGTGTAAGAACGCTTAATTTAAATCGGAAATATGGTATGTTTTTATGAAACCATGTCATGGCTCGAACATATTTAATCCTATTGTTGGTAGGAGTAATTGAGAATTGAATCAAATTCTTTTCCATTATTTTCCTACCCATTTCGAATAGAATGCTAAGACAAATCTCCTTCGTGTAAGACTTGCTTAATTTAGATTGAGAAAATCATACAATTTTATGAAGCCACATGCTATGGCTCGAATCCGTATTCAATCCTATTTCAAGTAGTAGCAATTGAGAATTGAATCCAATTCTTTTTTCATTATTTTTCGTATTTGTATTAGTGTGAAACCAAAGCCCATCTCCAAGTTGTTCAAAAATAGTTGAATAGTGGTGTTGAGTTTCTTGACCCTTTTTCTTTATGATTAGTTGATTCTATTTCTTAATTGGAGGAGGGATGAGATATAACTTGGCAATAGAGCAATCACCGGTTCAAGTCTGATTATCCCTAAAATCAATTTAGTTTTTATCCTTAATTAATTTAGTTCTAAACAATTTACAATTTGTTAGTTGAGTCATTCTAGGCAATTTTGACAGGAATTTGCTAAAGTGGACTTCAGCCGCGCTGCATGATATTGTTGACGCTGATATAGATAACTTTTGTAATTTTTTTAGAACTCTTTTGAATTTATTATCATTTTTTGATTTTTTTTTTGTTTTCTTTTTATCTTTGGTTTTATTTTTTTCGTTGTTGTTGGCGAGGGTCACCCACACAAGGTGATTCAAGCAAGCGTCATGATTGTCTCTACATCCTTACCTCCTTCATCACTAAGCAATTTTTTAGGGGCTAGAGCTGTCAATTTGGGTTGTTTTCCTCTTGACAATTAAGCATATCTCCCATCATCTCGTTGGCCAACTTTGACCCTTATTATTTTGAGGTTATATCCAGTATTCTGAGTTTGCATTTGGTACTACTCCCACACCACATACTGAAACAATACTTTATCCCTAAATGTCCAATCAACCGCTGCGCCTCAACGATTTTTTAGGGAGAGTCAACTAGCTTTGAATTTTAGTGGCGTTTCATCTCTAGACACAATTCATCCGCCGATTCTTTAATATCAATCGGTTCGGATCTCATATAAGATTACCCATGGCCATGGCGACCTCGATCTTAGGCCGCAATGGCCACATCTGTGTGAGAGAGAGAGAGAGAGAGAAGAGGAGCTTCGTAGCCAAGATGAGAGAGGAAAGTAGAGAGAGATCAATGGAGTTGTCGATGGGATTTGAAATAGAAATCTCACTAATGGGGACCACCACGAAGTCGGTCGGATGATTGGAGGTGGCCACTGACAGCAGGAGAGGGTGGCGGCTGAGAAGAGTCAAAGTTCGGGTGCGTGAACGGTGACATTAGGACTGGCTGAATATTTGGATGAAAAGGGTCATTGACTCATTTTAGTTGAACAGGGAATTTAATACATAATTCTGAGACACATGAATGTTTTTTTGACTTTGTCGTGGATGATACTAAGACATGTTTTTGTTTTTTTCCCATTTTTTTTTTTTTGAGAAACTATAAAAACCCCAAAATGCCCCAATCTCATTTCCTTGTCTGTGGGTTAGGCCTTGCCACATGCTACACGGTCCGAAAGAAATACAGTCCCAAGCACACTCACGCACAAGATGGCAACAAAATTACTGAAAAAGTCATAAGCCTACACTTGTATTAACTCTGCATTAAATCTTTCAACATTTCTTGTATTTTCAACAAAAGAAAATATTTGTATATATGATATTTACTAAAAGTACTTTCTCTCCCTACCAAACTTGAATTTATCATCACGCCATTGTTCTTGCTTTTCGATTACTCTCTTCTAATTCCAGTCAAGTGGAAATTGTCCCTCACCTCATGCAATCCTTAAAACGTTCTTTCCATCCATGGTTAGTTTCATTGTGGAGGGAAGAATATTACCCGGATTCAAATCAAGGTCCATTGGACTCGGGTCTAGGCATATACCCGGATTCAGGTCTATTACACTCGGCTAATTGCGAGGGCATGACGACTGTTGATCGACCCAAGTTCGGACAAGTGTTTCTTCTGGGCAGGGATCAGTTGAACTCGAACCCAGTCCCCCCTTTGTTTTCTATTTTTCTTTCTAAATCAAGTTTTGTCTCGCACGGACGGTTTTTGTTTTGGCAGAACCCTCGTACGGCTTTAAGGTGATACCTTTTGTCCTTTGACTGCGTCTTTTCAAATTAACCGTGTCCTTCGCAATCAAACGATCGAGTAGGTTGCTGTACTTGAAACTGCGGCAACATTTGTCGTCGTCCGGGGGCAGTACATCAGTTCTTTAGTTGTTTTTCTTACCCTTACTAACCGGAGGAAATGGTGTTTTAACACCAACTGCCTTCATTTGGGGATGCACGCCCACCCATTGGTGGGGAAGTAGAGCCCCCTCAGGCCCGGGGGATGTGTTAAAACACCTTTGGTGTTCCCCCCGGCGGTTGTCCCTTCCATTTTTATAACCCAGAATGGGGGTTCCGATAAAAAGCAAGCAAGGCCGTCTCAAAAGCTCCATGTCTGCAAGCCCTTGACGAGGAGTCGCTGGTGCTTTCGAGGCACACGGTTGCCTTCAGCGAGAAGGATTTCCAACGGCCGTAACTCTCTCACTCATCACTGCTCTACATCCATTTAGGAGAAAACCTTGTGATCAAAATTAGCAGCTTTAAAGAAAGTATGCAAGGCTCTCTGCAAAGTTGACCAGCTTGACTTCGCAACAACACTCCAATCGCGAAACGAACATGAAACTTTTAACATTGGATTCATATCACACACAATTAATGTTTTTAAGATACAAGCGCACATCCCTGGTGAAGTCGTCGCAGAAAATTAGCAAACATCAGCAGAAAGGTACAAAGGAAAAACGAAAATTCCCTCCAGTTCTATATATATTCTCTCTTCCAGGCAAACCTTGAAACCAAACATCGAAAGCATATGAAGCAAGCACGAAGCTACGCGATTGATAGGTAGGTGTTACTCTCCAGATGGCATCTATAACTGGTTAGCCACTGCAAGCCAATAAGCTGCGAGCTCTTCACCTAAGCCATTTTCTCTCTGCAAAATATTACAAAGTAGCGAGTGATCAAGACACGTCAGCCTCTGTGCTGCTAAGCAAATGCTTAAAAAGAGGAGGTAATCAGGCCAGATGTCCAATTCACTATAGAACTAATGCAAAAGGGCTGAACGATGCTAAAGAAGTACTGAATGAAGCTGGAAAATCTAGTGATACAATTTACAAAGATCAAGAAGCTCGGATAGTCACCAGTTTATAATCAAAGGTGAATCTACTCGCTTCTCTCCATTAAATGATGCTTATTCTAGCAAAAGAAACCTGTTGATGCTAGGTTAAAAAAAAAGAGTTCGTGCAGAAATTTCAATGCATGGTCTGTTACCAAAGAAGAGTCTTAAGAATCTAAATCGTTTAAATAGTACCTTGCGTTTGAGCACCATTAGCTTTGGCACCTTGTTGTGCTTGAGATGTTGACCGCTGAATTCGTGGGGAGCCCTGCCTGTCATTCACGCCGGGTAAAGAGTGCCTCTTTTTAATGTAGATCTCTGTATCGTGCACATCAGGACTTGATCTCGGAGAGTTGTTCGAATTCACCTTAGCCCTAGCAGATTCTGTGGCTTGCATGAAATGAGGGACAGAATTACTGCTGCTACTGTCTCGTGGTTCTTGCTCAGTATCCGGTTTCGCTGATCCAAAAGAACTGCGCCTTTTCCCATTTTTCTGATCTTTAGGCAATTGTTTTGGAGTGCCGGTACCAGAGTCCCGATGCATGTTTGATGGTGATTTCTTGCCTGCTGACAAGGATTTGCGCTTGTTCGAGGACCTGGTTTTATCTGTTCTACTCCCTTTAGTGTTCACGGAGACCTGACTAGCTGGCGTTCCTTGTGACTCAGGAACGGTTATATGGCTCCTGGGAGATGCTTCTGGTGAAGACCTGCAAGTCTGTTGAACTGTTTTGGAATCAGTTTCTCCCAGCACATCCGATGTGCTTCTATCAAGATTCAGTTCATCCACATGGGGTTCCACAGCGACAATTGAAGTGACCTGTTCACTGATGACATTGTCACCCTTCTCTGGATGATCAGAGACAGACTCAGACAATGTCAGCTGGACAGCAGTTGATTCCTTAACTTCACATATTTCATTTTTCACATCGTCAGGACTGCAAGTTCTTTCCTCAGTAACATTGGCTTGATTTACTGCGTCTGCATTTCCATCATCGTATCTGTCTGGAGAATCAAGAGTGGAAGTAATTGAAAGCTCTGTGTCGCATTCAGAACCACCAACTTGAACTCTGGCGTGATTTGAAGCCACATTGTCATCCAGGCCAAATGCCTTCTCCTGAGTGGTAGTGTCTCCTGATGAAACCGGCACTCCATTTGAATCGGGTTCAACATCTTGGTTCGATAAATTTATTGATTCACTCGAGTTGACAGTTGAAGTTAATTCTTCAAATTTGGACTGCGCGGCAATAAAAGATGGATTACCAGCCTTTCTGGATCCAAACGCCTGTTTCTTCCCCAAAGTCTCAAGCTGATCTGGGGCAAACCTCTTCCCTGAATGCTTTGGCTGTTCAATTTCCACTTCAATCTTATCGGAAAGAGAGTCAGGCTCCATTTTAGAGCTATCGCATATCAGAGGTGGAGTAGATTCTCTCTCTGTTGAGCTCTCGTTTGCGTCAAATGTTTCAAATTTCTCAGGCCCAGACCGCTCCATGTACTCCTCCCCAGGTATCACGTTGCATTCCTCAAGCTTTGACTTGGCTTCGTCAGGATGGATCAGATTGTCTTCTTTTTCAGCTGGTGCTGATATTTCCTCACAGGCCAATACAGAATCCGATGATCTACTGAGAACTTCAGATGAATTCTCCAAATTTTCTTGTGTCAGTTTCTCATTCTTCTTACTTTCCTGCTGCTCAGTCATCAACCCAATGATTGGTGATGGTTCAGCTGACGGAGCTGACATCCACCTCTCCAGCCATTTCCATGTTGAATCAGATTTGGAAATGTCACACTTGATATTGATAGGCTTCTCCTTTGGTGTCGAGTTCAAGAGCTTCAATTCAACATAAAACCATCAGAATCTTTGGAGTATTCATAAAAGAGATGGACAAAAAATCCAACACTAGTTAAGGAAAGGGGAAGAGGGGGGGGAGGAAGAGCACCTGTCTAGCAAATCTATTGCTTAGCAGCTTCTCAATGGAAATGTAAGCTGCACTTGGTTTATTTGCATTCTCCACCTCCTGAATCAAGGAAAATGTTTAGCAAAAATAAGAAGTAAATAATTCAGTGTAGGAGAGACATTATCCACAAGAGAACTTCCATGAGATGAAGCATCAGAGCATCAGTTGTCTTTAAAATGCACGAAAGTGACAATAAATCACATGGCCAATAGGAGTCGGCACATTCAATGGCAAGATAAGTTAATATTAGACTATTATTATAAAGTTAAATTTTTTGTGTATCTTGAATCCTCATGAATCAATAGTTGGTACTTAACCATGGAAATTTAGAATTTATATGTTCGACAACCGATTTCTCAACCTTCTTTCAATATTTTCTCAAATCAGTATGTCCAACAGGAAAAGGGTCCAGAAGCATACTACTACTACTACAACTGAATGCCGCAGGAATTGTGTAATCAGAAGCAAAACGGAATTATCTCTGAGCCTTAGTGTCCTAAAACGTAGACAGTTATAGTGTAGATGATTCACATTCGAAGCTAAAAGATGAGTTCGATGAGCTTTCAGTAGTCAGTTGATGATTATGCCTTTAGAGGATCATCGAATGCCACAGGAAATGGGAAATGTATAATCAGAAATAACTAAAGGTCAAAATTATGTCCAGAAATATATTGATAGATAGAGTTAGTAGTAACATTACCAAGGCCTTTAAATTGATGCCATCCCTCTTCTGCTTCACATCTGCCTTCTTTTCTACAAACATCCCTTCCGTTAGTTGCCGGGCACGGCGAGCACGAACTAGAGCTTGCATTTTGACAATGGCCTGGACGCATCGCAGAGTCCCCACAGCATGGCTTCTGACCAGGTGTCCACGCACAGCAGATTGCAACTTGATAACACTCTTCAGCTTTAAGAGTGCTTTGTGAGCCTGCCAAGCAAATTACAATAGGAGAAGTTAGAATAAACTTTACTTGATTTCTTTTTAATGCATAAGCGTACCATATGGAAAGAAAATCGATACCAGGAAACCCCTTATAGTGGCTTGGATGAAAATAACGGTAGCTTCATCCACATTGAATCCGTCAACAGTTTCAGGCTCAGCCGCAACCACAGTTTCATGCTCGCCTGCAACGACAGTTTCAGGCTGGGCTGCAACGACAGTTTCAGGCTGGGCTGCAACTACAGTTTCAGGCTGGGCTGCAACGACAGTTTCAGGCTTGGCTGGATCGACAGCTTCAGGCTTGGCTGGATCGACAGCTTCGGATACCTTTGCATCCACAGGAGCTGACAGCTGTAGCTTCTCATCAGTGCACTGAATCGCTGAGACTTTCTGGGGAACATCGGAATCAGTTGCCGCTTTGAAGTTAACATCTGCAGATTCAGGGATCTCTTTAGTTGCAGGAGCGGAAGTTTCAGATATCGCGCTGTTGCTAAGCACTCTGTGACGGGCAGATCTTTTCCGGAAACTCCAGCCCTTTTTGTCGCCCTTTATCTGAAATGCAATTACAAGGCATCATCCACATGAGACAAAAGACTGTAACCTAGGAATTACGCAAGATACATTCCCTGAAAAGAAGTCATGACAGATCGGACAACGATCCTGGCATTTGATGGACCTCAACCAATCTCTCTTATGAACCTTCCATTCTTGTCATTGTTTGAATATGTATTGACTTCTAAATTCTAATCCAACTCAAGTGTCAAGTGCACTACATTAATCACGGCAATCTTAAAGAGGCTACAAGACAAGAGCCTCAAGTGTCAGCAATTTGCCAATAAGAATTAACCCGTTTATAGATCATTCAATGGAAAACCCGAAAGTAATACAAATTGACACGAATTTAATAGACACAAGTTTTATAGCACAAGAAACAAAAAATATAGTGCTTTCCGATAACCCAGCTTGACACGATTCCAAAATTTGATTATGACACCGCAAAAAGTCACGAATTGCCAACCCACAGCAACGGTCAATGCACAAGTCACCGCACTTTCTACATCGTCGATAACAGATTTACTGATACAAAAAGCCCCCGGAAACCAAACATCTCAGACAGATCTCGCATTTCCTGTTCTATTCTCGGAACAGAAGTCCGACATAAATATGGCGCGTCCGACGACATCGCCGATCACCGATCAGGAAAATTTCAACTCCAATCAGATCTCCGCGACTCGAATCAGTAAGTTCGAGCATCCGGAATCAATTCAGCCCCCAGAATCTCATCAGCCGCCGACCCGGGGCGCAAGCGCGAGCGCACAAGCAGCGATGACTCGACTCGACAGAGCATGCAAAAACAACAATAGAAACGATCCAACTCAAAAAGCCGCGGACCAAACGCGAAGACCAATTCCGGGAGCTGAATCGAGAATAATGCCAAAGGTCAAGACCCCAAAAAAAGGAACCCCGAATTCGACCGATACCGATACCTCGGAAGCTTCGACATCGTCGTTGTCGGCCGAATCGCTGCCGCACGTAATGATCTTGAAGCAGGACGCGGATCTTCCCATTATCGTCCCCCTCGCTTCTTCCTCCCTCGCCTCCCTTATCCGCAGCTCGCTTCTCTCTCTCTCGCACTCGGCCTCACTCTCTCTCTCTCTCTCCTTCTCCCCCCAAAGCGGAGACAAGGCCACCAATGCAGGTGAGGAGAGGAGTTTGTTGGAACTTGAGACGAGGAGAGGAGAGAGAGAAAAAGGGGACAAATAGAGATTGTTAGGAAACGCGGACCTCAACGCGACTTCCTTAAATCGAGCTAAGTTCCCATGTTCGAATCCGCCCCCTCCTTTCCTAAGGCCACGCACACACGGACAATTTCCCGTCTCGTGCCGTTGTTTGCACAAAAGCCTTGGGGGATTTTTTTTTTTTAGTCCCTCTCTCTCTCTTTTTCCATTTGCGGTCCCGTATTTGGTGGATTTTACGGATCGAGGCGAGTTTAATAAATATTCAAAGGCGGGGGCACGAAAACAATAATGTCTTATCCACCCGTTGGTCGTGATTTTTAAAATAGCGAAATTGCATTTGGGTCCCCCCCTCTCCCCCAACCGGCCCCAATCACGTTTCCGTTGGAAGCGGCAGCCACCCGTACTTGCTCTTCTTGGCAACTTTTTTTCGTAATTAAGTCCTCGTATTTAATCATTTTCCGGTTTAATTTTTATTGGTCAAAATTGTATTCCGGTATGAATGGCTGCGGCTCCTACTATTTTTGGCCATTATATAAGGAATGCTTTATGTAAATTCCAATTATGATTGCTTAATTGAATTTTGCAATATGATCAATGAACTTTAATTTCAAAAGGCCGATGCTCTGGATTTTTATAATTGATGTGCTTTGATCGGAATTCTACTAAATTTTCAGACTTGGTGAACGCATAGCCAATTTTATAAATGTCCTGTCACAGACACGTAAGCCTGTCAACACAAGACATTAATTCATTTCTTAACTCGTAGTTGATGAACTATATTATTATATGGGATAGTTATTTAGTGAATGGGAATTGGTTTAGATTCAGCTTACTTAGACCTATCCCAGTTCTACTTTCGCCCTCCCTCGATCTCCTACTAGCTCACTCCATGCTTTCCCCTTAGTTTAGGTGTGAATTTTCCTAGATTTGATTTAATATATAAAAAAAAATTAATAATATAGATCAAATGATATACGAGTCACTAAATTTGTATCGCATGAAAATGAGTTAAATGTACTAATTTGGACTGGACCATTTTTTATCATATAGAACCCAACTAACTATTGACGGGTTTGCTGACATGTGTTTGCCATGTTAGCACTTCATTAAAAATTTGATCCAATTTCAGTCAAAGTGCATCAATGACAAAATTTAGCATCTAAAGATAATTTATTCCGTGGGGTTAGCACTCGTCCATATAGTTCATCTAATGAGTCGTGTGCAAAAATTGTCTTCGTAAAAGTCCGAAGGATGCTAGCTAAGTTCCGTTGATTATTTTGCTCGAGTTTCCTCATTATAGTCCCATCGATCATAAATTCAAATGCAAATCGTAGGAATATACTCGCCAAATCCTTTTAAAGTCAATACGTGACAATGTAGTAGATATGCTTACGAACGTTACTTAGACCACTGGTTTTAAAAAAAAATAAAAAACAAAAATACAAACTTTTGTTCCCAGGACAATATTTTGCCCCAACTTTCAAGTTTCATTTTACCAATTTTTATTAGAAAGACAATTTTAGCCTAAACATTTATATGTGGCATCAATGCCACATCAGCAAATGTGGCTTCCATAAATAATTAAAATGACATCGTCCGCCACATCAAATGAAAGCAGAATTGTTTTCAGTCAAGTATTAGCACTTCAAATCAAATCGAGAGATAGAGGAGTACGCAAATTGAGGCTTGGGGTTCTTCTTAAAATCAGAGTACATTCACCAAATTTCCCACCTTCAATCTAATTTTGTGAAGAATCCTAGGCCCCAACTTTTGAGTTGTGTTAGACTAGAAAAAAAAAAAAAAAAAAAAAACCTTCTAAGTCGTGAAATACCTTTAATTAGCTCAAAAAAAGAGGTAGTTATGTTTAATAAACGAAAGTAATAATGCTCCATGCGATTTTAGGTTATTATCGGTTGTCTTACATGTGGGAGAAAGACTAATCATTGGGAGATGCCGGAGCCCTCTTATACTAGGTACGGCTGCGGTAGAGCCCTCTCATAGCTGGCCCCCAAACTCCTGTAGAGGGGTTTTGGACAGGGTAACCAATGGAGCCGGAATCTTTTTCCAAACTCGGATTCCGGCCTGTACCCGGACTTTCCTGGTGGTTAGAACCTTTTAAGGACTTGCTCGGGTTCATCGATTGTCGTACATGTGGGAGAAAATGTGTTTTGATTGTTCGTGGAGGCCACATTTGTTAACAGGGCATGTACCTTGCCACATCATCATCCGTTTGTCACCTAAGACATCACACATGCATATTTTGGAAGAAATTGAAAAGTTTTCACACGCGAGAAAATAGACCTAAAAATTTAAACCATTAAATAGAGGGACACTATAAATACAAAACAACGTTCTAATCCTTTATTAGGATTATACTTAACGATCTTCCTTGCATATAAACTATTCTTTCAGACACGTTGGACTCGACTTTATATTGTGAAATGGACATTGTTCTTATTACGTGATCAAGTTGCGAACCATCACGAGCAACGGATTTAAAAGGAAAGTGCTAGGATTCACATTATTGATCCGTGCTTTGATACAATGTCAAAAAAGGGTTGACTCGAAATTATATTGAGAGACTAAAATGCACATAAAACACAATATAACCATTTTTTTAAGCAATGCGGTATTATTCTTAACGAGGCATTTCGCGTTATAGAAATCAAAACAAAGAGTTGCATTATTTGGGGGGCAAAAACAAAACCCATTCTAAACTGCCTCTCAAATATTAAGATAATTGGATGATTTGTTTTGAACAATTCCTGGCAAATGAAACTCTCCAATTAGATAAATCACCCAAGAGAAAATCATTGAAAACATCCGATCTAGACTAAATTTTCGAATCCAATTTGAGGATATTATCTTTTTCTTTCTTTTTTTCTTTCTTTTTTTGGTAAATGTAAGAATATATAAAGAGCTGAGGTCTTTTCTTTCTTTCTTTCTTTTTTCAATTCTCATAAAATAGAGAACGGCGTAAGAAACAAATAATCAAAGCGGAGAAATTGATTGTTACATTGGAAATATGAAAAAGGTTTGCTGCTGTGGCATCCCATCCCATGTGAGTCGCACGACAGGACCTCCGAAAACGGTGTGCTGTCTGTCGAGCATCTCTCTAACACCACCTAACTCTTTTTTTTTTTTTTTTTTTTTTAATTATTTTCCCCCATCCTTTCTCCGTATTTTTCAGGCCAGCGAAGCATCTGCGTGGGAGTTTGACAACTATTTTGTCGCTTCCGGCCACATGTCCGCTCGCCTGGCCGACACGTAAGGGCACGTGGAGTGGCTACCTGCTTCGGATATTTATCTGAGATTATCCGTCGGACCAAAGGGAATTACGCAGCTCGATTATCCCATCTTAACCACCTCAGACGTCAGATAGATGGGGTTTCTGTGTGCGCCGAGTTGGCGTGCAGTTAATGTAATTCTTTAAAGAGAGTTGATCCCCGGATTAGGCAATAATCCTGCAGAGATCCAAGTCACGTAAAAGGCACGATGAAGTTTAATAGAGACCGTTGCTTTTTACAACGAATTGTGATGCGTGTAAACATAAGTAAAATTATCTACAAAGTCTTATTGTGATAATATAATCTTAAATCTTTATTTGTAGCAACTTAGTTATAAATCCTTCGAAAACTTATCGATTTAGTCATAAACTTATTATTTGGATATATTATCAAAAGAACTATGTTAGCAAATTGTCAAAAATTTGATAATTAAATTGGGTAAATTATCAAAAAAGTTGGAGCAATGAAAATGGTTAGTACTAAATTAGTAAATTATTAAAAGGTTTATAAGGAAATTTACATAATTAAAAAGTTGATGACTGAATTTGTTTATGTATAATATATTTTAGGGAAAATTCCAAATAAGAACCCGAAGTTGACCGATTTTCTCAAATAAAGACCCGAAATGAACTTTGTATCAGATTAAAACCTAAAGTGGACCCATTGTCTCAAATAAGGATCCGAAGTGATTGAATTAATTCAAAATAAGAACCTGAGCTTGCTGGTCAATCAAATATTCGCCGGCTATCAAGCATATGACATTTCCGACCATCGGAGTTTGGACAATTTTGTCAAAAAAAAATATAGAGAAAATTAACAAATCCTAAAACAGAAACAAAAAAACCCTAGGTTTTCTATGGTCTCCCTGTTCCTTGTACCCATCCTCTGCAACATCAAAGACCGAAGTTCTCATTATTCCTTGTACCGTCGAAGACCCAAATTCTCCGCCAGTTGAGGTACGAATTCAAAAACAAGAAGAAAACCATATGCTTCTTTTTTTGTTTGCGGAGACCAAAATTCTCCGCTAGTCAAGCAAGGTGATGAGCGACGAGAATCGAGTCGTGCCGATCATTGGGTAGTGATTTGGTTGAGGAGCAGTGGGGGAGAAGAAATAAGAAAATGTAAACATCTAAATTAAGAACCTAAACTTAATTAATTTAGAATTTTCCCTTTTTTTCCAATCACAAATTTCTGACAAAATTGCCCCTATTTTAATCGTCGAAAAATGTCTATCAATGAACTAAGGTTCTCAATAGAGATTAACTTAGTCACTTCGGGTCTTTATATGACACAAAATTCACTTTGGGTTCTTATTTAAAACAATAGGTCCACTTTGGATCATTATATGACATAAAGTTCATTTTGAGTCCTTATTTGAGAAAATAGATTTATTTCGGGTCCTTATTTGAAATTTTCCTATATTTTATGATTTTTTTATATTTTATGCAGTTAAAACGTAACATAAACAAATGACCGTGGACAAAATAAGATGCAAAAGTCAATAAAGGAAGCGAAACTCGGAGAACTTAAAAATCAAAGTTGAAATGATCATATAATTTTGTAAGAAGTCGCTCTCCTCCTTATCTCTCTCGTCACCTGTAGGTGGTACGTACGTATTCGTAGATCTTCGTAGAAGGCTAAATTCAGTCGCGGCATAGGAACGTGTGGTGGATTCATAAACATAAGTACGCTTCTTCCGCCAGAGGCGTGCGCTGGCGTCGTTTTCGGAGAATGCACGTG
This sequence comes from Eucalyptus microcorys, assembly GCA_014182515.1. Lineage (NCBI taxonomy): Eukaryota > Viridiplantae > Streptophyta > Magnoliopsida > Myrtales > Myrtaceae > Eucalyptus > Eucalyptus microcorys. The sequence goes on along the minus strand of CM024567.1, from coordinate 13,723,903 downwards.
GGAGGCCATGACGTCATCGAGCGGGTCCCATCCCAGCGGAGGAAAAATCGATGCCCTGGGTCGGACCCAGTGGACCCGCTCCAGGGCTTCGACCGCTTCTCCCAATCGGTACAATGTCCTTTTGCAGGGTATCATTATGCCATATTTTAATCTCAATCACTCAAAAAGTCATTATTGTTTCCCCAATTAGAGAGAGAGAGAGAGAGAGAGAGAGAGAGAGAGGGAGGGGCAGAGAGGTTAAGGTGGTGGGTGCATCGTGATCCAATCCCTCTATTGCAAGTTTTTTATTATTAAATTATGTTAACGGGTGGATCTCTAAATATGAGCATCAATTTAGAGCATCAAGCGTTTTATCAGTAAATATATTTTTAACTAAAGATGTTGAATCACATTCGCTTGTGATTTCATATTTACATTTGAATGACGCATCTAATGAAGGGAATTAGCTATGAATAGCACATCAAATTGAGGAACTAGAAAAATGGAACCAAAACTTAAAAGACTTCTCTAGAAATGATATTTTCTTTGACATGTATATTGCTTTTTTAATTTTATTTTCATTGCGGAAATGAAAATTAAAATGAACCAAAATCAAATGACTAGAATTAAATTTAAAAAAAGGAAATCAATTGTCATTTTTTTACCTGCTTAAAATTATTTCATCTGAATCATGGGATGCAAAAATTAAAGTCAAAAAGAAGGAAATCAAATTATTTTTTTCCCCTTTTTTGTTTCCCTCTTTAAGCATGTTGGAAGAAAGGTCGGATTTGGTTGTGTGGTCTCCTTTCATCCTGGGCAATTTCTGCACATACCACAGGAGAGTCACCAAATTGCACCTACCCAATGAAGGCCCCATGGGGAGGGTTTCCCTCTTTAGTCATCTTTACATATCAATTGCGGCATGAAAGCTCATTGAAAGCGCGAGGTCACGATCGAATTGGCAAAATCTAGTGGTGGGCGACGACTACTTTTTTTCACTGCCCGCTGGATGGAGAATCATTTCGGCAATCTGGCAATTTTCCTTTTAGGTGCCAATTGGCATATCACTCTCTAACCTTTGGCACCCTTTTGGTTTAATTCTTTAGGGCTTTGGAGTGGGGATTGGTGGGACCTTTCTCACATGGGAGGTCTCCCTAAATGATTAAGAAGCAATAGGACCCTCTTTTATTTATATAGAGTTTCAGTTGCACACCACCCATACGGGGAGCGGTTTGCCTACCCAATAATCAAGGACTTTAAGGTTCTTTTCTTTTGTTATCCTTAAATTTTTATATTTTTTTTTCTATTTAAGTCCCTCCGGCTTTAGATAAGGTTTATTGGAATCGACGTACCCGATGAAACTGACAAAAATTTTGATGAGGATAAATTGGTTGCAGTTTTCATGTTGCAAAACTCCATTGTTGAAATTCTGGTTGTGGTCTCCATCATCGGACCTTTCAGTCTGGTGCATCTCTCGATAGCTTACGGTGGTGAGAAAGATTTTCCATGTTAGACTTTTCGCTGGCTCCTGCCGACATGTAAACTCCAGTGGATCCGATTTGGAGTCAGGAGCACGTAATTAGAAATTATGCGAATTTAATGACTTGATTAGACAAGTAATAAGTTTGAAGAATCTGATTTGAGAAATTACGGTCAAGTTTAGAGACCAAAAAGCGGAGTTCTACCTTTATTCTCTCATCCGAAAAAACAATAATTGAGGACCCATTAAACCGAGCTTAGTGTAAGACTCGGACAATGATTGGAAAACTCAGATTTAGAGCTTCCTTTTACTCGAGCTTGGTCGGGTCCATCGTAAAGTGGAAAAGCAACTGACAGAGATCACATGTAATACTGAGATCAAAGGAAAGATCTGAGGACAAGCGATGCATTAGGTTTACCTTGGATTCTAGTCAAGCGTGCACTGCCCAAGCATTGGAGAGAGAGAGAGAAGTTCGTCTTTTGATTTACTGATTTAAAGAGGATTGCAAAAGGAGCGTCCTGATTTTCCAAAGAATGGAGCGAGAGGAATGATCTCGACATTTTGAGGATTTATATACGTGAAAAATACATTGTCAATGCTCGATTTATAAGAACTATCGAATAAATTTTGAGGGCAAGTCAAACTTTGTACAATAATTAGAGGTTGGGTATGGAGCTAGTATGACTCTTAACGTAATTGAGACGGTCCAAATTTGTGTTCGATGAGTTCAAATATGAGGTCGGGCACGATCGGACTATTTTGGCTACGGCTGATGGTTGCTGAATTGTTCACGTTAGCTTTTATGCAGGGGGACCTTCCACCTTTTGAAAAACAAAAACCAAAAGAGAAGAAAAGAGTTTCAGTGGTGGCGAAGTCATTAGCGTGCTAAAGTCATTGATGCCTTGCGCTCAGCTTTTTTATTCTTGACTTTGGAAGCAATAAACAATGAGTGCAACTGTCCCTTCAACGATGAGTGATCATTCGGGCCGACCCGTTCAAGAATCTAAGAGCATAAATTGGAAATATAAAATTGAAACGAGTCTAATTGTCCATAGAAATGAGCGATTTAGAGTTGGTTCAAGTTTCATTTAGAACCTTGAACTTACATTATCAGGATCACTTCCCCAGTTTTTTGAACCTATTATTTAGTATTTACCTTATATGCCTTAGAATCTATCTTGTCAATCGATTTGAGTAGAATCTAGAATTGACCAATTTCTTATTTTTGTTTAATTTTATTCTTATTTTTTTTGGTTTCATTTTAGTCCAATTAAATGAAAGTAAACGAAGCAACAAAAATCTCCATTTATCAATTGGAACCATTTATAAAATACAAACACATAAAATAAAATAAATAATAAAATGTTTGAAGCATGTAAAATAAAAATGTTCCTCTTTCATTTTTTCTCGAGAACCCGAAACTGAACCACATAGTATTAGTTTTGCTTTTTTTAAACCGGAAAACTATCAATTGGTTCCAGTGTCTATTGGGAACTAGCCAATTTTTTATTTTTGGTTTCATTTTTATTCATCTTTAGTTAGGCAAAATGGAGTAAACACAACAATGAAAATCTCCAATTGTCAATAGTAACGGTCTATAAAAAATGAACATGTAAAATAAAATAAATAATAATAAGTTCAAAGCATGTAATATAAAAAATTTCCAGTTCAGTTCTTTCTTATGAATTGGGAACCAAACCATACAAGTACTGGTTCCACTCTGTTGGAATTGGGAACTGGATCGGTAACCGTTAGGAACCTGAATCAGATCAATTTCTATGGCCGATTCCTCGTATCACCTTGGACCAATGCTCACCCTTTGTTGTCCAGGCCACTAGTGCTGGCTGACGTCGACTTGGGTAGTCTCCCTTTTCTGTCACCTTCAACTGTGGTCCATGGGCCTCAATTCCGGATTTCATTTTTTGTATATCTGTTGCTCTATGCTAAACATAATCATGGGTCCGGCGGCCCACGTCCCCGCTCGAACCAAATTGGCCTGATCCAAAACTGGCCCCGTCCGAAGAATTTTGGACAAAACTTTTAAGATGGGCAAGTTTGGGTATTAATTAAAGGTCTAAATTAAGGCTTGGCCCTAACTCGCCCTACAATCACCACTACTTCCCGTGATTGAGTTCATTATTAATAAATCGAAATCTAAAAATCATGAATCGTGAATCGAAATCGAATTGTAACGTGTGTCAAAATAATAGAATTCAATTTTCTCAATATAGAACCGTACAAAGCAAGTAGTAGAAAAAAAATGCAACTGGACAAGTTTTGAGTAAAATTCATGGCAAATGCAAACTTAATCTCGCGTGCGTAGCGAGTATGACATAAGAAGGTTGCTCGTTTCGTATTTCTTTCTTGAATGCTAGTTTAAGATTTGAACAGGATTTTCTCTACCTATGGTCCTTGGATGCAAGATAAGATCATTGGAAGAACCCATTAATTCTACTATCGCAAAGACAATCCGTGGCAACTCTCGTTCTTGAATATTCACAGCTAAAAATCCCTTGAAAAGTGCTAATGTCAAATATATATATATATACACACATAATTAGGGTTAACAACAAAAACCCTCATGGATGTAGTAGTAGATTTGTCACGTATTTAGCAATACATTGTCAAAGAAAAAAAAAATAGAGCGCAAGAATAATCCGCCATTACTATCTTGAAATGGACTTCCCGATCACCAAGTGAACGGCCTGATGTTCCGAGCTCCGGCCGGGACTTGAATCCAAGCGCAGCTGGGCTTCACATCCTTGATGAACTCGGACCGCCTCCGGGGAAAGTCATCGAGAAAGGTGTGGAACCTGTTCGTGGCGAGCGAGTAGAAGATGCCGCGGCCGCCCCGCCACTTCGGGAGGTAAATCTTGTCGCCGGCCCCCGGAACGCTAGCGTCAACCACCAGGCTCGACCCTTGGCTGACGAACATCATCTTGTTCTCCAGCCTGTCCACTTTTCTCCAGGTCCCCGCCCGGAGGTCGAGACGGAAGACGCTCACCCGGGTCTCGGCGTAGCCCAGGATCACCGCCAGCAGCTCGCCGTCGTCCTCCGCCAGGTAACACTGGTCGATCCCCCCGCGCCGCCACTTCCGGAGGGGCTCCGGCCGGTCCACGTAGACGTCGTGGTAATAATAATCGTCCTCCCCGACGTCCTCCCACTCCGCGTAGTTGAACCCCACGGCGTGGCCTTTGCTGCGCAGGAAGTAGCACGACTCGCCTAGCGTCACCGGAGCGCAGTTGGCGGTGTAGGACCGCTTGTGCTCGAACTCGCGGAACGTCCACGCCGACTCGCCGCGCTTGAGGACGTGGATTTCCAGCATGGAGTGCGACGCGGTGATCACGGTGCAGCCCGGCGAGTCGGGCGCGCCCGAGAAGCAGGCCACGGCGGCGCTGAACATGTCGAGGTCGGGGAGCCGCACCGTGACCCGCGCGGACACGTTGAAGAAGAACACCTCCCACCTGCCCCGGCTCAGGAGCAGCCAGTCCCCCGCGCCCGCCGCGCGGAGCCGCGACCCGGCGAGCTCCGGGAGGTCGGTCACCCGGAGGGCGGCGTTGTGGATGGGGTCGAAGAAGGTGCAGAAGTCGTCGTGCACGGCGGCCAGGATCGGGGTGCCGCCGGGGCGGAAGAAGGCGGCCGAGGGGGGCGGAGGGCGGAGGGCGGGGTTGGGGACGGACCGCCACGAGGCGCACACCCGCCGGAACGAGGAGAAGTCCGGGGCGGAGAGGCGGAGCGACACCAGCTCGAGGAGCTCGGGAAGGAGATCGCACCATGGAGGCTTTTCCTCTTCTCGTTCTTCTTCTTCTTCTGTTCGCGCGGCGTCGGGAACGTAATCTGCCATGGCTGGCGATGAACTGGATAGCGACGCTTTGACCTCAAAGTTGATTATCTCTTGATGTGCAAGGGGGCTAGGGCTTTTATGAATTCTTTAATCCTAAGTTTAGAGTAGGAGTAGGAGGAGTCCTTAGCTTTCTCGGACTGAAACGAAATCTTTCGATTTGACTAGATAGAGATGGAAAAATGGGAACGATGGTGAATTTGAATTTGTAATCTGTTATCTGAAAAGAAATATATGAATTTGAATTTGTAATATGTTATCCAAAAATATATTCACTTTCCTTTTTTAAAGTGTTAATACCATGAAGTAACTAAATTAGTACATTTGTGATTAATTTATGTAAATTAATTTTTGATCATTTGTAATTGATTGACAAATAACCTCAAATTGAGACATTTATGACAAATTTATTTACTCTCCGTTAATTTTCATAAAATAAAACACTACAAACTAACTATATATATTACTTGTTAATAATCACGTATTATTGAACTCAAATGATAAAATTTGACGAAAGTTAATGGTGGATAAATTTTTGATGGAAATTTAAGGTATAACATTATAGGTGTACTAATTTTGCGTTTTTGGTGGTATTAATAATTTTTTAGAACTACAAAATTCAGATCTTAGCTACTAAGGGCGCGTTTGGTAACGATTATATTCCCAGTAACAAATTTTGATCAGAAATGATTATTTTTTATTCTGTTCCTAATCGATTATTCGAGTAAAAGAACGTGTTTGGTAACTATACAAAATTTCGATTCTAATAAATCAAGCGTTTGATACCGTGTTCATTGATTCTGTTCCAAATCAATTTATTTTAATTTTTAAATAACTTTTATAATTTTTTCCTTTTTTTTTTTCCTTTTTCTTCTTCTTTTTTTTTTTTCCTTTTTTTTTTTTTCTCCTATTCTAATTCTTCTTCAAGCCAATTGCCGGCCCTTGGCGAGGCCGGCCCTCGTTGGCTCGGCCTCGTCGGACCTTGCCTTAGCTTGGTGAGCCTCCAGCGAGCTTGCCGGATCGGTCACCGGCAACCGACGGCATCGAACGGCGGCGAACGACTGCGGCCGACGGTGGCGGACGGCGGTAGCGGGCGGTGATCGCGGGATGGCAGTTGATGAAGAAGAAGAAGAGTTTTGATTCTCAATTTTGTTCCCGGAACAAGAATCAACTTTTTTTTTATTCTTGATTCTCGTCTCAAACTGATTCTGGGAACAAATTTGTTTCCGGGAACAAAAATTTTATCAAACGCGATTCTCGTCCCAAATTGATTTTAGAACAAAAAAAATCAGAATCTGACACTGTTGGGATGATTACCAAATAGCCCCTAATAGTTTCTTGCAAGATGACAATTGTCAGGCCACTATGTCAGGAGGCCCGGCTCGACCCGGCTCGGCCCATTTACCATCGCCCCCCGGGCGTGTCAACACGTGCTCCGTCCCAGGGCCGGCGAAAAATCTGATAGTCAACGACAACTCCCTGTATGACCCAAAAAAAAAAGGGTAAACTCCCTGACGAACAGAAGAAACACAAATTCGTCCACGCTGGCGATCCTCGATCCCCGTCTCTCCCCATCCAACGGCTCCGCAAGCCTCCCCGTGTCGGGCGCCGTTGGATTCCGAAGCCTTCGAGGCGGCGTTATTCTCCTCTCCCATCCCCCTTACCGAATCGCCCGACCTTCTCTCTCTACATAAATACCTTTCGATTCAACCGTCCTCCCTGCATTCGCTCATCTCCCGGAGATTCGAAACCCTAATTCTACGAGCGCCCCTCTCCTCCTGGGCTTCACCAGGTATCGATTTCCGTCCTCGTTTCGTTTTCGATATTGCGTTGGTCCGTCGAATTTCTTCGAGCCTTTTCTTCGAATTGTTTTGTTCCCCATCGTCCGCCGAATTGGCTCGTCGCGTTGGCCCTGGTCGTGTCTGGATCTGATGATGTTTCTTGGTTTGATAGACTCCGTCGTTTGCTCGATTGATCTGAAGCAACAATGGCCCGTACCAAGCAGACCGCTCGTAAATCCACCGGTGGGAAAGCTCCCAGGAAGCAGCTCGCCACCAAGGTATCGTGTTCTTCCTTCTAGGGGTTTTTTTCCTCCTCGGTTGGGGGAGCCGTTAGATTGTTGTGTCGTATGGGAATTGTTTCCATTCGTGATGAAATAGGGGGGGATTTTGGTTGTTCGCGTCGTGATTTTGGTGTAACTGAAAATCTCAGGCTGCGAGGAAATCGGCCCCGACCACCGGCGGAGTGAAGAAGCCTCACCGTTACCGCCCCGGGACGGTGGCTCTCCGTGAAATCAGGAAGTACCAGAAGAGCACCGAGCTCCTGATCCGCAAGCTGCCCTTCCAACGCCTCGTCCGTGAAATCGCTCAGGACTTCAAGGTGTGTATCGTGATAAAGATATGAAATTGAAGTTTCTGCTCGCATGTCCGTGTTCAAGTTCTGACCTTTTTTCCCTTAAATTTTTGTTCTTGATTAGACGGACTTGAGGTTCCAGAGCCACGCGGTCCTCGCCCTCCAGGAAGCCGCCGAGGCGTACCTTGTGGGTCTGTTCGAGGACACCAACCTGTGCGCCATCCACGCCAAGAGGGTCACCATCATGCCCAAGGACATCCAGCTCGCGAGGCGAATCCGCGGCGAGCGTGCTTAGAGTCTCTCTCTTTCGTTTTACAAAAAACATTATGACTAGGTCTTTTGGTAATTCGTTTTGATTACTGTGCATAGATGTCGAGTATTGCTCAAGTTCGTCTTGTCGCAGTTAGTCTCTTGACAATCGTATCATAACCCAGTGGACAATCGTCGCCATTTGTTGAACAACGTTATGGTTTGAGTAATATCAGTTTCTGCAATTGCTCTTTCGTCTCTTATCTTTCCTGCAAAGCGGGTTTTTTCAATGTGGAGACTGGGTTTTCCCGTTTGCCTGCGATTCGTGTTTGATCGAGGGGATTTGTGTTGTTCTGGCGAAGCTGCAAAATCCCATCCATTCTTGGAATCGATAAGCTAGAACTAAGAAACAAAAGATTAGATTTTTAAAGCACGATTACGATTGTGATTGCTGTGTCATCCGTCATAATCCTTCGTCCTTTTTAAAGGATGAATCATGGGGATGAAGTTGATAAGCAATCAAAATTCTGGAACGTCGTCCCTTTTCAGTATCGATACGAGAAAAATCCTCGCGACTTGCTTAGCCACTCGGGTAAGCAATTACACGCAAGTATAGGACCAGACCCCCGCTGAACGCGAAATTCCAACGCGCTGAAGAATGATTTTGAAAAATCATGTGTGCGGCATGTCAATCTACTTTTACGTTCTAAGTCTGCGGATGGCTATCGCTCTAGTGGAACCGAATTCGCCAGCTGATTACGGGGGCCGTATTCCAGCGTGCGTCATGGAAGACGAGGATGCAAGTTTCTCATTTTCTGTTTGCACCGAAAATTTTGGTTTAGTCGTGCGAGAAAAGAGTAGTCTTTGAACAATTGGCAACTGTATAGCGTGGATATTGATATCTCTATTGGATAAGGGTCATTGATAAAGGGGTTAGCCATCTTAAAATTTGGCTAATCTTGGAATCAAGAGAACACAAGCTTAGGGATATTGATAACTCTATAAAAATAAAGTTATTTTACTTATTTTAGGTAATAATTAATGCAATATCTATGAGAAAATATTTGGATTTCCTTCATGATTATTTGAATTTTCTTTGTTTATGTAGAATAATGAGATATAGAGAAAATAAGAAAAAGAATGGCAAATATTAGGAATTCAAATAAAAAAAGCAGCAGTGGATGGATATCAAATTAGGAAATTCTTGATTTTATTCCCTAACGTTATCTGCAAGCGTTGGGAGATAGATATCTGGAATATATCATTTGAAGAGGAAAACATTGAGAACTAGAGAGAGAGCAGCTATGTTTTTGTTAGATTGTTTTTCATTCTTTTGAGAATTTTTAAAATATTTTGAAGAGAAGACAAAAGTGATGACATAATTATTGTTCTTTGATTCAAGATACTGGGTTTGATTTATATTTTTATTTCTTATTCTACTATGTTCTAATTTTCTTTTGTTAGGGTTACGATGTAACCTAACTATGATGATGTGAATTTCATAATTTTTATATTTTACAAATGATTTCATTCATGTTAGTTATATATTATTGTATTTAATGCTTTTGAGTAACTTGCCATCACTTGAATGATCTGATATGCACGTTTGAGACTGATGAGTGATAATATACAATTACTCATTATAATATATAACCATGAATTAAACGTGGATAGAGATATACTGCGTTATTTGTGTAGCTTTCAGTGATAAGGTGATCCAAAAGACTCATTGTAAGCCGAAAACATTCATAATTTTTAATGCACTTATGTTATGTTAATTCACATAAAGATATAGTAGATTAATAAACTGAGTAGGTTTGCTATATCTAGAGATAGGATAGTAAATTGATTAGGAAATTCCGTTATCACTTGTTTGATATCGTTTTTGTACCCACAACAATATGAAATTCATATTTAGTGGTTATGATGAAATCGAATGCTCTAACATATTTATCTTATCGATTTACTGCATTTAGTCTACAAATTTTGTTTTTAATTTATTCTTAATTATATTTTGATATGTTAGATAAATTTTAAAATTAATCTATTTTAGTATTTAATTGGTTTATTAATCATCAATCTCCGTGGGACGATACTTTTTCTCATCATTATATTATTTGTTCAACACGTTCACTTGCGTTTAGAATTTTATGAACAAATATAAATTGAAGGCATGGACCAAGTGACGGTTGAATGGCTATTGAAGGAGTAATAGTTTATGGATGAGATCGAATAAGGGTGTGAATGATAACTATTTTGGCCAGAAATTGATTTCTGGAAAAGAAATGGATTTTTTTATTTCTATTTCTAAATAAGTTTCTAAGCAAAATTACCTATTTGATAACGATACAAAATTTCTACTATTAAAATAGAAATTCGTTTGATAACGACACAAAATTTCTTTTTTTCGGACGGCGGTGACAGATGGTGGTTAGTGGCAATTGATAACCGGCGACTGGCGGCGGTAATGGCAATGGTGGTAGCGGCCGGTGATTGGCGGCGGACGGTAGGCGGCAATCGATGACAGGCGACTTGTGGCGGGCGATGGCGATCGGTGGACGATGGTCGACGGCGACGGATGGACAATCGATTCATATCAAGAACGAACGATGAGAATAATTTTTGTTTCATTTTTGTTTCAAAATAGAAAAATAAAAAAAAATTTACTTCTAATATTTATTCCAAATTTATTTCTGAAACAAAAATTATTTCAGAAATAAAAAAATGAAATAATTTTATCAAACGGATTTCTATTTTAAAAACAAGTTTGGAATAGAAAAATTGTTTCCGGAATAGAAATTTTGGTTTGTCATGCACCCCTAAGAGTGCGTTTGGTAATTATTATATTTTCGAGAATAATTTTTAATCGAAATGATTCTTTTTTATTCTATTATTAAAAATAATTTCCAAGCTTTGACATTTTTTAAATTTCTAATTCAAATCAATTTCTTTTAATTTTTTAAAAATTCTTTATTGTTTTTCTTTTTCTCTTTTTCAAGCTTTGGCCAATCACTGACCTTGGGATGAATGACAATCGGCTAAATGACCTCGTGAGAGCATCATTGGCTCTCAACGAGGTTGGGTCGGGAGCCTCGCCTTGCCTCACCTCACCTCACCTTGGCCTGACTAGCCTTTGGTGAGCTCACTGAACCTCATTCAATCGATCAACGGCAACTGGCGACGGTGGAAGAAGAATAAGAAGAAAAGAATTAAGAGAAAAGAGAAAAAAGAAATTTAGATTCGTTTGATTTTGGAATTATTCTCGAGAATAAAGAAGTAACTTGTTTTTACTTTTTAATTCTGTTCCAAATCTATTCTCGGGAATAAATTTGTTCTCAGAAACAAAATATTTACCGAACGAATTTTTATTCCAAATCTACTTTCGATAAAAAAAGAATAAAATTTATTACTGTTTGACAGGTTGTCGAACGTGTTTTAAGATGCCTGGAATCCTGAGATTTAGGGTGTTTAGTTGTAATTAATAGGTTATGTAAGTGGTGACGGTTAATCATAGAAGGGGATCACTAACACGCATTCTCAATATACTTTTCTTGGATAATTAATTATTGTCCTTTCGTTTCTCGTTGGCGTTTTCTTTTTCGGTCCTTTACTTTTTAGTACGCTATTTATTTTCACTATAACGCCGAATGAATTCCTATCCAAAATGGTTATAAAATCCCCTATATATATATATATGTATGATATTGATGAGAGATCTTTCATTATTCGGGTAAAACTCATTTTCGTTGAGACAATTCCATCCAGGACTCCGGGTCCAGATGTTATGGCTGTGCTTTTCTTCATGCGTTCTTGGAGTACAGTCGGCCCTGATGCAGTGGAAGCTTTTCAGCATTTCTCCGGAACCAGTTACCTGCTAAAAGACCTGGACTCCTTCGTTGCCCTCATCCCGGAAATTCCCCAACCTCATCTCCTAAGCCACTATCACCCCCATTGGCCTCTGCAATGTCATTTGTGCACTCATCTACAATATTATGACCAACAGACAATATCTTCCTCCCTAGACTAATCTCTCCTTGGCAACAGCTATCATTAAGTTTTGACAGATTGCACATAATGCCACCTTAGGCTAAGAAATCACCTCCTACTTGGCAAGCTCCAAAGGGAAAACCCACTCTATGGCCATCAAACTTGAAATGGATAAAGCTTTTTGCTGAGTTCAATGGTCCTTTCTGCTCCATATCCTCTGGTGTTATGGTTCGACACCGAAGTTTGCAACCTCAATCGCCTGCATATCTCCATTTTCGCTTTCTCTTTGCTCATCAATGGCAGGCCCTCTAGTTCTGTCGTACCTTCCTGACGCCTTAGGCAAGGTGATCTGTTGTCCCCTTTTATGCATCCTACGCTCGGAGGTACACTCTCGATGTTTTTCTGTGAGGAACAATCGAAAAACATTCAGGGCATCAATCCCACCAGATTTTTGTCTTTCCATCTCTCACCTTCTCTATGCCGATGACTGAATCAATTTTTGTAAAGCATCGAGAAGGAATGCTGAAGCTGTGTTGAAATTTCTTGATATCTGCTTTCCTCGGTCTGGCAAGAAAGTCAACTTTCAGAAATGTAGCATCTATTCAGCGAAGCTGTACCTCCCCCATTTGCGAATCTACTTGGCAACAAGCTCCATCTTCCCATCACAGCTACTTATCTTGGTAATCCACTATTCTATCATCAAAGGAAATCCCAACTACGTGCTTCAATTGTGGAAAAAATCGCCAATGAGCTTGCTTTTTGGAAAGATATCACTCTTTCTTGTGCTGGATGGAGACCCTCACGACACTGTCCTGTGCTCTATTCCATCTTACAACGTGTCTCGCACTCTCCTTCCCACACCAGTCACTTCCACTCTTGATTCCATTGCTCTCAGATTCTGGTGGGCAACAAAGGCCTTTGTCTTAACTTTTGTGTACAATGTGCACTTCTAAAAGCCTCGGAGGGCTGGGAAACCGCATATTCCGATACTTTTATATGCCTCTTATTGTTGAACTGGGCTGGTCTCTTCCACAAAATGAGGAAGTCTCGACCTTCTTTCCTCCCCTTCTCTCAACAGAGGATCTTGGGCTTGGAATGGTATTGTTGATTCTAGAGATCTCCTACGCAGAGGTGTCCGTTGCCAAGTTGGTGATGGGTACAACATAAGCATCTGGCATGACCCGTGGATTCTGTCTCTTGCATCCTACCACCACATTTGTGCTGCTCCTTCGCCCATTCTACCAGTGAACTCATGCTTAGTGACTTCGTTTTTCCAATCACTTGTAAGTGGTCACGCTCAATCCCTCTTCCCCCATACTCCTCACCAGATCCTCTTATTTGGGTCAGCTCTAAATCAGGTTCTTATTCCGTCAAATCTGGATACCTGCCTGATTAATCTCACCATTTCCCTTCTCATTCTCCTCATGTTTTGGAACATAGGAAAATCATCTGAAAACGAAAAATCCAAGCAAGGCACGAACTTCTCTTTTGGAGAATGGCTTGGGATCGGAGAGTATTGTCTACTAGAGTTTCTGTCCTTAACCCAAATCGCCTCGTTTGTCACAACTCTTTTGAATCCCTCCATCCCATTCTCTTCGAGTGTTCCACAGCCCAAATAATGTGGAGAAACTCTAGTTGGCCTCTTTTCTCCGACCAGACATAAAAGATCGGCTCGTTTGCATCCTTGACCTGTCTCCCCTCTTTAATGTCCCCCAGGACTCCCGAAATCTCTTCATCACGAGCTGTGCTCTTATTTGCTGAACTATCTGGATAAGCACGAACTCTTTTCTCTATAACACCACCCCAGCCTCTCCGCAGTAACTTATAAGTTCAATTCAGAATACTTACAATGAATATTAATTACACGCTTGGTCTCAAAGACCCCTCCAGGGAACCACCTGACCTATCGAAGTCCCCAGTCCACCCGGTGACTAGCCTCCTCCAACCCCCACTACTAATGTCGTTACTTAGCTTTTGGACGTTGCTTTAAGGAACTCTTGTGCCGAGGAAGCCACAGCTCTTGCTCTCCAACTTGCGGTTCGTCATGCCTCGGACTTAGGAGCCACTGCTCAGATTTCTAAAGGAGACTGTTTCAGTGTTGTCCAAGATGTCGACCAGAGCTCATCTAATCCCAATTGGTATCTAGTATCGGACTCGGTTTATTCTCTTTCACTACTTGCATTGTCACGCCGCGACCCACAAACTTGCTAATGGGGCTGTGCTGCTCCTATCCTCTCTAGTTCAGTTCCCCTCAATCCCTCTCATAAGCTCGAACCTTTCTCTGTGGCAACTGTTATCATCTCCTTTAATTCCAATGAAGCAGTTATTTCCATAAAACAAAGATGCAATGAGTTTTATCCATTCTCCCTTCTCTCTGTGATATTCACCTCCTGTTCTTGTACTGTACCTAGAATCATTTGCTAATAGCTTTTGAACTTAACCATTGAGCTAGATAGATAGACAGGAGAAGTGTTCAAAACAAATGATGTGTTTGGTCCGGGCAAGTAGCTTGACTTATCACGTGCATTCAATTCAAGTATTACTATCAAATTTACGGTTGAGGTTTTTTTTTTTTTGGGGCCAATTTCTAATCTAAGTGGCCCAAATTTTCATTCTCATTCATGAATGAGCCGACCTCGAGCAATCATGTAGTCAAGGCCAATGTACTCATGAGTAACGCAAAATTTGTTTAAAAAGTTTAAAATATAATTCATTTTTGTCAATTTAGTTTTAAATCGTTTCACGTTTTATCAATTAAGTCTATTCAACTAATTTTGGCCAGAAATTTTTGACGTGAATGTCGGTCATCTTATGTTAATAATATTTTAATATTTTTTTTAATCTTTGAATTTATTTATTTTTCCTTCCCTTCTTCCTCTAGCCAGTTGCTGGACATTAACGATGGCTAACGAGTACAAATGAAAGTGCCTTTCCTATTATTATTGCCCTGTTGGAGTAGTTTCTCCGTTGTAACATCAGTAATTTGCCTAGTAATGTATGGCATACTTCTTCATATCAGCTTGTGCCTCATATAGGATAACCTTGGCTCCACTCTCGTTGACACTAGTGGAAGGTTGTGAGGAGCTCGCTCTAAATGAAAACTCCTACGGGAGTCGCTTACACTGATCATCCATTTCCATCCCTTTTTAGATTAAATGAAAAGAAGTGTCGTTTCTCCTTTGTCAACATCCATAATGAAACGTCTACAAGACTTGTTATCTTGCCGGGTAATTGCGATTTGTCCAGCGGATAATACAAATCGTAAGATTGGAGTAGATGATAGCACTGTCCCTACTAGAAAATACCTTGCTAGTAGTTTGGACTCTATTTCGGCGATTACTTGAAATCGACTTGTTTAATTTCGAATTTGAATTTGTGCTACCCGGGTATCTTGTCTAATCGAGTTTGAGAACTACATCGTTCGCTTAATATCTAGCTTAAACTTGTTAAAATGTTAATTCTCAGCTCGACAAACTTGGAAGTTAGTCGAGCTTTTGCTATTTTTTTTGCAAAAAATATTTAGAAGTGTCGCATGAATAAACAACCAAATGTTGAAAACTACGTTCGATTTTCTATGCAGGTCGAGCTCAAGCCGGAAATTTGATGTGCAATCGAGCTCGAGTCGAAGACCAAGCTGACGAGTGGAGCTCAAAGTTCAACACTGTATCAACTCCGCTCGACAACATTCCTTTCCACATCCATTTCGCACCGTTGTTCATTCTCGTTACAAACAATGTTGCTGTAGTATCGGCCAGACAGAAATTCTCGAAAGAGCGTTGTCGCACCATGTCCATTTGACCTGAGGGAGATTCACTAGCTGATCAGGCCTCGCAAGAGTCCAAAACATGATTGTCCGGGAACATTAATTTTAGGGGCTAGCGGCAGGCTAGAAGCGTGAACAACAGCAGCACGTTCATAGGCTCGTGCCTTCCCGTGATGATTCCGATCACGGGCACCGGTTCGGTTCAACATCGGCTCCCAGCCAAAATCCTCTGACAACCCCAGTCCCATTGATTACTCGATCCAGTTGAAACCTACAAGTGTCAAAATATATCTCGAGTTTAAGCTCATTAAACAGACTCGGACCTCAAATTAGTTAACTTGCGGATAAGGAAATATTCCTATCATTTAAGCAGAGATTGATAAGGGAAAATCAAAAGGAAAAGTTAGAACTTTGACTTGGATTTTGGATGCACATTTCAGCTTCCTCGGCCAAGAGAGAAAATAAATAAATAAAATGAAAAAGGAAAAATAAGAAAATCAAACTCTACTGGAAGTCGTCGGCAAACGT
The DNA here is from genome assembly GCA_014182515.1 of Eucalyptus microcorys. Classification (NCBI taxonomy): domain Eukaryota; kingdom Viridiplantae; phylum Streptophyta; class Magnoliopsida; order Myrtales; family Myrtaceae; genus Eucalyptus; species Eucalyptus microcorys. Next base: position 13,707,724 of record CM024567.1, on the reverse strand, counting down.
GAAAACCGAATTCCACTTGATTCGATTTCTTGATCCCAGTAGGCGTTGACTACTCCTTTGACCAATCCAATTTTGGGACTTTCTCTGGTGGGGACATATATAAACGTATTCGAGGGTTTCTCTTAGGCGTGCCTTGCCTGCCTGAATATTGCGGTCAACACCGTTGTTGATACGAGCATTGAAGCGCTGTTATTTTAGCGAGTGCTTGGCGGGTTTTTGTTCATGCAATTACATCTGAGAAGAATTAGTATTTGTAGCAAATTAAATCTTGAGGTAAGATTTGCGTGTAATTCTTTCGTGAGATTGAGAGATTATTTCTTAAGGAATTTCTAGACTAAACATTGTGTGTTATATTGGGTGTAATTGAGGTTTGGGAGACACTGAGAGAGTGTTTGAGTGACTCGAGTGTGTAATTTTCGTGTATCTCTTGATTTATAGTGAAATTCGTTGCTGCTTTCCCCGTGGACGTAGGTCTTTACGACCAAATTACGTAAATCCGGTGTCCGATTTATTTTCATATTCTGTCTATTTTATTGTTCAATCGCTCATTTTCCGTAACAAAAAGAGCTTGGGATTCGCGGGGGTTCATGTTCGGAATCGAGTTCGGGTTTAGTTTAAGTGTCGACTTTCGATCGTGGATTGGATTCGTTTCTAGCAACGTTCGAGTCGAGAGGTCGCCTATCCAACGTCCATTTCCTGGTCCATTTTTCAGCTACCCGAATTGGGTCTGGACCGTGATAATATCAATCGGGTCTTTGTTTCGCGGACCGCATTTGCTTTTGCTCCAAAGACCCCTCTCTCTCTCTCTCGTTCACATCCCTAAGGTCTGAAGCGCCCTCAAAGACGGATAAAAGAGGGACCGGAATGCAGATTGACAGAGAGAGAGAGAGAGAGAGGGATGGGATTTGATGGGAGATTTGGGTGCTTTCAATTTATGAGGCAAACGCCCGTGAACTTCTTTTGTACTGCAGCTGCACAGCATCCCGTGACACCACCACTAACCGCCATCCCTCCAGCCCACACATGCCCACAAAATCCAAATCCCGGGTCAATCAGAATCTAGCCCCCACCGCCATTTTACACTGCCGGTAAGGCTGATCACTCGGGTCCCTGAACATGGATCGCACGCGATGAAGATGAGACGCGGCGCATCCGAGTGATCGCAGACTTTTTTTTTTAGATTGGTAGCTTTAACGATGTGCCTCCGAAACACTAAGAATCGTTTAAGTCACATGACACAGGTGCCTAGGCTCACGGGTTCGATGATTCCGGGAATAAAAGCAACATTGTTTGGTGGGACCAGCAGGGTAAATGTTGTGCCCTTCACATGAAGAGCAGCATATTAGCAGCATATGCAGACATCCCTACTGCTAGGTGACTTGTACTTTTGTTCCGATTCTCCATCGTGCAGGCCTCTTGCCCTTGTTGTTTCCCTCCATCTTTAGATTTCACGTGATCGCTCATCGAGTTTGGAGATTTGCCAATTCTGCTCATTTGGGTACGAAGAAGATCCAAAACTGCCCTAAATATGTCAAAACCCCGAAGTGACATTACCAAAGACAAGCGATTGATTATCTAATAATTAGAGATGAGTATGATTTCAGAGTAGAATCGAGAATTGAGAATTCGAGAATTGGATTGACCATGCTAGAACTAATAACCTTTATCGGTTCAATCTAAGAGCTCTAGAATATGCAGGGTAAGTTTTAGTTTTCAAAAATTGAAAACTTGTTTTGATGGATAGGCTCAAAAGAATTTAGAACCTAAAACAAATCTTTATATTTTTCTTGTTCTATATTTTCGCGCAATCTTATGAAATTCTAAGCGTCTAATAACGAGTATGTAATTTAAAACAATTAGTTTGAACTTTAATATTTGACGATATCCATAACTAAGATTTTTACTTTTGTAATATGAAATGTGATTAGTGGATTGAAAATGCGATGATGCATTATAATTGTTTAATTAAGAGTATAGGTAGAATCTGGACAGACCTTAACTAGAATATGTGATATGGTGGGTTCAAGGTTCTTAAGTATGTAGGGTAAATTCCATTTTTTTTTTTAAGAAAATAGGGAACTTGTTTGATGAATAGGTTTTAGGTGGAAATTGGAATTGCTTATCCTTACTAATAATACATTAAAAATGGGAAATTCTATTAATTGAGTGGCGCCATTGATAGTAGTCTAGACATCGCATATTTGTACTAAAACTCTGCATTGTAACGTTACGTTTATTCAAAGGCAATCTATCGAACACTTAATGAAGAGTAAAAAACGACGGATGCAGAAGTCAGCGGTCCTCCGCTTATCACTCCTATTTCCTTAAACCTCATAGGATGATCGAGACGATCGGAACGGGCCGCCGCACAGTGTCAGCTCTGATTCCCATGAGAACTTGCTGGAGATCGGATCGAATCTCCGCCGATAAGAGGAAGAGTCTTTGCGTTCTCATGGCAACTTGTGCATACGTGGGATCATGGCTTTCATCTCGAACACACTACGGAACTCAAGAATCGCCATTTTTCCTCCTCCGAGGGTTGTGAAGAATACTAGGCCAGGGAAAGCGAACGAATCGATGTCGTAATCAGGCCAGGCATGTCACTTGTCAATAATCCATTTGGGAACAGCTGGCGATGAACAAAACGAAAATACATTAAGCGTAGAGAGAAGAGAAGCGTACCAAATTGGCTAAAATAAATGAGTAAAGCCACTAATCATGTCATAATCATTGAAACGGACGTGATTTTGGACATGTTTGATGGATGATGGCGATGCCGATGAATTGACATGTTGTGTGTGTGGATAAAAGCTGTCGAGCAGGACTCATTAGGTTGTCGAGCTGAAGGCGCAGGCCAAAGTTTTTATTTATATATGAATAGAAAAATAGTTAGAAAATGAGAAGAGGAGTTGAAAGCTGCCTAAATTATTCTTGATCACGACCTTTTTCGTTTCTCCTTTATTTGGTGAGGGCGGCTAAGGAAAGCGAGTCTTGTTTTCGATAAAGAACCCAAAAAAACCGAATAGACAGCGGAAGCTTCGCGTGTTCTCGATTCGAGTCATTCCTACGTACACATACCCATGTATGAAACGAGTCTTGAATGAGTCGTCCATGCAACGAAGTTAACGCAAAAGGACATTATAGTTCTCTCTCCGGATCTTGCCCTCGCTCTCGCTTCATTGATCGAGACGTGTCGTGAGTCATCAATCGATCGACCTATTTTCCCTCCGCACGCATCTTCCGCTTCCTTCTCGTTTTAGGTTAATACCATTAATAATCCAAACCTAACATCCCACAACGCTCATCTCCCAGTTCAATTACGTGTCATGTAAACAATCCGAAAACGGTACCCCACGATGCATGTTTTTAGCTCAAACTAGATTTCGTGTTGCAAAATATCCCTACCCAATATCCCATGACGCAAGCTAATATTTGGGGAAATCTGTCATATTATAGGGATAATGGTTTGGGATTTTTCGCAGACGAAAATTAGCTTAAGATGCATGCGTCTCGCAAGCGCCAATTTTGAATATCTAGTGGTATCGAGCCTTTTACTTTTGAGAGACAAAGGGTGGAGCTGGGTAGCTTAAGAGATGGGGGAAATAGCCTGTTCTTATCATGAAAACGATGTGTGTCGCCCCACTTTCGGAAGGAATAGTAGTGACACTAAAGTTGCACCCGAATTTCTACTAAAAAGAGCAAGATACGTCGATTTAATAACCCAACATTTTTATATTCAAAGATTAGCTAAATCCTTAGGAATTGTAGACATTATGGAAATGGAGTATAGATTAGGTTTGTCAATGTCTAGGGAAGGTCCTTTTTCTTTTTGTTTTTCTTCTGATCAAGTGATTTTTCCTAATAAAGTAAAAATGTCTTGTACCTTATGCGGATTAATAAGGATTTCGTTTGTTTGCGAAAGATTAATTATTTGAAAAATGTAAAAAAAATAATTGTGTATGCCACTTAAATAATTAGTAATGGAAAAAATTATCATTATTGTCAATAATTTATGTCCAAATATTTTAAATATTTTGTGTTCATTCATTTTTTCTTTTAATAGATAGGAGTGATCATTTTGAAGAAAATATTTTTCGAATCAATCATTTTCTACAAAATAAATGGAGCCAAAAAGGCCAGGAAGGATGTCGAATGAAGAAGATGAAGTCACTCACTCATTCACACTTTGTCTCTAAGTTATATGTTTAGTTATGAAATTTTGATAAATATAATCGCGTCATGAAGATGAGCTTTTTAGGTGGTCGGCTAATATTAACTGAATATTAATTTACGATGAAATGTAAGCAACAAAAAAAGAAGGGCCGAAATTTAATATATCATTTTAATTTCAGAAAACTGTGACAAAAAAGAAACATTGCATGTGAATTTACGTGATACACATGTGCAAATTTCAAATGTTTCGTAAAATTACGAAGTCATTCCGAGTAGGCAAGTCCTGCCATTATTTGGGAATAGTAATCGAATTTTATCAATTAATTTTGTTGATTCAAACAGCATGAATTCTCTCGCATGCGTTCGGAATTTACAGTCAAACCTTCCTCTCCCATTTATCTATCTTACTTTTTTCTTCTTCTTCTTTGTGTATACATTTACCATCTTCTTAAAATACACATGTATCTAGTAGCAGTGTCCACTCTTTGCAGTGTCATGCCGGTTCTAGACACTATCTAACCAATAAGAAGCAAGCTTTCAACAAGAGTTTCCAGCAAAAATCCGGCAACTCAACGCTTAGTCTAAATGAGTTTGCTATTTTAATGTGCCAGTAACCACATGCATTACTCTCCCAATTGAAGAGAAAGTTTTTCTTCCCTCTCCCTTGGGAATACCCCCAAATTTTACATTCAAATTCAAACAAAGCAATTTTAGAACATATTCAGATCCTCGAGGTAGTTTAATTTATCAGCAAAATAAAAAGAACAAGGAGATGATAGTTTTCCATCTTAAATATTTACCAAAATTTTTATTATAACTAGGGAAAATTCCAAATAAGGGTCCGAAGTGGACTAATTTTCTCAAATAAAGACTCGAAATTAACTTTGTGTTAGATAAAAACCTAAAGTGAACCCATTGTCTCAAATAAGAACCCGAAGTGGTCGAATCAATTCCAAATAAGAACTCGAGCTTTCTTCGCCAAATATTCGCCTATCAAGCATGTGACATTTCGACGACCGAGTTTGGGCAATTATGTCCAAAAAAATATAAGGAAAATTAACAAATCCTAAATAAGAAAAAAAAAAAAAAAAAAAACCTAGGTTTTCTACTGTCTTCCCGTTCCTTGGACCCGTCCTTTGCAAAGTCAAAGACCGAAGTTCTCCTCATTCATTGTACCCATCCTCCGCAAAATCGAAGACCCAAATTCTCTGCTGGTTGAGGCATGAATTAAAAAAAAAAGAAGAAAACCATATGCTTCTTTCTTTGTTTGCGGAGAACCAAATTCTCCGCCGGTTGAGGCACGAATTAAAAAACAAGAAAGAAACCATATGCTTCTTTCTTTGTTATTCTCCACCTGTTGAGGCATGAATTAAAAAACAAGAAGAAAACCATATGCTTCTTTCTTTGTTTGCGGAGACCCAAATTCTCTGCTAGTCGAGCAAGGCGAGGAGCGACGAGAATTGAGTCACGATGACGATCGGGCAGCGATTTGGTTGAGGAACAGCGAGGGAGAAGAAATAAGAAAACGTAAACATCTAAATGAATAACTTAAACTTAATTAATTTAGAATTTTCTATTTTTTTCCAATCACAAATTTCTGACAAAATTGCTCCTATTTTAATCGATGAAAAATGTCTCCCGGCTAGCTAAGGTCGTTAATAGAGATTAACTTGATTACTTCGGGTCTTTATTTGACACAAAATTTACTTCAGGTCATTCTTTGAAATAATGGGTCTATTTCGGGTCCTTATTTGATACAAAGTTCACTTTGGATCTTGATTTGAGAAAATAAATTCACTTCGAGTCCTTATTTGGAATTTTCCCTTATAACTATTATCGAATGAATAATGAATTTTCATTACAAAAGTAAGTTAAAAGAAAATCTGAATAACTATAAGGAAATTTCTGAAATCCCCACAAATATCAGACTTAAATTTGGATCTCAATCCTTCAAAAATTTTAAATTCAATTTAAATGACCCTCATCCTGTAACAGTTTGGATCGATTTTTCAAATCAAATTTGATTTTCAAAGTTATTCTTTCATATATATTTAGACATGCATTTTTTCAATAAGATTTTGTGTTACCGAAATTGCAAAATTGACGAGTAGAGTCAATAAACTAACCATAAAAAAGATGAGTCTTTTCTCTTTTTTAATACAATATTTATAAGACAGAAGTTTCATAAAATCTTAATCTAAGCAATGTTTAACGATCGTGACTATCATCAGTCAATTTTGACTATGCGTGCTTTGTATCCGGTAGAAATAGGACTTTAAAGAAAGTAATTTTTTTTTCTTTAGAATACTAGGAAAACGCAAATATGTTTCATCCAGAATAACCTCGCCTTTTGACCATTTTAATTTCAAATATATTAACGTACTAAAATAGCCAAATATAAATCTTCTGAACATTTAAATGCGCAATAAGCTAAAAACAAAGTGTGATTTGACAAGTTTAAACATGACTTTGCAGATTGAAATGCTAAATACACAATATATATGCCAACCTATGGTGAAGCCAAACATTTTATTCCATGTATCTTAGTTTTCTTTTTTAGCAAATCTATTATTTTCTTTGATATTTATATTGCAATTGACTTAGGTAAAATGAACCCAATAGAGCAAATCTCCCAAGATAGAGCATCTTCCACAAACCAAAGGCACCTATGAAGACGAAATAAAGGAAGAAATTGTGCTTGCCACAAAATGTAATTGTTGCAATTTAGCTTGATTTGAAGAACATGGGATATACTGCGGAGAGCAAAGGGTGGTTCGGAGGGCGCTAACAAGGACGGAGAGTTAGTAGCAATGGTGGCAAATATGCTGTTGGAGGCAGTAATGGTGATGGAGGTCGGGGAAGAAGACATTGTAATGGAGAAGAGAAATACGATAAAGAAAAAATTTGAGAAACTTTGATACCACGAAAGATTACGAATTGAAATTTGATCGTGCACAAATTGGTGTGGAGGTTTGTACAATATTTACAATGTGTACATGAGCGGAAAAATCTTAACTGAAAATATTTTATAAAAGATAAGAATCTATAATATTATCAAAGATTTACTCTATCAATGAAATTTATTTACTCCATTAATGGAATTGCACAAATCGTGGAAGATTGATTCTATGAATGGAATTGCCGCAGATTGCGGGAGATGGGAGATGTGCTCTATCACCAACATAGCAAAGGAAATAGCATGCCATTTAGTATCAGCTTTTCCTTATGAAAAGAATTATGAGTACACCGAATTTTTCCCATCATACGAGGATTTAAGGTTTTGTTTCTGTCAAATGATGTCTAAATCAACTGAGGACTTAGGATTTTTTTTTTTTTAAATGACTACTTGTGTCTTGACAATTGTAATTAGAATTTAGACAATGGGACTAACGAGTGGATACATATAAATCACGTCGAATTTCCGATATGTGAATCCTATTGATTGCAAGCTTGATATCCAAAAGACAACACCAATGATAAGATCTTTATAAATATAATAAGAATATCGATAAATCTGTAAATACATATATACGGTATGACCGTTTGAAAAAAATAAAGAGAAAAATTTCTAAATAAAACTGACCAACCAAACTTCCCCGTTAAAAAAGTTTTCATGAGAAATTATAAAATTCACTTACTTAATGACATCATCCAATTTCCTCTTGGAGAAAGAAGTAAATATCGAAAAAATAGAATTATTTACGCAGCAAGTATTAAAAAAATCTGAAGAAAAATTCAATCCACTCTCTCTTGCTAGTTACTGTATCTGGACCCAAATGCCCTCGCTCGGAATCCCTTGGTGAACCACGAACAGCATGTAATATCCCGCCGGCGCCAGATTACGTGAATCCGGAGCCACCGCCTGTGCCGCGTATGCTGAATTCCCGACCTTGACCACCGTACCGCCGCCGATCACCAGCAACCGCTGGTTCATCGAGAAGGAGTGCGTGTTGAACGGCGGCGCCACCATTGTCACCGCCACCGCATTGAGGGAGACGTTCCCCGCCACCGCGAACCTGACCGAGAATCTCTGCGAGTACCCGATCTTGGCCTGAGAGGTCGGGTAGATAATGCGCGGGCGGGAGCCCGAGTGCTCCGGGTCCAGGTATGGCGGCCGGAAGGCTTCGAGCCGGAGCTCCGTCGGGAAGATCACTCCGGTGAAGTTGTAGAAGATGTGGGGGTTGCTCCCGCCGACCAGCACCCGCCCGTCCCGCAGCAGCACTGCCGTGGAGTGGTACACCCGTGGGATCCCCGACGGGTCCTGGAGCGCGAAGCGCCCGCCGGCCGGTCCGTCGGGCTTGTAGATGACCGGGTTGAGGACCGGGTTCCGCCCGAACTCCCACCCGGCGGTCCCCGCCGCCGCGCCGTTGATGATCAGGACGTCGCCGTTCGGCAGCAGCACCATGTCGCCCATGGCCCGAGCCCCGGGCATCGTCTCCATGGCCCATTGCGGGTTCGGGTCGGTTATTTTGATCCGCCCGCAGGTGTTCAAGGCTCCGAGAAATTTCCCACCCAAGGCCTGCTTGAAAGCTCCTTTCGGAGCTCCGCCGCAGACCAACACCTCAGCTTCGACATTTCCAGTGGGTCGTCCGGCGGTCTTCAGCGGAAGCAACACGGACGAGCCCGTGCTCGGGTAACATCTTGGGTCGCCGCCGGGCATTGTCGGGTACGTTCGGACCACCTTTTGGTTCACGTAATCGAACAATATCGCGCGGTTGTTCGCGAAAATGAACAGATTGCCGTCGACGTTGAGGTGGACGAACGGGTAGAGATTGTTCTCGATGTTCGGGTCGTTGGTCTGGACCAGGAACGGCAAGCTGTAGACGTTCGGAGCTGCGGAGCTCTTCGGGTAGAACTCGTAGTTGAACTGCCGCCGGCCGCCGATCACAATCTGGCGGCCGTCGGGGAGGATCTGGTTAGTCGCGTACCAGCGGCGCGCCGCCAGGCCGTTCCGGATCTCCTGCCAGTCGCAGCGGCGGTCCGAGCACGGGGCGAAGGTCCGGACCTGCCGATCCCCGTCGCTGTATCCGCCGGTCTGGACGAGGGTGCCGTCGGACGTGACGGCGCCGGAGGAGCACCAGACGTCGGTCTGGACCATGAGGGGGCGGAAGCTGTTGGAGGCGACGTCGTACTCGACGGAGTGGGCGGTGCAGTCGTCGACAACGACGGCCTCCGAGGGGTCGTGGCGGCACTTGCCGTCCGGGAGGGAGAGGTTGGACTTGCCGAAGTCGGTGCGGTCGTAGATGACCACGCGGTCGTTGTGGAGGAGCTGCATGTGCATGGCCACGATGCCGATGTTGCTCTGCAGCAGCTGCCACCGTGCCGGGGCCGCCGCCGCGGCGAAGGCCATCGGCGGCGGCAGCTGGGTGGCCAAGAGCAGGAAGAAGCAGCACAGTATCAAGCGGAGGCTCGAAGCGCGAGCACGAGAGGGAGACGTCATCTCGATTTGCATGGGGTCTTTTCAAGCTGTTAGGGAGAGCGACGGAGAGCGACGGAGAGAAGACTTGAAACAAAGGTTTCGCTCACCAGAAATTCCTAGATCAATGCGTATTTATTCAACCAACAGCAACCCGTATCACGATTTTTCGAATTCGAATCACGAATCCTCTAAATTCATCAAATAAATGATGGATATGATCTTAAAAGGGGCGAGAAGACTATTTATAGACTCGTTATGATGTCGTTCGAATGTGAGGAGGAGATTATTTAGGATGATACGTCGAATAAACCCGTAATTGAATTTGAGTAATTTAATTATTTATGTGAGGTGGTGGGATGCTTTTTGGCTTTTGGCTTTTGGCTTTTCGACGCACATGGTATTGACACGGTTGGTTGGTCGTGGGTCATCGGACGAGTTTTTGGGCACCATAAAAGGATTAGACCAAAGGGGAGGTGGTTCGAGGAATTTACTCTTGAAGGAAGATCATATCCTTCTTCGGAATTGAATAACCCGCCGAGGAGCGCAACCGCCCGGATGATTAATGCTCCCCTCGAATTCCCCTTCCTGCTTATCGAGGAGAATCGATTTCGTGGTGGGTACATTTGGTGCAAATCTCAAATTAGGACAAAAAAGATGGGGAAGCGACTCACCTTACTTTTTTCATTAGTCTCAACGGATGGACATCAGTGGTTGGTTGCGTATCTTGTTAAAAACTAAGATGTAGAAACTATTTATGCCGAAATAAAGGGGAGGAAAAGGACGAAATTAGTGAACAGTCACGGTTTAGTTAGAGCTCGTATGCCCGATATTTTGGTGGTAATTTGAAGTTTGAGATATAGGTAAGGATCAATTCACAAGAAATTTGATCTGGCTCATTGAGTAAAAGCCCTCAGTTTGTTATATTGATGAGCGTGCTAGGAAAGTAGACGGTCGCATTGGGTATTAAGAGGGTCACGTAATTGGAGAAGTGAGAATTTAAAAGATGAGCATTTCAAAAAGATAAATAAAGTAAGTTCAAGATTCGAGCGAGGATCTCTCTATTTATGTTCGGTGTTTTTACCGATGTCTCGACAAATCTCTACCATTAATAGATAGGACACCGATCAAAGCGGAAGATTTCGCTCTAGACGTCGCCGTTGGTTCGTCATCGGGGGGCCAAGTCGAGAGGGCAATGCTAAGGACACTTTGTGGACACATAGATCAAGGAAACAATCGATTCTAGCAAATGCCCGTTATAAATTGCACGAGAAAGGTTAGTGCCGTTAAAAATCGGAACTCCTCCGCACATCAGATTGCCTGAAATGGACGCTATCGGGTCCGGCACGGACTAGTCGGGCGGTCGAAAAACTCCAAACCAATGTGCCGATGTTAAAAAGGGCAGATAGAGAGAGCAAAGAATCTATTCCCCACGTGCGAAAACGAAACCGCGTCCAAGACCTTTGAAAAAGGGCCACGAGCTAGAAAGGGGGCTTTAGCAAAAGAAACATGGCCCGATCTCGAATCACGACTCCTGTCTATCTGCCCGCCCCCTTTTCTTCTTGGCCTTTTCTTCTTCTTCCTCTCCTCTCTCTCTCTCTCTCTCTCTCTCTAAAATCTTACTATAATGTCGGTGAGGTAATGTCGTCCTGCAAGGCAAGATCAAGACGTGAGTGCTGTCCTTCTGTTTCTCGTGAACAAGCCATACAGATTCCAAAACAAAATTACAAGTTACATTTTACATTTTACAATAAAAAAAAAAAAAAAAAAATTGTCCAAAAAATCCTAAACTTATTATATTTTTATTAATTTAGTTATAAACCTTTTAATTTTGTCAATTGGATCACAAATTTTTATTTACGCTTTGTCAACTAAGTCGAAAAATCTAGCAAATTTTGGCATGGAAATTGTTAACGTGTATATCAACTCAACTAATAACGCATGCAGTTCCGATGTTGACATCGTTTAATAATATTTTAAATATTTTTAATTCTTTTCCCCACATTGTTAATTGAATGGACGTGATGATCAAATTCTATTATTTGTTGGCGGCCAATCATGGGGAAAAAATGATAATTCGCTGCTTCTTTTTTTGGGTTTTAATAAAAAAGATCTCTCTTTCCATGGGGGCATCACTATCCTTCGGACGAGAAAAATGTCGCTCTCCTCTACCGGTTCGATGCCTGTCCTGTGGGAAAAGCATGTGTTGTCCGTCTCCCGCCCAACGCATTTGGCGAGTCAATCATTTTTTCTTGTCTTTGCTTTCGCTCTTTCGCGTCGGCGTCGTGTAGAGCCCCACACGGGTTTCTTCCGTCACTGCTCATCCACGCGCCTTCAACGTAATGTCAAAGGCCCCAATAAATAGATAAGTCTCGCTAAATAAATTTCACGCCGGCCGGACGGGTTCGGAAGTCGTGCCGACGTGGTCAATGTGACATCGAAGCCTTGGTGGGATTGTTAGGGTGGTGGGTATACCTCCTCTGATCACACATCATTTGCGCTCAGATGTTACTTGAGTATATCATGTTAGAAAATTTAAGTATTAAATTACACATTCATATAATAATATAAGCCTTTAAAATAGTTTGGATCAACAATGTAAGACATGGTATTAGAAGCTTTAGACTTACTAGGGAAAAGTAAAAAAAAAAAAGTCATAAACTTATTGCATTAATATAAATTCAATCATAAACCTTTCAATTGAACATATTGAATTCTAAACCTCTTTACATTGATATCAATTTAGTCTATCTAATCAATTGAGGTCGAAAATTATTGACATGGGCACCGGTGATTCTCCGTGGCATTACGCATTGATTGGATTTTGTTCTAGAAGGGCTTAAAAAATCGATAATTTGTTGCTTCTTTTTTTGGTTTTGAATAAAAAAAATGTCGACTTTCCTTCTAATCTTCTTTGGACTAGAAACATGCCTCTCTTCTCTAATCTCTACTGGTTGGGTGTCTGTCCTGTGGGGGAAAAAAGCTTATGTTGACTGTCTCCCCGCCCAACCCATTTGGCGGGTCGATCTTTTTATTTTCCTTTTCTAAATTCTCATCTTTGCTTTCGCTGTTTCGCGTCATGTGCTGCGATAGCCCACGCACCAGCGCGGTCAAGGTGACATCGAAATCCTATTGAATTTGTTTGGGATTCGGTGTTTATCTCGTCCAATCACACACCATTCATGTCCGGGACATTGTTCTAGTATATAATGTTAGAATAATTTAAGTATTAAATTATGTATTCGTTTAACGGTTTAAACTTTTAATACAATCTGGACCTGCAATATATCACATGATATTAGAGGCTTTAGGCTTAGTTTAGTGACCTTAAGCTTTCGACAGAAACTTTCCAATGTAATCCCACGAAATCTCCCAATGAATAAGTCTGCATGCTGTCAAATTAGAAGGACTTTGTTACGTGTATCTAGGGCGATGCCCCCCTCCCCTTTCGTTTCTCGAATTCTAATCATGAGATGTGGGCCGAAGCCACGCTCCTCACGGAGCATCCAAAAATTGCTGAGTTTCACTTTTGCTCCCCTTATTACATCCACATCACTTTTTTCACATTAGACGCGGATGGTAGGTCCATCGGGACCATTTTGTCAGAATTTAATAAACAATGAAATATCATTTATTGAAATTTAACAGGAGATGGGGTCTGTCACAATTTTGGACAGAATTATATTTTAATCAATGATGAAGCCCGATGACATAAAAAGTTTTGTTAGAACTTAATCAACAGAAAGGTGTAACGACATAAAATATGCGATTTTAATTAACAGTGATATCTAAAAATTACAACTAAGATAAACGCCAAAATTTAATTGATAATGAGATATATGAAACTACAATCAAGGTACATGACTTGAAAGATAATAAGGCTTTTTCGTTGATTCATTCGAAATTACGAGATTCAAGTAAATAATTAATTTCACATCTCTTATTATCTAGCCACATCTATCTAAAAAGAGCTTCAATATCATAATATATCAACAGATTTGCATGGCTTTCGCTGTTTATCAAATTTTGTTACCATCGATTGAGTCGGTTTCTTGTCGATTATCACCAAAAAATATAAAAAAAATAAAAAGTTAAGAAGAGTCAACTCAAAGACATGGCTAAGAAGAAAAATCGGGGGTGGGTGGGAAGTATATTCTTTAGAGCTGTGTTGAGCAAAGCAAAGGCTGTATCCATTCAATTCTCCCTTCCTTTCGGTGCCTCTCTCTTCTGACAAATTCTAAAGATAGAGAGATTGCGCTCCCCAGATTGAAAGATGTTGTTCATTCCTTGGCCTACTAAGCACACATCTCTCTCTCTCTCTCTCTCTCCTTCTTTTGCGCACCCCTTCTTTTTCATTATCGATTTCGATACACAATAAATGCAGATACGTCTGACCACGAAAAAGCAGGATATCTTACTATTTTTGTATTCTCCTATGCCAAAAATACACGGCACTTGGGGATTTGAGAGGTGGAATGTGATTTGTAGTGGGCCAGAAGAGAAGGAATGAGATGCTTTGGGTTTACATAATGCAATGTGCACGATGTGAACGATGGAAGTTCCCCATGTTCACGCCTACTAATGCCAAGTACGACTTGTCAGCAAGAACCACGGGCGGAGAGAGCGCGATTGAATGCGATTACCAACCCCGCCATAATGATGTGGGCCCCTCTTGGCCTTTTAGCATTCTCGTACACAAAGGCCGGAACGTGCGAGTAGGTTCCTAATGGACAGCAATCGATTCTATGTTGTCGTCGTCCGACAATTGAGATTTGCCACCTATGTTCAGGCTTCTGTTCGTCAACGTAGCCTGGTGAGCAAAGAGATTCTAATGTGTAAGAGCACTTCATTGAATATTTTTATTAGGATGAATCGGTTCCACGTTGGAAGACAAAAAAAACTTGCACAGGATTCTAGGTATTGACTCGTAACAACCTCCCCCCTCCCAAATAAAATAACCCATTGAAAGTCTCGCATGGTATGCCAAACTTCGATACAACGCATTTAATAGACATATAGCACGGTTTCATTTTTTTTTTTTTGGGTCAAATATCACAAGATTTCAACATGCCTAGAAATGATGATGTGACAAGACATGATGGGACACGATACACTAATCTAATTAAAAATGTTATGTTGACATGTATACATGATAAACACTTGGAACATGTTAATAAATGAAAACCTATGTTAACGCATCGTTTCAACCCTTCTCCAAATAACATGATCTTGATTTCATATTACATCTAAATTGTATCATTAAGTCGTTTTTCATGTCCTAGGGCCTTTGAATCCCTAAAAATGTTATAATATTGCTTCACGTTGTTTTTAACATGGATGTCATTTCTATTAACTTTTAAGGATAAAAAGTTTTGGCACGTAGATTCTTGTCTAAACGGATTAAGCTGATCAAACCGCGTAAAACGAGACTTTTCTTGTGTCATAAATGAGGCCCGCTTATGACACACACCCATTTACATCAAATCCAAATCTGTTTAGTTAAGTGATCGGCGTTATACCGTATCGTGTCGTGTCGTGAAGCCAGTCATGTCAATGATCATTTGCCTTACTTTTAATTAAGCTAGGCACGTGGGCTTTGGTCCATAAATAAAAATGTCCCTTACGGTTGACGAGTTGCTTTAGAATGGAGCAAGGACCAGGGATGATTTGGCTAAAGACATGAACTGGGCTTCAAAATGCCCATCGGCATTGGGCTGGCTCTTTGGAAATGGCCTCGCTATTGGCCCATCAATTATCGTCAACGCGAGTCAAACAGCAATAGGAGGGCTGGGCCCAATAAGCAACCCCCAACCATGTCCTCCATGTTTTTTCTCTGACGCCTTTTATCTTATACCGGTCGCGAGCACCAATTTCGTGTCGAGTTCAAATCGGTTAGGTCTTAGATTTCAGGCCACATTGTTAAGCTTTGGGTACAAATTTGTGCTTGGAATCCAGAGCACGGTCGGTTCAGTGATCACGTGTTCAATCTGTCTTCTATGATGGATTAGAAGTTGGACCACGAGTAATGTCATGAATAAGAAACTATTTGTGCTTTTGTTAGTTAGTATGTTCCACATTAGCCATATATGTTCATCACCGGACCATTTTTTCGGAAAATGTCCATGGAGCTCCAACATTAAATTTGTGTTGTATAAAACCATTTTAGTTGGTTTCGTTAGGACAAACTTTGGGCCTTTTCATGATTTGGATGATGCTAAAATTTGTACAATTATGGTGTAAATTAAACATTTCATAATAAGGTATGGCTATAATCTTTGCTGATTTGGATGATGCTATATGGTGTAAATTAAACATTTCATAATAGGTATGGCTATAATCTTGCTAAGAGCATACAGTCAAGGCTGGTTGTCTATTTCACTTGTTTGCCAATTAAAGAAATCTAACTTCGCTCGCATGAGAATATAAATGAAAAGTCTAAATAAAAGTTGAATGTTGTGGTCATTCATTTTGAGTGTTAGTTAATATCACTGAGCGCACTAGATAGGTTCATAAAGATATTGGCTTATATTAATAAATCACAAGGTAATTATGATTTTAACTGTTTATGATAAGTCACCATATAAAGATGGTAACTTTTTCTATTGTGGAAGCTAAACTTCAACTTTTTATAGAGGCATTTGTCAGATTGTGAGATACTCATATCTTCATTTAGAATATTATCTCGAGATTGAGATGTCATGTCCAAAGCAAAAGCTAGAAATTAATTTATTTATTAGATAAACATGTTTCAGTTGCATCATTGAATTAAAAGGTAAACAATAATCATGAAGATTCACTTGAACTAGTTACAAAGTTTAGATCAGCTGTACATTCGTGACGTATCTACTGACGACACCAACAAGATTTTGTATAACAAAAAATAATAAAAGATACAATGATTGGACAAAATGGATGTCACGAGTGCTCTGGATTTTCAAAAAATAGTAGTGAAAATTGAAGCCTCCTTAAAGCGACAATCAGACCATCAAGGTCAATACACCAATGATAAGGGGTGTGCATTGGTCCCAATCCTATATGGAAATCGGACCGAATTGACTTATTTTAGGTGGTTCTTGATTATTGAGGAGGATTCGTACCGATCAGATTAAATAGACTTAGTTGGCTCAAAATAATTTCTTTTAATTTTTTTATAGCATAAATCATTTAAAAAAAATAATAGCATCGCCATTCTCGAGAATTGGACTTGGACCGATTCGATCCGATTCTAAGGCTAACAAAGTCGGTTCTCGATTCCACAAACTAGAAATTAACCCTATTCGATCTAGTTCTTAATTCTGAGGTGGGAACTAGACTTGTCAAAATGGGCCTTAAACTCATGAATGAGTCATATATGAATCACTTCAATTTTGAAGAGTTTACCTTAAATGAGTTTTAAATTTAAAGTCTAAAAATAAACGGGTCTAAATGGATTGAGTCTATAAACCACATTGGACTCATACACACTCTCTCTTTCTCCCTCTCCAACCTTAAAAAGATATTTTTAAAAAAATTGAAATTATAATTTTTTTTCTTTTTCCTCTCCTTTTCTTCCTCCTTCCATCATCCCTTTTCCATCTCCCTTGACTTGTGGCTGGCCATGGTGATTGCCTGTGATCAATTAGGTGAGGCCGAGGCCTCGCTAATGTCTAGCACCGGCGAGAGTCAAGCTTGTCGACCTGGGGTGAAACTTGAGTTTGCTTGTGGCCGATCACCAAACATGGTGCTAGTGATTGGTTGAAGAAAAAGGAAAAAAAAATAAAAAATATTAAAAGGAGTGCATGAAGGAAAATGAAATCAGATTTTTCTTATCAAATGGCAGAAAATGTTTTCTAATTTATTTTCAAATTTCATGCAAATACTAAAAAATATTATCTATTGGAAATTTTCACAAAACAAAACAAAGCCTCAATTTTAAAAAAAATTATACAAATTGGCCACTAAATTTATATTGCATGGAAGTATTTTAACAATGCAAATTAAAAATAAAAAAAGAAACAAGCTGTCCTAAATTCAGTTAAATGGGTGGTCAGGTATGAATCAAGACATTTGCATTATAATATATGAGTCATATAAATTGATAAATTTGGGTTCGATTATTTTTTAACTAACCTAAATCCAATCCAATACACTTGTTTAATAGGTCTACTAGGAACCAACCTACCTTAAAACCAAACACCCCCACCTATAAATACATTCCCAATATTTTATGGTCATCAATTCCGAGGGCCGTTGCATGTCCCCTACCATATTTAAATTAAGCTAGTATAGATTTCGGCATCTATCAATAAATCGCAAGGGAATCGAAATTCTATACATTATATTTCTTTTTCCTTTTCAAGATCCTGAGATACCAATATCGCCTAAAACGGAAATCTAAACTTCCACCTTACTTAACAGCCTCATATGTTTTTACTCGTAATGGCACTTTCATCATACAAAAGGAAAAGCGAGGTAAATCAATAATCAAATACATTCGCTCGACCTAGTTGGACAGCATAGAACCAATTGTATCCCATTCGGAATGCGCCATTCCCAAACAACGTCAATATATTTATATGAAATTGAAGACAGAGAATTCGATTAAATGGACGATGAGGATCGCTTCGGACCGGAACCAAAAACGGAAAAACCCCTCGAGCCTCGGACGAAACGACGGGCGTGTCCGTGCGTCGTTTCGTCCGAATTTTCCTACACAGCTTGACCCGAATTGCTCTTTCTTTCTTTCTTTTTTTCTTTTTTTTCAATATATATCTTCATGAGAAATTTCTGGTAATTTTCCTGACTCCTGTTCCCCATCGACGTGTGCAGTATATTAAGCCCACCTTATGAAAAAGGAGAGAGCAAGAAAAAATAAAGAGGAGTCCTTTTGTTCCTTTTTCATTCAGCGCAACAACGCTATGTTCCCAGACAGTCCGCACCTCTCACTCTCCTCCTCCTCTCCCGTCCTCCTCCGGCGAATCCGTCGCCCGTCGAGCGCTTCCTCCGGTGCACGCGCGCAAGTCAAATCGTGAGGGAGCGACTGGTGGCAGTGGCTCTAGTGGTGGTTGGGAGGCGGTTGGTAGCAATGGTGGTCAGATCTGGCCACTTATGGCGTCGCTTGGTTCGTGCGTGCTAGGCGACGCCGCCCAAGGTCCGTGCGATGGTTGCTTGAGGTTCGCGCGGCTCAGGCGACGCCGTCTGAGGTCGCGTGACGCTGCTTGGGTCGCAGGTTACGCCACCCCAGGTGGTGGTCAAAGGGGACGTGCAACCCCAAGCGATGGTGGCGACTGCTGGATAAGCCCGATGGGTGGGGAAGAGAAGATGAACAGGGAAGAAGATGGGTGGGGAAGAGAAGAAGACGAAGGGAGAAGAGACGATGAACAGCGACGCAGTTGCATTTCCAAAATGCCCAATGCCCAAAGCACCTCCTCTCTAGCATTTAGCTTTGAGCATTGAGAATACTCACATTTGACAAATGAGCTTTCAAAAACATTTGCCAAACACAAAAAAATTTTCCCAAGGGGCTTTGGGCCCAAAGTACCTTTGGGAAAGTCGAACCAAAAGAGACCTAAGCACAACTCTCTCTCTTTCTCCTTGTTTTGCCCACAAAATCCAAATCCCGGGTCAATCAGAATCTAGCCCCCACCGCCATTTCACACCGCCGGCAAGGCTGATGGCTCAGGTCCCCAAACATGGCTTGCACGCCATGAAGACGAGACACGGCGCATCCGAGCCATTGCAGACTTTTTTTTTAGATTGGTAGCTTTAACGATGTGCCTCCGAAACACTAAGAATCATTCACATGACACAAGCGCCTAGGCTCACGGGTTCGATGATTCCGGGAATAAAAGCGACATTGTTTGGTGGGACCAGCAGGGTGAATGTTGTGCCCTTCACATGAAGAACAGCATATTCGCAGCATATGCAGACATCCCTACTGCTAGGTGACTTGTACTTTTGTTCCGATTCTAGGCCGATTCTCCATCGTGCAGGTCTTTTGCCCTTGTTGTTTCCCTCCATCTTTAGATTTCACGTGATCGCTCATCGAGTTTGGAGATTTGCCAATTCTGCTCATTCGGGTACGAAGAAGATCCAAAACTGCCCTAAATACGTCAAAACCTCGACGTGACATTACCAAAGACAAGCGATTGATTATCTAATAATTAGAGATGAGCACGATTTCAGAGTAGAATTGAGAACTCAAGAACCGGATCAGCCATGCTAAAACTAATAACCTTTATCAGTCTAGTTCTCGAGCTCTAGGATGTGCAAGGTAAGTTTTAGATTTCAAAAATTGATAAACTTGTTCTCATGGATAGGCTTTAAAGAATCTAGAACCTGAAACAAATCTTTATATTATTCTTGTTCTAAATTTTCACGCAATCTTATGGCATTCTAAGCATCTAATGACGAGTGCGTAATTTAAAACCATTAATTTGAACTTTCATATCTGACGATATCCATAACTAAGATTTTTACTTTGGTAATATTTCATAATCTTTATGTTTCTAAATATGAAATGTGATTAGTAGATTGAAAATGCGATGATGCATTATAATTGTTTAATTAAGAGTATAGGTAGAATCTGGATAGATCTTAACTAGAATCTATGACATGGTGGGTTCAAGGTTCTTAAGTATGTAGAGTAAGTTCCAATTTTAAAAATAAAAATAAATAGGGAACTTGTTTTCATGTATAGGTTTTTGTTGGAACTTAGAACTGCTTACCCCTACTAATAATACATCAAAATGGGAATTTCTGTTAATTGAGTGGCACCATTGATATCATTCTAGACATCGCATATTTGTACTAGAACTGTGCATTGTAACGTTATGTTTATTTAAAGGCGATCTATCGAACACTTATGGTCCGTTCGTTTCGCGAAAAATATCATGTTTCCGGAAAACATTTTCCTAGAAGTCATTTTCTAGGAAAATGACTATATTTTCCGGTGTTCGGCCGAAACCTAAACTTTGAGTGGAAAATATTTTCCATTGTTCGTTAACTAATTTAATTGTTTGGAAAAAATTATCAAAAATTGAATTTAATATACGGGCCGGCTGACGGGGGCTTTGCACTCCAGGACCCGTCGGGGATCCTGCGGGTGTACCACTCCACGGCAGTGTTGCTACGGGACGGGTGGGTGCTAGTCGGCGGGAGCAACCCCCACATCTACTACAACTTCACTGGAGTGATCTTCGCGACGGAGCTCCGGCTCGAGGCCTTCCGGCCGCCGTAACTAGACCCGAAGCACTCGAGCTCCCGCCCGCGGATAATCTACCCGACCTCTCAGGCCAAGATCGGGTACTCGCAGAGATTCTCGGTCCAGTTCGCAGTGGCGGGGAACGTGTCCCTCGATGCGGTGGCGGTGACAATGGTGGCGCCGCTGTTCAACACGCACTCCTTCTCGATGAACCAACAGTTGCTAGTGATCGGCGGCGGTATGGTGGTCAAGGTTGGGAATTCAGCTTACGCGGCACAGGCGGTGGTTTCGGGGTCGCGTAATCTGGCGCCGGCAGGATATTACATGCTATTCGTGGTTCACCAAGGGATTCCGAGCGAGGGCATTTGGGTCCAGATACAGTAATTAGCAAGAGAGAGAGGATTGCATTTTTTTTCATAATTTTTTAATACTTGCTGCAAGTATTTAAAAAATCCGTTGAGACTAATGAAAAAAATAAATATGGAAAAAATAGAATTATTTACGTAGCAAGTATTAAAAAAATCGAAAGAAAAATTCAATCCTCTCTCTCTTGCTAATTACTGTATCTGGACCCAAATGCCCTCGCTCGGAATCCCCTGGTGAACCACGAATAGCATGTAATATCCCGCCGGAGCCAGATTACGCGACCCCGGAGCCACCGCCTGTGCCACGTAAGCCGAATTTCCGAACTTGACCACCGTATCACCGCCGATCACCAGCAACCGCTGGTTCATCAAGAAGGAGTGCGTGTTGAACGGCGGTGCCACCATTGTCACCGCCACCCCATCGAGGGACACGTTCCCCGCCACCGCGAACCGGACCGAGAATCTCTGCGAGTACCTGATCTTGGCCTGAGAGGTCGGGTAGATTATTCGCAGGCGGGAGCCCGAGTGCTTCGGGTCCAGGTACGGTGGCCGGAAGGCCTCGTGCCGGAGCTCCGTCGGGAAGATCACTCCGGTGAAGTTGTAGAAGATGTGGGGGTTGCTCCCGCTGACCAGCACCCGCCCGTCCCGCAGCAGCACTGCTGTGGAGTGGTACACCCGCGGGATCCCCGACGGGTCTTGGAGAGAGAAGCGCCCGCCGGCCGGCCCGTCGTGTTTGTAGATGACCGGGTTGAGGACCGGGTTCCGCCCAAACTCCCACCCGGCGGTCCCCGCCGCCGTGCCGTTGATGATCAGGACGTCGCCGTTCGGCAGCAGCACCATGTCGCCCATGGCCCGAGCCCCGGGCATCGTCTCCATGGCCCATTGCGGGTTCGGGTCGGTTATTTTGATCCTCCCGCAGGTGTTCAAGGCTCCGAGAAATTTCCCACCGGAGGCCTGTTTGAAAGCTCCTTTCGGAGCTCCGCCGCAGACCAAAACCTCAGCTTCGACATTTCCAGTGGGTCGTCCGGCGGTCTTCAGCGGAAGCAACACGGACGAGCCCGTGCTCGGGTAACATCTTGGGTCGCCGCCGGGCATTGTCGGGTACGTTCGGACCACCTTTTCGTTCACGTAATCGAACAATATCGCGCGGTTGTTCGCGAAAATGAACAGATTTCCGTCGACGTTGAGGTGGACGAAGGGGTAGAGATTGTTCTCGACGTTCCGGTCGTTGGTCTGGACCAGGAACGGCAGGCTGTAGACGTTCGGCGCTGCGGAGCTCTTCGGGTAGAACTCGTAGTTGAACTGCCGCCGGCCGCCGATCACAATCTGGCGGCCGTCGGGGAGGATCTGGTTGGTCGCGTACCCGCGGCGCGCCGCCAGGCCGTTCCGGATCTCCTGCCAGTCGCAGCGGCGGTCCGCGCACGGGGCGAAGGTCCGGACCTGCCGCTCCCCGTCGCTGTATCCGCCGGTCTGGACGAGGGTGCCGTCGGACGTGACGGCCTCCGCTTGTTCAGCGGAACTCATCTCAATGTTTTTAGC
The DNA here is from genome assembly GCA_014182515.1 of Eucalyptus microcorys. Taxonomy (NCBI): domain Eukaryota; kingdom Viridiplantae; phylum Streptophyta; class Magnoliopsida; order Myrtales; family Myrtaceae; genus Eucalyptus; species Eucalyptus microcorys. The sequence goes on along the minus strand of CM024567.1, from coordinate 13,685,049 downwards.
AAATCCATCCATTAACCTGCCAAAGGAGTCTCTACAAATGCAAGCCACAGCTGCACGAGAGGGGGGGCCGTCGCTGCTGAGAACCGAAGAGAGAGCCAAGGCGTCGCTGCTGAGAGGCGAGGAGGGATCCGTCTTCCCCTCTAGTCCACTCTCGACTTGAAACCAGTTGGGGCCTACATACGGCTTGTCTTCCGGTGGAATCGGGTTCGGGAGATGAGGTAGAGGCTTCATCGCACTCGCAGCTGCTCGGGTAAGTTCTTCTCCTATTTCTAGCGCTCGATCTGCAATTCAGTTCAGGGTGGGCTGTGGTAAATCGTCTCTGTTCTTGATGCTGAGTTCGTGAGATAAGATCAGCCATTCTGGCATTGTGGTTACAGTCTGCAGGTGCTGCAGAACCTTCTGCGTTGATGCCGCTACCCATGGGAAGCTTTCCTCGATCAAAAGAGAAGGAACGAGATGCTTTGGGTTTCCATAATGCAATGTGCACGATGTGAACGATAGGAGTTCCCCATGTTCACGCCTATTAATGCCAAGTACGAGCTGTCAGCGAGGACCACGGGCGAAGAGAGCGCAATTGAATGCGATCACCAAACCCGCCATAATGATGTGGGCCCCTCTTGGCCTTTTAGCATTCTCGTACACAAAGGCCGGAACGTGCGAGTAGGTTCCTAATGGACGGCAAAGAGATTCTAATGTGTAAGAGCACTTCATTGAATACTTTTATTAGGATAAATCGGTTCCACGTTGGAAGACAAAAATACTTGCACAGGATCCTAGGTAATGACTCGTGACACCCCCCCCAAAAAAAACGCATTTAATAGACATATAGCACGGTTTCATTTTTTTTTGGTCAAATATAACAAGATTTCATCATGCCTAGAAATGATGATGCGGCAAGACATGATGCGGCACGATACACTAATCTAATTATAAATGTTATGTTGACGTGTATACATGATAAACACTCGGAACATGTTAATACATGAAAATTTGTGTTAACGCATCGTTTCAACCCTTCTCTAAATAACATGATCTTGATTTCCTGTTATGTCTAAATTGTATCATTAAGTCATTTTTTATGTCCTAGGGCCTTTAATCCCTAAAAATGTTATAATATTGCTCCACATTGTTTTTAGCATGGATTTTATTTCTAGTAACTTTTAAGGATAAAAGGTTTTGACACGTAGATTCTTGTTTAAACGGATTGAGCAAATCAATCCGCATAAAACATGACTTTTCTCTTGTCATAAACAAGGCCCACTCATGACACACACCCGTTTACATCAAATCCAAATCTATTTAGTTAAGTAATAGGCATCATATTGTATCCGTGTCGTATCGTAAAGCCAATCATGTCAAGGATCATTTGCCTTAATTTTAATTAAGCTAGGCACGTGGGCTTTGGTCCATAAATAAAAATGTCCCTTACGGTTGACGAGTTGCTTTAGAATGGAGCAAGGACCAGGGATGATTTGGCTAAAGACATGAACTGGGCTTCAAAATGGCCCATCGGCAATGGGCTGGCTCTTTGGAAATGGCCTCGCTATTGGCCCATCAATTATCGTCAACGTGAGTCAAAAAGCAATAGGAGGGCTGGGCCCAGTAAGCAACCCCCAACCATGTCCTCCATGTTTTTTCTCTGACGCCTTTTATCTTATACCGGTCGCGAGATCCAATTTCGTGTCGAGTTCAAATCGGTTAAGTCTTAGACTTCAGGCCACAATGCTGAGCTTTGGGTACAAATTTGTACTTGGAATCCAGAGCATGGTCGTTTCAGTGATCACGTGTTCAATCTGTCTTCTATGAGATTAGAAGTTCGAGTAATGTCATGAATGAGAAACTATTTGTGCTATTAATTGTTGCCACCTCGTCGGGATGGAGCTCCAACATGTTGGTAGGACAAACTTTGGGCCTTTTCGTGATTTGGATGATGCTAAGCGGTTATGGTGTAAATTAAACATTTCATAATAGGTATGGCTATAATCTTGCTAAGAGCAAACAGTCAAGGCTGGTTGTCTATTTCACTTGTTTGCCAATTAAATAAATCTAACTTCGCTCTTATGAGAATATAAATGAAAAGTCTCAATAAAAGTTGAATGTTGTGGTCATTCATTTTGAGCGTCAGTTAATATCATTGAATGCACTAGATAGGTTCATAAAGATATTGGCTTATATTAATAAATCACAAGGTAATTATGATTTTAACTATTTATGATAAGTCACCATATAAAAATGGTAACTTTTTCTATTGTGGAAGCTAAACTTCAACTTTTTATAGAGGCATTTGTCAGATCGTGAGATACTCATATCTTCATATAGAATATTATCTCGAGATTGAGATGTCATGTCCAAAGCAAAAGCTAGAATTTAATTAATTTATTAGATAAACATGTTTCAGTTGCATCATTGAATTAAAAGGTAAACAATAATCATGAAGATTCACTTGAACTAGTTACAGAGTTCAGATCAGCTATATATTCGAGACGTATCTACCAACAACACCAACAAGATTTTGTATAACAAAAAATAATAAAAGATGCAATGATTGGACAAAATGGATGTCACAAGCGCTCTAGATTTTCAAATAATAGTAGCGAAAATTGAAGCCCTAAAATGCTAGCAAGGCATGTCCATTGACCTTCTCCCTCCTAAAGCGACAATCAGACAATCAAGGTCAATATACCAATGATAAGGGGTGTGCATTGGTCCCAATCCTATATGGAAATCGGACCGAACTGACTAATTTTAGGTGGTTCTTGATTCTTGAGGAGGATTCATACCGATCAGATTAAATAGATTAAGCAGGCTTAAAATAATTTCTTTTAATTTTTTTATAGCATAAATCATTTAAAAATAATAATAGCATTGCCATTCTCGAGAATTGGACTAGGATTAGTTTGATCCGATTCTAAAGCTAACAAAGTCGATTCTCGATTCCACAAACTGGAAACTAACCCTATTCAATCTAGTTCTTGATTCTGAGGTGGGAACTAGACTTGTCAAAATGGGCCTTAAGCTCATGAATGAGTCATATATGAGTTACTTAAATTTTGAAGAGTTTACCTTAAATAAGTTCTAAATTTAAAGTCTAAAAATAAATGGGTCTAAATGGATCGAGTTTATAAACCATTTCCAACCCATTGGACTCATACACACTCTCTCTCTTTCTCCCTCTCCAGCCTTATAAAGATATTTAAAAAAATTGAAATTATAATTATTTTTCTTTTTCCTCTCCCTTATTTCCTCATTCCATCTTCCTTTTTCCATCTCCCTTGACTTGTGGCCAGCCATGGTGATCAACTAGGTGAGGCCGAGGCCTCACTAATGTCTAGCACTGGCGAGAGTCAAGCTTGTCGACCCAAGGTGAAGCTTGAGCTTGCTTGTGGCCTATCACCAAACATGGTTCCAGCTGAAGAAAAAGGAAAAAAAAATAAAAGAATATTAAAAGGAGTGCATGAAGGAAAATGAAATCATATTTTTCTTATCAAATGGTAGAAAATATTTTCTAATCTATTTTCAAATTTCATGCAAATTCTAAAAAATATTATCTATTGGAAATTTTCACAAAACAAAATGAAGCCTCAATTTTTAAAAAATTATACAAATTGGCCACTAAATTTATATTGCATGAAAGTACTTTAACAATGCAAATTAAAAATAAAAAAAAAAAACAAGTTTTTTTCCTAAATTTGGTTAAATGGGTGGTCAGGTATGAATCAAGACAAATGCATTATAATATATGAGTCATATAAATTGATAAATTTGGATTCGATTATTTATGAACTAACCTAAATGCAATCCAATCTACTTGTTTAATAGGTCTAGTGGGAACCAACCTACCTTAAAACCAAACATCCCCACCTAGAATACATTCCCAATATTCTATGGTCATCAATTCCGAGGCTGTTGTATGTCTCCTACCATATTTAAATTAAACTAGTATAGATTTCGACATCTATCAGTAAATCGCGAGAGAATCGTAATTCTATGCATTATATTTCTTTTTCCTTTTCAAGATTCCGAGATACCAATATCGCCTAAAGCGAAAATCTAAACTCCCACCTTACTTAACAGTCACACACGTTTTTACTGATAACGGCCCTTTCATCGTACAAAAGGAAAAGCGAGGTAAATTGATAATCAAATACATTTGCTCGACCTAGTTGGACAGCATAGAACAATTGTATCTCATTCGGAATGCGCCATTCCCAAACAACGTCAATATATTTATATGAAATTGAAGACAAGAGAATTTGATTAAATGGACGATGAGGATCGCTTCGGACCGGAACCAAAAACGGAAAAACCCCTCGAGCCTCGGACGAAACGACGGGCGTGTCCGTGCGTCGTTTCGTCCGAATTTTCCTACACAGCTTGACCTGAAATTGCTCTTTTTTTTTTTTTTTTTTTTTTTTTATATATATATTTTCATGAGAAATTTCTGGTAATTTTCCTGACTCCTGTTTCCCATCGACGTGTGCAGTATATTAAGCCCACCTTATGAAAAAGGAGAGAGCAAGAAAAAATAAAGAGGAGTCCTTTTGTTCCTTTTTCGTTCAGCGCAACAACGCTATGTTCCCAGACAGTCCGCACCTCTCACTGTCCTCCTCGTCTCCCGTCCTCCTCCGGCGAATCCGTCGCCCGTCGAGCGCTTCCTCCGGCGCGCGCGCGCAGGTCGGTGCTCGTCCTCAATCCCCTCTCCTCTCCATCCGACTGATTTAGGGATTGCGGTAGCGCTGCCCGGCTTTTTTTTTTTTGTTTCTTTCCTGTTTCCCAATCGCTAGGTCAATTCCGAAAATTGGGATTGGACCGGATGGGAGCAATGCGGTGAGCTCGGCCACGCCGGGCATTGGTTTTCCGATTGATTCGCGGGGGGTCAATCTGGTGGCCGGGAGCAGGTTGTAGGGGGAAGGAGGATTAGCTGTGGAGTTGGCGGGTCACGGCTTGTGGGGGTGGGGGGATTGTTTCGGCGGCCATGCGCTGCCGTTTCGTGGTGATTGAGAAGTGGAAGGTGATGCCTTGCACGGTGGTAGGTTGCGGGTTGTCGGCTCAGGGGGTGAAATTGGGATAGGGTTGCCGTTGGGATTTGGGATTTTATCGGCGGAGGAGATGACTCGGGAGGAGAGGAGCTCGAGTGCTAGGAAGAAGGAGAAGTTGGAGGTTCATTTCGATTCGGACGACGATGAGCCCATCGGGTCGCTTCTGAAGTTGAAGAAGTCACGAAAGAGCAAGAGGGTTAAGTTGGGGTTGGATGATCTCGGGGAAGAAGGTAGAAAACGTGGGGCTAGTGAAGAGAAGCCGCTGCTGGCGGAGGATTTGGGGGGCATGGATGATACATTGGCGAGCTTTAAGAGGAAGTTGAAAGGTCCAAAGAGAGAGCGCAGGAGCTCAGTGTTAAGCAGCGTTTCTTCAGATGCGGTGGAGCTGGTGGAACATTCTGCTAAAGAAAACATGGATGATAGGATTGCTGACTCAATTTCAATGGAATTGGTTGTGGAAAAGGGTCAAGAAGCTGGTGGCGATGGATCTCATAAAAGGGCTGGAAAAGAAAGTAAGGGAAGAGCAAAGAGGCCGAAATTCGATCCAACCATGAAATTGGTTGAGGACCAAAATAAGTCCTATGATGATGATTCGAAAGATTTGGAACCTCGGCATGATTCACTAGAAGAAGAAAATCATCAAGCTGTTCCAGGAAAAGGTCCTGGTGATTTAGCCAATGGCCTGTTGGAAGACTCAATATCGTCATTTTTCAGGGGGGCACAATCTGGTGATCTTGGTTTTAAACAGAAAATGGGGGGACATACTACAGATCATGGGTGCAGTCACCAGTCCGATGGTGTTCCCGGAGATTTTCATGCTGCTGCAGAAGTTAAAGAACATCATACTGCTCACCTCTCAATGGAACTTCTATCCAAGAACCTGAAATGCACAGATAGAACATGTCTGAATGCTGGTTCAGCTTCGGATGAATGTGACGTTGTAGACAATGAGCCCTTTAGTAAAAATATGAATCATGCATCTGGCTGCATAGAAGAAGGAAATAACTCAGCTGTCAGTTTCTTTTCAGCCGAAGTTGGACCTTCCTCTGATGCTTGTGGGCTGAGCAAACTGGGCGAGGAGGCCGGTGCATGCTTGACGAGTGCTCAAGTCGATGACGTCAGTTCAGCTCCTGTGGAAAAGGCTGTGTTGGAAATGGAAACCATCAAGCATGGGCTAAAGCACTGTTCTATGGTGAAGACATGCACTTCGGTGGTGGATATCAATGGGTCATGGAAAACTCTGTCTGTCACAGAAACAAAGGAAGAGACTTATGGAATGGGTCGGGTTGAATCCACTAAAGGATTTACTGATGTATCGTGTGAAGACCAAGCGGGCATTTCCATTTTGGGGCTTGGAGAAGAAATTGTGGAGCTTTCAGTCAATGACAGAGTATCAAATGTCTTATGTCCAAATACATCAAAGGATGATCAACAATGTAACCACGAATATGTTTCAAAGTTGATATCTCATGAGCCACCTGAGAGCCGTATAGGGATTGAAGAAGCTGCTGTGTCAAAAATCAGTTCGGATGTTAGTCAGTCTACATCCGATCACACTCAGCCTCACTCATCATCTCGTGACACCTCTAAAGGAACTCCCTTTCCTAGTCGGGACTATACTTCAACTGAAGGATTGACTACGAGGGCATCCCTTATCCCTAGTTTTCAGGATGAGAAGGACAATGATCCTGAAGATAATCGTGATTCAAGCAGCAAAGACACTAAGCTCTCAGTTATGCAGCGTTTGCTACGCAAGGTCAGAAAGCATAGGCATGGAGACATGGCTTATGAGGGAGATGCTGAATGGGAGACTCTAATGGATGGGCAAGGTTTTCTTGAAAACCATCAGGTTGGGGGTATCGTCCATTCATATAGAAGCAGAGGGAAGCCTGATTTGTCTTCAAATGGTGGTGTGGTAGCAGTGTCTGTAGGACTAAGAGCTCGAGCAGCTGGTCCGTTCGAGAAGATTAAATTCAAGGAGTTCTTGAAACGAAAAGGCAGCCTTCATGAGTATCTAGATTGCAGGTTTATCCTACTACCAAAGCCTACATGTGCATTTGCATCTAGTGCTGTCACAAAAGCTATCATACTGGCTGGAACAAATGTTATTTGATCACATTCTGCACTTCATATAACCCAATTGAAAGTTCTTAATGATATCCAGTGGGACTTTTCATCCAAACTCATTGCGAGTTGCAAAGTTTGAATGCTTTCCCTCACCTTGTAAAACTGAAGCTAGGGTATTTGGTCTGTTGTTACTATTATGCAGGCTTCTATTTTCCGTGCTTTAAACTGGCTCAATATAACTTGTCGCTTGTTATAATACAGGAATTGGATCTTAAGTCTTTGGAGCAAAGATGCTAGCAATATATTGTCTCTTGCGGACTGCGGAGTTGCAGAATCTTCCTCAGACAATGAACCAGCTCGAGCTTCATTAATTAGAGAAATATATGTTTTTCTCGATCAGAATGTAAGTTGTAATTGACTGTCAAGTCATTTCATTCTCAACAATAAACTTTTAGCATTCATGAACTCTTCATCCTGCTTTTTTCTGTTGGCATCATTTTCACAATCAGGATGAAAGTTACAGTAGATTTTCATGTCATGTCCATTTGTTCAAATGTGATTATGCATTTAACTTTATGCTTGATCATCTTCTCAGAAAGTCATCGCAGTCACTTTACAGTATAGTATCGTAACATTCCGCACACCCTTGGCCCTTGACTGTCAACAGTCTCTAGACATGAGAGAGATTTTCACTGATTTGATCACTGCACATCCTAACATAAAATTCTGTGTGCTTCACATGCAAAAACTCTTTTCCTAATTTACTCTGTTATTTCTATTAAAAAGCATTTTTATGGCTGGGGAGTTCTATTATCTGTGAATCTCAGTCAATGAGTAATGTAATGTGATATGTATATATGCTAGGGTTATATCAATACTGGAGTTTCAACAGCTAAGCAGAGAGCCACATCAAATGCGGGTCAAAATGATGAGGTTATGGGTGAAAAGGATTTTGAAAAGATTGGTGGGGTGTCCATTGCTCCAGATGAGCAGAGAGCCAAATTAAGTGTTGAACCAGACGATGAGATTTCGGGTGAAAAAAATCTTGAGAAGATCAGTGGGGTGTCTTTTGCTGAAACAGTGGACAAGTTTTCCGCTGCACTTGGTCAGTTCAAGATCTCTGAAACATGTATGGAGGCAAATGACAGTGTAGTAATGATCAGTGAAGAAAGTTCCAAATCAGAAATCTTGGAGTGCCAGAGCCTTAATTCAAAGATGTTGCAGTCACCCTGTGACACAAAAGCTAATTGCCTGGACAACCGTCACTCTGGAAACGATTTGACTGATACAGATTTGCCAAAGAAGTCAGATATAGATGTTTTACCTGCTGATCAGTCTTCCAAAGCTACGGAATTCTGTTTGGAACCTGCTATGGCTTCAGAATCAGAGGAGTGTCCTGATTCTGTTAAATGCATCTCAAATGTTCAGGCAGGGCATTTGAAATGCAGCTTGGATGCTGGAAAGAAGATAATAGTTATAGGAGCAGGTCCTGCCGGCTTAACAGCTGCACGACATTTGCACCGCCAGGGTTTTTCAGTGACTGTGCTTGAGGCTAGGAGTCGGTTAGGTGGTCGAGTTCACACTGACCGTTCGTCTCTTTCTGTTCCCGTTGATCTTGGGGCTAGCATCATTACTGGTGTTGAAGCTGATATGGACACTGAAAGAAGACCAGATCCTTCTTCATTGATCTGTTCGCAGTTGGGCCTCGAATTGACTGTGTTAAACAGTGATTGCCCTCTCTATGATGTTGTAACGGGTCAGAAGGTTCCTGCTGATCTTGATGAAACCTTGGAAGCTGAATACAACAGCCTTCTAGATGATATGGTATTGGTCGTCGCACAAAATGGGGAACGTGCCATGCAAATGTCACTTGAGGATGGTTTAGAATATGCACTTAGGAGGCGCCGAATGGCACAAGTAGGAACAGATATTGGAGAAAGTGAACTGCAGAACTCTTCACTTATCAATTTAAAAACTAGGACTAACAGTGGAGTTCCTGATGATAGTTTTCTAAAGGAGGACATATTGAGTCCCCTTGAAAGAAGGGTGATGAATTGGCATTTTGCCCATTTGGAGTATGGTTGCGCTGCATTGCTGAAAGAAGTGTCCCTTCCGCATTGGAATCAAGATGACATTTATGGAGGATTTGGGGGAGCTCACTGTATGATAAAAGGGGGTTATAGTACTGTCATTGAGTCTCTTGCAAAGAACCTCAACATACATCTAAATCATATAGTAACAGACATTTCCTATGGTACCAACGAGAGTGGCTCAATTGATGGAGACTCTTACAGAGTTAAGGTTTCCACTTCAAATGGCAATGAGTTTTTAGGAGATGCTGTTCTGGTGACGGTACCCCTTGGGTGCTTAAAAGCTGAGACCATTAAGTTTCATCCTCCATTACCTCAATGGAAACAGCTTTCCATTAAGCAACTTGGTTTTGGAGTCCTCAATAAAATAGTTTTAGAATTCACGGAAGTATTTTGGGATGACACTGTGGATTATTTTGGAGCAACTGCAGAGGAAACAAATTGCAGAGGGCAGTGCTTCATGTTCTGGAATGTCAAGAAAACTGTTGGAGCTCCTGTTCTTATAGCCCTATTGGTTGGGAAGGCTGCACTCGATGGTCAATGTATGACCTCACCTGACCATGTAGGTCATGCTGTTATGGTTCTTCGTAAACTGTTTGGAGAGGCATCTGTTCCTGATCCAGTTGCATCTGTTGTCACTGACTGGGGTAGGGATCCTTTTAGTTATGGTGCTTACTCCTATGTTGCGATTGGAGCATCCGGAGCAGATTATGACATTCTGGGCAAACCTGTGGATAACTGCTTATTTTTTGGTGGTGAAGCCACCTGTAAGGAGCATCCTGATACTGTTGGTGGTGCAATGATGAGTGGACTTAGGGAGGCTGTTCGAATCATGGACATATTGAGTACTGGAAATGATAACAAGGCAGAAGTGGAGGCCACGGAAGCTGCACAAAGGCAATCTGACCATGAAAGAGATGAAGTCAGGGACATAATCAAGAGGCTTGAGGCAGTTGAAATCTCGAATTACCGTTACAAGAACTCCTTGGAAGGTGACTATATCCTTTCCAGGGAAGGTTTGCTGCAGGAGTTGTTTTTCAACACTAAAGCCACTGCTGGAAGACTGCATGTGGCAAAGGCACTACTACGCCTTCCTGTTGAAGCCTTGAAGTCATTTGCTGGCACCAAACAAGGGCTTGCCACACTTAACTCATGGATACTGGTATCATTATGGTCAAAGTTTCTTTTGAACAGTATGAAATTATGTGTTGATATGAATATTGATGATAATTTACATGCATTCTGTGGTAGGACTCAATGGGAAAGGATGGGACCCAACTCCTGCGTCACTGTGTTCGCCTTCTGGTTCTTGTGTCCACTGATCTTCTTGCAGTGCGTCTGTCAGGTATGGAGTTTCCTTTTCTGTCTCAAGAAATTTATAGCAAGTTCAAGAAAACTTGAACGTTTTACCTACAATACAACTTCTCGATTCTGTTGGTCTTTCTTGGAAGGTAGGAGAAATGCTACAGATATAGGTTAACTTGTGCACAAAAGGTTTTACACTGGAATGTTGATTGGATAAATGTGTTTGAAGCATGGAGACTTTGGATTCTTTTGCCTGTAAAAAAAGGACAGTTTTTTTCTACATTCTTTTGTTCCAACGCAAATGAACTTTATATCTGTCAAAATGCTAGAACCTTTCACGGATTTCTTGTTGCACTTGCCATCAACCATCAATTCTAAGTCCAGTGCAAAATTAGGGGATGTGCCCCCAAGGGGAGTCTCATGATAGGTGACTAGCTATATTGACTTACTACCTATTTGAGTAACTCAGCTCTTCTGTGGCTATATGGGAAATTTGGCAAGACTGCCTTCTGTGTCCTCACAGTTTGAGCTATCATTTTAGTCTTGCTTTGCAATGCCTTCAAAATTTGCAGTCATATACTTCTAGGTGGTATTTCTTCATACTGGCAATGTCTAATAAAAATTCTGCTTCTAATGCATATTAAGTTTTCTTTAGAATATCCACTTATAGTCTTGCCACTCCTCTCTCTCTCTCTCTCTCTCTGTGGCTTTTTTAATGTGTTTTGGTTGATCTTGTTGTGTTGCAGGTATTGGAAAAACTGTGAAGGAAAAAGTCTGCGTGCATACGAGCCGTGATATACGAGCTATAGCGAGTCAACTGGTTCATGTATGGCTTGAAGTCTTTCGCAAGGAAAAAGCTTCTTTGAAGAGTAAATCTGTTAGAGATCCTTCTGCTGGGAGGCTACCTGTGCGGACGCAACTCGGTGGTTATGATGCTAAAGGAAACACGCACGCGTCGCCTTCTATTACAAACGTTAAAAAAGTGAAAAGTAAATCAGCCAAGTTAGAAAACGACTCAAGATCGGAAAGCAATTCATCAAGGTCGCGAGGGTCAGTGGAGAGACGTGATAGAATTATGGTTGGGAATGAAAAGATGGTCATTTCTGAGGAAGAAAAGGCTGCCTTAGCTGCTGAAGAAGCAGCCCGTGCCGCCGCACTGGCAGCTGCCGAGGTATGTTTTTCTTGTAACTTTACTCACAATAGATGATCATGTTAGTTCTTTCATATAATATTTTTTTATTTATTTTAATGGGCCGGGCTGTTTTCTTTATTGGAAGGGTTCTTTGTCTTGTCGAAATTGTTTGTTTAGGAGATTTTGGGTACCCCGGAGCAATCTCAATAGATATCAATGAACTGTGGTATTTGGCCTATTGAAGCTGCTTGCCAGTGTATTCTGAATGCTACGAGTTTCTGCTACATAGTCCTTCCTCTGCCTTTACTTGAACTAGCTGCCGGACCTCATTTACTTCAAGCAATTTCCATTTATGTGTTAGTTTACTTACGGAATTTTGTAATTTCACCACTTTCCCTGTTGGTTGCGTTCCATCAATGTCATGAAAGGCACTGAGCTGTACACTCAAGTTCATTTTTCTTCTTTGCTAGAGAATTTGATACAACCAAACTGGGTTTGTCACATCTTCTGGCTGTTTGGTGTTGGATTACATTATTTCTAGGATTTCATACTTGTCAATGAATTGTGTGCTGCGGGCTGCCACAGTCCCATTCCCTTGTGTCATCATTTCTGTCCTTAGTTGGAAGAAATTGGATAACCAGTCTGTTGGGTGCTGCAGGCATATGCATCTTCAGAAGCAAAGTGGAGGACAGTGTTGCAGCTCCCCAAGATACCCTCATTTAACAGATTTGCTCGAAGGGAGCAATATTCTCAGATGGATGAATCCGAACTTCAGAGAAAGTGGCCTGGTGGTGTTTTAGGGCGACAAGATTGCATATCTGAAATAGACTCTAGGAATTGCAGAGTTAGGGATTGGTCTGTTGATTTCCCTCCTTTTATTAACCTTGAAAGTTCAAGAATGTCAGCAGAAAACCTATCGCATCAGAGCCATTCAAATGATATTGCGAACAATTTGAACTTCAGAGAAAACTCTGGAGAAAGTGTGGCAGTAGATAGTAGCATATATACACAGGCGTGGGTAAATGCGTCTGGAAGTGTGGAGGGAAAAGATTATCATGCCATTGAAAGATGGCAATCTCAAGCAGCTGCTGCGGAGTCTGATGCCTTCCTACCAAATATGCATGTAAAGGATGAGGAGGACTCAAATTCTCTCCCGAGACCACCGGCCCGTAAGCGCGATGGGCTTGCTAATGAGAGCTCTCTATCACAGATTACTGTAAACAAAGATTCGAATCAGAATCAGCATCGAGGAGCAGATCGAATTAAACAGGCAGTGGTAGATTATGTTGCGACTTTGCTCATGCCCCTTTATAAAGCCAGAAAAATTGATAGGGAGGGATACAAGTCTATAATGAAGAAAACGGCGACGAAGGTCTTTAGCATTATCTCCCTCAGTATCTTCATAAACGTATATTTTGCGTAGCAACTATCTTTATTTGGAATGTATCATTTATATTCTGTTGACAGGTCATGGAGCAAGCTACAGATAAAGAGAAAGCAATGTTAGTAGCAGAGTTTCTTGATTTTAAGCGTCGGAATAAGGTGTGGACTATACTCATTTTAATTTCATGAACTTTGCTTTTGATGTATGATTGGCTATTACCACTGTCTCTGCAGTCCTTTCCAGGTTCCTTTATTGGTATCTGTGTGGAGAAGTACACAGACACACAGTGCAGTTCATTACAAAACACTGTGTCATACTATGTAGAATGTCAGAATATTTTAAGATTGAGTTTCGGTGGAAGTCTTTGCTGATGTTAAACTTTCCTTTGATGCATTCAACATGCAGATCCGTGCTTTTGTGGATAAATTGATCGAGAAGCATATGGCGGCTAAACCAGTTATGAAACCATGATAGGCTGTAGGACTTTCTGGTCCTTCATTTTTTATGCCTGTCTTCCTGGAATACTGACTCATACTGGTTGACTTCCTTTGATGATGGTGGTCGATGATAGAGGCATTGAAAGGATTGCTTGCTCTAAATTCTCAAGAAGGTCCAAGTTTGCTGGTCGTGGAGGATCTGCCTTAGAGTGGTGAATATTGTTCAACTTATTTTGGCTCGGACATGTGGTGCTTTGATGAAATTGGTGGCTTCTTGCAAATGTCCTTGGTCACCAAAGCAAGTTATCTTGTGACGCGACATTTTAGACTGACTTCGATTGGCTGGGAAAATTCTGATGTGATCAGTTTAGCTTTATGCAGCTTGTACTTCCAAGGTGGATATGAGGAACCCATTTTTTTCAAGGGATACACCTAGATTAGAGACTTTTTGTTAGATGTTTTTTATTTTATTTGATAACATTTGTACATTGTAGGATATTATCAGCAATTGACCCTATAGAAGAATCACATTCTGTGCGCAAAGCGCTGAATGTTTTTATATGCAAGTTGAATCAATTACCATTTCAACATATTCAAGTGTTTACACACACTGCTGTGTTCCATTGGACATCATTTTTCTTTTTAATTTTTTTATTTTTCTTGGCTTCCTTGTTTCCAAAATTGAACAAAAAAACATGGACCAAAGTCCTATATTCGGAGTTTCAATGGTTCCCAATGAAGCACTGTGTTCAAGTACTGTTGGCAGAGGCATCTGGAAAGATTGGACGTTCACATATTTGAAATTTGGGATGAGCATCTTTATCTAGAGTTTTGCTATTGTCTCCTCTGGATTGTGTGCAGGTAAACCTGTTTCATCCGCATCATTGTAGTGGTTAGCTACCAACCAGCACAGATGTTGCTTGAGAATTAAGTTTTGATGTTGCAGTATGCAATAGAGGCTTTGAAAAGCATCCAAGCAAGTGGTATCTATTTGGAAAGAAACCATGGATTCACATCATGAAGCCAGCCTTTCTGTGAATATGTTTTTGGTGCACAATACTCATTGTTGTTCCATACCTTTTGCCAGGTTTTATGGATGAGCCTGTATTGCTTCTGTCCCTGCAAGGTATGATTTTGGGCTCCTTCAATGTTGACCTGATGATTCTATGTATGTCTGTGTTCATTTGCTCAATGTAACTGTATTTATTGACGAATTATCCTGCTCAGCCATACTATTCACGAACTGCTATCCTCTTCTATTCTGTTGAAATTTGTCCTCTTTATCGGTAGTACAGTATCTTGCTTGTGTGGATCATGCATGTATCTGAACAATTTTATATGTCCTGCAGTTTTTATGTGCTGAGATCAATCAAGAATACTTTGGTACGAATTACTTGTCCAAGCGAAAAAGGTGAGACTGGACAAGAGTCGAGTGTCTTTTCTGTGGGATTGTGAATTATATTTCCACTTTGCAGAAGGCACTATGTAATGGTGCAGGGTTGGCACATTGGGCAGCATCTTTGTTGAAGCGTTAAGGGACTCTAATTTATGTGACTTGTCTGATCTCCATTGGTCACTGCAAGCAGTTGAGAGGAGAGATCATCTATGGATGATCGCTGTCCCAAGAATATGTGTGTTTTAACTGTTAGTTATGTCTGTTTTTAACCTCACTCTGATTACCCTTGTACCAGGGAGGAATTCTCTATCGTGCCGTACTATACGAATAATCTAGCCAGTTGAAGGAAATCTCGGGCTCTCATTTGTAACTTGAATGATCAGCTGCTAAACTGCTTGCAAGTGCAAGTTCTTTTTTCTAGTGAAAACTAGGGATCAGCTTTGTGTAAACTCTCAGGTTGTCGTGTGCGAAGCCAGAAGAACTGGCTCGGCTTCTTAGACTGCTGACTGCTACTTTCATGCCCATACTCTTGGAAATCGACCTGGGACATTTGTGCTCAGAGAATACGTACAGAAATTCCTTGACCTGCTGTGTAAAAAGCTCTACTTGCTTGAGGTCGCAAAACTTGTGTTGGCTAACAGATGTATTAGCGTTTAATGTAGCTTATCAAGTTTCTTTGATTCATGGGTGTTTACAGGCTGTGATTGCCTCCTTTTTATGTGGATGTACTTGAATTTCTTTCTTTTGTCATCGTTACTTCCGGCAACCATTGTCATTGATGTAATGGTCTCGAATCTCGAATGCCTGATTCGTTTGGACGGCGCTTCATTCCTAGTTTGAAGTGAAAGGAACTTTGCATTCGGTTTTCGCTTTGAGCTCTTGCCCTTTTTTCACCCCAACATGCTTACCTTTACGATAGATGAGTACGGAAGGGAAAATTGGCTGTTCTGCAGATTTTAGCTCGTTATACGTATGTCAAAAGTTACGTGGATATTAACCATTGAAGATGCGAGTTTTGAGCTTGCAGCGTATGTTGTATATATAGTTGTCACTACTTTCACTGAATGCACTAAGAGAAAATCAACATATCGATTGGAAGCGTGATGCTTTGAACTTGATATATGAAAGATGAAGAAAATGATAACCACGAACCTCGTATTACGAGCCTAAGTTTCTGAAAATCGTGTCAGACTTCGAATGGTGAGGTTAAGTGGAGTAAGAATCGGCCAAAATTAGTCCATCTGCCTGAAAAATATGGAAAGTTAAGTCGATCGATGGTTTGCTACGATCGATCCGGTCCAATTTTTTTAAAACATTACTCGGATGCAATCTATATGAAATGGTATTTTGTTGTTAATTTGAGTCATGCAAATGATATATCTTAAGGTTTTTATCTATTGAATACTATCAAGAATTTGATTACTTTTACCGGACGAAAGCTTATGAACAGTGCTGAAGAATTGATTCAATTTATTTATAGAAAGTCGAGGGATCAAAAAATCGAATTAATTAAAAGCTTAGGGACTCGGAATAGTTTAAGGTCGATCAATTAAAAAAAAGTTAAAAATGCATACCGACCATCTGCAATTGCATCATTTGGGGAGGGGCAGAGACGTAATTCCGGCCTCCCATCGCTCTCGGCGGAGAGATAATAAATCTCAGACACGTTGGCGGAGGGGAGAGGAGAGGGGAGGGAGAGGTTTCCTGCAGAAAGACGCCAAAAGAGCTCGTGACCCCAAAAAACTCCAATAAACGAAAAAAGCAACAAAAGAGGAGTCGCGCAAAAAAGCCTCTCAGATCTCCCATCCCATCTACCCACCGCATCTCCTCCTCCTTCTTTCTCTCCCTCCAGCGCTCGATCCGTCATCCATCCATCGAAGATGTCGACCTTCAGCGGCGACGAGACCGCCCCCTTCTTCGGCTTCCTCGGCGCCGCCGCCGCCCTCGTCTTCTCCTGTAATCCTCCGCCGCGCTCGCCGGATCTGCACTCCCCCTTCGCCCCCTCTTCTCTTTCTATTTTTTTGGTGTCTTTTCTCTCTCTCCGTTCTTTAATCTGACGATCTCCTCTTCTTCGTTGTCGTCGCGCAGGCATGGGGGCCGCGTACGGGACCGCCAAGAGCGGCGTCGGCGTGGCGTCGATGGGGGTGATGCGGCCCGAGCTCGTGATGAAGTCGATCGTCCCCGTCGTCATGGCCGGTGTGCTCGGTATCTACGGCCTCATCATCGCCGTCATCATCAGCACCGGGATCAACCCCAAGGCCAAGTCGTACTACCTGTTCGACGGCTACGCGCACCTCTCCTCCGGTCTGGCCTGTGGCCTCGCCGGGCTCTCCGCCGGTATGGCGATCGGCATCGTCGGAGATGCTGGCGTCAGGTAATTTTTTCGATCGGTTGCTTGCGTTTGGGTGATCCGTTGGTTCTGTGGGATTGATGCGATGGAGAGTGTCCGATTTTGTAGTGGTGGAGTTTTTTTTTTTTTTTTTTTTTTTGTGCTTTCCTTGCTGGCTTACTGGATTTCTAGGTTGTTTTAGCTGGATCGTCGCCTGGAAGTATTGGCAATTCTGATGCGCAATGAAGATGTTAATTGCTTGTGTCGTTCGGTCCGGTGAATAAACGTGCTCTGTTTGATGACTCAGCGAGTTTGATTTGTAAACTGTGAGAGTAAAAACTTTCCCAATCCTTGTTAATGCTGTTTGTAGGAATGCTTTGGCTTTGCTTGTGACGTCGCGGTTATTTACTGTTGGATTGGCCATGGTTAATTGGCTATATTTTTCCGGATTGATGTTATGTCGAGGTTGCTTCCATGATTGGATGGAGCGTTCAAAGATCTTAAGATTGGATCGGGGATTTTAAGATTGTAAAGGTTCCCCAAAGAATGTGAAAATATTAATAATTGTTTGATACTGACTCATTATGCTTTTGGGCGGCTCAAAATTGCACAAGAGCGGCTGACACTTACCGTGAGAGCAGCCATCTATACTTGCATCTCATTGTATGCTAGTTTGGAGCCTCTTCTTACAGACTAAGGGATGGACTGCAAAACCTAAAGACATTTGTATGAAGCACTGCTGCCACTTTTTTCCATACTTGGCTTCTTTTAGTCCTAAGATCGATCGAGAGGCTGAACTTAACCTATGTTTCTGGATGAACTGAACTTCTGGTCTGTGCGGATTTGACTTCTGGGTTTTTAGGGCAGGTTAACATTTAAGGGGCAGTTCAAATAGACATTTTATGGTCTTTGTTTTCTTTAAATTCCCCAAGCCATAGGTATAGAGCTAATTATGTACATGAATCTGAAGTTGTATGAATTGTTTGAGAAGTTGTTGATATATTAGTTTAATAATTTGGATGCTGGTTCAGGTTTCACCATGTTTAGTATTACTTGCTGTGAGTATTAGGATCTCTACTGCTAACAACTTATGATGTAATAACGTGGCATCAGTGCTTTCTCTGCCCACATCATAAGAA
Organism: Eucalyptus microcorys; assembly: GCA_014182515.1. NCBI lineage: Eukaryota > Viridiplantae > Streptophyta > Magnoliopsida > Myrtales > Myrtaceae > Eucalyptus > Eucalyptus microcorys. Next base: position 13,666,731 of record CM024567.1, on the reverse strand, counting down.
GCTAAGCTGCAGCTATTTAGTTGTTTTGACTCTTTGTATAGAAAGACGTGATGGATTCCAGATCACTCTCTATGTAGTTTTATTTATTTGACCAGTGTCTTATAAGTTCTTGATTTGGGATCTTAGCCCACCCTATTGGAATTATTTCAAATTACCTGTCGTAGCCTCTAGATGACGATTCCTAACATGCTAAATTCTGTTCTGCAGAGCCAATGCACAACAACCTAAGCTGTTTGTGGGAATGATCCTTATCCTTATCTTTGCTGAAGCACTGGCCCTCTATGGCCTTATTGTCGGCATCATTCTATCTTCTCGGGCAGGTCAATCAAGAGCCGAATAAACGAGGGCTAGCCATGAGTTATGATGGTGTGGTTTGTGTAGTGCTTCAGGAGGCTTATCAGTATTTTTTTTTTATTAAGGTGGAAGTTAACTCCATGTGATTCTTGCCGTGCTTGTCTATGCTTTGGTCAGATATATGATGTCATTACCCCTTCATATTCAATTTTATGACAATCGGACCTCGTCTTCCATCCTGTGAACTAGTAATCATTGTTCCTTGTCGTGCCATGTGCCGTATGTTGCGGACGCAAATCAAAATCTTTCTCGAAGTACTGCCTTTTTATTCTGCCAGTGTTAGGCGATTTTGCCTTCTCGTCTTCATTTTGCTTTAGTACATTGCATCAAGTCTCGAATCTTTGATTGGGTTCCCAATTCGAGTCTCTTAAAAATTCCCTTTTCGGTATGCTACAGCAAATAATACATTGCTTTTCAGTAAACTTTTGTCACAGCTTCATGTTCGAATGTGAGATTAATGTTTCACGAGTAGTGTTCCGAAAATGTTTCGAGTGTTATACCCGACCGGATAGCAAAATAGCATCGTGGCTTAGTCATTGCAGAACTGGTAATCCACCCATCGACATTCGGTTAGTTTGCTCTTTATGATAGTGCTTTCGGATTATCAAAAAAGAACCCAGCCTTCTGCCTTGGTGCCGGCATGGCCTTTTAATTAATGGAAGGACCATATAGAGCCAATTTTTAAAGGTCGGGGCTACATTGAAAAGAAAAAGAGGCAGGTTTAGGAGCGATTTTGAATTCTGATGAAAAGTTCAGGGATCATCGGTGTTATTGTACTTATTTCTTTCTACCTAGATTATACTTTGGTTAGTACTTAAGTTGAGTCTCTTTATCATATTTGAGAGGCCTTTGCCGTATTTGACACACATCCACGTCCATTGTTGGTTGGGATTTGCGGAAGAATTTCTTATGTTATTTAGCCACTTGGAATGTCTAAATATTTTTCACTGCTTTAAATTTTTAAGACGCGTCTCCCATTTTTATCAATATTTAGGATGAATTCACGGTGAAACACCTTAAATTTTTAACACGCGCCTCTCACTTTTACCAATACTTAGGGTGAATTCACTGCGAAATGATTTATTTTGCTATATAATGGATAGAGAATAATATAGCATGATAAGCTTTTGCCACACTCATCTCACTCTGAAAGTAATGGAAAACATCTAGCGTGTAATGGAACTTTTAGGCACGCCCAACCTACACTTTTAGACACACCCATCATATGCTACCCAACATATTCATCATGATTTACCACAAGTGAGGGCTCGCACATCGTACCATGACCTTTATGTTGTATACCGTGCACGTGACACGAGCCTTTTTACCATATTTGGTATTTATTTATCATGAGTGACACATGAGAATTATTTGATTAAATTTACACTTTTACCCTACTTAATTTAAATTTATCATGAAATTAAGGGTTTTACTATGCTATGATCCAAAGAAGATTTTTTTTTGTCGCACTTGAGCATGCTAACAACAACATGACGCTACTTCCTTTGACCATTAACATGAGATTCATTACGACATTGAAGACATGTTTACCACAAAATGATATCTTTTACCATATGCCTTTTCACATTCTGGTATGATATTTCATTTTAGTACATTGAATCCTACAATCACATTCTCTTGGTTTATGATGCTTTTTTTTTTTTTTTTAAAGATATTCACTAGGAGATAAGCCATTTTTTTGTTAATTTTTTTTTCACAAGGGAACATATTGGTCTCCTTGTATTTGAGATTTACGCAAGTAACAACATGTAATGCCAAAAAGTCTTTTTCTGTTTTGAAAAATTTTACGAGTGATGACGCTTTGGTAAAGATTCTGGATTTGTCCAATCAATGATACCAAACGGAGAGGACCACATCACGACACCCCCTTTGTACTGTCCGGGGTCTATCTTGGGTTGTGAATAAAGAAAACATGGGAAATGACCTTTCTCCACGGGCAACCGGTTGAGCAGGTTAGAGAAGACGGAAACAACTGGGAGGGTTTCCGATCTAAGCGAGCTTCGATCCAAAGGGCTAAGAGGAAGAGAGCCTAAGCAGTAAGCAATAATAATAAAATAATTTTAAGAATAATCGTTTGCATTATTTAAAATAATTAATTAATGATTTTTTTATTACCAATAATAATTTATATTTAATATTCTCATAAATGACGAAAATACTTTTCTTATGTTCATTTTTTGAAGGGGAAAAAGTTACAAAAAAATCATAAACTTTACTCAATGTGACAAATTTAAATCAAACTTTTTTATGACTCGAAATATCCTAAACTTTGTCAAGTATGACACATTTATCCCATGATTGAAGGGTATTTTCGATTTTTACTTTAATTTTTTATTTTTTTTTCCTTTTTTCTTCTTCCCTCTTCCCTCATGGCTGACGAAGGGAAGAGAGGAGAAGAAAAAAAAGAAAATGAAAATGAAAAAACAGAAAAAAAAGAATTAAAAGACAAAAATGCCTTATCGTTTGTAATAAATGTGTCACGTGAGTATAAATTTAAAGTTTTTTATGCCAAGAAATTTTTTTTGGGAAAAATGTCATAGTTGACAAAATTCAGGATATTTTATGTCATATAAAAAATTTAGGATAAATTTGTTACATTGAATAAAATTTGGATTTTTTGGTAACTTTTTTCCTCTTTTAAAGTGACACAAACGATTGAATTTTTTTTGTTTTGTTTAAATCATCCAACTTTTTCGGAAGTTTGTGAACAAGAGAATTTCATTTTGGACTTGAGAAGTAGCGTCAGTGATGGCGTCATCGCAGCAGCCATTGTTTTACTGTTCAACTCATGACGCGCGCGTCTCCCTCTCTCCCCTCCACCCAAAACCTTTTTTAGGTTTTTCAATTTTCTACCCCCACTTTCCAGACCTTTCCTGGAAGCAGCCCGAAAAGAAAATGCTTTTCTTTAATGGCATCCTCTTCTTTTATTTTTTAGACAATAATGGCATCCTCTTCACTTTGTACATAAAAATATAGTATTTTTAATCCATGAATTTTAGTCGAAAAATCCCGTTAAATGCATTCTCAAATGTTTTCTTGGCCAGAAAATTTGAGAGCATACGAATCACTTGGTCTGGTCCACATTCTAATGCGCTGTAGTGACTTAATTGCAATTGTGCCACAAATTAGTCAAGATATATTTCGAAAAATAAAATATCACAAAACTAAATGAGTCAATTTTATAAAATAAAAAAAAAATGCTTCTACGAAATATTTTCAAAAATGATGAAAATATTTAAGCATTAAAATGAAATATTCTTTATGGACTAATTATTTAAGCACTTCTTTTTAAAGGAAAACATCGAATTATCTATTTTTCGCCAAACTTTGGTCAAACAGAGCGTCACGGTCTTCTTCGCCGACTTCCGTAAACGAAAAACTACGCGTATTTTATTTCATTTTATTAAAAAAAAATCGAAAGTCAGAGGCCGTCGGTTTCGCACTTCCTCACGTTTACGTGGGCAACAATATAAGCAGTCATTTTTCATACTATATATATACGAATCCACGAAACTCCGTCGAAAATCTAGAGCTTTCCCCACGTTCTCTCTCTCTCTCTCTCTCTCTCTCCGTTCATCGTCGATTCTCTCGCTCCGATCCTTGCATGAACCTCCCTCGCCTGCGTTGGCGGAGCTCGATCGGGAGAATGGCCGAGAATGTCGCGAACGCCGAGCTCCGGCCGGCGGCGGCGGCGGAGGAGAAGCCAGCCAAGGGGCGGTCCTTCTGGCCCTCCGTCCTCCGCTGGATCCCCACCTCCACCGACCACATCATCGCCGCCGAGAAGCGCCTCCTCTCCCTCGTCAAGTACGTCCCTCTGCAATCGCGATTTAGGTCTCCGTTTCTGTGATTTTTGGCATCTGGTGGTGGTGGTGGTGATGGTTTTTTTTTTGGGGGGGTGAATTCCAGGACTCCGTATGTTCAGGAGAAGGTCAACATAGGATCGGGGCCCCCGGGGTCGAAGGTCAGGTGGTTTCGATCTTCCAGCGACGAGCCGCGGTTCATCAACACGATCGAGTTCGAGAGCAAGGAGGACTCGCCTACCCTGGTCATGGTCCACGGGTACGGCGCCTCGCAAGGGTTCTTCTTCCGCAACTTCGACGCCCTCGCGAGCCGTTTCCGGGTCATCGCCATCGATCAGCTCGGGTATGTAAAATTCCCCCTCCTTGCGCGTGGATTCCTATTGGCCTAGAGCTTTATGTGTTTTTCGGGACGAGAACGGATTTTGTTCAGTCCTCACGCTGATTTCTGTCCAATTTGTCCAATTGCCATCTAATTCATCTACCACATTTCTATGTCCTATTGATATTGTGCTTTAACTGCGATCGATAATGATTTGAACATTTGCCGCATCCATGTTTCTGGTAATTTTACGGAGCAGAATCCGCATGAAGTGCGACGAGATTCTGTGAGAGTTTTCTTGTCATCGTTTTTATTTGTCAGCTGAGACTGGAATTAGTCAAGCCTTTGTAAAAGCTCTCGTCTTCTTTGTGCTTCTTCAAAGGCATTGCTGGCGCGCAGTTTGTTCTTCTCACAATGAGACTTGATTAATTATGGGTTTTTTTCATTATATCTTTGACGGAATGAATTCCCATGACGATGGCATACATGTTTAGGAACTATTAAGTAGTTTGAGAATAAGTTCTTTATGTTGGCAATTGTTAAGGAAAGTGCACAAGGAGCAACGAATCTTGATTTTAGACTATTATCTAATGAGAAATTACCTAGACAAAATGTATAGATATTGGTGAGTATCTATATATTCAATGACTGTAATAGTTTTAGGGGATGCTAGACATAAATTATAGAATAATTATTATACAGCAGTCAAGACGATAAAAGTGAAAGCTCAGCTTCATTTTGCATGTCTCTGGTTAAGCTATTATGATGATAGAAAATTCCTTATAAAATTATGCAGGAACCCCCTCTCAAAATGGTTAAGAAAAATTGGGTTTTGCTGGATGCTGATTTGTTTGTTTTGTCATGCGTTCCAAGCTGTGGGAAATTTAAGAAACTGAAATCAACAAGAGGAGAACCGTCTGTACACTTTAGTCACTAGCAAAAGCATATGTATGATATTGGCTGTTACATTCGGAGACAATGCATGTCTGCTTTTATGGCAAAAAAAGTTTTACATCAAAACTGTCCAATGCATTGACATCTTTAGCTGTATGATTTACATTTGTATGATCTCACTTCCCTCATCTAATTGTTTGATTTATTTATTTATTTATTCATTTTTTTAATGGAGGACATTCAGTATGGAATTTTCACATTAGCTTTTGGGGCTTGGGCTTCATTATACTAAATCACATCACAGGACTCGCTATTTGATAATAAACATGCCTTCAACAGTTGTAAAGGCATTTTCTTTTGTATATCTGTTTAAAGCCTAATAAATAGCTTCTACATTTTGTCAGTTGGGGAGGATCAAGCAGGCCTGATTTCACTTGCCGAAGTACTGAAGGTTGGTTTTAACGGTTATCTTACAATGACGCTTGATTGTTCTTGTTGCATTATAGGGCCTTAATGATTTGCTTGGTTATTAGCAGTGATTGTCTAGATTAACTTTGACTTTATACACTTTTGTGTAATCTAAATCTTGCATTGCACGCACTTAGAAATTTTTGTCACACAGTACCTGAAAATTTCACAATATGTGAATTTCGACACATAGAGTCACATATGATGTTTTTATAATTCTTTAAAGTTTGGAGAATATTTTAAATTTTGGCAAGAAAGCAAAAAAAAGTACTTTTTATTTTTGCTGAAAAGTAACAAGCAGGTCCGAAATTGATTGAATACATACTTCTGCAGAGACTGAGGCATGGTTCATTGACTCCTTTGAGGAATGGCGGAAAGCCAAAAACATTAGCAATTTTATATTGCTTGGACATTCTTTTGGGGGATATGTTGCAGCTAAATATTCTCTGAAGGTACATCATCAATGGTCTCCTATCAATGTACAATTCTTGGTCTATATGAAACTGACTGAGAATGTACCTCATTCCATTTCCTTTCATGCAAGCAGCATCCTGAGCATGTTCAGCACTTGATATTGGTGGGACCTGCTGGTTTCTCTTCAGAAACTGATCCCAAATCTGAGTGGTTGATGCGATTTAGAAAAACATGGAAAGGAGCTATCATGAGCCATTTATGGGAGTCTAACTTTACTCCTCAAAAGGTTGTGAGGTAAAGGGTTTGTCTTTGAAGAATTAATGCAAGTCTTTACCGAATCAGTTCTAGAATTAGGTTTTCATATTTCTAGATATGCATTTGCATTATGTAGTATACTTTTTTCCAGTCTCCCCTTGTTGGCTTGTACTTTGACATTCATCACCTCGATTTTTTCTAAGTCTTTGTGATAAGCTAGAAGTGTAATTGCATCTAGTTGCTTTATTATCATTGTTACACTTACAGTTTACCATTTTGTAGAGGTCTAGGCCCTTGGGGTCCAGATCTTGTCCGCAGATACACAAGTGCTAGATTTGGTTCCTATGCAGAAGGGAGTGTGTTGATGGAAGATGAATCGAAATTACTGACAGGTACGGTAGTCTATAGCATAGTTGATGGGTAAAATCAGTAAATTGGGATTTCCTGATAATGTTTTTGTGGTGTGAAGACTATGTATACCATACATTGGCTGCCAAAGCTAGCGGGGAACTTTGCTTGAAGTATATATTCGCCTTTGGTGCATTTACTAGGTCTCCTCTTCTTCAAAGGTAACATTTATGAACTTCTAAATTTTTTCCTTGTGTCAACAGTAGTACACCTTACAGAATTTGATGGTATTCTGATCCGTTCTTTGATCCAACAGCTAATGTGACATAGCATATTCATTGTGTCATACATAAGATTGGCATTCTATTGCTGCTTGCTAGGATGAAACCACAGTCTGCTGCTGTTTGCGCAATTTATTAAGAACAGAAATATCTTATACCCCAAAATTGGAAAAGGGAATCATGTTCTGTAATGAGTGTGATCTTCGTATGCCCTCATTTGCAAATTAGTCGAATGGTCGCTACATAAGGTAGCATGAACTGGTGTCATAAATGGCCTTTCTGTACAGAGCTTCAGAGTGGAAAGTGCCAACAACGTTCATTTATGGTGTTCAAGATTGGATGGACTACCAAGGCGCACAAAAAGCTCGGAAGCAGATGGAGGTCCCTTGTGAAATCATCAGAGTCCCCCAGGTCTCTCTCTCTCTCTCTCTCTCTCTCTCTCTCTGTTTCACATATGATGTCATAGTTTGTTAAGATTTTTGGGTTGTCTAAATGCAGGGCGGGCACTTTGTCTTCATTGATAACCCCACAGGGTTCCATTCTGCAGTGTTCCATGCCTGCCGGAGATTTCTGTCGCCTGACCCAGACCGTGTTTCTTTGCCTGAAGGTTTGACCTCTGCATAGAGAAGTCTCTAGTGTTGTTCAGCATCTCAGTTTGAGATTACATTACAGGTCAACGTGTGATGTTACGTTTCTTAGATATATTTAGTTGAGGAAGTGTTAACATTCTTTTCGAGCACAAGATCGATGATCCAGATGCATGGTTTCCTTCACAGAAACTGTAAGTATCTGTACATTAAATTAACAAAAACATGTACAGAAGTTCTGTATAATAAAGGTTCTAGAGGCGCGTATCTCGTTTTCTTCTGGTTGTATTTATATGTCCAACTACAAACCGAGGTATGGCTTTGATAACTTTGGGCTTCGGTCTTCGGTCTTCTTGAACTCCACTGTATAGCATATAAGTAACGATTAATTCCACGTCGGTTGAATTGCCGCTTGTTCTTCATTTATGTACGGCAAACAATGTTCAATAATCCTGAGGTTTTATGGTCAGCTTATTCGGCAATGCATTGCACCTTGGCTTGCTTTTCTTTCGACCAGCAGATGCACTGCTCATTTTTCTTTTCGGTACGACAAAGAGGGCCGAGTCCCAAGAACAAAGCTAGTCTTACGTTGTCCTAACATGTCCGAGAAAACAGCAGCTTCTGATATCCAGATGCAGGTTCTGCAAAAATTTCTAGCGGTAGTTCTTCATAATCTTTGTACGCTTCTCCTTTGCGCTCGATCTTTCTTTGTCAATGTATCAGCACGCTAAGTTTGCATCCCTAAGTATGTGCTCCATCCGATAAGCTCGACAATCTGCTGAGGAGATTCTTGCATTTGAGAAACGGCGGACTTAAGTTCACACTGTTGCAATTATCAGCTTTAAACATTTGGATAAGTTCGGATAAGTTCAGTTCACAATTTGGGCGAGAGTATTTTCGCTAGCAATGCTATTGCAACAGCCGAGCCGAATGAAATTTTGGTTTATCGGTTTAGTTCTCGATCGCCAAATCTAGTCATTTGGGACAACTTATAACTTGTGCAGAAACCTCCGTCGCTAGAAAAATTTCCACTTTAGAACATCAAAGCCGATGGTTTTCTCTATTCATGGACACAACTTCGTGGGTGCCCATCTTAAAGTCATTTGGTATGACAACATGTAACTTGTCAAAATTTCAGTGACTAGAGAAATCCATTTCAAAATTTATCCGAAGAAAGTGTCAATGAAGACCTCAGAGAGAGACCTGAGACAACTTGTGATCACGGCTTCTTCTTTTTTTAATTGAATTTGGAAGGTTATTCTTGAATTTTCGATTTAGGTAATTTGAATTTAAGACAATCTCAATGTGTTTGTACTTAGCTCTAACACAATATTTAGAGCAACATTTACATCCTTATTCTAGTATGATTTCCTTACTTCCACGAACAATTCAAATTTTGAATTGAAATGGATACCTGATTAAGAAAATAGAAAAACATGAGCTAAATGACATAGAACAATGCTTTAAAAAAATTAAAAGTACAGGGAAAAAGTGCCTTCAACGAAATATTAACAGAGTTTTGTATTTGCTACATGATTAGGTAGTCTGAATTTACTCTTTGATCCATTTGCTTAATTTTTGATTGCTGCGAAATCGCAGGCAGAGCCTAACATAATTTAGGAGACAGAATATTTTCTCTGAAAAATAGCAAAAGGAGAAAAAAATTAAAAAAACAAATTCCGTTGCCGGGACTTGAACCCGGGTCTTTCGGGTGAGAGCCGAATATCCTAACCAACTAGACTACAACGGATTGACGATAGCGAAGGAACAAGTTAATATATAAAAAATATATTATTTGTCAGTGTGCCCACTACCATGGACTGATGGTCGCAGAAGCCGAAGGGGTTTAAGCCCAGCGCAGAGCTTCTTCTTCTTCTTCTTCTTGTTTTTTTTTTTTTTGGTCGGACGGAGCTTCCTTCGAAATGGTCGCCCTCCGACACGCCGGCGTCGGCATCGGCCTCCACGCCCCGCCCTCTCCTCCTCTCCCCCGCCGCATCAGGCCGCCCCCAACCTCCGCCGCCGCCACCACGCCGCCGCCCCCTCCGTCGCCTGCTCCGCCAGCAAATGGGCCGACCGCCTCCTCGCCGACTTCCAGTTCACCACGACCGACTACTCCGCGGCCTCCGCCTCCTCGTCCTTGTCGTCCTCCGCCGCCGCCACGCTCTCCCCACCGCTCGCGCCTCCCCAGCTCGCCCCGCCCGAGCGCCACGTGCCCGTCCCCATCGACTTCTACCGCGTCCTCGGCGCCGAGCCGCACTTCCTCGGCGACGGCATCCGGCGAGCCTACGAGGCTAGGGCCTCGAAGCCGCCTCCGTACGGCTTCAGCTCGGAGGCTCTCATCAGCCGCCGCCAGATCCTCCAAGCCGCCTTGCGAGACCCTCGCCAAACCAGCTCCCGCAGGGACTACAACCAAGGCCTCGCCGAGGACGCACAGGAGACGATCTTCACGGAGGTCCCTTGGGATAAGGTAAAGCGTAATTCGACGATGAATTCGGGGGAAATGTGACTATAGTTTTACTTGCCGAGGAGGTGAATGATCGTTGCTTTTGCTGAATGTGGGATTTGGCGGTGATCGTGTTAGGTTCCGGGAGCTCTGTGCGTGTTGCAAGAGTCGGGGGAGGCCAAGCTGGTGCTTCGGATTGGGGAGGATTTGTTGAAGGAGAGGTTGCCTAAGGGTTTCAAGCAAGACGTCGTGTTGGTGATGGCACTCGCTTATGTCGATATGTCGAGGGACGCCATGGCATTGAACCCTCCAGATTTCATCGGCGGCTGCGAGGCACTGGAGAGAGCTCTGAAGCTTTTGCAGGTACTAGGCGATGGATTTTATTAAAGATTTTATCATATCAATGCAAGGGAGATAATGGTGGAATTGTTTTGAGTGCGTTTACTTGCTGTTTGATGTGATTAGTACATTTAATGTGTACAGGAGGAAGGGGCGAGTAGCCTTGCACCGGACTTACGAGCACAGATTGATGAGACGCTGGAAGAGATTACTCCGCGGTGTGTTTTGGAACTTCTAGGATTGCCTCTTGGTGATGAGTACAAGAGAAGGAGGGAAGAGGGACTTCATGGCGTGCGTAACATATTATGGGCTGTCGGGGGAGGTGGGGCAGCAGCAATTGCTGGTGGATTCACCCGTGAAGACTTTATGAATGAGGCCTTCCTGCAAATGACAGCTACTGAGCAGGTAATAATCTTTTTCCTGTTGCTATTTTCTTTCAGATGTCTTTGAGTTTCTCCGCCTATGGTAAAATCTTAATTCTGCTTGTATCTTTTACCTCCAATTGAAGGTGGATCTATTTGCTGCCACACCCAGTAACATTCCAGCAGAAAGTTTTGAAGTGTATGGCGTTGCGCTTGCGCTTGTGGCTAATGCATTTGTTGGTAAGAAACCTCATCTCATCCAAGATGCTGATAACCTGTTCCAACAACTTCAGCAGACTAAAGTAGCTTTGGGGAATGCTGCCTCTGTCTACATTCCAAGAGAAAATCGGGAGATAGACTTTGCTTTAGAAAGGGGTCTGTGTTCACTCCTTGTAGGGGAGCTTGATGATTGTCGCTCATGGTTGGGCTTGGACAATGTGAACTCGCCTTTCAGAGATCCATCCATTGTAGACTTTGTCCTGGAAAACTCAAAGGATGATGAAGACAACGATCTTCCTGGCCTTTGTAAATTGTTGGAGACATGGTTGATGGAAGTGGTTTTTCCTAGATTTAGAGATACCAAAGGTATCCAGTTCAAGCTGGGAGATTACTATGATGATCCTACTGTTCTCAGATACTTGGAGAAGCTTGAAGGAGGTGGTAGTTCGCCCTTAGCAGCAGCAGCAGCTATTGCAAAAATTGGTGCTGAAGCTTCTGCAGTAATTGATAATGTTAAAGATAGCGCTATCCAGGCACTGCGGAAGGTGTTTCCTCTGAGTCATAGCAAAGAGGTTACTGGACTTCAGGCAGATATGGGACCAGATTACTCAATTCCTTCTTCAGAATTTACGGAGCCATTCACAAGTCCTGATGGGGACAATATTGCCAACATAAGTGAGGCTTCCAGAAAAGATGATACAGTGTCAGAAACAGATGGATATTCGATGACAGACAGAATCAAAGATGCCAGTGTTAAGATCATGTGCGCTGGATTGGTCATTGGGGCAATGACATTGGTTGGCTTAAAATGTATTCCAGCTAGGAGTGGCTCACCCGTGCTTCATAAAGAAGTTGGCTCGGCAATGGCATCTGATGTTGATAGTGAGGGTATGATCTGAGCTACATTTGCTGCTAATTTTGACTGGTCAAACTCACTATTCATTACCTTTAGAAAAATGCACTGTTGTCCATTTATCATTCTTACCCCGTTTCTCTTGTAACATTTGCAAGTTACCTTGTTTATCAAGTCTACTTGTCAGTACTTCGTCTTTTTTTCGCTGTTAACGAGTCCTAAGATCACTCAAAATGAGTCATGTCTTAAGATTTGATCATTAGGTGTGTAAACTTAAAAGTACTTTTCCTTAAATATTATGCCTCTGATAAAGCTTTAAAGTTTAACTGTGACACTTTTTCCTGAAATTTCTCATGAACTTCTCTTTTGGTACTTCTTTTGAGCCTTTTGGAGAGTTCGAGTTTGGGTGTTCCACTAAAATGTTGGGAATTTGTTTTTTTCATTTGCTAGTACTTTTGATGGAAGAGCCCATACTACCACATTCTATGACATAGCCTTAGATCCTCAAGCATTTTGCAATGTCTCTGAGGTCCTTCACTCTTGGGTAAACGTGTTCTGCAGTTAATACTTGTATCACTGTGCAGGGTCCTCAATGGATGTACTGTCTGAGGATTCACCTAGAATGGATGCAAAGCTTGCAGAATCTCTTGTTCGCAAGTGGCAGTTCATTAAGTCGCAGGCCTTAGGACCTGATCATCGCCTTGAAAAGTTATCTGAGGTTAGGCAATTCCTTGTTTACATGCTTCATCTTGATCTTGTACATTTGCTCCATCAACGTGAACATTTATCCTTGATAGCGACAATGATAATAAGTCCCGTGCCTGGGTGATTGTCTTATGCCTCATTTTTATGCTTTTCTCTGACTTGTGTTGTTCTGATAGATAAATGCTGGCCACAAGTTGGCGACTAAGAAATATTCATCCTTTAAAGTGGTATTTAATTAATATGGTAGTATCTTTTATCTGATTCATCCTTTAAAGTGGTATTTAATTGATATGGTAGTATCTTTTATCTGTCTCCAAGAAGATTATATGCCTTGATGGGGGTAGGATGGAAAGAGGCAAGGTTTCATTTGACCCTTAATGTGCCAAAGAATGTTATAATTTGACATCAGATTTTGCCTTGATTAATGGTAAAAGCATGAAGAAACAAATCAATTGGCTGATGAGAGTCTAGTGAAGACATTCTTAATGTCATTAATGATTGATGATATTTGCTGAGCATCTAGTGAACAGATGTCATGCTTGTTCTCACAGGGAGATTAGGAAAAATTAAGGTTCAGATGGTCAACATCCAAATGAAGATGGAATTTGAAATTTTGACTTTTATGCATATGCAGTTTTCCTTCTATTAAGCCTTTTCAGGACATTTCCGGTATTCTTGTCTCCCAAATGGAATATATATGAAGCATTTTCTGCTTGTGAGATTATGTAGGCTGCAATCTGCATAAATGTGCTTTTGTGTGCCTCCTATCCCATTACTTTGATCACCATATGATTTGCATTCCATCTGGGATGGATAAATGGATTATGCCTGTGCCATAGAGCCGTGGGAATGCTCAAACCTTGTGGTTAGCATCTTCCTTACTGGGTTCAAGCATAACCAGAGGATTGAAAGTTGAAGTTCAAATTTCTGTCGTGTAACTTGACATTTGCAATTTGTTTCTTAAACGTCAAGGAAGTATGTGCAGTCTGTAACTAACTTGACGTTTCTGGCAGGTGCTGGATGGTCAGATGTTAAAAATCTGGACGAATCGTGCTGCTGAAATTGCCCATAATGGTTGGTTCTGGGATTACTCTCTGGTTAGTCTGACCATCGACAGTGTGACTCTGTCCATGGACGGAAGGCATGCAACGGTGGAGGCTACTCTCGAAGAGTCAGCCCGCCTAACTGATGTTAACAATCCAGAGCGAAATGACTCTTACAATAAGATCTACACCACTAGATATGAAATGTCCCATGCCGATTCAGATTGGAAAATTACTGAAGGCGCTGTCCTTAAATCGTAAATGATTTTGACTGGTTTGCGTTGTAAATGTTTACTGAAGTTTTTATATACTGTTCATTTGATTATTTGCGTATAAGAGATGGCGAGAGTTAGCTCCAAATGTGTTCCTTCTTTCATCTTCCTTTTCCATTACAGGCTTGAAAGAGATTCAATGTCCGTGTGTGCGTGCATGCATATATCTGTGCTCGATATGAAGCTGAGTAGTTTGATGGGTCTCGGACCGTTCAATCCTTGAGGATCTCTCCCGTGCGAATGAACAACAAAAAGAATTTCAGAAGCTATCATTGAACAACAAAAATTACGAAAAGAATGCTGAACTTCAATTCTTGTACTTGAGGATCTCTGCTTCTAGTAAGTATTCCACATGCATAGCTGTAATTTCTGAAGGCATCGCCCGTTGCATTGTATCCGTCGGTACAGTCACCTTCTCTTCACCAGTAATTGCCACAAGAACACTCACCATCCTTGAAATGATGAAACCTCTTTCCATCTCGCACCACAATCTCCCTCCCTACCACCCTGCTCATGAACTTGAACGCGCTGTGACAATCCCCGCAGATCCTGAGGTTCTTGAAGACCCTAACCGTGGCTCCCTGAGGAAGCCTCATGAGCCCATACGCAACCGCGAGTTTCTCGCTGTGGGTGGCCAGCGCATGCTCTTTGTACTCAGCCTCCATGTCGTGCAGCACGTGTTTCGTGTCGGGGATGTATCCCAGTTTTCTCATCTCGAGCCCCAGCTCCTCCAGATAAGCATATATTTCCCGTACCTCGGGGTGCATGGCATCATTAACCAGGAAGACATGGACTTTGCTTTCGACTTCAACCCAACTGCATCCGGGCTCCTTCTTCACCCCTCTCTCCCTCATCAATTTCCTTACTTCGGCCACTTGATTCCAGCGACCTGCACTTGCGTACATGTTGGACAGAAGTATATAGGTTCCGTCGTGTTGAGGAATCAATTTGAAAAGCTTTTCTGCCGCTTCAATCCCTAAATCCATGTTATTATGGATTCTGCAGCCGGCGAGAAATGACTCCCAAATTGGTGCGCCGGGTGTGGATGGCATCGATTCGATTACTTCCTTTGCTTCGTGAAACCTCCCAGCTCGACACAACAAGTCGATCAGACGGGCATAATGATCCTCACCAGGCGTGATGCCATAAACACTGCTCATTATGTCAAAGTACCGTCGGCCTTCTTTTACCATACCACCGTGGGTACAGGCAGAGAGAACTGTGAGGAAACTTATCCGATCAGGGACTATATCTTTCTCCAGCATTTCATCAAACAGTTCAATAGCTTGAGAACTGTGCCCATGTTGCCCAAGCGCTGCAATCATCGCATTCCAAGAGACCGAATCAAGGAATGGCATAGTCAAGAAAACACGATGGGCTGCCTCCACGACACCACCTCGTGCGTACATTGTGATTAGTGCATTTCCTGCAGAGAGGCTTGAATCATGTCCTAGACTTATGGCCTGAGCATGGAGCTGGCGTCCATGCTCCAACGCTCCAAGCACGGCACAACAAGTTATTGCTCCTGCAAAAGCATAATCACATGGTTCGAAACCTTCCAGCTTCATTTGATTGAAAATCTTCAAACCTTCTTCGCCAAACCCATTCTGAGCTAATCCCGATATCATCACCGTCCATGTCAAGAGATTCCTCTCTGGCATCTCACTGAAAAGGGATCTTGCTTCCTCGAGTCGTCGTTCATTCACATACCCGGATAAGACTGCATTCCATGAAACAATGTCTCTAACAGGCATAGCATTAAAAACTTTCCGTGCTTCACCAAATTTCCCGAATTTCATATAAAGAGTGATCAATGAATTATTCACTGACAAAGCAAAATGTTGTGTAGGGCTAGATTCTGTTTTCAGAATGTAAGCATGAATTTGCTTCCCATGGCCTAGTAGTCCAGCATTAGCACAGGCACATATTATACTTGTGTAAGTAAACTCGTCCAAGTGAGTGTCTAATAAATACATCTTCCTGAACAGGTCCAGTGCTTCATCAAACCTTCCGTGATGCACATAACCTGAAATCATCGCATTACATGCAACTCCCGAATTTTCTGCCATCGCGTCAAGAAACTCGCGTCCTGCTTCAAGATCATGGTTCCTCACATATCCCGCAATAATTGTTGTCCATGTTAGATCATCTCTCTGGGGCATCTCGCTGAATAACCTTCTCGCTGCACCCATCAATGATGGGGACGACACCAGAGGAGACGACGCGCACTTTACGTAAACAGAGATGAGCGCATTCACCACGGAAGTAACACATCCAGTCCCAGACTTCACGACCGCACAATGCATTTGATGGCAGTGCCTTTCACCATCGGCGATCAGCGACGCGGCAGCAAGCACGCTCGTGAATGTATAGTCGTCAGGCTTAAAGCCATGCCGCCTCATGTCGAGGAACAGCCCCACCGCAGCATGGCCATCGTTGTTATGGCTATAGCCGGTGATCATGGCATTGTAGCAAACGGTGTCCCTCATGCCCAATGGGGTCGCGTCAAATATCTCCCTCGCCAGCTTCAGACCCCCCGCGCCAGCATACGCGGCGATCAGCGTCGTCCTGGCGACGACGTCCGGCTGGGGAATTCCGTCGAACAGGTGGCGGGCGTAGCCGATGTTCGAGGACTTGCAGTAGACGTCGATCAGGCGGTTGACGATGTGGCCGCTGGGCTTCAGCCCGGAGGCGATCATGTGGGCGTGGACGGTGCGGGCCGCCGAGTGGGAGGCGGGTGCTCCGGGGCCGCATCGTCGGAGCTGGGCGGCGAAGCGAGTGGCGATGGCTCGGACGTCGGGTGCGCTGGTGGGGTTCATTGGGGTCGTCAATAGTCATGGCTTGGCGCCGCTCATTGAACGAGTGAGTCCGAGGAGTGCCGGAAAGGGCGAGGCTTGGGTCGGCCAAGAGAGGAGGGCATGCTCTGTTCAGAGAGGCTGGCGGTCGACCATGGATCGACTTGAGACCTTATAGGATGTAGATGTAACAGATTCTTGAAAAATGGGTCAATGTGTCATTTTTGCAAAATCATTGGGTCAGTAAAAATATTATTCGTCTTCACATTTTTCATCGTAAATCGCTTAAAATATAATTCGATCGCATAGAAAAAATCATTTTTTGCGATTACTTTATATTGCAACCTCCCTCCCTTACAGGATTTGAATTTGAAAGATATTTTAAGCCTCTAAAACATTGGAAAGTGCTTAGACACTTTATGCTGAAAAGATAACCCGCCAGTGCAAGACTCAAGATTTGCAAAAAGCCATAATTGGATTTTCCTTTTTCATTTGTGATGGCGCGAAACTCACGATTTTTTCTTTTCATAATCAATGACGGACTCTAAAGACATTTGTATCGTCCAGCGGTGTAATCGCATTTTATGCTGATGATGCTGGGAAATAATTAATTTATATTGAGTAACAATTATACATTCAATAATTAGTTTTCCAAACCGGTCTCTGAATGGGCCGTCACACCTAACATGCAAAGGAAAGCGCCATGTTCTACCGGACAGAGAAGCTACAAAAGAAAAGCAAAAAGGTCATCGCGGAATCAAATCCGCTTATTGGCGCTTCCCTTTGTCCACAGTGATCGCCATTCATGCCGTTATAAAAGTTGGCCCATCATTTTAAAGTCAATGAATCTAATTTAAAAAAAAAAAGGGATTGAAAATTAATTCCCTGCCACCTCCAAAACCCAACAAAAAAAAAAAAAAAGCCCAAAAGAAAATATTAAACCACGCATTTCACATTTGCTTGCCCAATTGTAAACCATGAAAATCAATTCTAATGTAAAATTGGGATGGGGGTTCGAATTTCCCTACCTTCTTAAAGGAAATTGGGGTAGAGATAATTTAGTTTCAGGTATGGATTGTAATTCTTACGTCTTGTAAGGAGGTAGGACAAAAGTTTGATAGAGTAAAAGTAAAGTAGAATTAATCAAAAAATTTGAGAGTAAGTGATGGAGTAAGAATAAAATATGATTGGTAATTTTTTTTTTATATAAAACGACATTTTTCTTGTTGTGAGCACCTCTTGATATCTAGATTCTGTAAATCCCTTCATGTATAGGACATTTTGCAACAAGCACGAGCGACGTGTTTGCTCCTCCCCATCCTTTTAACTTGTGGAAAAAGAATTTGGGATTCTATGTGAAGTCCACGAAGTCCTGGGAAAGAAATTGATATGAGCAATAATAAGGGGCTCTGCAAACGTCTGACTGCTTTAGCATCTTCCAGATACTTTTTTCCGCTTGGGTTAATTTGACTTATGGACAATGTGACTTTTAACGCATATGGGATTCCCGGATGCATTTGCAATTATAGCCTATCGCAATTATAGCCTATCTCACATCACATAATGCAGCCACCTCAATATGAATTCCAATCATGCAAAACTTACATATTTTGGTCATAATCATCCGACCAGAAAATTGAGATGAATAAACTACAGCCTGCAAGAATTTACCTTACTGCCCACCAAACGTTTTAATCACATTATATTTTAGGTTAGGGACTATCATTAGGAAATGCCCGTCAAAAAGAAAGAGGATGGTTGAGAGAAAGAGGAAGCGGAAATGATGGCACCCACCATGCCAACTGTCAATCCCCAACTGCCAACTAATTAACAAATCCCCTCAAATTTAAAAAAAATAAAACTCGAAATAAACAACACAAAAAAAATTTAAAATGGAATGAAATAAAGCAAGAAAGAAGAAGAAATAAATAGAAAAAGCGACTTCCTTTATGGTACAGTCTTCCCTGTGAATCCATACACCATCATCATCGTCGTCTCATTTCCATATCTTCTCGTCCCAACCACCATAAACGAGAACCTCCATAGCTCGCCACTCCCTCATATTTCGCTCCTTTTCCGCGACGGAATCGAGATGCGCTAGCCCCCGATCGCCGCATTGCCGCCGTCTCCGTCGATCTCCGTCGATTGGGTCGGAAAAAAAATCCTTTCTTTCCCGCTTCCGACGAAACCCTAGGGAGCTGCAATGGCGTCCAGGGGCAGCAGATCGGAGAAGGTGAAGCGGATCTTCCAGCAATTCGACGGGAACCGCGACGGGGGGCTCAACCGGGAGGAGATGGCGGCGCTCGTGGTCGCCGTGAACCCCCGGGTCAAGTTCAGCGACGAGCAGATCAACGCGATCCTGGACGAGGTGTTCAAGACCTACGGCGAGTACATCGACGGCGAGAAGGGGCTCACCTACGAGGGCCTGCTGCGGACCTACGACGACGGCGCCGGCGACGTGGACCGCGACTTCGACGCGCTGGGGCTCGAGCTCAACCCCGACGACGGCAAGAACAAGGAGGTGCGGTCCGGGTCGGACGAGGTGTCGTCGTCGATTGCGGACGAGCGGGCGATGGAGACGCAGAAGAAGCAGAGGACGGCGGCTTGGGCGGTGTCGCCCAATCATGGGATAGTGTTCGATGACACTTGGAAGATCGTGGACGATTTGGAGATTCTGGTGAAGAGATTGAAGACCAAGCAGGCCAAGGACGGGAAACTGAAGGGTGACAATTTCGACGCGTTCTCGGATGCCGGTTGGTCGAGGGAGCTGGGGCCGTCCTCGGACATTTCGGACAAAAGGGTGTTTTGGGAGGAATCGGGGCACGATTACGCCCTCTTCGTGAAGGAATTGGGGGTTTTGAGGAGCCGGGCCGACGGGGCGAGGTCGAGAGAGGAGGCTTTCGACGGGCACATGGCGATAGGTAGGGTCTTGTACGATCACCAGCTGTTTAAGGAGGCTCTGGTGAGCTTTAAGAGAGCTTGCGAGTTGCAACCGGTGGATGTTAGGCCGCATTTCAGGGCTGGAAACTGCCTGTATGTTCTTGGCAGGTACAAAGAAGCTAAAGAAGAGTTCTTGCTGGCTCTCGAGGCGGCCGAGGCTGATGGGAACCAATGGGCTTATTTACTTCCTCAGATTTATGTCAATCTGGGGATTGCACTTGAGGGTGAAGGTATGGTGCTAAGCGCTTGTGAGTATTATAGGGAAGCTGCAATACTTTGTCCTACTCATTTTAGGGCTCTTAAGCTTTTGGGGAGTGCCCTTTTTGGGGTAGGAGAGTATAGGGCAGCTGTGAAGGCCTTAGAAGAGGCTATTTTCTTGAAACCTGACTATGCCGATGCACATTGTGATCTGGCCTCGGCTTTGCATTCAATGGGCGAGGATGAGAGAGCGATTGAGGTGTTCCAGAAAGCTATTGATTTAAAACCGGGTCATGTAGATGCTTTGTATAATCTGGGTGGCCTTTATATGGACTTGGGTAGGTTTCCGAGGGCTTCGGAAATGTATACTAGGGTTTTGGCTGTGTGGCCCAATCATTGGCGTGCACAATTGAACAAGGCTGTCTCCTTGTTGGGTGCTGGTGAGACTGAGGACGCGAAGAAGGCACTGAAGGAAGCACTGAAGATGACCAACAGAGTGGAACTGCATGATGCGATAGCCCATCTGAAGCAGCTGCAGAAGAAGAAGGTTAAGAGTAATGGAGGTGCCAATGGAGAAGTAGCCTTTTTGATCATTGAAGCTTCTAAGTTTAAGACTGTAGGTGAGAAGACAACAGTGAGGCAGGATTTGGCTAATGCTCTGCAAATTAGAGCTTTTCAGAGGGTGACTAGGTTTGGCCGTTGCGATATTGAGCTTTTAAGCAAAGAAATGAAGGAAAAAGACGTGCCTATTTCCTATTCTGGAACTGGTGTTCCAGAGAAATCGATACGCAAGCCAAATTTGGAAGAAATCCTCCGGAGGCTACTTAATTTTTTAAAGCCTGAAACCTTTCAAGGAGCTGTCAAAGCCATAAATGAGAGGATTCTTTCTGTCTTAGACGAGAATGGCTCGGGTAGGGTTGATCTGGGCATGTTTTATGCAGTTCTCGCTCCTGTTTGCGGTGGCCCTCCCGAAAAACGAAAACGGGTTGCTTATGATGCACTGTTGTGGCGATGCATAAATGAAGGCGCTTCTCCATCTCAGATAAGAAAAGTTGATGCTACCTCATACATCAAATTGCTAAGGGCTATTTATATTCCTTCGAGTGGGATCAGTGAACGACTCGAGGTACGTGGAGAGATCGATTCTTCAACAGTATCTTTATCGGACTTCCTTCAAATGTTTGATGATCGAGACTGGGGTTTTGGTATCATCTCTACTTTGATAAAGCTCGAAAACGGGGATAGAAATAGGCATGGTAACCACATCTGCTCTGTTTGCCGCTATCCGATCATCGGATCTCGATTCAAGGAAACAAAATCTCATTTTAGTTTGTGTAATCAGTGCTATAGCGAGGGAAAGGTACCCTCTGCGAATAAGCAGGAAGAGTACAGATTTAAAGAGTACGGGAGCGAGGCAGACGCAATGAAAGATAAGTGTATGTGCTTCAATTTGCAATCCAAAACGGAATCCTAGCGTAGCGGTCATCAACTTTTTTGCTTGTTTATAATGTACTCTGCGTCGTTCTTTCTGTTTGACCGGTGTGGAATATATAGTTAATTGTGTTAGTTCGGCATCACGCCCTTGTAATTAGTCACTGTTGGTTCTACTTTCCTTTTCTTATCTGAAGTTTCTCAAATGATAGCTGTAGAGCTCTCTCGTTTCCTCTTTGCACGGCGTCCAGCCAGCCACCTTCTATCTCATAACGCTTTGCTTCCCGGTCTGTTGTCTCGACTTGAGCTTTGGTTCTATTAGATTACAGACTCGTGCCTGAAAACAAGGTGCGATCGACTGATCTTAAACTAATGCCGAACCTCTCTTCTAGGATGAAAATGTCTACTTGAAGTCAACACTCTTTGTGAACTCTATCAACGATCAGGCCATTGAGTCGAAATGACTTTTTAGTGCTATCCCATCCAGTAAACAAGTCCAATCTTTTTACTAGTGTTCACGAACGTTGGTGACTGCTTAGAGTTTTCTTCTGGAGATCAGGGACGTCATATACTTGTGTATTTACTCGGGTAGATCTTACTCGCGTGCGTGGTTCTGCTGCCCTGCAAGTTGCCTTAAGGCTTAAATCACGGCTACTCTGCGGTGGTTCTCCGACCTCGTCGAAGACCGAGCCATGTTATCGAGACTGTATGTGTCAGCGGTGACAGCGGAGTAGCTGAGGCATAGGTTATCAGCTTTTCTTTCCCTTTTTGTCAAACGGGTTAGAAAGGGAATCAGAGTGGAGGGGAAAGGATTTCACGTGCTGAATTGGGGACCCTCGAGACTTCCCAGTCAAAGCGAAAACTGACCAACTCGAGATGGGTCGATGGAGTCTTGTTCACGTCGGCTCTTTCCTCTTCCGCCATTGACGGATAGGAAAAAACACCGCCGTGGACTAGCCGGACGGAGGCACCGATTTTTCTCCAGAGTAGACGCCGAAGAAAGTCCTGATTTCAATGACCGACGATCTCCGAAACCGTCTCTTGGTTCGTTTCTGGCTGGCAAACTCTTTCTCCATGTCGGTCTCCACATCATGATGCGATAAGGCCGCTTGATTGGCGCACATGTCCGTGTCCGTGCGTGTCTTAGGCCGGGAATCAAATCCGTGATCTCCTTTCTTCAAGGCGTGATTTACCCTTCCCGTCAGTGTCAATGTCAATGGGGTTGAAAAGGAGACAGAGCCCTGTAGGTAGGAACTTTGCCAGTGTCATGATGGAGTGCAGTGGGCATACATTGTCGGTCGGAGATTCCTTTGTTCAGGCTTCCTTCTCACAAACATGTTTTTGGGAGGAAAAAAAAAAAAGATGTACTTTAGGAACTCACGTATCTAATTTTACCATTTTGAGAGAGAATTTAGAATGAGTGAGTTTAACTGTTTAAGGAATGCATATATAATATGTATTTTGCTCATTCCGGCTGAGCGTTATTAAAATATAAATAAAAAAGATCACCGCTGTTGGCATCAATCCGTTGTAGTCTAGTTGGTCAGGATATTCGGCTCTCACCCGAAAGACCCGGGTTCAAGTCCCGGCAACGGAATTTGTGATTTTTGCATTAACTTACAGTCTCAGTTCTTCACCATCTTTATCCTTTTTGGGGTCCTTGTCTTTTCTTTACTTTTTTTTTCCTTTCGAGCCGTAAATTCTGCAGCCATAAGCGCCACTCTTCAGGGGAATTGAGATTTATCGAATCCTAAATTTTCAAGGAGCAGAAATTCAGGCATATCTCTATCTGCCGTTTGCTTTTCGATCTTCTTGTAGAAGCTGAATATTAAAACTGTATAATGGGCATGATTTAATTTTCATATACAAGTCCATACTGCAGCCTGCATACAATGCGCTAATGTTTAAGACAGTCCTAACTTTTCCTAGTTCGTGCAACAAATGATGCTGTTGCTTTGCCGGTACGACGATTTTCCGTGATCTTTATTGATTTATGTTCTTCATAAATAGCAAGTAAAAGGCCTGTGAATTGTGCGCACCAAAAGCTTGTTGCGCGTAATCTATAAGAGACGGTACTCAGCATCCAAAACGCTCGCTTGTCCATCCGAGCTCCGAACGGTAGGTTCTGGCCGATCATGTGATCTTGAATTAGTAGCGCCGGAGATGGCAGGATGCGGGATTGGAGCTGCCTGACCGCCTCCTGTGTCCGGTGCGGGTCCCCATCCACCGTAGTCATCCATGATTGCCGATCTCATCGGACCATAATGGTCGTCACGTTCTCCTTTTAGCGCATCGAACTGTGGTGGCAAGGGCAACGAGGGTCGTGCGATCATTTCCACACGAGCTGTCACGGTGCCTATCGTTATGGCCATCACGGCCACCAAGCACAAGACTGGAACGGACAATGAGGTCGTCATGATTGGAAATCGAATCCCTGTGATTTGTTTTGTGGTTCGAGTTGAATTGGAGGATTGACTCATCACTATTCAAATGATTCTAAATGACGGCTTAAATCACCCGCTTATGTCTCTCACACACCATGGATTTTAAATGACTAGCATTTGTTTAAAGATACTAACTCGCCATAGCCTGAAAGTCGTGTCTGCAATGACAATCACGATGCTAGGATGGAATTAGTTTGGCCTCATGCTTAATCAATGATAATGTTCATATCTTTCAAATGAGTCGTAATAGATAGGAGTTTGTTGTCTTATTTAAAAGTAGTGGGGACGTTTTGAATTTATCCATCCTATTCGATCATTTATCCTCCCACGAACATAATGTTCAAATTTAAGAGTTTTCTTAGTGCTTAAGAAATAGATCATTGTGGGAGTTGAAGTGGATGGATGTATTAAAATGAATATGGACCGTGGGATTTTGTGGACTCACTTGTCACCCACCGTTTTTGGCGGTCCAAATTGAACCTATCCAGAGGGAAAAAAAGGACTTCTCACATGTGGGAGACGTGAGAAGGATGACCATTTGCATGAAAATTGCTTTGTAGGGACTCGAAAAACTATGTGTTGGTGGGTAAATTTTAAGAACTAAGCCTGCACCTTCTTTTCTCGAGGGGTAGTAGGCTTTTACCCTGTTCTACACCATTTCTTGTACATTGATTTATATTTTTTTTAACCTTATGTAATTTTGTCTCATATGATGATTTATCTTACAATAACGTCCAAAAGGTAGTTGTACCGATCGTTCTTCTAGACCCTTTTGTCAAATGTTGATTTTTTTTGGCTATCGATGCGCTTTTATCACAACTTGTTTAGTTTGTACTTTAGAATTGAGCATTTCCTTATCATGTGTACTTAGTGAGTGTCTCGTTTGGTTAATCTGGATGAGTCAATTATAATGAAATAAAGTGAATTCAAGCAGTTATCAAAGTGATTAATCTAGTTGTCAATAAGTCACCTTTTGTTTGGGAGCCCATTAGAAAGGTTGAGCAAAACAAATTGAGAGCCTAACAGTCTGAACCGGCCTTATCTATTGAGCCCCAATGGGCTTGGGCCGGGTTTTCTAGCCTATTCCTTTTTCTTTTTCTTTTTTAATTCAAGCTGGTTGGCGTAAGTCTGAGATGCTCATGCCCAAAATAGCATGGACCGGTTCCGAACTCGTTTGTGAAGATTAAAAAAATACATTGGAAATATAAAGTATGAAAATAGAATATGAAAGTAACAGAAAGACGTTATTTAAGCTCGAAACTTTTGAATGAAGCCATAAATAAGTAAAAAGAACATATTTAACACCAAACGAAAAACTGATGTCACAATATGGGTCAAATTCAAAAATTTAGTTGAAAATATATTTTAAAAGGTGAATTTTGAGGCCAAAAATTTAATAACTAATTCTTTTAATTTAGAAAAGAACCAAAAAAAAAAACAAATATCCTCTCAGCTAGTTATGATTTACTTTGGTTCAGGCTAGGGAGAAAAAATGCCTTGAGACCCGACTCGCCTGACTTGTTTTTGTCTTTTGTCATTGTTTGACTCACGTTGCGAGTCAATTTTCAAAAATGGCTTGTAATACATTGCCTAACTATGATATCTTGTATGAAAAGATGTCCTGATTGCTAACATCTTCATGATGATGTGGTGACGGCTACATGAACCTTTGACAAGTGGTATAAAATAATTATGACTTAAAGATGCGTTTTTTTTTTTCGTAAAATGAATAATTTTTTGGAAATAATTTTTTGGAAACATTTCTCTAAAATCAATCGCTTCTATAGTTTTCAAAAATAAATGAGTGTAAATTATTTCTATTGCTCATGAAAATATTTTTAAGAAAATAATTTTTAAATCATTTATTTTTCACTAAAACAGTTTTTAAAATTTTTCGCCAACCTATAATCACGTGCCTCCACGTACAGCCTCCTCCGCGTTCCCGCGTGTCCGCTCGAGACGAAATTCCCGTTATTCCTCTCGGCAAAATCGGCCCTCCAGTTTTGAAAAGCTCTCTCTCTCTCTCTCTCTCTCTCTCTCTGTGAAACGAACCGAACTCGTTCTCTGCTTCATTTACACTCTCGTGAGTTCGTTCACGGCCCGAATCGATTCCGCTCCCTCCGCCGCTTTCGGATCCCTCGACCGTCGTCGCCGCCCCCATGGAGATCTCCATCCTCACCGCCACGCGGAGATACGCGGCGGCCGGCCTCTTCGCGCTCGCCCTTCACCATTCCCAGAAGCACCAGACGCGGCCCTCCGACGCCTTGGCCCCTCTCGAGGAGGAGCCGATCGCCCGGGGCGTGTCGGTCGGCCGCGGGGCCTCGGCGTCGGAGCGCCCCGAGCTCTGGATCCACGGGGGCTCGGGCCTTCTCCGGCCCGTCTTCAGGTGCGTGTCCCCGAGCTTTCGGTTCGTCCCTCCCTCGTTGTCGATTTCTGTTCTGGAAGCTGAAGGAAAGATGGAGGTGATCGGGCTCGCTTTGGCAGGTTCTTGAAGGTCGATGAGCGGTCCTGGGATGGTTTGAAGGAGACTGCAGGGTCTTCCTCGCAAGTTAGGCATCACGTCGGAGCGGTGTGTATCGCGTAGCTGGTGCTGTTATTACGATTATTTCTTCGTTACGTGCATTTTGCTGAGGATGAATGCTCGAGGTTTTATAGTTACCGTGCTATTCGAATCTACTATTAGTGTGCTATTTGAGTGTACTTGAGCAGGACAAGTTCACATTGCCCAAATCTGTTCTCATCATTCAAATTATCAGAAGTGTTTTTCTGTGGTTGCTTGGTATATCATGTTGATGCCGATCCTATTTCAGTTCCTGAGACTGCTCGTAGAGGATGGGGAGGAAACTTGCACTGAAAGGACAGACAAGGAGCTTGCTTTGGCGAAGGCTGTTGATGCCATGGTGCTCAGTGTGGAAACTTCTCCTGTTTATGAAGAGGATAAAAGGAGTCATGAATATGAAAAGGAATGTCAAGAGAAATGCTCCAAATTACAGACCGATGTATCATCTGAGGAAGTGGTGAAGCTAGATGGAGCAGCTCAGGCAGCAGGTCCAGAGACGATTGCTGGAGAAGATGTTCTGAACAAAGTTCACGGGACATCTGAGGAATTTGTAGAAGAGGGAAGGATGATCAGTCGTCAGAGAAAACTTGCAGTTCTATATGAGCTTCTTTCAGCTTGTGTAGTAGACAGCCCTGAAGACGAGAGCAAATCACCTGGGAGGAAGGGCTATGATGCTAGACATCGCGTTGGTTTAAGGCTGCTGGTGACATGGCTTGGAATTAGATGGTTGGAAATGGTTTGTCCCATTGGATATCCGTTAACCTACAGTTTCATTGAGTATGCTAGATACTGCAACCCACGTGCCTGCAGATCAAGTATTTCTGCTTTAAACAAAGTAACTTCTGCATGACGCTCTAACTACTGTCTTCTAGGAAGCTTTGGAGATGATTGTTGCTTGCTCTATGATGTCTTCATTGAAAGCAGAAGGTGTCAAGGAAGAAGATACTGAAGTCACAGAAAACCGTTGGGCTAAGTGGAAGCGAGGAGGAATTATTGGTGCAGCTGCTTTAGGTGGAGGGGCCTTGATGGCCATCACCGGTGGTACAAAATTCATTTGTTTCCTTAGGAATTCGTAGTTCACAAAAACAAGTTTGTATAGTAAGTGAGACTTGTTTTGAGTGACTTGTCAACTGTAGTTTCTTCACAGGGCTAGCTGCCCCAGCTATTGCGGAGGGAATGGGAGCCCTGGCTCCGACCCTGGGCAGTGTCATCCCTGCTGTTGGAGGTGGTTTTGGGGCAGCAGCAACTGCTACAGGATCTGCTGCAGGTTCTGCTGCAGTTGCTGCATCATTTGGAGGTATTAATCTTCTGGATTTGCTATTTATTGACGTTTCATTGACATTCTCTTTGCATTCGAAGCAAGTAGTACTACAATGTAAGATCAGTTATAGACTTTTCTACCTTTTCCATTTCATGTTCAATTTAGGCTACCATACTGTCGAGCAATAGTGCTGGACTAATATTATGTCTTCAATGGAGCACAGTGCTATTAGCTTTCCTACTCTGTCATGAGATGTAATGGTGTATCTTTTGCTTTCTTTGCAACTCTGCACTTCTTCGATCCCTTGAGTTTTTAGAAGATTCTAAGGACTCTATGCATTTCAGTTGCCGGAGCTGGCCTTACAGGAAGTAAAATAGCCAGAAGAATTGGAGGCATTGAGGAATTCGAGTTCAAAGCGATAGGCGAAAATCACAACCAAGGCGTGAGTTTTAGCATATTGCATTTTGCTTCACCATTTGTGCTGAAGGGGAGGTACTCATAAAATGGGAAGGCTAGCTCTATGTAATGCCTTGATCTTATGGGCATGACCTCTCAATGTTGCATTCTAAATCTTTTTCTATCAGCAATTGGCAGTTGAGATATTGGTTTCTGGACTTGCTTTCGAGAGCGAGGATTTTGTAAGGCCATGGGAAGGTTATGACAGTAACGTGGAAAGGTAGAGAAAATGACATGTCTTCCACTTTCGCAAATCAAACCTACAAGATGCGTGCTGACCTGGTGTCAGTATCTCTTATCTTCATGTACTAGTACATGACTTGACAGCAGTCACTGATGTCGTTCATTGGGTATCGCTTAGATAGATTACTGACCTGTTATTTCCATTCCTACTTGATATGATGAGATGCTTTAGGTTTTGTAGTTAACTATTAGTTGCAAATGTTACTGAGTTTCTGTTTGTTATAATGCACTGCATAGGCAGTTGTAGAAAATTCAGTGGTAGGACCCTTGAGTAATAAATAATCACTTCTGATTTTTTAGCGTCTCTATCGCTTCAACTTAGAAATATGGTCTGCTTAGGGATTGGAGTTCTTAACAAAGAATTTCATGCAATGTATGTGTTATTTTGCTTGGCCCACATGCTCAGATGATCTAAGATGAATGGTAAAATTCTCTCTCTCACCTTGCCCACTGTGATGAAAGGACCTTTTCTCCCAATTCAGTTGGGTTATTTCTCAAGAAAGAACTTAAGCTTACCTTAGAGTGGAGGTCACTGCCTTTTTGAGTTCTTTTGCCAAACTCATGGGAGTTGAGTTATACATATCATAGACACCAATTGTTAAAGGGGGGAAGAATAGTAAAGCAAACTATGAGGTTGCTTGAGTCTTACTAGTGGAAGCTGAGCTGAATTCCCTTAAAAACATTTAAAGTGTGTGTTGACTTGTCTGCTCAAATTTTTTAACAGCTGCTCTGTTTTGATTCGTTCAAATTGTCTGCTATTATTGTTGTTGAAATATAGGTATGCACTGCAATGGGAGTCTAAGAATTTGATTGCTCTAAGCACTGCCATACAGGACTGGCTTACTTCAAGTAAATTCCCACAACCTTACAAGCTTACGGCATCGTAGCATGTGTAGCGAGCACAATCTAATTCTTTAATTGACCTCTGGCAGGACTTGCTATGGAGTTAGTTACAGGAGGTGCAATGATGACTGTTCTGAGCACGCTTGTAGCTGCATTAGCTTTACCAGCAACTCTGGTTACTGCATCTGATATCATAGACAGTAAATGGGCTGTTGCTATTGACAGGTTAAGATTGTTAATTAGCATTTTGTTTGGAAAAACTAACATTAACATTTAGACCCAGAGCTTCTGAATCATAAGACAAACATGCACAGCTTGCAATTTATCGAAGCCCTAGGGCTCCAACTGGCATACTTTAGCATGGTGCAAGTTCTGAATTCTTACTTGTCAAGTTAGGGATTCACAAGCTGGTCCCTCGAGTTCATTCTACGACATCGTACAGCCTCATTTGATATTCTTGTCTTCTGGACTTTTCTACGACTTGTGAAGCTCCTTGAGATTTAAACAACATTAATGGAATCTCTCAGAAGTTTTGAACCTTATAGATGTTCCTTTTAACCAAGTTGAGGCTATTCTCTCAGAATTTTAATACTTATAAAGAATTTTAAATGTTCTTGTTTACATAGTATCTAAATTTGATGATATCATTAATCTATCTATTAGTACTGATTGTTTTATAAGATTCTTTGTATATGGAAGCAGTTCACAGAGCTATTCCAATTTTCTTCCTCTTTAGCAATGCCCTCCTTGATCCGGTCATTATCCCACACTTTTCTTAAACCCTGTATCTCCAGTTTTAGCTAGTTGGCAATCTTACCTTGTTTTTCCCATTCTTTTTTGGTTAAATAAAACTGACTGGAATTGCGGTGGTTTCTTGTCAACTTAATGCCTTTTTTTCTGCCATTGGTATCATCATAATTTACAGATCAGATAAAGCAGGAGAACTGCTAGCTGAAGTGTTACTGAAGGGATTGCAAGGTAACAGGTTGGTCAACTTGGATGCCTGATTTTGCTCATTCTTGTTGCTTTCTGCAGGTCTGCAAAATAACTCCATGGACCAAAGACAGCTCCTTTTTCCCCTTTCCATTTCTCTCCAGGGCATTGTCTGACTGCCTCTGTAACATCATGTAGGCCTGTCACCCTCATTGGCTTCTCTCTGGGTGCCCGAGTAATTTTCAAGTGTCTTCAGTTTTTGGCCAAAGCAAGTGAAGAGAATGGTAGATATCATATGGTTCTGATTTTACGTTTCACTTGGTAATAGCTTTGTTGGTCAGGGATATGCTTATTTTTGTCCTTTCCTGTCTGCAGCTAAATTTGTTGAAAGGGTGGTTCTTCTTGGAGCACCAATTTCAATCAAGGATGAAAATTGGGAGACAGTAAGGAAGGTATACTGAACTCTCTATTTTTCATTCTTTCCTTCATAAATATAGTCTTGTCCATTTTAGTTCTCACTATTCCATGATATGATTTTACAGATGGTGGCCGGAAGGTTTGTCAATGCATATTCAACAAATGATTGGACCCTTGGTATTGCTTTCCGTGCCAGGTGCGAATTATTTGTTTTGTTTTCACAAAACCGGATGAATGAGTATTTTTCTTTTCTGGCTCCCTATGCAGTGGTATGTAAGTCACCTGTTTATTCTTTTCCACAGATGACGGAGAATATTAATGCTCAAAATGAAATTCTCTTGAATTACTGGAGAGCAGTACAGTCATAGACAGTTTTGCTCTCTAGCTTTTTTTTCATTCCATCTACTATTAGTGATTAGAGAGTGCCTCTCTCACTTTCTTCATTTCGACTCTGTTGAGCTAAGTCATAACAGGGCATTGCCAGTAAAGTAACTTGAAGCAGAACTTGGGGGAAAGAAAGGAAGAGGGATGTAAAGCCAAAACTCGGGAAAACAAATATATAGTTAACCATGAAAAAGGTAAAAGCAAGAATTCAGATAGAATATCATTTGGGCAAAAAAGGTGAAGTGTCAATGCCGAAACAGAAATAATTTTTTCATCTTTACATTTTAGTGTTTCAGCAGAAACTGCAATTATATTAATCTGCAAAATTACAGCTCCTGAACATCCAGAAGTAGATGCTTTGGTGGTGACTGATTTTATTTTGAAACATTTCCCCTGTAACACCACCCATTCGAGTGTCATTAATTGTACCTTCCATTAGTCAATGCACAAGGTGCCAAATACAGGTTGTAAACCTACCTTTTGAACTGTGAAAGGTTTTGATCCAAAATGGTGATGGGTTTACAGGATATCTAATATAGTTATTTTCCTCTTCTGTAAACAGTGGTCGTTTCTTCAGTGTTGGTTCTATTTGTATCTCACTGGACTAACCGCTTCACCGTCTCCAGTTTGTTCTCTCAGGGGTTAGCTGGGATTCAACCTGTTAATGTTCCTGGTGTGGAGAATGTAAGCTCTCTTTCACACTTGCTTTGCAGTAATTTTATGCTAATTTGCCCTTATGGTCTTCATAACCGTCCCATTGTTTTGAACCTGTGATCAACTTATCTTGCAGGTCGATGTAACAGAGTTGATGGATGGTCACTCATCCTACCTTTGGATGGCAAAACAAATTTTGAAACAGCAAGAACTGGACAGTCCTTCACCCGTTTTTAGAACCAGTACGAAGATTCAAGATGAAAAGAGTTCTCCTACCTTAGCCTGACTCCTCTAAGCAACCTTCATTTTCTGGTTGGCTTTTCATTTCATCCTCTATCGATTTTTACCCCTTTTCTGAGTTTGACAACTCACCTTCCAGGACATCAATAGACAATGATCTCTTTTCCTCGGTCTGGTGCCTGCGGCACATCATTGAACAACACTGCCAGCATCTTTAATAGACTATAGTGAAGCTCCTCCAGTCCTTCATAAGCTGATCCTTTTGTTTTAGCTCGGAGATGCGAAGAGACCTGGGTGGAACTATAGTTAGCATTCTGGACTTAACGCTAGGCATCGAAGCATTCTGAATAGCAAGATGCCTTTCGGCTTAATCTTAGATTGAACGTGCAATTTGTCATGTCTTGCTGTTCCCCAATGACACCTTTTCCCTGATTTGTTTGCCTAGTCTCTTAGATGATTTTAAGTTATTTATCATTTGGAAGACCGTTCTGGTCTCTTCAGTGGCTGCTTCGGGTAAATTGTTTTTTTTTAGGTAAGGTAAGAAATAAACTTCGGGTAAATTGTTCTGAATGGATAAATCGATTATTTGTTCTTGAGAATCTCACATTAATCCTTTCATACCTACTAATTGGTGTACTTTAGATTCCTTTGGCTCTCGAAAAGAAGGGGTCCATCATCCCAAAATTACGATTAATTTATTATCACAAATATTAACTTGTATCTTGGTATACCTCAATGGATTGGTGTAATTTTTCTATTGCATGCACATTCCCGTAATCATGGTCAATGCAAGATGTTGAACAAATTTTCTATAAGAATATAATTTTTTTCATCTTTCTTATTTTTTTCAAATCATAATAAAAATTGATCTTGTTCAAATATTTCTAATTTCGAATTGTCTTTATTTTCATTTCCATCCATATAGGTTAATGCATTGCGCAGTTGGAATTCGCTTATCGTGCTCTTGTACAGAGCAATTGTTATCTCTGTAAATATTGGTTCTGGGTCGCCAAACTTTCCATTCCCACAAAGGACCATGCGTAGCAGCACCACCTCGCATTGCGTTAACATCAATCTCATGCATTTCGTCTGTGTGCATTGCTGCAACCATATGATACCTTCAAGTGTCGTATTTGATGCTCAGAAAAGGTCAACCGAGCGAAGATGGCCGTACTAGGGTGAGTAATTGCATCAGCATCAATCTCATCTGTTTTGTCTGTATGCGTACCAGACCGGATCGGCCTAGAATTGACAATTCCTATAGTGATTAGTTTAGTTCTCCGCTCCAATTTACTAAAACAAGCGAGTACTTGTCCAATTCTCAATTCTAGGTATAGAATTGCCCATGTGAATTGAATCGATATATATAGATTTGAATTTTTAAGTTTTAACTTTTCAAATTAAAACTCTAGTTTCCTCTCCATCTCTCTTGCGTCACTCACCTCGCAAACTTGCTCCCCCCTCTCTGTCACTCACCTCGCAAACTTGCTCCCCCCTCTCTCTCTCTCTCTCGATAGCCTTTGGCCTTGTTGATCCCTCTCTCACTCTCATTCTATATTGCCTTTAGTCTTGTTGCTCCCTCTGTCACTCTTGCCTTTGGTTACCTTCAGCCTCCAATCTTATCGCTTGCTCTCAAGTCTCATGCCTCTTTTGAAGTGGGGGTATTTCAACTAGCTTCACAGACCCATCGAGAACTGGACAACATGCGGTTGTTGATTTCAATTTTTTGGAACTAATCTTTAGTGAGGCAATCTGTATAGAACTAACGAGCAATTCTTAATTTTAATTTTTCGAAATCAATCATTAACAAGCAATTCCCATTTTTAGGGTAGGAACCACCTATCCCGAAATCGATTACTTCTAACTAAAACCATATGATATCTTCAAAATCTAATGTTTAGAAAAGGTAAACCGAGCGAAGGTGGCCATACCAGGGTGAGTACACATTCCTCTGTCTAGAGGAAGCGTCACGACTTTGTATGTTAACGTGACGAACACGACAACTGAAAATTGAGACAGATACATATTTTGGTCCACGCTGGTCTTATTTCTCACCATTACTTTGTCGGTTTAAGACATTAAATATTACAGCCGTGGCTATTGATTGGTTAGCATGTGAGATTACAATCATTGCAAAATGTGTTTATTTATACTTTATCGGGTCCACAATATGAGTGAGAAGCTATGTGCCACCATCCTCTGACCTAAGAGTGTCTGAAAGGTTCTGTCGTAGATTTAAAGAGAAGCAATTGCAACTATTTCGAAGAAAAGGTCTCTTTGGAAGTAGATAGGACGCCAATATGCAATAACCTTACAGTTTCGGAGCTGTTTTTAGCTTTCATATGCCAAAAGATATTCACTAGATTTTTTGACGAGTTTTCTCAAAACACTTATTAAGTATTTTAATGAAAACATGTTTTACATTGAAATTTACAAATTTTCCTTAAACTGATGTTCAACGAATGACTACAAGACACATTAACAAAATCAATTTTATTACAATATTATTTATATTTATTGAGAGAGAGTTTTTTTTTTTTAACTAATGGAGGGATAGGAGCATAGAAATTTGGCTAAATGTAGGCAAGGTCCAATCCTTTGCTTGTGCAGGTTCTTGATACGGAGCAATTTGCATGCACTTAGTGGGTTTGTATTCTTGAGTTGGAAATGTCTTGATTCACAACTTATAAGATTTTATCTTAAACTGTCATTTATGTTATGTAATAGATTTGAGAAGATTACATTTGGAGAATTGCCAATTTCCGGTCCCTAGTATATGTGGAAATGTTGCAGACATGTTTAGTACAGTTGTTTCTGTATTCCTACAAACGTGTTCAACCTAGAAATGAATGCATTTGAACGTTTAATGTGCATGTGTTTCTTGGCAATGACAATTGAGGTGGGGAAATATAGCTTCGGTTATGCCGACGGTTTTTAATGTGTCCAAGTGATGGTAGCTTAACATTTATGTTGTGACTACAATATATATTTTCAAGTCCTTCCTACAATTAACATACACACTTTTCGTTTATGATATTGTTGATGATGTAAATTTGCAGCCCAAACATCAAGATAAGGTTCAAGTAAAGATGGATTGAGAAAAAATAGGAAAATATAAGAGTCGAGTCATATCAAATTTGACCTTGATCTTTATCTAACCTAACTTTAACATGGGATGTGCATTGTTTCTTCTCAACCCCCCTTGCCTCCCCCCCTTCACTTTCTCACTTTCGGTAGCCTTCAGCCTCATTGATCCCTCTCTCAATCTCACTCTATATTGCCTTCAATCTTGTTGCTTCCTCTATCACTCTCGCTCTTGGTCACCTTCGACCTCCAACCTCTTTACTCGCTCTCAAGTTTCATGCCTCTTCTGAAGTGGGAGCATTTCGACTAATTCCACAGACCCATCGGGAACCAGACAATGGGTAGTTCTCGATTTCAACTTATCTCTACTGAGTCGATTTGTATGAAATCAATGAGCAATTCTTGATTTTAATTTTTTGGAATTAATCCTTAGCGAGCAATTCCCATGTTTAGAATAGAAATCACCTACTCTACAACCGATCACTCCTAACTACAATCATATGATATCTTCAACATCTGATGTTTAGAAAAGGTAGTTGGCCATACCAGGGTGGGTACACAATCCTCTCTCTAGTGGAAGCATCGCAACTTTGTATGTTAATGTAACGAACACGACAACTGAAAATTGAGACCGGTACATGTTTCGGTCTACGCTGGTCTTATTTCTCATCATTACTTTTTCGGTTTTAAACATTAAATATTGCAGCCGTGGCTATTGATTGGTTAGCACGTGAGATTACAATCATTGCATAATGTGTTTATTTATACTTTATCGGGTCCACATTATGAGTGAGAAGCTATGTGCCACCTTCTTCTGACCTGAGAGTGTCTGAAAAGTTCTGTCGTAGATTCAAAGAGAAGCAGTTGCAACTATTTCGAAGAAAAAGTCTCTCTGGAAGAAGATAGGACGCCAATATGCAATAACCTTACAGTTTCGGAGTTGTTTTTAGCCTTCATATGCCAAAAGATATTTATTAGATTCTTTTAACGTGTTTTCTCAAAACACTTAACAAGTGTTTTAATAAAATAAAAAAAATCATTGGAATTTACAAATTTTCCTTAAATTGATGTTCAACAAATTACTACAAGACACATTAACAAAATCAATATTATTACAATATCACTTATATTTACCGAGAGAGAGAATTTTTTTTTCTTTTTTTTTTTTTTAACTAATGAAGGGGTAGGAGCATAGAAATTTGGCTAAATGTAGGCAAGTCCAATCGTTTGCTTGTGCAGGTAAACCTGATATGGAGCAATTTGCATGCACTTAGTGGGTTCATATTCTTGAGTTGGAAATGTCTTGATTCACAATTTATAAGATTTTATCTTAAATTGTCATTTATGTTTTGTAACAGATTTGAGAAGACTACATTTGAAGAGTTGCCAAATTCTGGTCCCTAATATACGTGGAAATGTTGCAGACATGTTTAGTACAGTTGTTTCTGTATTCCTACGTACATGTTCAACCTATAAATGAATGCATCTGAACGTTTAATGTGCTCGTGTTTCTTGGCAATGACAATTGAGGTGGGGAAATATAGCTTCGGTCATGTTGATGGTTTTTAATGTGTCTGAGTGATGGTAGCTTAACATTTATATTGTGACTACAATATATATTTTCAAGTCCTTCCTTCAATTAACATACACGCTTTTCATTTATGATATTGTTGGTGATGTAAGTTTGCGGCCCAAACATCAAGATAAGGTTCAAGTAAAGATAGATCGAGAAAAAATAGGAAAATATAAGGGTTGAGTCATATCAAATTTGACCTTGATCTTTATCTAATCTAACTTTAACATGGGATGGGCATTGTTTCTTCTCAACTTGATGTGTATAAGAGCTAATCTGATCCAAGTAAGAAAGGGGTGTCTTGATCTACTTGATTTAAGAGGGAGAATTGATGCGGATTTTAATTAGCTTGGAGAGGAGAAAGTTGTATAGGACATGACTAATTTTAAGGTCTCGAAAGTCATGGAGAAAGAGAAAATCATGAGAATGCGGAGAAGTTGGAGATAGAATTGCGTTTGAATCACAATAATTGTCGAAGTTTAGATAGAAAGAACGCAAAGGAAGAAGACATGCTCAAACAAACTTTGCTAGGAACCAATCGGTCCTAGCTGGTTCTATGTTCACAAAATCAAGAATTGAACTTCTTAAAATTGCCTTGAACTGGTTAGTCTAGGTTGGTTCGGTTATGCTCTTGCATTAAATCGGATCCGGAGCACATCCCTATTTGACATAGTTAAGAGGGGTTTGGATTTTGAGTTAAGAAAGAAATTTGAGCATTGTGAATTTATTGATTTATTTCAATTGGCACATAAGAAAAACAAAGAAGTGTTTCTCAAAATGGGGCATGTTGACCTGCATAGGAAAAGGAACCGACCCTGATCCTCATTGGAGACGTGGGGAACATGTTGCACTTCCTTGCAATTTCCTTCATTTCACGCGGATTACGAAACGAAAGCTTACCCAACATTCATCCCTCTCTCTCTCTCTCTCTCTCTCTCACGTAATTCGGCCGGACATCCGGACGGACCGGAGTCGGAGTCCGCGAGCCCGGCCCAAACGCCGGTTCGTTTTCCACTTTCTGTTAAAAATTCAACTGCTGGTACGGGGCGGCCTCCAGAAGGAACAGGAGCGACATCTCTCCCTGAAAAATCATCCAAGCTTCGGAGATTTGAAAAAGTCCGCAGGGCTGCAAACCACAGGCTTCGGCGGCGGCGGCGGCGGCGGCGGCTCCGGCTTCCATGGAAGCCATCCGGAAACAAGCCACGAAGCTCCGAGATCAGGTCGCCAAGCAGCAGCAGGTAACATCCCTCCTCTCGAACCCTACGGGATGGATTCAGATCGGCCCCGTGGTCTCCCCCTCCGATGCATGTCGTCGCCGGACTCGGGCTCCCCCGATCGGGGCCTTCGATTCGGTCGTTTCCGCTCGTCTAATCCGCTTATCGATCGATCGGATTGGCGGACGAGGTTGCGGCGGTTTCGTGATCTCTCTACGGTGATCGTGAACGTTTGGGATTGATTGTAGCGGCAGGGGAGAGATCCGTTTCCCGGTCGCGATCGTGTTTGATGGACGTTGTCTGTCTTTGGCTAATTCGCGAGTCAACCGTCGGTAAAGCCTCTGGATTTGGTGGCTGTCTTGTTCCTGTGTATCAGGTGCGGCGCGGGCTGTGCACTTCCAATGCGCGCGCCTCACCTGTGATGATATCTGAGAATAATCAGACACAGCTTTGGAATTTATCGTGTATATCGTAAATTCACCATCGGCCTTTAGATTTTACCTATGGAATGAGTGCCGAGACCCTTATCGGTGCAGCTTCACAGATCGGTGAGATTAGAGGAGTTCGGACATTAGAGCTTCTTACATGTGCTCCTCACTGTAATCTCTTGTCAGCATTAATAGGAGGAAAAAAAAATCAGAGCCAAAGCGAATACAGCTCCAGGATCCAATGTGAAAGGACATTCTGCAGTATATTTTATCTATTGATGTAGGAGGAGAGTGAACTGTGTAAAGAGGACCTTGGGGATGTGAAGGATCCGCCTGCTTTAAAGTTTTTAAAGCCAACTGCTAGCATTCATGGCACAACTGTGTGCCAATTGTTCTACTTCGTCTGCGATTATTTGTTTAGGTTTTGATAGCGTGACACACTGCATGGATAGCTCCCTTCTCCAGATTCTTTCTGGAGGTTATTTTACATTCTTCTCTGTTCTAAGAGAGTTTCTAGGAGCCATCATTGGGAGTGTTTTAGCTGGTTTCCACCCCCACAGTAGAGGTTGTTGTGTCAGATATTTGATTTTGCTTATTGTTCTTTCTAGTTAGATTTTTGAGATTGTTGTTAATTTTGTCACAGGCTGTCTTTAGGCAGTTTACTGGTGTGTATAGTTCAGATAATGTCATAGCTGATGAGACAGAACTTCAGCATCATCAGAGACTTGAGAAGCTTTATATATCAACTCGTGCTGGCAAGGTTAATCCTCTTCTCCTTGTTGATTGAAACTTATGTTGGTTATTATTTATTAACCAGAGAATCTAAATTACCAGCATTTCCAAAGGGATATAGTTCGTGGTGTGGAAGGTTACATAGTTCACGGGTCCAAGCAAGTTGAAATAGGTGAGTTCGTGGCTAATGTTGTTCTGCTATGGCAGGGTTTTGAGTTCACTGTCGTCATTTTTTACTCTTCATGTTTTTCATTCACAGGTACCAAGTTGTCAGAAGACTGTAGGAAATATGGTGCTGAAAATACATGTACCACTGGCACTACCTTATCCAAGGCTGCCTTAAATTTTTCAAGAGCTCGTGCTCAAATGGAAAGAGAGCGTGGAAATCTATTGAAAACTCTTGGAACCCAGGTAAACCCAACTTCATATATGACTGGTAGATTATATGTGAGTTGTTCACTGCTGATTTGATTGTATGGGATGAACACTAAGTGCAAACTTATCATGTGGGAAGTGTATCTTCATTTTTCACTAATTCATTTATGTTAGATTGGGGATTATCATGCCAATGAAACAACTTGCAATACCTCAAGCATACTGTAGTCTGATCCTTTTTGGGATGGATATTGATTTGTTTCACTTCTCAGCCCCTATTCTCTTAAATGTTTGCCTCATCTAAAACATCACATTAAATGTATAGAAGCAGGCTTGCGCTTGCTGGCTTATGCCACCCTGCCTTCCTTTTTATCCCCCTTTTCTTGCCTTCTGCTAAACCCACGTAAGTCTTGCACCGTTGAGTCCACGTGCTTGTATCTCCCTAAGTCGAATACATTGCCTTGTCACATGTTCTTACACTTCCATATCTTTATATGCTGCTGTAGTTGATATGCTTCAGTTGCAGCAACTTGTCACAGTTCTGCAGTCACACTTTTTCCAAATTTTTGACTTATAAGTGCTTTAACTTCAAGTTTTCTATGTTGCCTGGTCTACCAGTATGGTTAACAGGGTTGAGGATTAAGATTCCACAGCTTGTAGAAAGTTTTTATGATAAGGGGGGGTTTCATGTGCTGCAACTAATATCCAACAATCTTGTTGGACCTTCAGGGACCCTGACCGAATGCTGATAATTAATAGAAGTTCAATGTACAGTTTCTTGTTTTTTGATTATATTTTCTTCAAAAAGAGATGAATGATCTTCATTTTCTGTGAAATATCATCTTGTGTCCTCTATTTGGAATATTGTATTTTGTAAGAGATGGGTTGAGTTTGCCTGCATTGATAGGATGTCCACACATGTACATGGGAGCGCACACATGCACACGTGTAAATACAAACTTACACTTGTGCGTATACGGTGTAGTGGATAACGGATGTACTTTTGGCTGAATTATTTGACCATTTAAGTTGTGGAACTGAGCAATAGCACTCCAATGACAAGAAATTGTATATTGACAAATCATACTTGTTTGGCCTCTAAGATATTCTATTTAACAATGCTACTATAGGGATGGTAGTTTCAAATTATCACTGTGACTTTAACTAGTGGTCTCATCAGGTAGCAGAGCCTTTAAGAGCAATGGTGATGGGTGCTCCCTTGGAGGATGCTAGGCAACTTGCCCAAAGATATGACAGAGTGCGTCAAGAGGCTGAGGCTCAGGTGACACTATTTGAGTTTGCTCACTTTATCTATATGCAATTTAATTGTCGCTGGGCCATTTTAGGGAAGTCAAAGCTCAACTCACTTGGCCTGCGATAAATTACATCTATTAATTCTGTCATATCATGTAGTTGATTCTGCATTGATTGCTGAAGTGCTCTTGTATCCTACATAAGCTGAAGCTTAATGTTGAGTAATACTTCCCATAAAATTTCTTCCTGTTTTGGGCTAAAATCATTTTGGAGTAGAACTAGAAGCAGATTTAAATTGGGTAATGGAATTAGGCTGATCTTAAGGTCTTCACTTAGGCCTTTCTTTGGGACCTGGTGTCCATCGTTTTATCTGCGAATGTCAAACAAATAAAATCCATTTGGTGAGTATCAAAATTACATACCAAGAAGACGTTGTAGTGCTCTAAGACATACTTTTACTGTAGATACATATCAAAATTATCCTTTCATCAGCTTAGGTTCTGCCAGCTGGGTTGAGGCACCTCATTACAATTATATACTCTCTCTTTAGCAAAGGGTATG
The DNA here is from genome assembly GCA_014182515.1 of Eucalyptus microcorys. Classification (NCBI taxonomy): domain Eukaryota; kingdom Viridiplantae; phylum Streptophyta; class Magnoliopsida; order Myrtales; family Myrtaceae; genus Eucalyptus; species Eucalyptus microcorys. Next base: position 13,625,734 of record CM024567.1, on the reverse strand, counting down.
CATAGCTTAGCTCTCTTAGAAAAACTCATACAATGACAACTTAAGATCTTCATATCCTGATTATTCTTCCTTTAAAATCTCTGGCATTCTAAATCGCGACTGTCTCTCTTGCGCGCGCGCGTGCGGTGGGCCTGCATGTGATCAGAGTTGGTCGAAGTTCTTACTTGAGCATTCACCCCTTTGTAGCTAACCCTCGGCTAAACTTCTTAATGTTACTCCAATAAATTAAATACATGCATTAAGAAAGAGTCTAAGAACATGTCAGTGGATAGTTTGTGGTTATTCCATCAAGAGAAAGGAGGCAGAATGCTCTGAAGGCCAACTTTATACAGAGAGCGAACTGAAAAGCCTGACAATATGTGAGGTTTTCCTTCATGCTAGGATACTGAGAGACTCATAAAGATTCTATCCAGCTCTCAGTTGTGGGGTCCAAAACATTGTCAGCATAGTTCGCAGACATACCTGATAAATGATAATCTCTTGTGGAATTTGGAATTGTATTTGCATTCTAAGTCCAGTCTTTTTGGTGTGCCTAGGTTGGGTGATTTTGACGAATTCTCATGATATTAGCATTTAATGGCTTGAAAGAAAAAATGCTAGAATTCCTTGCAACGGAAGATGATTATTTCTCACGCTTGAGGTGTTATTAGTTCTTCAAGGTTGCCCTTACATACTGATATTATCCGAGACAGGGTATCGATGTTTCTAGGCGCCAAGCTAGGGTAAGGGATTCCATGGGTAATCCTGATATTGTCATGAAACTAGAAGCTGCTGAGGCCAAGCTTCTGGAGCTGAAGACAAACATGGCAACATTAGGTAAAGAGGCTACAGCTGCAATGGCTGCTGTAGAAGGCCAACAACAGAAAATGACTCTTCAACGGCTTGTTGCTATGGTAATGCAACCCACCTTTCTTTTCTCGTTTCTTTTCTTTTTTTTTCCAAATATAGTTGGTTGTAGTTATTTGGGTTCCTAAAGGATAATCGAAGATTTACTTTCCTTTGATAGGTTGAATCAGAAAGAACCTATCATCAAAGAGTCTTACAGATACTTGATCAACTTGAAGGCGAGGTCTGAATTTTTTTTTGCATGGCTTTTCTGGCATTCCTTAAGATACACCTTCACTTTTATAGTTGGTTTTTCTGGTCATTTGCTAACTTCTGGTTTCAATTGAAAATCTTCTTCCCTTTCTATAGTTGTTGTCAGAACGCCAACGAATTGAAGCGTCTCCAAGCGTATCCGTTGATACCTCTGTTCCCCCTCCCCCGCCGTATGAGGAGATCAATGGTTCATTTGCTTCTCAGACGTATGATGAAACTGCAGATACCATTGACTATTTCTTGGGAGAGGTAGATCTCGGTGAATTATTTTGGACGATGTATTTTGCTTGATGGTTTGCTTTGTTATATATGCCATATAACTATTTAGCGTCCAATCATCTTTTGTCTGAATCATCAGGTTATGCACCCATTTAGAGGAGTATCTGATGTGGAGTTAAGTTTATCAGCAGGGGACTATGTTGTTGTCCGTAAGGTTGGTACTCAGTTCTCATTTTCTCTTTTGTGAAGCTTCTCTTCTGGTTTATGCTGACTAAGTTATGCTTGTTTTGTCATTTTTAGCTGACTTCATTTAGAGGGATGGTACTTAGTTTAACGTTGCTGTTGTATGGCATCTTTTGTTGCCGTAAATTGTAGATTGCATGGTGAGCAATGCACAACTTGGAACTAGGATAAACTAGTGATGCTTTGTGTGATGACAGAATGTATTAACATTGAATGGAGAAAAATCTGTCAGTTGTTTGGTCATCAAGATGGATGATTCCATTGTTACGTGTCCTAAAAATCTATGAAAGTGTTGGTAATTGTTAACTGGTATATAGTTTAGCCAGGAAATTGGTAGTAAGTTGCCAACTAGTGTTAAAAGTTTATGAATGTCTTATTGAGTAACTTGCTGATCTTTATTCAACTTAGTTTTTAATTGTTCGTAACTTGTATGAGTACTAGTATTAAATTACCAACTCTTATTTGAATAAGTTTCTGATTTTTGTCTGAGTAAGGTACCAACTGTTTTGAAATTAAGAACTCATCAAATTAATGACTAAAATTTCAAAAACTTACCGACTTTTGTATGAATATGTTACCAACTATCGTTAAAGTTCCAACTCTTGACCAACTTTGATTTGAGCAACTTACAATCACTCTGCTGGTAAATTTTAGTACTAATATGTGATGGACAACTAATTTGCTGGTAACCTTATTTTCTTATAAAGGATATTAAAATTCACTAATACTCGTTACATTTTACCAACCACAGACAGTATGTTTGTGATTATGCCAATGGAACACTAGAACTTTGCCAACAAGATATAAGGCAATAATATCTGAAAAGCAAGTCAATCAACATGACAGTATACACACGTGTATGAGAGAAGGGATTTTGGTGACTGCATCCTATAGATTTAAATCACCATGACTATTACCATCGAAACACTTCTTCCAATATATCAACACCAAATCACCTACTGCATGTCACTGCCACCACCTCCTTCATTGATCATTTATTGCAATCATGGCCCCATCACATCACTAACATCTACATATATCCTCCACCTCTCCACTGTTTTCAAAACTTTTAGGAAAGATTGATTTGTTCAACTAGAAATTAGTTGCCTTCTTTGGTCCAATCAATCCCTTGATGACCTATGTAGCTATGAGCTTTGAAAGTGATTGGGGTAGTTATAAATGACACCCACAAGTTTCTGTGCTGAGTGGATTGAGAATTTTGCATCAGTTCCCTCCAGTATCTATATCGACTGCTGTTGCTTCATTTACAAAAAAGAATACTCCATTTTCTTCCTCTTATATAATGAGAGTGTTGTTCAATTCTTTCGATGCTAATGCAGGTATCAAACAGTGGCTGGGCCGAGGGAGAATGCAAAGGAAAAGCCGGTTGGTTCCCACTTGATTATGTAGAGAGGAGGGAACGTGTTCTGGCAAGCAAGATGGCACATGTATTCTAAATTGTTCAGGCAGAATCCTTCCCTTCGTGTTTGCATGTGGTATGCGAGGGTAGTTGGGAAATGGATTGTCACCTGATACTGCTTTGTGTCGGTGAGAGTGAGTTGTATTTTGTCCTTATTTTTGTTTCCCTTTCATTGACGTCAGTAACAGATTAAAAAAGAAAAAAGAAAAAAGAATGCCGTAGTGTTTGCTCCGTTGTGGTGCTGTTTGTTTGTCCCAGTGTAAGAAAAAGTTGTAGCTCATTTTTGTTATATATATTCTTTTCGTTCGTTAGGATTTGCACAGCTTCAGCTCCTCTCTGTGACTATCGTCACGTTTCAAACTTTTGACCGAGATGAAAATGTCACAAGATCCACCATGGGGCCACGAGGATGTCTCTTTAGGATTTGCACAGCCTGAACTGCATTTTCGCAGGCTCGAAGTTGGCAGGTCAAGTCATATTTTCTATCAGATACATTGATGAAGGTTGGAATGCTCATCCGAGACAAATTGGATGGGGTCAATATGGATAAGATTCACGATAACAGTAGGAATTTGCTGACACGAGATATTTGTTATGTTCCAGGTAGCTCGAAGCGCCGAATAAGGCCTCTCAATAAGCTTGATGCTCATTTCTTTTTGGTACCATCAATAGGCTGTTCAAACACTCCAGCATATGCTGTTTTCACCATTATTTGCATCTGATAGTAGCTGGGTTCACCCAACCAAAACACACAAACAAACGAATATGAGCAAACAGCCGTGTATCGCGTACCCAAAGTCTGAGTAAGAGTCTGCCATCTGCACTCACATGTACAACTGAGACAGCCGAACCGAAACATTTACGTTATTAATATTCCATCACTGGCCATGAATTGACAGGTCTTCGAACCATTGAAGGTGAAGCTTCGCTTCCTTCTATCGAAACCTGTTCTGGATTCCTTCTGGATAGCTAGTTCCTCAACCTAGTTCCTGTTCTGTTGAGCTGCAACTGAAAAGAAACAAGCTGTTTGTTTGAGCATAATCAGAAATATGCTGTTTCGGGTTAATGACTGATTAGGCTGCTCGGATCAGTCGCTTTTGCAGTCAGAAGGAGCGACAGAAGACCATCTCGGCAAAGAGACTAATGGAAGTGTTATTGGGGACTCTCACTGTTCCGTTAGCAAGAGTTACTCAACTGGACAATAGGAAGATAGCGAAGATCCGGACATTTTTAAGAGCTGAGTTGGCTTTCATTGATGCCAGGATAGCGTCGCGTAGAAATTCTAGTCGAATGTTCAGATCAAGGGAATGACCATTACGGGGTGATTACTTCCTCGTTTCACAAATTGATTATCAATGACTTCTCGCCTGATATTACTGACTCTATTTGTCCGCCTCCGCGAACCAAACATACCCCAAGAACTGTCCAAAACATTACGAGGAGACTGGATTCACGCCGGAGGAATGATCCCCCATGATCGTTCACCGTCCCTTTCACAGATGTGCATGATGGGGGGCGGGGGAATAAGTTCGGCTTAGCCATGTACGAGAGGTGGGCCAAGAATATGTGAGCCCGACACGTCCAATCTCGACAAATAAAAAATTGCACTTTGGCATCCACGTTCATCTATAGACCCAGTTGCGCCAACCTGGAGATTAAGCCGAATCGGATGTTTTTTCCCTGAGTAAAAGTTGCCGCTGACTTATCCCAGTAACATCCTTCTTTTTGATTCCGGTATTTGAAAATCGACGATGAAAACCAAATTGCCGGCAGATTATGCGGAGCTAGGCTATGTCAACAATTCGTGCACACTCGAATGACATAAATCCGTCGATTCCATGATTGAAGGAATCACATGGAATTGCCCGGCGAGAGTAGGCTGATGAGAACCATTTGAAGGCGACAGCCACACTAGTGCTGGCGATACGATGTTCTGCCTTAAGACAATGGAGCAGACGTAACACCACCTTCAAATATCTCAGATCATGATTTAGGACCTAACACCAGGCTTTCTTAAGTTTAAATAAGTCCTTCAATCACAAGTTTGAGAGAGAGAGAGAGAGAGAGATTCTGGGGTAGGAGGAAAGTGACATCTCATCTGCGATTTGGGTTCAGGTCTTAGCAATCTTGGGGTTTGCAGGAGGACGTAAAAAGGTGGGCAGCCGTAAAATTCACTCTCCGGGCATTCATTGAATACGACATGATGATATTCTCTTATCGTCATATACATTGGGTGTGATCGTTCTGACTGTCAAATTCACCTTTTGTTTTCCCATTGATAGTATGCAGCATGTGAATTCACAATGTAAAAGAGTCAACCCGCCATGTACATAATTGGCACACGCAGCCGACTCAAGATGCCCCCAAGTACAATTAATTAAAAAAAGACCACGAGATGATATTTCTTCCATTCCAAAGGCCGGCAGCTAATGATGATAACCCATGATTATATGCTTAAGCCAGTTGTTAAGCTTGTTATTATAAGCTTAATGAATGAGCTGGCTGGGCCGAGAAGGCTCGCTCCTCCGTTTTTTAAGTTCCTGGAACAAATAGGAAATCAGATCTAATGAACTTAGCGTGTAGTTTAATTAAGCGGAAAGTAGAGAAGGGTATTCGCCAATGAATTTATATACAAAAGATGCAGAAATCTTCAAAAAGCCTGTCAAAGATATTGAAAGGTAACGTGATTGTGACCGCATTCTATAAAAACTTATTATTATCCTTCACACGGCAAACAAATAGCGTAAAGACGACCTCAAGTGTATGAACTCAAATAAGTGCAGGCGAAAGAATCTCCCATGCTAATCATTTGAACGTGTAAAAAAAGCTCGAGACTTGGCAATCAAAGGGGCAAAAATAAGAGGGGGAATAAAGCAAAATTTGACCTTATCTCCCTCTAATGGAACGTGCTTTAAATGGCAGGGCCAAGATAATTACTACTGCTACGAAAAGAGTTTTTTCTTCTAAATGCAGACAAAAGCCCATCCTCACACCTCCTCTTTTCAGCCTTTCCTCCATCCTTCCGGTCTTTTCTGTCTGATCCCCCATCATAACCATCCATCCACCACCACCATGATCACCACTTCCAATGTAATCCCATCCCATCTTCTTCCACTACAAACAGTGACATCCCCTAATAATACAGACAGGACCCTACCAAAAAACAGGAATTGGGCATGTCCCTCATTACTTCTTTTTGTAGTCATGATTGCAGATCACCTTTCTTTGTCCTGAATTCTCTTGAATGTACTTGAATCGGACAATGGACATTTGGCCCTCCTAAAAGGAAGAGGAGGGAGGAGGAGAAAAGAGTAACAGAAAAAACTTTCGGGCTATACCGAACGAGAGAGATTTCCTACCAGTTGGCAGAAAAGCAAGAGTTAGAAGTTCGGTAACTATTTACAAGCATTTTCGCCAGTACAGAGCCAGCCAAACAGGGACAAAATTATGAGACCTGACCTGACCCGGGAAGGGTCATTCGCAAGGAGAAACCAAGGGAAGATCAAACTTCAAAACAGATCGAACATGGAGGTACAGGTTAGAAAAGTAGAGGGAAACTCAAAGCCATGTCGGAAAAATATTAGCTTGAGGCTTTCTTCTTCTCCTTCTTCACAAGATGGATGGCGCCAACTTCCTAAATTCACAGTCAAAAGGGTCTAGATCTCTTGAATCCCGCTGATGAAGGACTGATTTCTGGAACTGCGAAGACATCATCGTTCCACCTCTTGCCGGGCCTCGTGGTCGCGGGCTCTTTTGTCTGCTTGAATCCTCCTATGATCCCACCATTTAGGTAAGGCGACTGATTACACGGCACAGGGGTTGGAGCTTGAGGGACCCAAATTCCCAAACTTTCAGATGAGAAGGAACTCATGTCATCATTGTCCGTGAATGGCAATAAACCATTATCTTTCTGCAAACACAAGGATCATAAAAACCAGCTGTCAACTCCAAAGTACTATTGTTTCTAGAAATCTTATCCTAGATTTGATAAGAGAGCAAGAAAAGGATTAAAAGTTTCCCGGCTATGAATCAGAACTACCAAAGAAAGAGATGGGTCAATGCAAACCTTACAGAAACCAAAGGAAGCAGAGCAGGAATCAAGAAAGTCCTCAAAGTGCCAGCCTGGCAGCATCTCTATCAAGTACTCCGATATGCTACTCGTTGACCCATTGGAGCCACTTTCCTGGCTGGCCAACATGCCGTTATTGTTCCCATCCTTGTTGTTCGCCGCCGCCGCTGTCGCCGCCGACGCCGCGCTCGCCGCTGCCTTTCGAGGCCCCGAGATCGCCGCGGAAACAGAGACCGGCTTCTTGATCGAGGAGGATGCCTCGGACTTGAAGTCGGGGACGAAATCGCATCCGTTGGACGGAGAGGCAGTGCTGGCGGCAGACGTGTAGACTTCCGACGTGGCGGAGAGCTTCACCCCCGTGAGCAAGAACCTGCTGTGCTTCTGGGTATGCTCGTTGGCCGTGTGTATCGGGAGATCGCACTCCCTGCAGAGAATGGCTCGGTCCTGTTGACAGAACAAGAACGCTCGCCTCTCCTACAACCAAGACCAGTTTTTTTTTTTTTCATTTTTGCCGCAATCAGCAACAGACCACGGAACGAACCCAAAAAAAAAGAAGGCATAACTTGCTCCATGGAACAGCGGGCTTTTTACAGGAAAAAGAAGTAAAAGCAGGTCAGGCAAGTACCTGGCAGACGTCACAGAGAGGGAATTCCTTAGGGGAAGGACAGAGGAGGGAAAACCGTTGGTGCTTGGAGGCGAGCTTGTTGGCGTGGTGGACGCGGTGGTCGCAGCCCCCGCAGAGCGCCGCCTCGTCGGCGGTGCAGAACACAGACGCCTCATCCTTATTGCACACGTCGCACTGGATCTTCATCTGGTCCTCCTCCTCCTCCTGATCTTTTCTTCTCCCTCTCTTCCTTCAAGCTTCCCTGAATTTGACCCTGCGAGAGAGAGAGAAAGAGAGAGAGAGAGAGGCGTTGAAACTGGGACGAAGGAGGAGGAAGAAAATGGAAATGGGTTTGGAGAGAGAGAGTTGCGGGCATGAAGTTGAACAATAAAAGAGTGGCCTTTCAACGGTATGGGAAAGAAAAAGAACTGGAATGATGCAAGAGAGAGAGAGAGAGAGAGAGAGAGAGAGAGGAGATGGATCAAGATTCAGGCGATGGAGGGCAAGTTGGTTAATATATGCAAAGTGGAAAAAGATTCTCCTTAAAAAAATAAAATCTCATGTCGAAAATAGAAAAATGAGATTGGCTTGTTTGGTAAATCAAAGGAACCGAGAAGGTTACTTTTGACCAACAAATGCCGAAAAGATTGTGCATAAGGTTAGAATAACTATATGCTTGTAAGAATCACATGGTGATCTTGTTCCTTATTCGATGGCTCTTTTGGTTACAGTACTTTATCGGTCCATCGTCATCCTATACGCACTACATAAAACCTATCTTTATTTGAATGCTAGTTCTTATGTACATAGCCTTATAATTGATCTATGTTAACCTCGTACGGTCTATGTAAATTAATATCTTCATGGTACACTCTCATTTGGCAAACATGATGAATTCAATAAATTCTCTCATTTAACTTATTAGAAGGCTAAGGAAACTTACGAGTACATATGACCTTACATCTTACCTTCTTTCTAAACAAAGATTTGTTACTTGGATTTTACATCGATTGTATCATTAACGATAAATGCTTACATTTTTTAGTAAGATTATTTAAAGCACAAGGTTTTACAAAAATATCATATCTAATAGCTAAGTTTCTATCAATAATCGGTGTTAGCTAATGAGGAATCATGTAAATATTGTATTTATAGCATGAAACAAAATAATTATATTTTGGCTAATAAATGATTCTAACCACATTATGTTGTTGATTGATTGAAGAAATGACATGAAACAAGCTTATAGTTGAAGTATTCTTATCTAATTATAACACTTCCTCTATTTTATACGTGTATGATTCGGCTTGTTGAAAAGAAAACAAGCATCATGAATTCAATAAACATACGGGAGACAGAAGTTTTATTAAAATCATGTCTAGTTAGAATAATAAAAGCAGACTAGTGAAGGTATCCTAATGGGTGTCATCGAACAACTTAATGGCATAAAAGTCTCATGTAGATGAGGATTAGATAGTATCATTGCAATGCTCGAAACAAATTGGTATCCTTTTATCCAATTACAATGTAACATATAGTTTATCTGTATTATAACTAAAATTAACTTTTGAAGTTGGTGTCCATCTCCGGTATATCCAATATATTTTAGAGATAAAATATTCTCTTAACGAGTAAGTGTGGAATAAAATTGTAATGTCATACGTACGATGGAGGGAATGATTTTATTATTATAATCATAATACATTATTATATTATTGTTATTATTATTGTTATTACTACCATGTGCACCGCTTTAATTGAAGATAGAGAAATTATATTTAAGTGTGGAAGGGGAACTTGTGGGCGCGAGCTTGCAATTAACTACCCACTAACGTTAACAATAAAGTTACTTAAAAATTATTTTATGAGATGAATGAGGCACAACTCGAAGGTCTCTACTACAAAATTGTTTCATAAAAGATATTCACGACTTTAAATCTCAATGATCATATGTATCAAAAGATTTGTAGTGACTGGAATGATGCAAAATTTTAAATGTAGATGGTTAAAAAAAAAGTTCAAGAAAAGTATAAACTTTTGCACAATGACAAGATAAATTGTAACCTTATCAAATTGAAATTCTCTATATTTGGATGGATAATTGTACTTGATTCCTTTGGATTTAAAAACCCTAAAGATTTAGGAAGTTTTATCCAAAACCCATAAATCGTCTCTTCTTCCTTTGTCCTCATTGAGGGCAAAGGAAGAAGAGACAACACCCACAGTGAGCGAGTAGTCCTATGTAGGTGATCGTGGCTTGGTCTGTTCGTGACTTAGGAGCCTGATTAGAGAGAGAGAAATTGCTAAGGCAAACTATTATGAAAATGAGAAGGAAAATAGTGTTTTTATTGCACTAAAAACTTTATGATAAAGGAAATATTTTCCATGAAAAATTATTAATTTTCATTTGTTTGGTAATTTCGGGAAATTGATTTCCTTCTTACCAAAATGGGAAGTCGTTTTCCTTCAATCCAAACTCATGGAAAACATTTTCCATCGATCACTAAGTTTTCCGTCATCCAAATATTAGAAAGTTGGAAAACAATTTCTCAAAAATAGTTTTCCTTATTGTTTCACTAAAAACATCACAACATATAAAAATGTTTTCCATGAAAATCATTATCAAGAAAAATGGTTAATATTCATTCATTTGGTGATTTAGGCAAAGTGACTTCTTTCTTGTCGTAAAGGGAAGTCGTTTTCCCCAATTTGAGTATGTTGTTTTCAATTTACGAGCAACATTTTCCGAAGATCGATTACTTTTTCATTATCAAAATACTAGAAAGTTGGAAAACAATTTTCAGAAATAGATTTCTTCCAAGTAAACAAAAATCTCCATGACCAAATGACATTGATAAGGAAATGTCAATTTGTCAAAGGATAAGTTTCAAAATGGAAAATCCACTCTTAAATCCAGAGGGCTCCAAAAGCCATACCTAGTGGTAGTATAGGGTCTGTATAGTAACGTTTATGTTTTTCAAATTTTTGTTCTTTTGGTCCCCAAAAAAAAAAGAACATAAATCCATTTGGTAAAACTTTTGTTTTCATCAACAATTTTTCTATTTTTTTGTTCCCATGAACATATTTGGAATAGAAATAAGAAATAAATAAAAAATAACTTCTTGTTTCTGGGAATAATTTTTAAAAATAAGCCAATTTTCTTTTTTATTTTTCTTTTGTTCCTCTTTCTTGCCGCGGCCACCTCCAACCACCCGGAGCCACTGCTGCCCGCTGGCCGCCGCTAGTGACCGCCGCCGCCGACCGCCACTGACTGCTGCCGCCGTCGACGGGGCTGCCGACCACCGGTTGGCAATTCGTAAGTAAGAATAAAAAACGAATAAATACAAAAAAGAAACTGTTTCATACTAAACGCATTTTTTTTTTTTTTTTGGTAAAGAATATTTCTATTCTTTTTCTATTTCAAGAGTAGAAATTTTGTTTAATTATCAAATACCTTATTTTACTAAAAAATTGTTTCTCGGAGTAGAAATAAAAAAGAACTATTTCTGAAAAGGAACTGTTCTCCAATCAAGAAGCGTTACAATGCGCACCCATAATGAATCCACTCCTCTTATTAAGGTATTTTACTTCCAGGCTCTTTTCTCAGGGGGGGACCATCTGGTGCTGCCCCTCCATTATTTGGCCAATTCCCATCTCGAACTCCTCTCAGTATCTCGCAAAAATCCAAAGGTCTCCCTCCCTGCCTGCCTCGAAATCCATGATTGCCGCTCAAAATCCGTCCAAACAAAAACAGTGTTGCATCAGATTCCTAATAAATCTATTCCATCCCATCCTCTCTCTCTCTCTCTCTCTCTCTCTCTCTCTCTCTCTCTCTCTCTTTCCTTTCTCCTCCTGAGTTACGCATCAAAACAAAGAAGCAACCCTGTGGTCCTCCTCTTAACCTCGAACTTGTTCAGTGCAGTTCTATAAGCATGACAGCACCAACCCCACATGGGGGCTTCTCTCACTTCAAGCTCTTTCGTGTTGTGACAAGTACCAGGCTTGATAAAAGAACTCCAACTGCTGCTCCTCCCCACATGAAAGAAAGGCTGCATTTCGATCACAGGCCCCCATAGAGCCATTAGAAACATCATTCCTGCATCTTCTCATATCACTTAATTCCTACAATAATCGATGAGCATTATTGTTCGTGAAGGGTCATGTCGATCCTTGATTCGTACAATAGTCGACGTTGCATTCCATCCACATGCATTTTCATTTCGTAATGCAATGTTATAAGTTGATTGTAAAACTCACAAGTCTAATTGTACAGAGAAACGACAAAAAAAAAAAAAATCGACGTTATTGTTTTTTTACCACTATACAGATTCTTTCCTAGAAAGTAAGAGTCGGATCTAATTCTTAGATAACTTAGACATCTATTTACAATTCAAAAAAGAAAATGAAGATGAGGTTGATTATATAATTAAGGAATTTTTTCTGGTGCAGCATCTTGATGGAAATTGAAAAGTTAAATTCTTTCTTTCACCTTCTTGTCCTTTTTTTTTTTTTAACAAAACTTCTTGTCCTTTATCTTTGACCAAATTTTACTCTGTCTTTTCCGCCTTGCTGAACAAGTAGAGCAATAATTATGTAAAGGGTTATAAAAGGTACATATAAAAGTAAGTTAAAATGCCGGAGGCGGGGGGAGCAATCCTCGCCGCTTTTGAAAGCGTGCATTTACTTTTTGCATTCCAGCAAATTCTCGATGGGAATTACGAAGTAGGATAGAAAACAGAAAGGACAAATTGGCCAAGACGGGGCCCTGCACTGCCTAAGTCGCTATAGTTGCAATTCTTTTTCTCCTTCTGCTGACTAGTTGTTGAAACTTTCTACACACTCCCTGAAATTTAAAAATTTGCACAAATACCCTCCTTTCATTAAACATAATTGACGGGATTTATGGACGCGAACAAGATATGACTCATCGTCGTTCTCTTCTCGCCCCGTTTTGCACATGTATTTTGTTCATTTGTTCGATTGAGTCCCCGCGAGTGCACGCACTTTTGTAAGTGCACCTGTGTGCGGGGGTGCATGGGATGAGCGTCGCTCGAGCACCACTTAGGTGAGGATTTGGTAATACTCGTTGGCAATTCGTGCTTTCGTACCACCATCTCGTTGTGTCAAATTTAGGTTGAAACCCGGCACAAAATATTTGATAATCATGTCGCAATATTAAAATTCCAATATGCCAAATTGATTGAATGGATTACAAGGCATAAATCATTCAAGATATTAACCCTTGTGCATGGAACACGATGTTAGTGATTTTATTCATATCATCATGATAATGTGATTCACACATCATTACTTTGAAGGAGCAAGTCATATAAATGTCCCGTCAATTATTTATCATTGTAATTGTCAATTGTTCACTACTTTCAATTACTTTGTTAGATATTCCTAAAACATGGCACTCGTGTTCTCTCGATGATTTTCTTAGGTAAATGGAGATACCGCCCTCAATTCTGATCTCTGTTCTACCGACATCGAATCAACTGATTAAAAGAGAGTTGAAATCACGTGTACAAAGTAGTAGGTATCAATCGGTCACTTCAACTTAATTATCTCAGCTAGCATCTTTCATTGGTCCTTTTACCCTACCTAATCAATTAAACAAAGTCATTAATCACCATAATCAAAAGTCATGAATAACCCTTCTCGTCATGCCACCTGACCCCCGCGGGGCATCTCATTTGTCCACATTCCGCAGCCAACAGCACTATTGATTTGGAGAGAAAGGGCCATGTGGTACCATCATTTGCTGATTAATCTATTCTTGAACGTACCATTTGCGTAATTAAATCACACGATTAAACTGCTTTCCACGATGTATTCACGCGGAACAACCTGTTAGCTTCGTACAAGCAACGAAACGATTGCTGCCACCTAGTCCTCTCGCTTTGAGAAGAAAAACGGGGGATGATGGTACAGCTAAATGATTAAATTAATCGGATATTATCGGGGGCAGATCTCTGCTCAAATCCACTAATCTTAGAATTATAATGAAAGTGGTGGGCCCCATCCCCTTTCCGCAAGAAGACGAAAATCGCTTTTTTCGGTCATCTGAACGTGACCGTGGCAGATGGATGTGAACGTGATTGATTCCCTCCGTTCACGATTTTCAGAAGATCTGAGGAGCGGTAGTGGGGTTGAAAAAAGGAGAAGTCGGCATCGCACTGTCCACTCCCAGCAGCAATAATGGACGGAATATCTTATTATTATATCAATTTTATTTTCCTATTATTATTATCTGGGTTATCCAGCTTTTTTTTTTATAGGATCGAGCATGGTCCGGATTGAATCGGTCTACTCCTACCCCTAGGATCAATTCATACAGTGCTAATCCTCAATTTTTGGGACCGAGAACCAATCCTATTAAGCTTGGGACTGAGAATCGGACCGACCCAATGAGTTTGGTTCGGTTCCAAAGTAAACCTGGGACTGACTGATAATTTTTTATTTCATTTTTTGTACTCCTTAAAAAAACGATTGAGGACTGGACTAACCCAATAGGTTTGGTCTAGTTTCAAAATTAACCCAGGACCAACTAATAATTTTTTATTTCATTTTTTGTACTACTTGAAAGCAACTAAAAACCGTACTGACCCGATGGGTTCGATGATGAAAGATGTCAGCTAAGAAAGGCAAGCAATGGGGGTTAAGTACGGTGAGCGTCGAACAGAATGGGCATCGAATGTCGAGCAGGGAGTAACATGCCAAGCGAGCATCGAGCGGCGAGTGGCACGAGTAACCCAAAGCGAGCGAGGCGAGTGTCGAGTGGCGAGTAGAGAAGTTGTTTCTTTTGATTTTGGCAAATTGAAAACTATGAGGACAAATAAGACAAAAGATAACGAATATCAGAGGAGAATGATATAAGGAGTTGTTTATGCCTTTTTGGATGCCATGAGGATTCCTCACAAAAACATTTTCGTCTTTTGTAAATTATGACTATTGATGCCATAAAATACATTAAAAATTTAAGTTATTAAAAAATAATGTAAAATTACTTGAACTCCTCACTAAAGAGTTATTTAATGTTGTTGACGCCGTTTATTTTAAGATTTTCTTTATATAAAAAAAATTATAAATAATATTATATATAGTCAGGGTTGGACCAACCCGGAACTTTCAGGACCGAGGACCAACCCGCACAATACTGGTTCAAGAATTCTAGGATCAATGACCGACCCAATTTTCCTGGGAACCGGACCAAGATTGGTAGGGTTGGGCTAGTCTAGGGTCGGTCCAGGGTCAACCTTGAACCGATGCTCACCCCTACTTTTCTATATTGCGACCAGATTTTTTTTTTTTTCGGTAGATTTGCTTCGTGCAAAAATATGTGCGATCCTATAGGCACAAACAACCCCATGCGCCTTGACCAAAGTGAGCACTTACCACCTTGTCTTACGCGTTGTCTTGTTTGCTTCTCGATCCGAATTATTCTTTAATATCGTAATCAATAGCCTTAAATGCGCCTTGACCGTAGACACCATAGGTCATATCGTTGAATAAAGAGGATCTCTCCGACGTGAATCCTAGTCGGAATAATCGGTCAAAATGATGACCAAAGTGCCTAAGCTAGTTTGTTATTTGCTTCGGCTTGTTGGTACATTCGATGATCGTAATGCTCCACTCAGTTACTGCACCACGACCATCAGATTTTGCCCCAGGAAAAGAACCTAGTGATGAACTTATGTAGAATATTCATCGTTGGCAACGTATCTAATTCAACTCTTATTGCATCTGAAGGCCTTTCTTTCTATTGCCCTCCTCGTCCCTCCCTTAGTTTTTATCTATATACATATGTTCTTCAATTGATGAAAAATTTCCTAAGAACCAACAAAGTCAAGGAAGATCAACGTAGTCGGAGATACGTGCAAACTATTCTAGATAAGCTGCTAATTATGTATTTATCAAGATGCTTGGAAAAGACGTAAAGTTGGCA
Source organism: Eucalyptus microcorys (assembly GCA_014182515.1). Taxonomy (NCBI): domain Eukaryota; kingdom Viridiplantae; phylum Streptophyta; class Magnoliopsida; order Myrtales; family Myrtaceae; genus Eucalyptus; species Eucalyptus microcorys. The sequence continues at coordinate 13,610,133 of CM024567.1, read as the reverse complement.
AGTGTTTCCATTTATAAAGAGGTTAATATCTATGATATCTGTTGACCAAAATCAACCGCCGCATTCTATTCCAATCATAAATTCTCGAGTAAGCTGCGCTAAGTAAATATTTTAAAAGGAAGTTCACGGGTCATGAGCATACACATCGTTACATAAAACGAAGAAATTAAAATAGCCCCTATATGTATATATGAATATAAATATACATACTTGAAGAGGATAGACATGGGCGCTCAGATGCAGCAACCTTGCATGAACCCCAGTAAAGAGCACATGAAATTAGACTATTCTGGGCACTCAATTAAAATAATTTATCACGAATTAGGATACTCTAGGCATTCAATTGAAAAAATATTAAATTACGACGCTCTGCTATCCTCGACGACGGTCCAATAATTGCATCATGGAGGGGACAGATTGCAGGGAATATAAGTAAATTATTTATAGCATTTTTCATGGTCTAAGTGGCTATAAGATAATTTGGAGCCAGCAAGCAGTTAGCTACCTCGTTATCTTCAGCAATAATAATAATAATAATAATAATAATAATAATAAAGAATTGTGCGGATTAAGGATGCGTTGGATTGACAGGATGAAAAACCCTTTTTAACGACAACAAGGTCCCAGCTACCACTTCGAGAGAGAGAGAGAGAGGAAGGAAGTTGTCCTTTGCTTTCTTTAAATGCGAAAAGGTGAGTGTTTTGCATTTGCCATGTAAATCTCGATTACCTCGCCATCGATTATCCAAATTGAACTTTCTAGTTATGGGTTTATGCAACATGACCCCTTTTTCGTATTTAACTAATCGAAAGATTAATTGCGTTATCACTTCTAGATCTTGCTTAGTATGGATGAGACATTCGACTATACAAAATGAAGGAATACCTAAGCTTGGTCAAGATGATGCGAACGCGACTTTACTTTTCTATTGTTTTGGATCAGATATTTATTGATGTGTTAAAGTCGAGTAGTTAAGATGAGGTATGAAATCATTATAAATCCCAATGAGCGAGCAACCTTTTCGGAGGTTAGAACTTAGGAGTCACAATGATTTGTGTCTGGAGTAGATTTTTCTTTTAAGATACATAAAATGTGTAATCATTTTTCATTTTCGAGTTGGATTAAGAGATTATGTTTGGCGAAAGCATTATTAGTTGGTCAATGGTTTTCCAAGTCTGGGAATGGCCGACTCTTAATGGAGGGTCATGATTGGTGACTACTAGCGATGGATTGAAAATGATTGAAAATGTATCGTTCTCTTTCTTTTCCTTTTTTGTTTCCCTTGAATGTTGGATAGCGAACAAAAAACTTAACCAATTAAATTTGAGAATTTCTAAAACTTAGACACATCATTAACTTGGATAACGTGATTAGTGGATTATATCAATCGGTAGTGTAATCAATGCACAAAACACCTTTCTCAGTACCTCGCGTTGTGTGTTATTCTCACCAGTGGATATTATTCTTTATCAAACGCAGGAAAAATAACAAATCCAAGAAAGAAATATTAGAAAAGTAATCCGATTTGCAGACGTCTAAAGAATTTATCTACTCTCGTCTGTCAAATCAATTTACCACGCGTGAGCTGTTATCTTTCTATGAAAAAATAATAAAACTCATAGTACCAACATGTAAAGATTATCTTATATTAATGGAATGACGCGTTTCAAAATCATTTAAAAGTTTGTTTTTCACTAACTTTTAGTGGTCAAAGCCCAAGGAGGCTAGGGTTTCGGATCAGCCTGACCAATTTCATGGACCACTTACGTGCACTCTGATTTCATATAAAAAAATTGCCAAGAGGAAACTCCTAGAAAGATGACCAATTTCTCCTCAAAAGATGGGGATGGGCATGGGCTTCAAGAAATTGATGCATTTGATACGGGACATGGCCTTCACGTCTCTCCGTGGGGACCCAATAATATGGACAACCATGCCTTAAAACATTACTATATTGCACGTGTAACTATTTTAAATGGCTACTTGCTTGTGGCTTGTGGGTCCCTCTCATTTTTCGACCTAGAAAATGATTTATTAAGGTGGGGGATGAAGCTAGAACTTGTTGAGATCGAATAAACCCACCAAGCTTTTAGGTTGATACTTGCTTGAACTTGGCGAAGCAACTTGCAAATGCTTTGTTGCGTAAAGAAAGAAGAAAAGTTTACGGAATTGTTAGTTAAAAATTACTCACCCATAAAAAGCGGTCAGAGGTCTTTGAATCCTTTTGATCCGTGCAATCTTATTTATCAAAGAGATTTGGATATTGAGAATGAAATCGTCATAATGGTAATGGAAGCCCCATTCCCTTTCTTGATACCATTTGACAAGTTGAAATGAGGCAGAATGAAAATAGAAACTGAGAATGAAAATTGATGTAAAACCTGCATTTTCACTAAAATGGGAGAGGTGGGAATGAGTGAGAATCCATGGGAATGGATAAAATAAAGGCAAGTATACCAGTGGATTATTATGTAATCTCGAGAAATGGTAAAATTTGATAGAACAATTGGATACAGTAATAGACCTAGTTTGCTATCATATATAACAATTTGAAAGATTAAAACTGAAACCATAAGAAGACAAGTTTTTTAGTTCGATGCGTTGCCAATTGCAATACTTTTTACATTAATTCTCATTCCGATTTCTTTTATAATTCGATCACCTCATTCATGTATACCAAATGGGGGCCTAAGCCTAAGTGATTGATTGCTAAGCAATCGAGTGGAAGTTCTAAAAACGGGAAGGCGTGGCCCTGTCAATTCAATCTGGGCCTAGACGCTTTGGATTTCTTTCTGGGCTGTTGAGTTTAAGGCCTCTGGCCTTTTTGGGCGATCAGGCCTCAGAAGGCGCTTCGCATTGCATGAATTTTGCTGCGAGACTCGAACCGGCAAAGCCACACCAACCTTGGGCAGAGTTGTGGTATTTCAGTGAGCTCGTGTCTACTGCGGTTGTAAGCTTACCAACTTCAAACTCAGATGGCGGATGATACCGAGACTATAAGCGGTGACGTGGGTTAGTAGAGGTTGAGCGTAAAATCCGAGACTATCACGGGTGGGGAGTAATTGCCAGGATGAGAGGGTCGAACAATGTGCGAGACTATCATGGGTGGGGAGTAATTGCCAGGATGAGAGGGTCGAACAATGTGCAACTCCCGGCAGGATTCTAGACTGCCAAACAGGGTGGAAATGAATTGAATTGCACACCCAACAGGGAGCAAATGTTCCTAGATTATATATACGGAACTGAAATTAACTCAAAAGACATATTTTGAAACAGAACAACCTTGTTTAGCATTAGAACTCCAATACTAAGTATGTTCAGAATATGATAGACTGAATCAAACAATTTTCCGTGTGAATTAATCCAGAGTGTCACACCGGGGCAAGCAAAGAGGAGGAGGGAGAGAGAGCGCGCGTACGTGTAGAGGAGCTAGGGTTTACCTACATGAGGTGGAGGATGGACACGTGGAGCAAAATGGGTCAAAAAATAGTTATGTTACAATCATTATAAATCGTAGAAGCAACCTTTTTCTCAAGGCATGTAAGAACGTGATCATGAACTTATAGTTGCATTGCAATGGGCCCAACGGCAAAACTAAAACCCCCCGCGATCAACGGCCTATGATCATCAACGCCTCGTCGTTTTGAAAGAAGTCTTTCGGTGAACTCCCTTGCAGCCAGAAGATTTTCTTGACCGTCGGATCGGAGAACATAAATGGGCCATGTGATGGCTCTTAAATGCGACGAGGTCGCCCACCGGCAATGCGAGCATGCTGCACATGGGACTTGACAACAACAATAACTAAAATAATGCGTTCTCGAGTTTCCATGAGTAGATACGACGTCGTCTTAAAAATACGTATATCTTTGATAAAATCCACCAGAGAAGACAATAATTATCTACGAGCAAGAACGCACGTGCTTGTCACTCCGGATCGGGCTCACGTGCCGTGTCTGACATGTCGGTGACCGTTGCATATCAACCCATCAACCAGGATATTGCAAAATATAAGCCGTATGGACTTTCCCCGATCGAATACACCAACTTATGAACCCAAATCTACCAATTCAATCTTTTATCAGACTCTGATTTTTGTCTAAGGAATGGTGGGGCTAAAGCTCTTACAATCCGCCGGGGACTTCTGATCGCCGCCCCGGCAGAAGAAGAACTCGTCGGGGCACCGGTACAGGCAGTTGTCCACCAGGCTCACGTTCGCCGACCCGGGCCTCAGGCCCACCAGCGGCCCCGGTATAGGCCCGAACAAGTAGTTCCCGCCCAGCAGCAGCCTCCCGATCGCCGCCGTCCCGCCGGTGGCGGCGTCCCTCACCCTCAGCGCATACTGTGACGGTATCATCCCCGTGAACATGTTGTGCTCCAGGGACAGCGCCGACAGCCTCGGCATTGCCGCCATGAACCTCGGCAATAGCCCCCGGAGATTGTTGTAGCTCAGGTCGACGGCCACCAGCCTGCTATTCAGTAGGGACATCAAATTTTTGAGACAAATATTGATAAATTAAAGGAAGAATTTAAATATCTTTTTGATTAGCGCGTTGAAAGTATAATATTTTGAAATGATAAAAATTCAAATTTCATACGACAACATGAATCGGCAGACCTGCTGTTCGAACCCGCCGAGGGCGGCGCGTGCAAGGACGTGAAGTTGTTATGCGAGAGCGTGAGCTGCCCGAGGGACGGGTGCTCGAATAGGGCCGCCGGCACAGCGCCGGTCAGCTCGTTCCGGCTCAGATCCAGCACCTGCAGGAGCCTCGCCGCTCCGCCGACGATTTCCGGGAGGTCTCCTCGCAGGCGGTTGTTCCGGAGCGAGAGCTCCACCAGCGACGGCGGGAGATTCGCCGGGACTCCGCCGGAGAAGCGGTTGTCGCTTGCGTCGAGGAAATGCAGGCTCTTGAGGGAGCCCAGATCGGACAGCAGCTCGCCCGAGAGGTTGTTCCCTTGGAGCTCGAGCCTTTTCAAGCTCGCCAGACGGTTGAAGCTCGACGGTATGCCCCCGCGGAAGTTGTTGCCGTCGAGGCTGAGCTCCTCGAGGGCGGCGAGCGAGCCGAGCGAGGCGGGGAGCTGGCCAGAGAGCGAGTTCCGGGACAGCCGGAGCCGGCGGAGGCTAGTCAGGCGGGCGAGGGAGCCGGGGACAGAGCCAGCGAGCGCGTTGTAGGAGACGTCGAGGGTCTCGAGGTAAGGCACGCCGCCGTCCCAGGGGATGGAGGAGAGGGAGCCGGAGTAGCCGGCGGAGTCGAGGGCGATCTCGGTGACGCGGGAGGAGTTTGAGACGGTGAGGTCGCAGCGGAGGCCGCAGGTGAAACGGTCGCTGAAGACGCGGTCGCAAGGGTCGACGGAGAAGTCCCAGGAGCTCACGCAGGATCCGGGAGATACGGACTTCGGGTCCATCGCGGCCTTGAGAGCTTTGAGGACTCGAACGTCTCCGGGATGAGTTCTTGAATCGACCGGAATCAAGACTCGCGAGAACGGCGCGAGCGAGAGAACGAGGAGGAAGAGAACGAGTGAGCTTGAATGCGGCGACATCTCTCGTGCATGGACTTGGATCGGATCAAGGGAAGAGAGAGTATAAGAGGGATGGTGGTGAGATGGTCAGTCGGATTCTTGGTTCTAGGCTGACTGCTCCGTACGATCCGACAAGTTTCGATTTTCAGATTTGGGAGCAGTTTTCCTTTGGAGTTTGACCGGAAAGCGAACGTGGTCCCTTTCGCGTTCTACGGGGTTTAACGTTAACGGTTCTAACTCTAACAGAGTTCAACACAACGCAACGTGGGGGTTTTACGAGGGATCTGTAGTAGACTCTCGGTTTGGTAAATGGGCCTGATGAGCAGCAAAGCTTTTGGGTCGCAACTTCACCACAATTCGAACGATGTTTGTACTGGGCTTCGACCGTCGACAAGTGAACTCACTTGGGCTTGGACACAGTTCATTTTCGAGGGGAAAAGTAAGAAGCCGGCTTCAAAAGTTGGCGACGAGACCTTTTGTTTTATCCCCAATCTTCTTTTGATGGGCGCAGTTTGTGATTAGAGCTTAGGAGGATGCGATTAGACTTGACGCACGGAGGCGAAATGACTACACTTCGAGACTAAAAAACGTTAACACCGTCGCAAAACCGAGTTCGTACGATGCGCCAAAACCAAGGCATTGTTGCTCCAGCTACTCCTTCAGGCTATTTGCCCATACGACAATTTTAGGCTTTAGCTGTTGCTTTAGCCTTCAAGTCCCGAGGGAGCTTTCTGCCTTAGGCATGCATTGACCGATGGCATGCAGGTCCGGTTTTACCCTGGAAGAGGATGTGAATGACAGCGGAGGCCTATCATATGCTGCTTAAGTTGCCCTGCTGCTAATTAGCTAGGCACCTGCTAAAGATACAGAGATGGAGATGGGCGGACACCTTCGATTGTCCCCCGAACGTTATTGCTCTGTGCGGTCGTGTGCTTGTCTTGTCGGTCACGTGATCATGAGTTCGAGACATGGAGAGAGCAAACCTTTAATTAGCTCGTGCTCTTTGGCATTGTTACCTCGCGTGGAGATAGTCGTGGACTGCCGATGCTGATGCAGTCGTAGGACCGACTGTTTTCCCGGTGCTTCAGACCTTTGGCTTTGATGATGCTGGATGATTAGGAAAAAGCCCCTTCACTTCACTTGTCTTGGTAATTAGGGACGTTCAAAACAGTAATTATATGTATCCGATGTTTTAAACATTTCCCTATCGTTTTATTTTTTGATCCTCGGTCACCATTCATTGGACAAAAGGCTCGATATGCTTTGACTAGGCTTCAATTTCGATAGAAACCCGACTGTTTGGAGCCCTAACTCATTTAGTCGGTTTAGCTACCACATTTAGGCGTATTATGAGGGTCTAATTTAATTTATGACATGTTTAGCTTGTGTCATAATAACTCTGCCCATCTATCAAGATTAATATTAAGATTTAGTGACCTCGTTGGTCTTGACTAGATATCTCTGTACTCGAGTGGGTTAAGATTTTGAAGGAGCTTCAAGTTCAAGTTAACGAAGCTTCAAAAAAATTCACAAAAGGTCGTAATGAAATACAAAAAAGAAAATAGCTGGACTACTATAGTCGCGATAGGGTTTGCTCTCGGAAGTCTGGAAAACTCAAATGGAAAGGTTTGGATGAAGGGCTAAGGATCAGGTCCTACAAAATCACAAGACGACGGAGAGTTGTTCCTCGGCTGGTAACTGGGGTTCCCGATTCTCCCCCCTTCTGGTCCGCTGTTTCTGTCAACTCCCAAAACGAAATGATATCAAATCAAAATCCCAGACAAATGGAATTAGGTTACAACATCGATCACATCCAGGTTTTTGTCTGAGGAACAAGGAGGACGAGGAGGAGGCAAAAAGTTGAACTGCATCAAGTTACTCCACCAAGGATTTCGTGGGGCTTTTTTAATGATCCCTACCAAACAACCGGAGCCATGTCTGAAAAGTTCCTGATGAACAGTTGATATGATTTGTCGTTCAAGAATCACCAAATTCCAAGAGACAATTTCTCGACTTATTAAGAAACCCTCCGGTATAGTCTAGGAGTATGTTGACAAATTTGTTGCTAAGCAATCATATAAAAAAAAGTGTTATAATTATCGGTAGATTAGCTTTTCTTGCAAAGAATGTAATTGGTGTTCTAAAAATTCAAAACACAATCCTCTTCTATTCTCAACCGTATGCATTTACGAGGAAGGCTACAAGAGGCATACGAAAACACGTCCATTATTCAGTGATCGAGAGAAAAAAAAAATACTGCACCGAATTTTCAGACCCTACGGACCGTCGATCGCATGATCCCCGAGGCGAGACCCGCGGGATCGACGGCGGGGGATGGTCTGAGACCCACATGGTCCGTGAACCGTGCGATGCGCCAGCTGGGTCTGGGGTCGGACGGACGGGCAGCGGTCCACCGCCGTGGAAATGCGTTTCAAATCAAGGAAGCCCCAGAACTGCAAACATGGCACTTACTATGTTTCGTCACTTCGTACACCACCTTTCACCAATTTGGCGTGGACCTTTCCGTTTACGGCAAAAAAGAAAGCTCCCTTTGCCCTCCTTCTTCTGTACTCCCTCTCTCTCTTTTAGCTCGGTGGTTTTTGTTCTTCTTCATTTCGAGGTCGCAGAAGAGAGAGAGAGAGGGAGAGAGAGGGAGAGAGAGGGGCAGGGAGATGGCGAGGGGGAAGATCCAGATCAAGTTGATAGAGAACACGACGAACCGGCAGGTGACCTACTCGAAGCGACGGAACGGGCTCTTCAAGAAGGCGAACGAGCTCACCGTCCTCTGCGACGCCAAGGTCTCCATCATCATGATCTCCAGCACCGGCAAGCTCCACGAGTACATCAGCCCCTCCACCACGTACGAAACCCTACTCTTTTTCTTGATTCTTTTTCCTTCGGTCATCTCTTTCTGAGGAACAAAAAAAACCCTAGATTTGTTTGACTCAGATGTTGTCCTTTTGGTTTTGGTTTTGGTTTTCCTTCTTTCTTTTTTTTTTTCCTGCTGTCAATGTTTTAGAACAAAGACGATGTACGATCAGTATCAGCAGGCGCTTGAGGTTGATCTCTGGAGCTCTCACTATGAGGTCAGATCTTGCTGATTTTCCCCCTCTTAGAATATGCAGAACAAATCTTCACATGCATGTGTACTTGGGCCGTTAGTTCGATTCCTTTGCTTGTGAAAGTCTGTTTTAAATCGCATTCTCTGCACTTCCATCAGAAGATGCAAGAGAACCTGAGGAAGCTGAAGGAGGTGAACAAGAAGCTTCAGCTAGAGGTCAGGTAAAAACAAGATCCTGTTCCATTTATCTTGGTCAAATTTTTCTCCCGGAGCTTTTAGCCGTTGAGCTTGTCATGGACGGGTTAACCATGTTTGTGTTTGTTGGGTGAAAAATGATTGCGCAGGAGGAGGTTCGGGGAAGGATTGAATGGTATGAGCTTACCGGAATTGTGCGGTCTTGAGCAAGATATGGACAACGCCGTTAACCTGATCCGTGAACGGAAGGTTCGTGATTGACCCTATAACCACTGGTTTGGCTTTCGGAATTTTTATCATGTCGGTGCTCAAAGAGCTCCAATCGGGCTACTTCACTGACATGGTCATTAGCTGGTTTGCTTTGCCTATATTCTAGCGTGCTTGTCCAATTTCTCTCATCAAGAATTAATTTTCACACGGCAAAGGAAGCAAAGGCTTGCATTGCATGCTGAGTCAGTTAATTCATTAATATTTATTATGTAATTCCTTCTGGTTTGGACGTTAAACATTCGGTGATTATCCATTAATTGACTAGCATTGTGTGAGAGAGAGAGAGAGAGAGAGAGAGAGAGAGAGAATGGAACCTGGCAAAATTTGTGGGTGAGCTTACAACTTTTGGCTAAAACTTAATCGTCAGGTACCCGATTCTCTCTTTTATCAAAAGGACTGTGTTGGAGTCTCCTAGACGATATATACAAGGACCCAGGTGGAAGAAACCATGTTTGCTGAGTGACTATAATGCAAACGTTTCGTAATGGGTTTTGGATTTGCGATGTTTGAATTGAGATTTGTATTTCTTGTTGCCATACCTCGTAGCTAAAAAGAGAAACTGCGATTACTTTTGTTTGATGTGGGAGCAGATGCGTCGAACGATGGTAAAATCCAGAATGAAACTCTCAAAGGACGTGTTATGCTATTTGTCCCTATAACTCACTACCTCAGAAAACGAAGCAATTAATTAATGAAGATAAATGTTATATAAGCATATTGGACAAGATTGTTGTATGGTCCATAAATCATGTAAATCAATATAATTTCAACCATCGATTGTGTGGGATTCATTATGTGGCTCACATGATCGATGGTGAAGATAGATGTGGTTTACATAATCTATCTTTTTATTGAGTATAACCAAGTCTTATTATTGAAAAAGTCATTTACTTTACCAAGTATTAGGCCTTCACCTATCACATAATCGATGCAAGCATGGATCTCACTATTAAAGTAACCAATCGATAATCATCAAATGTGCGTTATCATGTTATATACGAAACTATTCCTTTCTGGTGATAGTATCATGGCATATATTCTATTGTGTATACATTGTGGACCGAATTCCCGATAATTTTAAGTTTTAGGAGAAAATGGCCATTTCAAGATGATGTCGGATCATAAGTCACTATAATTTTTAGAGGTAGCAGAATGAATCATAGGCTCACTTTTAAGCTCATATTTAGTGGGTTGGATTATTTATAAGTTAGTTAAAATTTTGAAAATAGGTCGTAATGGATTGGAGTGGCAATTTCAGGTATTGCATGATGCAACTATTAGCCTTTTCTCCTCTCTTGAATTTATATTGCTTAAAGGTCTAAAATGTTTTTGTTCGTGGAAAACAGTACAAGACGCTCGGCAATCAAATCGACACCGCCAGGAAGAAGGTAAGCCCTATATTCTCCTGATTTGCCGATTTGCACATCTCTTTTGCGCGAAGATCATGCTAATCTTCTTGTCATCGTTCCAATTTGATCGAATTTTTCTAAAGAAACATATGTCTAAGGATGTACAGTTTCTTACTTCCTAGAATTGATAACTACTCATTTGTGATATATAAGCGATTATTTCGCCTGATCCTGTCTTGGTTGGTGCTCACTGCAGAAAAAGAATGCTGAGGAAATAAACAAAAGTCTCCTGCAAGACTGGGTAATTAAAGCTTCCTGGCTAATATAAACCTGGTTAATGATGTTATTTTCTTCGTTGTCTGTGGAAACATCTGTTAGTTATGTCCGAAAACGGCCAATTTACATGAATCAACCGTCTTCATTTACGGATTATATTGATGGAAAAATGGTTGAAGGCGGTCGGTTCTCTCTTTTGTGTAGACTAATCTGATCAAGCATCTGAGGGAGGACGACCCGCATTTCGGAATGGTCGACAACGGCAGGGATTACGAGGCTGTGATCGGGTATTCAGACGCCGCTGCTGCCGCTCGCTTGTACACCCTGCGCCTGCAACCGGACCAGCCCAATCTTACTGGCGGAGGAGGATCGGAGATCACGACCTACCCTTTGCTCGAGTGAGACGAAGGCGTCGGAAACCCTTCCGACGTCCTAATATTGTCTATTCATACTGTCTAAGGCCCGATTCCATCTGGAATCCTGACTTCATTGGTATATCGATGTTTAGGACTTTGTTATGTCATCCTATTCAGCAACTAAGTTTGTTCTTATCAGAAGCTGTTCCTATTATGGACCGGGGGCGATTTCCTCTAGGGCATCATGTGTTTTAAGACAAGTCTATATATAAGACTACTTTAAAACAATCGAATGAGTTGGTGTAAGATAGTATTGCACGCTAATATATGTGATCTAAAGGGCTTTGCCATGGGTTCAATAGGGCTAAAAATATTTGCTTGGATTATGGTCCATTGATCAGACAGTCAGATTTTGTTAGATTTACGGAAGATTCATATGATTTCTTTTCACTTGTAGCCCTATGCTCTCATTTTGACTCACTATTTCCGAGAAATTGTTTTTTGACTTTCGGTGTTTGGACAACGGAAAGCTAGGAAAAACGTCTCATAAACTGAAAACAACAAGTTTAAATTGGAAAAAAAATTCCCTTCCGATAAGAAAGAAAACACTTTTCTTAAATAACCAAACAAATAAAAATGAACCGTTTCCCTTGAAAATGATTCTTACTAAAACAATTTCCCTTTATCATGAAATTTTCCGCGAAATAAACACACCCACGTAACATAAACTCATGAAAATATCATTACTGTCAAATTAACAATTCCTTAAAAAAGAATTTCTTGTACTCATGATAAAGTTAGAGCTCACAAATCTTATAATCATGTGTGCCGACAATGGCACCAAAAGATGATCATAAGCCCGCCCTTGGAGCTACGAAATTTTTAGCCTAGCTCAATGATTTCCTCAAACATCATCGTGGGCTCGAAATCAGAGAAAAGGAGCCCAACGCCTGATTTTTTTAAGGATCGGATTGGTCTTTCGAGAGAGACAGAATTGATACGAGACGTGCTGTCGCGAGGGACAAGAAGATGCTTCCAATCTCTCTAGTACAGGCCAAACCAAACTCTACCTGCTTTTGAAGGGGATTTTAGCTTAAAGACGAGTTTTTTTTTGTGTGTATGTTTTCGTTTTGTTTAGGGTTTTTTTTTAAGGAGATTTCATTTTCATCCCTATCCCGACCCTCGATTGGCCGTCCTGCCCGATGGATCAGGGATTTGAGACTTGAAAGCAAGAAAAAAACTTTGTTAAATTTAAATTTTTTGGCATAATTGCTTTTAAAATCTTTGTTTGCTAATGATATAAAAAGATTTTGGTAGATGGGGTCCGGGCGACGACTGACCCCTTTAGTCTGCCACCGCTGAAATGAGAAAATTTCGTTAAATTTTCATTGGTTTTGTCTCTTTCATTCATGATTATTTTGGGCCGATAATGTTTTTTTTTTTTGTCAGATTGGACCGATGATGTTGAAAGAAGAAACTAAATTGCATTGCTTTTTGAACTTTAAAAGGACTAATATTATGTTTTTATTTTTTATTTGGCTGTCAAAAAATATCTCGAATTAGTTATATCTTTGTTGTTTTATATCAACTAAGTTGGCCTCCTCAATGAAGACAAATTACTTCCCCATTTTCAATTTTACAATGAAAGAGCTTTGCGCTTCTTCTTAAAGAATAAAATAGCCAATCGGCTCGATCAAATTTTAAAGTTGGATCTATTGCATGAGAATAGTTGAGTCTATGGATAGGGCCTTGCTAACTAGCTATCTTGATTGCTAATCATACACATTATTATAGATTAGCCTAGATCTTAGAGTTAATTTAAGAGGGTAAATTTAACAGGCAGCCTCGACTTTATCGTAATACATGCTTTCTTTTATCACATTTTTTTTTGAAAGCTATGTTTTGACCATGAAAGTAAAAATAAAAAGAGTTAAACTCTGCATCTTTAGATCTATAGCATCTACAAGATGCAATAGTATAAATTGTTTAACTTTCATAATTTGAAGTGCAAACTTGAAAAAGAAAAGTAGAGGATGCAAAATATAGGTCTTGAAACTAGATGACTATGAAGTGTCAAATAAGCACCTGGAAAGAGTTATTTCCCTATAATCACTTGTCTGGTTGATTTTTATTTTTTTGCTTTTTTTTTAATCTAAGTATAAGTACATTGGTTCGCAAACGCTTTTTATATATTATATAATAATTTCCAGAATTTAAATAATATTTTAATTTTGGCGGGAAAGTTTAAAAAAAGAAGAAGAAGAAGAGAGAAACAAATTTCTTATATATTTAGAAGTGTGAACGAACATGCCTAACAATTACCAAGTAATGACACTAGCAAGAGAGTTCCGACAGGAAATTTTGGGCCCTTCGATTCTCGGCGGATAGAAAGCAAAGCTCAGGGCTCGAGAGTTAAAAAGAGCCACACGACATTTATTGGGCCTTTTTTAATTTTTATTTTACTATGATCTGCTTCTTTTTTCTTTTCTTTTTTTCCTCTCTTTCATCTTCTTTAATTTATGTCCTCTCAAAGCTTTCGGCACCGGCTCGATCCACATGTTAGCACTTTATTATTGGGAAAGTAAATCCAATCATATTAAAATTAAACTTTCACTCAATTTGAGAGATCTGTCCTTTCTTTTTCTTCCTTTTTTTTTTTGCCTCATTAGATCTTTACTTTGTGTATTACCTCGTGCAACGCATTAACCTTAGGAACGCACGATTGATGTGCCTAGGCGCTTTGCTTTTTATTGTATTGGTCTTTTAGTAGTCTGGTGGAATCCAAATCATGTCTGGTAAAATTCAGATCTGAGAAAAACCACATTGGTGTCCCTTCATCGCTTCCACTATATACACGTTGTTGACATATTAGATGGAATCTCTTCAAACGCTTTATTTAATTAGATTTTTGAGGTTTTGATGGAATCGCTCTATACTATAAGTTGATGTAAGATTAATTAATGTTGTTGCGATGAAAATCTATTGAAATGATTACCAAACAGGCATCTTTGCATAAAAAATCCCTTTGAACTATGAGGGTATTAAAAGTTAATTTTTGTGTCATGAAAAAAATTGACAATCATTTATCGAAATGGTAAGACAAACATGGGTAAGTAGGTAAGAACTCGTTACATTTTTATTTCACAGAAGCATTCACAAATTAAGCAGCAACAAATAACGACAATCCATCGCATCAATATACAAATTATTTTAATAGGTCAAATTTCTGATTTATTTAGTATCATTTTATTATAATTCATGACATGACAGTGAGAAAGTGCGTTGGTAGCCAACGACTTTCTTTTGTGCTATGACCAAACTAAACCAAACAGGCCTGTTGGGCCGGGTCAACATCCAGATCAAGCCGAACTCGAAAACCAGCAAAAAAAAGTTGAATAGTTTCGTCAATTATCTATTTATTACGACAAAAGAAGAAGAAGAAAAAAAAAACAATCCATGATGCTTTTGTGCTATGCTTTTTCTTATTTCCCCTAAAGTAGTGAAGAATTGTATTATTAAAAAAATCTCACCGAGACTCTATCAATTCTACACAAACTCTCATTGGTCAAATCATTTAAAATGACAGATTATATAAATGTTAATTGTCTTTACTAGTCTTAGCTTTCAGATTAGTGGATAGCAATTTCAAAATTTTTTATATGATAATAGAACGAGAGGTCCCAAATTCAAATCTTTTCAAACCCTTCATTTTCCCTCCCTTGAAATATGTAATTCAAAGGCGTAATCTTAAGTTTAGTCTACATATAAGGGCATGCCAAAACATTTAAATATTAATTAGGTCATTATCTACTAGTTTAAGCTTTTAGAGCTATTAATAATGATCCCATAAAATTTTACATAGAATCACGAGTACGTGGCAAATTGAGAGTTGACATAAAGAAGTCATGGGTTGCTGAGTAGGTAGCTCAAAGGCAAATATAATGCAATTACAAGGTTAAAGCAACTCCATTGGGGTTTTCTTTCTCCTCATAGAGGAAAAGAGGAAAAGACTGTTGACGATTGCCTTTTGTATGCTATGGACATTGCGAAACAGTAAATATCAAAATATTTTTGCGCATTACTTTATTGGTCTTACAATTACCTCTTTTCTAATTTCTTTAAATGTTGGGAGGAAAAGCTTGCGATCATAGACACTTTATTATTATTATTATTATTATTATTACTTTCTTATGAAAAGACACTTTATTATTAATAACATAACGTCATTTGAGATCGAAAATTCGAAGGAGATAACATCCGTGTGAGGCCTTTGGTGCAAAATTTAAGTTGGGGCGATATATATTAAGCATATTTCTCGACAGGGTTATTTGCTCAAAATCTCCCCAAACTTTGGCTGCACAATTACATCAGTGCTTTGAAATTTACGAAGAATCCTGCCAACTTTGGCACAATCGCGCAATTGTCCATAATTTTTAAGAAATTTGTAGATTACACCTTTGAACTTTGATTTTTATTACAGTCGCTATTTTTTTCTTTCTGTCTAACCATTTAGTTTTCTTGATCAAATGAGCCTCTATTAAATTTTATTAATCGACTTCATCAATCATGCATCCTCTCTATTTTTTCATTTTATTTTAGTAACCATAAAATATAGATTACGTAGGTCAGAAAAGATTAGTGTGTCCATTTCACACAACATTTAATGATTATGTACATCTAGCAAAATTGGCCACTTCAACAAAAAATCAGAATTTTAGGGAATAATATATGTAACTTCTCAAAATCTAGGGGTGGGGGCTATGCTAATCAAGGGAATTTTAAGCAACCATCCATACTAATTATTTTCTCTTACTTGTAAGTCAAACCTCACATATACATATACATACATACATACATACATATATATATATATATTTATTTATACATATATATATATACACAACAAATGATCATATGCTAAAAAGATCATGACCCATATTTTAAAAGCAATATTAAACAAATAGTCATTCCAAAAAGTTTAAACCGTCGAAAAACAGACATATTTATTTAACATTCGAAAAAGCAACTTATATCAACATCAACTATGATATATATTATACGAATTTGCTGACTCATGGAGTAAGATAAGATTTAATAATGATAAGTACTCTAAGAGCCGCTTCTTTAGATGGTAATTTTATTTATTTATTTATTGAACATACGACTATGTGGGTTGGTCAACAAGGGACCTTTTGTTTTTGCTTTTGCCTCGGGCCCCTAATATTGCCCCTTTTTCATAAGGTAAAGTTCAAATGATTCCCTCTTTCGCTTGACCGGACTTCCATTAGTATATGCATAATTACAAGGCTAATCAGTCATTAGGCCACGGGTTAATCTCAGATTTTTCAAGGCCTTTCGTGCGGCGGAATTATTAGATTTTGGTGGGGAGTCCGTACACATGTTTAGACGTAATGACAAGCCGATATATATAGTTTATTGTGCCCATAATAATAATTAGAGCTGGTCACGTGATTGCTTTTGGAATGAAATTCGGCGATGATAATAATGGCTTTTTATTCATTATTTTGAGGAGGTATCTTTATCTTATTATTACACTCCCATTGCCCCCCAAAACTTACATGTGAGGTGCCTATTTTCATATTCAAAATCAATAAAGGTAAGTTTTTCTTTATGTGGCATGTAACGCTCGACTAATCGCGTGTGTTTTGCTTAATGCGTAAGCAATAGATTTTCTTTCAATCCCAGCTTCGCAGGGTTGGCTAACCCGGAGTATTGGTGGATTTCTAGTTCAAGAATTAGAGGTCACTTATTCGAATCCATCTAATTGTGTGTGAACCGCTATAAGTTAGGGTCATTTGTACAGGCAAAAGGCCTGTATTTAATCGGCCCAAGGGTTTTGTAAGATGTTCCATGGACTTGCATCCGGTTGATCTTTAAGTTTATGCCTATGAGTAATGACAAAATAAACTATAAAACTTATCTTGTAAGATACTCTCTCACGTTAATTAGTGCCTTTAGAGCACATGTTAAAAAGGGTTACTTCACAAAACAAAGAAAACAAAAAAGAACCAACTTTTAATTGTTGGACCAAGTTTGACCCAAATAAGTGAAACATAAAATGGCATCAACAATTTTGACCACCATTAGAAATTTAATTAAATGTACATACGTGGTGTTTGAGGTGGAAAAACAAACATTGACATGGCAAACAACGAGTGCCATGTCAACAGGCATGATTTCCATAGATAATCAAAACGACATCATCGTTCTCATATAATGAAAATGGTGTTTTTTCTGAGTGAAATAATAGGACTTCAACTCGAATTGAAAGAGAAGGGATACGCGAATTCGAGCTAAGGGTTCTTCTCAAAATCAGAGCACATTTACAAAAACTTCCCCGTGCCATCTTCCATCCAATTTTGTAAAGAACCCTAAGCTCTCCTCTGTCTCTCCGCGGGCTTTTGAAGCCCCATTAATTAACTTAGAAACGACGTCGTTCTACTCATTTGGTTGGAAAAAAATAATGTTCAAATTATATGAGGGAAGATGACATCATTTTGATGGTTTATGAAACCACGTCTGCTAACATGGTATTCGCCTTGCCATGTCAGCATTCTTTAGTCACCTCAAGTGTTAAGTATGCAAATTTTGACCGAAAATCTAACCGTGGCAAAAATTGTCCCTAACCAAAAAGTTTGTCCCTCTTTACAAGACACTTGAAAGTTTAGGCCAAGCTATCTTCCCGTGAAATTTATTGCTTTTCATACTCAGAAGATGGGGCCAAGATTCGCTCTGAAGGAAAGTTAGTGCTTTTTTTTTGGGTGAAAAACCCTATGTTAACGATTCTGTAATATGGCCACAATGAAGGTTACATTACGGAAGGAAAATTAGAAAAGTTACCTGGTTGACTTTCTAGATCAAGTTAATTATGCAGTAAGAAAAAGTAGGATTCGCATCTACGATCCATAAACAAAACTCGTGTATTAATTGTGATAAACTCTATCAAGCCATTTATGAGTCTACTCCCTTAACATAATGCAAATTTAGAAGCAAAAATGGAGAAAGAGTAACTAAAATGTTGTTTATTTGAATACATGAGGATATGTTAAGGCATAAAATATATTTCGCCTGATATTTTTTGTTAACTTAAATTTTTAGACAAAACACAGTTCCCTCAACTTTAGATAGTACTAGAGTAGGAGATCATATATTGGAATCTCTCTGGAACATCTTATTCATCTTCTCAATAGAACTGTTTGAGTTC